>CM032456.1:53478135-53620101 GCA_019049505.1 Pachyrhynchus sulphureomaculatus
CAGAATCAGCGTTTGATTTACGAAAACAGTTGGTAAAAATGACAATCAATAGATGGTCATATTAGCAACATCTAAATCGTTGGCTAGTAACATCTGGCCAGAAACATGTGAATTACGCGGCCCCTCAAGAAAACTGTTTAACAACGGCCCAGACTAAACTAGTAATGGTACTGATCACTGGCCACTGTCACCTGAGGAAACATTTACAGTAAATGGATGCCACGACAGACCATATGATCAATAGGAAGAAATCACTATGCTCATTTTACCAGGTGTACAAGTATGAAATGCAGATTTCAGACAACAGATGATGCACCAATGCAGTTTGTGCTATAAAAACTTGATACAAGTATCAGACGCGCACGAGTGATAAATTGGAAAAGTGTGTGCATAGTATTGTGTTGTTGTGTTCAATATGTCGAAATTTATACCGAACAAAGAGCATTCGCCGACAGCATATTTTTTTTTTGTTTTCATTTGAAGAAAACTGCTGTTGAATCATACCGATTACTTCGAGGAGCTTATGGTGAACATGCTCCATCGCAAGATACGTGTAAACGATGGTTTCGGCGTTTCAAAAGTGGTGATTCGATGTTGCAGAAAAGAAACGTGAAAAACCTCCAAAAAAAATACGAAGATGTGGAATTGCAAGCATTGTTGGACGAAGATGATTCGCAAACACAAAAACAACTCGCCGAGCAATTGAGCGTTAGTCAACAAGCTGTTTCCAATCGGCTACGAGAGATGGGCAAGATTCAGAAGCCGGTAGATCGGTACCACATGAGTTGAACCACAGGCAAATGGAAAAGCGCATAAACACGTGTGACATTTTTCTCGCTCGGTACAAAAGGAAGTCGTTTTTGCATCGTATAGTTACAGGGGATGAAAAGTGGATTTATTTTGAGAATCCCAAGCGCAAAAAATCATGGGTAGATCCAAGCGTACCATCCACATCGACCGCAAGATCGAATCGGTTTGGCAGAAAGACGATGCTCTGTGTTTGGTGGGACCAGAGGGGCGTGGTCTATTATGAGCTGCTAAAACCTGGGGAAACGGTTAATACTAAACGTTACCAACAACAATTGACCGATTTGAACCACTGGCTGCTTGAAAAATACCGAATATATATATATATATATATATATATATATATATATATATATATATATATATATATATATATATATATATATACCAGAATACCGAAAGAGGCAACACAAAGTCATTTCTCTTCATGACAGTGCTCCATCACATACGGCATAACTAATTCGCGACACGTTAGAAGCACTCAGCTGAGAAGTTCTACCCCATCCGGCTTACTCACTAGACTTGGCTTCTTCCGATTACCATTTGTTTGCATCGATGGGTCACGCACTTGCTGAGCAGCGCTTTGGTTCGTACGAAGATGTGAAAAAATGGCTTGATGAATGGTTCGCAGCAAAAGGGGAAGATTTTTACTGGCGTGGTATTCACAAATTGCCCGAAAGATGGGAAAATGACAAAATAGATGCTTATATTGCACTCTGTCGGTGACATATTTAAAGTCTATCCGAACAGAGCGGCCAGGTCCCAACTGACCCTTAATTGCAGAGCATCTTCTCAAGCTTCCCTGGTATATGAATGTGCTACTTTAACTCAGAACAGACCTAAACTGTTCGAAGATCTGGCGGTAAATTGCCACATGAAGGGCTTGGTAGAAAGCTAATAAATCTTTCTAAAGAGACCACGCTCAAGTAACCACCAGAGGGAAGCACAATAAGCCAAGAGACTGCAGTAAACAAACAGGCACAATCTCTTACTCCGCCTACAACCAACCAACTATGGGTTTTTCCTATGTTATCCTTATTTTAAGTAGTGAGTATTGTATACTACTTTCCCACTTAGCTTCAATTTAAAAGCTTATAAGTATTTTTTTTGCTTTGGTTCTTAATCAGTCGCCAATGTAATCAGTTATGGCGACTTTCGGAAAGTGGCTCATTATAAAATACCAAGTTGGGCTTTCTTATTTAAACCCTACGGTCTTTTACTACGAGATCTCGTTAAGGAAATTGACAAGGGGCTTTTAGCGAATATCTCAAATTATTCGCGTAGTTGGCAGCGATTTCGTCAGCCAATTACAATGAACGATTATTTGCCGAGTTACAAGGCTTATTTTACTTTTTCCCAATTAGGGAATATTTCGCAAGTTTTGATGAAGCTTGTTAACGTGTTTGATTGATCCCTATTAATATAATAGCTTTGAAGTAGACTAAAATGCAGAAACTTTATTCAATACGTCGAATTTAACTGTCTGGTAACCTTGTTTTGGTTACAATTACCTAAAAAGTTAGTAAAACGTAAGTCTGATTTTTAGTGTGCCGTACGGAACACTTCTGAGGGGTGAAATTGGAAGTGAAAAAAAAAGAATTTACCAGGTCATCGAGTGGGGGTGTGAAATGAAAACTTTTATAAGCTTTCAAAAATACATATAATGTAATACTTGCGCACATTTTTCTTTGTATTACTTTTAAAAAATTGCGAAAAATCGCTGTCCGCACTCATCGCGAAAAGTACTGATTTAAAAATTTTGAAAAAATTTTAGAATATTCTCCACAGGGTGTAGTTTGAACAAAGTTTAATAATTTATCTAGTATACAAAAAAAAAAATTTAAAGGGTTATTAATTTTCAGTAGAGATCGGAAAAAAACTTTGTTGAAAACTCCTTTAGCGTGTATTCTGTAAAGTCACTGATCTTTTAATACCTAACAAACCGTAAGAAAAATTTTTATTTTAAAAGCAATCAACGTACGGAACACTTTTAAGATCATTTCGGTGTCCGTCTGCCTGTCACACTCGATTTTCTCCCGAAACTAGTTGACATATAAAGATGAAATTTGGCACTAATATAGGAATTGATGGCCTCATCAGTTTTGAAAGTTAAATTTTGACTTAAGGGGTTAGTTTTGGGGGATGAAATCGAAAGTGAATTTTTTACTAGTGGGGTGTCAAATGAAAGCTTGTAAAAACACGAGTTCAAAAATATATATAATGTAATACTTGCGCACACTTCTCTTTGTATTATTTTTGAAAAGTGCGAAAAATCTCGAAAAGTACCGACCAAAAAATTTTGAAAAAATTCTGGAATATTCTCTACAGGATGTAGATTGAAAGAAAATTATTACAAGTGCATTACCCTTAATAATTCATTTGGTATATAAAAAAAATGTCAAGGTCATCAGTTTTCAGTAAAGATCGGAAAAACACTGTTGAAAACTCATTTGGGATGTATTTTGTGAAGTCACTGATCATTTTATACTTCCATAACAAACATTTTTATTATAAAAGCAATCAACGTACGGAACACTAATTGTGCAAGTCCAACTTGCACTTGACCAATTTTTTGTTAAGGCATTTTGTCATTTTCACAATTTCCAAGTATGTGGTTCACTCTTTTGCCTTTCCTTATTAAGGTGAAAAAATCATAGTTCGAGATTTTTGCCTTTCTTTACATTTTAGGGTTCCTAGATCACAAAAAAAAACATAATCACTTATTTCCGTCAGTTTGTTTGTCGGTCTGTTGGCACGATAACTCTCGCACAAAACGTGATATAAATTTCAAACTTGGTCCATAGATAATATCTAACAAAAAGATGAAGCCTATAGTTTTTGAAGGATATCACTTCAGAGCAAGGGGATCAAAGGGGTGAGGTTGATAAATTTTAAAAGGTTTTAATAGTAATATAGAAGTTTGTCCGGGTTTCTTGAATAATAAATAAATTTTGTGCATAAATATTTATACTAAAAATATAATTGGCGAAAGGGGTGGGGGAGGAGATTAGAGGGGGTTGCTTCCTATATATCGTGTTATATATCCTTTTATGGGTTTTTGAAGTCCAGGAATCCAAAAATTAGATTATTTTTTCGCTGGTTTCTAGTTTCCCCAGGAAGAGGCTGAAAAGGGCGGGGTTCTCGTAAAATTTCAATAACATTTTGAGATATTTACAAGTTTTTGGTTGATGTTTAAGAGTGATTAAATATTGTACAATTTCAGTTTTTGGCTCGGATATTTAATCATTTATAGTAAGACATATATAAGGTAAAAGAATTGACTGAGATCTGGTTACGAAGTAACCTGAAAAATGTTCAGTTGATTAAAGAAAAAGTTTTAGAAATATAAACAGTTAAATTAGCCGAAAATTAGTTACCTCTGGCGCAATAGGCAAATTATTTACGTCCTTTGCTAGCGAGAAAGAATTGCCTCCTGCAATTTTTAGTTTTCTTTACGTTTCAGTGTTGTGTGTGTGTGTATTAGGCTGTCGGTCTGTAAGTCTGTTGACATCCTAATATTCGAACCAAACGATATTATAATATTATAAATAGAGATGAAATCTATCGTTTTTGGGCGATATCGTTTTAAGAAAAGAGAGTTAAAAGATATGTATCGTTATGTTGTATGATTTTATTCACATTATGGAAATTCACTTTCTTTTTATAAATTCAGTATTTATTTTAGAATTAGGTTTGCGAGGAAAAAAAGTCACTTTACCGATTTTTTTTGTAAATATCTAGAAAAATCATATTCTAAACTAAGTAATGTTTTTTCTTCTAAAATACGTAAGTACCTTCATTTATATAGCCTAATTAATTTTCAGTTTATCGCTGTAAGCGTTTCAACTCTCAGTTTTAAATATCCAATTTCAAATTTCGAAATTTCCACCTGGAAATTCAACTTCGGAAAATGGAATTTATATTTAAAGCAGAAATTTACATTTCAAACTTCAACGTTAAATCGTTAAAAAGCTGTAAATTCAAATTTTAAGTAAAGTTTCTAATTCAAATTTCAATCCAAAAATATACATTTTTATATACTAAATTAAAATTTTGAACTGTAAGGTCGAATTTTCAATTGGGAGTTTAAATTACAAGTACAATTTTCAGATTTAAAGCAGTAAACATATAGACTCAAATTTTAAAAGCTCTAGATTTATCTTTTAATATTCTGTCAATTTGTATTCCACGCTAGAAATCTGAGCTGGTAGCATAACCCTTCAATTCCTAATTTAAGGTTGGAATTTAGAGTTAAAAATTAGAATTTGCAGCTTCTAAATTGAATATGCTGCTTGAAATTCTAATTTATAGCATAAAATTATTTGAACTTGCACCTGAATATTTGAATTCACAGCTCAATATTTAAATTTGCAATTTAAAAATTGAATTTTCAGCTTAAAATTTAATTCTGACATCTTATAATTTGAATTCGCAGCTTGAAATTAAAATCTACAGCTGAATATTTGAATTTACAATTAATTAAAAATTTTGGTAAGCCTTATTTTACTGAACAGCGAAACATCGATGAAGTATAAAACCGAAGATCTTGTGTTTTGCTGATTTCTAAGAACATAGGGATGGGTCTTTAGAGATTTATAATTTCGCAAGTATCGGGTATGTACACGACATCTTTTTAGCGATATAATTTTAAGTTACGCTATAGGTGATTACTAGGATTTTTCTGAGTTTTTCAACAGAATTGATGAACTGCAGCAAGTGCACTGCCCGCACACTAAATACAATACAATTGCCTACACACGTTAATAATAAGAAAGCTTCACTCAGCCAGCCCACTGTAATGACATGAAGATAGGGTTCTCAACCCTCCGGATGCCCGGGAGACTCCGGGAATAATGTTCAACCTCCCGAGCTCCCGGCCCGCATTAAATTCTCCGGTTTTTTTTAAATAAAATTAATTTTCATTAATAAAATAAATAAATTGCGCCACAAAGATGCGCTAGCTAGCCTGCCGCCCGCTTTCTGCACTCCCCTTCCGCCGCGCCGCGTGATGTCGCTGTGCGGGCTGCGCTAGTCATAGTTTGCCGGTTTAAACCCGTTCGTCTTAGCCTCGCGCGGCGCAAGGCTAAGCGAAGGGTAAGAGAGGCTCGAGTCGCGCCATTCTTACCCACCCGCTCACTTCCCCGCGCTGCTCGCTTTGTCTTTCTCGCTCAATCTACGTCAACATCCGTCACTTCCGTCAGTCGCGTGAGAATTTCGTGCAGTGATACGCGTATTGAGTTGACGGATTTTATTGTACTGTGGCGAACTGGCGAGTGACAATAACTTATTTTATAAAATGGATCATCACTCGGGAGGTGAGAGTAGTACAACTACCAAGAAAAAAAATTACTACTGTTCTTTCAATGACCAATGGTTAAAACAACATACCTGGTTATCGAAAAAAGACGAGTTCACAGCAAAATATAACATATGTCAGCATTTATTTTCTGTCAAGTTTGACGGTTTCGGGGATTTTAGAGAAATATTAAGACATGTGCCAACTCGTTGGTTATCGTTACTTCCTTCTATAGACAGAATTCTATCGCTGTGGTCAGCCTTAATAAGCTATTTCAAGGCGCAAAGTGAAGAGAATTGTTCTTCATTTATATGGAACAATTTTTGTGCCAGTGATTCAGAAACAAATGCAGTCTTATATGTTCTTTATTTTATGCAAAATATAATGCAAGTCTTCCAGAACGCCATTAAATTACTGGAAGCCGACAGAGTAACAAGCACTGAAATTCATGACATTATGATTGATTTGAAAACCAAGCTACAAAACAGACACACTGATCAATTTTATGGTAAATCTGCCATGGATTTATTAAAGCATTTTGATGAACCTCAAAAGACAAAATTTAAAAATGATACCACTAAGTTTTTTACGTCTTGTTTAAATTATTTACAAAAGTGGTATAACTTTGAAGATCCGGAATACCAAGCAATGACAATTTTATCTCTAAAAGAACCAATCACATGGGCAGGCATTACTAGACTACAAGAAATTTTAAAATTGGACTTAGATCTTGACATATTGTACGATGAGGTAGGAATTTTACGTGAAATGCAATCACATCACATTAAAGAGAATCGAGTTGATTTACGCTAGGTTGACTTCTTTGCGAAATCGAAAAACCGAAATCCTTGCCCTGAATTGAAAAAGCTTGTCACGTTTGTTCTCTTCATTCCTGTCTCTAATGCTTCTTATGGGCGGGTATTTAGCATGAAAGAACAAGTGTGGAACAAGGAAAGAAACGGAATGAACATATTGTTAGTAAAAGCAGAGTTACAAATATTGCAAAACTTCAATATTTCATGTAAAACCGTGAAATATTAAATGCTTCTCGAAAACAATGTAAATATAAATTTAAAAATAAAAATTAACAAATATTTGTGACTTTCATTCAATACCTACCCAATAAGCCCCCTCCCCCCATTTTTTATAATCCTCCAGGGTTGGTTCTGTCGAGAGTTGGTAATCCCACATGAGGACCGAATTATGCAGGAAACAACTAGCAGAACTAATAAACAGTCCATTCTGTTTCATTCTATCAATTTTAATAGTTCTTAGTATTTATTTCCCTCTCTGTTAGGATCTCCCGAACAAAAACCTCAGCTTGGCAACGCGCCGCCTACAGTTGACGTGATTTGTTAAAATTTAAAAGTGATATCACCAACACCCAAGATCAGTAGAGTAGTTAGATAAGTAAATACTTTGAAAATTGTTTTAGCAGGATTGACCTATAAAAGAAATAAAAATATCATTAAATTGTGAAACTCAAAGCAGCAAAAACAATGCTGCATTACAAAATAAATAAAATAAAATAAACCACTGAAAATTAGGACTTCCAATTCTACTGTGTATTTGTCTATTTTCGATAAATAATTTTTCAATTTTTTAGTATTCTAGGATGGTAAAAATTGTTCATCATTTATTCATAATAATGCAAGAGAGTCGAAATCATTAAAGCCGCATAAAGTCACGATCCGCCACTGGAACCTAGCAAATATAAAATTTGCAGAACTACACATAAAATACGTTATAAACATTTATAAATCTGTTTATGCATGCTAAAGCTCATGCGATGCAACAGAGTAAAAACAATTAAAATTTTCTCGATGGATACACCTGCACAAATACAATTATTACACTGGAGGTAATAAAATACCTGCAGCATAATTTTCAAAAAGTTTACAAACCACTACGTTATGTGTCTTAATTTTCGAGTTGCATCCAATTTAAAATTAAACTATATTGTGGCTATGTTTATCTCGGTACAAATATTACCTGTATTACTTATGTACAACCGTTACATGTATACACACGTAATAGTACATGTAGTTCATATTATGAGCGTTCTTACATACATTTCTAACATATCATGGATGTGAACCTAACATAGAAAAATGAATAGTAAAAAAAAATAACGGTTTTTATATCTTTCATTTAATTTTTTGATGTCTTCAAAAAAAGTAACTTGCTGATTTGCCTTCGAAATATTCTTGCACGGCTGATATGAATTCTTCTTCATCCCTGTATCTGTGGCTCCTCATGTCTTTTTTTAAATTTCTAAACAGATAATATTTGTTAGGTGCTAGGTCAGGACCGTAGAGTGGATGTCTAATTTTTCCAAATCCAGCTTCGCGATTAACGTTTTTACTAATTTTCACTTCGTCTTATACGACTTCTACGGTTTTGATTTATTAGGTGCTCTATTTTTTTTTTGTCACTTCTGTGTAACATGAATCAGGTCCATCGTTTAACAGTAGCGTCCGAAGATGCACCCCTATTATAAGTAGCCTCTTCTGGAATTTCCTTAACACCTTTTTATTTGTTTTTTTTTTTTGAGGTTTTACCGTACAGCAATAGTACGGTAATTCCATTAATTTTTGTTTTCAGCCGGTATCGTGCTGCTTTACGGACCGCTAAACTATATACGAAGGCTTACTTTTAAGTTTTTACAAAAACAATGAAAGAAAAAAAATGGTACAAATCGTTTCATCGTTTCTCAAAATATTCGCCTTTAAGATTTATACACTTTTGAATGCGTTCGAACCAATTCTCGAAAAATTCTTTCCAGTCTAAAGTTGGTAGCTCAAAAACATGGTGTTGGGATAATTCAATAGCTTCTTGAGGTGATGAAAATCGCTGTCCACGCATTTTACTTGACATTCGGGGACAAAAAGGAGTCGTTAGGCGATAAATCAGGTGACTACGGGCAATGAGACATTAATTCGATGGTTTTCTTCGTCAAATAATCAATTGTTTGTCGTGCAGTGTGAGAGCTGGCATTGTCACCATAAAGAATGATGAGACGTGTTTGATTGTTTTTCCTGATTTCATCGATAACTTCATTTTGAAAGACCCAAAGAGTTAATTGTTGCTTAGTTTCGGGCTCGTACGAATATATCCAAGTTTCGTCTCCTATTACGGTGTTGCATACGGATTTTGCATGTCCTCGGTAGAATTTTAATACACATTTCCTTACACCAATTGACACGAGCCAGTTTTTGAGTTTCTGTCAAATTATGCGAAATCCAGCGGGAGCAGATCTTTTTCACAGCTAAATGATCATGTAAAATCGAATGTACTGCAGTCTTCGATATGCCTAAGGATGTCTTTATTTCAGCAAACAAATAATATTAACAAAAAACTATAAACTTAAAACAATTATCTATAGTCGGTCAAGTGAAAACGTGACCGCTTGTATTCTTGAAAAAATGTGTTTCGAGAACATTTTTTTCCATCAATGTGGTGTGCTAACAGTGGCGCAATTACCTTATTAAGTTGTCCAATGGCCTCCTGCAGAAATAATCTGGCACCTTCGAGCCATAATGTAGACGAGATTTTCTGCATACTCGCGCGGCAATGATCTCTAAATTTTTCAAATCTCGGGAGATAACTGAGTCAAAGTCCTCAGAGTCTTTCCTATGAGCTTTCTCTTTATAAAGGACCAAACGTTTTCAATAGAGTTGGTGTCCGGCGATTGTGAGAGCCACTCTAGTATCTTATCGTGGGCCCAAGCGAGCCGCCTCGTCTAGCAAAGATTTCTTCAACGTGTTTTAGAATTTGGGACACATTCAAACCCGACTTTCTTAATTTTGCCGGTCTTTGACGTAGCGTCAATTTCGGGTCCCGTGAAAACAAGGAACCGATTCGTTTTTTTTTTTTCGACTTTCGGGAGTGACTTTGCTTACCAAGCCACGTTTTTGCAAGTCGTCGACATTTTTCGTCTCGTTAAGTTTACGTGATTTCGACGTAACATCGGAATCGAATAATACTTTTAATAAAATGCATCGTAGACAAAGGTTCCCTCCACCGATTTTCTGTTGAATCGCTAGAATCGGATTTACCAAAAATGAATTATCGAGGAGACGTTCTTACTTGACCGATTGCAGTTTGCATTTCGATATGCCCACCGTCCAATTTTAGGCACCGAATTGTTCGTAATTGTAATTCTTTTGAAACATTTTTTAACATGTAATATGTACTATTTCCGCACTGCCTTATTGCATTTTCAAAAGTTCAATACTTCTGAAAGGTCTCTGAACATAAAATTGTTCTTGAAATAGCCCCCAAAAAAATCAAGCGGTGTTAAGTACGAATGTCTCGCTAGCCAAGGATTAGGAGAATAACGTCCAATCTACTAGTCTTCAAATAGTTCATTTAGCCAATTTCGCACTTGCAGAGTACTGTGAATGGACGCACCATCTTGTTGAAAAAATAGTCTCCTGCGCTGCTGAAGTGGAAGTTCATGTAAAAAACCAAATATGTCTGCGTTTAAGAATTGTAGGTACCTTTCCGAAGTTAAACTTTGTCGGAAAAAGAAAGTAGTTGGGGTATTCTATATCCCACACTCCCCCGTTCACTTTAAAGTAGTACTCATATTTAGTTTCTAATACATATATACTAATACATATACAGATATTCATCTGCCCACCATTTGCAATTATACAAAAAACGAATGAAAAAAAGGCCTTGGAACACGTCAAGTGGACCAATGCAGACTTGGATGAAAAAAGATCGGCGGTGTAAATAGAGTTAATAAATTTAAATATTCTGAACTTAATTCTCTTCCAGTTCACATAAAGCTGAAGTTGCCTGCAATAAGCAAAGATAATGAATCCATACAAATAATGAAAGCCATGAATATGCAGTATGCGAGTAATCCGTTTCATTGTGAAAATTTTCTATTTAAACAGGTAATTAGTTGGTCGTAAATATGATTAGAAGAAAGATTTATTAATACCTACGATAAGCATTTTTTAACAGGATTTTTTTTTTTTTTTTTTTTTTTTTTTATAGGTCTAGCACACGTGCTGCAGGGAAGTCCCTAAAGCGCTCTAGGAGCGGCACGAGTGCGGAAAAGGCGATTCACGTTGTTCTTGAATCGCTGTAAATTGTACTCGGTGGGAAACACAGCGCTGGGCAAATCATTCCAAAGGGATGACGTTCTCCATATAAAAGATTGCTTGAAAAGCGTTGTACGCGGAGTAACAAGCTGAACCTCATACGGATGCGAAGCACCAGCGCGACGTGTATTTCTAACATGCACCGCTTTGGGAGGAATTAAGCGGGCTACATCCTTCGAACACTTTCCATGAAAATACTTGTAGAACAGACTCAAGTCGCCAACCGTTCTTCGATGTTCCAGCGAATCAAGGCCGCCGGTCAATTCCGGGTCCCCAATCAGACGGAGCGCTCTTGTCTGAACAGAATCCAACAAATGCAGTGTATGTTTGGGAGCGGAGCCCCAAACGTGGGAGCAGTATTCCATAGTTGGTCGAATTTGGGCTTTGTAAAGAATTAACAGTTGCTGTGGGGTGTAAAGCTTTCTGGTTCTAAATAATATTCCCAACTTTTGAGAAGCTCTCCTTGCTATGCCTGGATAGTATACGCGCTACAAAAAAATCCTTAGGTTGCTACAGGAGCGGTAAGTGCGCAGAAGTAGCGATTCATGTTGATCTTAAATTGCAATTATCTGGTGGTGTTCAGGGACATTTTTTTAAGTCTCTCACTTAATTCAATATTTTACTATTCTACAGTCTGTCAAGTAAGAACATATTCTTGAAAAAATGTGTTTCGAGAACATTTTTTGCCATTAATGTATTCTTTGGTATGCTAACAACAGCTATTAGCTTAGTAAGTTGTCCAGTCGCCTCCTGCATCAATAATCGCCTGGCATCATCGAGGCATGCTGTCGACGAGATTTTCTCCCATGATCTTCTAATTTGTCGAATTTCACGAGACAACTTATTCAAGGTCCTCAGAATCTTTCCTCTGAGCTTTCTCTTTACAAGGGACCAAACCTTTTCAATAAGATTGGCGTCCGGCGATTGTGAGGGCCACTCTAGTACCTTATCGTGGGCTCCTTGAGGCAGGGTCAATTTCGGGTCCCATGAAAATAAAGACACGATTCGTTTTTTGACTTTCGGAAAGATTTTGCCTACCGAGCCACATTTTGGCAAGTTGTCGACATTTTTCGTCTCGTTAAAATGACTTACCCACTTCTTCACAAACGATACCGACTTTTTAATATATTTAGTGGCCGCAGAATGTGTCATTTTTGGGCCCCTTTGGATGGAACCGACGCGCAAACAAGTGGCTCATTTTGGATTTTACGTGATTTCGACGAAAGTTCGGAATTGACTGATACTTTTACTAAAATCGTCGTAGGTAAAGGTTCACCCTACATATTTTTTGTTGAATCGCTAGAATCGCATCTACCTAAAATAAATTATCACGAACACGTTCTTACTTGACAGGCTATTTATTTATTTATGTATTTATTATCAATAAACGGGAAACCTCATCATAAAAGTTATAATATTCAATATATAAAGTAATAACAACAGTACAGTAATGAGTATTTAGATAGAACAAAAAAAATGATATAACATCACAGTTCAAAACACCCAATCTAATAAACAGGAAACATATCAGTGGTCACACACCACTTTAATGACTTGCCCTTTAAAGCTAGATAGTGAGCCTCCTAATGAATTGATGGAAGGATTATTATTTAGGAAGAGCAGGGATCTAGTCAATGGAGAGTAGACTCCATAGTTAGTACCGTGATGACCGATGACAAATATCTCATTTTTTCTTAAGCAGCGTTCTGGAACCTTCAACTGTATCTGCCCTAAGAGTGGTGGACAATCAATAACACCATTTAGCAATTTAAATATCGTGGAAAGATCTGACACCCTTCTCCTGTCCTCTAATGTCCGCAGACCCAGCATACTAGCCAGGGCTCCTCTGTCACCAGCCAACCCCAATCTATGAGAGCAATATCAAATAAATTTATTCTGGACACGTTCAATCCCTGCGCTGTGAATATTGTAGTAAGGTAACCATACCGTTGATTCATATTCAAGGTTCATATTCAAGGTGAGATCTTACCAGAAATATACCGAGATAAATACCCAGAAAATTCTTTCGGAAGGGGTTCCAGGAATGTATGTTCGAAGGCAACAAGGGGGCAGAGGACTCCTACGTATTAAAAAGATGCAGTAACAAGCAAGAACGAAATATAAGGCAGCGCCTTTTGAAAGACAAGGGTGAGATTATGAACCTTGTAGTTCAGGAAGATAAGGGATATACATCACTGAAACTTAATCCAAACAACTACATATTAGAAACCGCACATACCGCAAACAACATTGTCAACAGTGGTCAGACAAATCTGTCCAGGAAGGGTGCCCTGAGCTAACACACTCAAACGAAACCGACAGGTCAGCATCTTTTAAATGGCTCACGCAAGCAGCTCTACCCCCAAACAGAAGGCTTTATATAGTTCTATAGAACATAGTTATAAGAGCAAAAAATTATGAGAAACACTGTCTGAAAATAGAAGCAGTGAACGCGAAGTGAATGCCGAAAATGTGAATATATAGAGGAGACTATTGAACACGTAACTGTAAGTTGCCCCGCTCTGGCTGAATTAGTTGACTATAAAATATAAACTTCTAGACAGGGCATCTCGCCCGTATTACAAGTTTACTCTTCCTGTCATCGAGTCTGCTAAAGAAGTACTATACTGGGATCGACCATCAATAACTTATAGATCTGTGTATTATAATAGACCATTCAAAAGACTACAAAACGCGGCATTATAAAAGACATTGCAGTGCCACTCATACAGCATCAGGAGAATCAAGATTGAGAAAGTAACTAAACATGAGAATTTACCTCATGCACTAAAAATTCTTATTGCAAACTTGTCATATTTTTCGAAAATTGATGAACTAGATAGGAAAAATTGAACTGTTTCCTGTCTAATAAATTAACTGCACGCCCCTAACAGGGCAGCAAGATCAGATCAAATAATAACTCGCTAGTAATGGCGGTGAATCCCTTAAGGTTTGCAGATGATACCACTCTGATCGCCAACACAAAAGAAGAATTACAAGAAATGCTGATGGAATTAAATAACAAGTCTCGAGAAATAGATCTAAAATTAGTTCAACAAAACCAAATATTTGAAAAACGAAAGTGAAGATAACAGCTAGGAACTAGTAATAGAAGGTAAAAAAATAGGAGAGGTACAAATATTCATATATTTAGGACAAAAAACTGCTCGTTAGCTTGGTCTGCGTTCGGAAGGTTACAATCTACATTTAAATTGGACATCCCTAATACAATAAAAGCCAGAGTATTCGATCAATATGTATTGTCGGTATTAACATATGGCACTGAAACGTGGGCTTTAAATAAAAGTATAATAAATAAATTCCAGGTAACCCAAAGAGCAATGGAGAGGAGAATGCTACATATTAGACTTCAAGATCGTATTAAAAATAAATTTAAACCATACAAACCGAAATTGATAAACACTCTACAGGATAGAGATTTTAATATTCGGTTGTTATTTTCATTCTGGTACCAAGGAAAAATAGAAGAGGACTCCAAATTTCCGTACAATGTTTTATGGACTGATGAAGCCACGTTTACTTCTAACGGAGTAGTAAGTGCACAGAATAGCCGATGGTGGACCTAAGAAAATCCAAACTTTATAATTGAGTGTCGTGACCAATACTCGTTTAAAACTAACGTTTGGTGTGGCATTGTAAATGACCAAATAATAGGGCCATATTTTTTTTAGACATAGTTTAAACTCACAACGATATTTAGATTTTTTTAATAACGAAATTTTAGAAGTTCTGGATAACATGGCTGTAGATCTAAGATATGCTCTATGGTATCAATTAGATGGTACACAATACTTTGCAGGTCCGAAACATTTTAAATGAACTATTTCATGGCAGGCATTGGGCGAGATCAGGATAATTGTTGGCCACCTCGATCGCCCGACATCACCCCATTGGATTTCTATTTATGGGGTTATCTCAAACAAAAAGTATACAAGTTTAGACCATTTAGAGATATCGATCATCTAGAAACTATAATTAGGCAGTGAGTTCAGGAGATACCTCCCGAGTTTGTAAAAAATTCCGTCAAAGAAATTTCTAGAAGAACTATTCGTTGCATTGAACGAAACGATGGACACACCGAAATGTAGAATATTGCAATATGCGTGTATTTGATACACTATTTATTAAATAGGTTAAAATAGCCAATTGTTAATTTAGCGTTTATAGAAAGAAACATTACATTGTTGAAACTTTAAATACATTACTAAAAAGATCAAAATGTAAGATTTGTGTTAATTTACAAACGTTCAAGTGTGTTCACTATCAAACTACGTAAGCGAGAAATATTTTTCTATTTAAAAACAAAAGTTAATCGAACTTTGCATCAAATATGAGTCATCATAATGTGTGAATTTTAATATTCTATAAAAAAAATTATGGACAAGACTTCATTTTGTTTTTAAATAGATTATAGGTACCTACTTTTTGACAAATTAAATGATTTAAATAAGGTTGCAATAAATCAAGATGAAAAACAATTGCCGAAATGTCAAAAAACTGTCAAAAATTCAAAATTGTAGTAGGCCGTTGAAATTTGACAAAAAGATCTGGAATCACAAAATAAACATTTTGTCTAATAACTTTTTTTTTTATATTTGGTCAAATTATACGTTTTTTTTTCAAAAATTTTTACGTAAATATATATATATATATATATATATATATATATATATATATATATATATATATATATATATATATATATATATATATATACACACATTTAATTTTTTCCTGTCTAGTAGATGAAGCGCACGTTACTAGCAGGGCTGAAAAATGGGATAATAATTATTATTATTATTATTATTACCTTTATAATTATTATCACAGAAAAATATAAACATCTGTTAGAGGTTGGGTTAACATCCTTTAATACCGTTTAAAATATAGATTTAAGGAGTAAATCTAGACGTTCATATCCTCTGGTTTAGAGAGAAAGAATAATCTACTATAAATGCAGTGCTTAATACTTTTGATAAGTCTGATAGTAGCTACAAGCATCAACATTCATTAGTTACGAACAACCAAAAAAATTTTAGAATCAGAACTAATACTTGTTAGATCCTACAGATTATAGCATAGTCGAGTCACATAAAAATGTTTTAAATAATCTATCGATTTATTGGATAATTTAACTTTAATGAAATGGGATTTTGACGGTAGCGGACCTTAGCGAATATAAACAATGTTGTTTAGAGTCTGTTTCGACGACAGTCGTTTTGGAATAGCCCTGATACAATCACCCAGCTTCCGTCACAATGCCCTTATCCTTTTCAAGGTCGGATTGAGGTTATAAAACAGGCCTTATAATGGAAGTTTTCAGACGAAGCAGCTGAATTTAATAACAAAAATCCTAGGTCTTTCCGATGAGATCGCATCCGAAAAACGTCGCGACAACTTACAAATACAAACTTACTCAACAGAGTGTTACTTGATTCGAACCCCTTGATTATTGGCTTTCGTAGAATTATGCATAATTGATTTTTTTAGTCGCGTTTTTAATAAATTTTTATTGCCTAATATGAGAGGTCTAACTTTATGTTCTCCAGACGCATTTCTGCTAGCGAGAAAAGTAAGTCGTGCTTTTTCAGTTTTCCTTCCTGGAGCAGTTTTTTCATCATTTATTACCAGTGTTTTCTCAGGTAGCAGTCTTCAAAACAAGCCAGTCTCATCTGCGTTATAAATTTGATCATTTTTAGTGTTCCGTACGGAACACTTATAAGATCACTTCGGTGTCTGTCTGTCTGTCTGTCTGTCTGTCTGTCTGTCTGTCTGTATGTCTGTCTGTCTGTCTGTCTGTCACACCCGATTTTCTCCGAAACTATTTGACATAGAAAGGTGAAATTTGGTAATAATATAGGAATTGATGGCCTCATCAGAGCCATGTAGTTTTGAGAATTAAATTTTGACTTAAGGGGTTAGTTTTGGAGGGTGAAGTCGGAAGCGAAAAAAAAATTTTTTTACTAGGTCATCGAGTGTGGTGTCAAATGAAAGCTTGTGAAAACACGAGTAAAAAATATATATATAATATTATACTTGCGCGCACTTTTCTTTGTATTATTTTTAAAAATTCGCGAAAAATCGCTGTCCCGGGCCTTATCTCGAAAAGTACTTATCAAAAAATTTCGAAAAAATTCTGGAATATTCTCCACGGGGTGTAGATTGAACGAAAATTATCGCGAGTGCATTACCTTTAATAATTTATATGGTATATAAAAAAAAACAAAAATTTCAAGGTCATCAGATTTCAGTAAAGATTGGAAACAAACTTTGTTAAAAACGTATTTGGGGTGTGTTTTGTGAAGTCACTGATCATTTTATACCACCGTAACATAAATTTTGACTTAAGGGGTTCGTTTTGAGGGGTGAAATCGGAAGTGAAAAAAATTTTTTTTTACTAGGTCATCGAGTGTGATGTCCAATGAAAGCTTGTGAGAACACGAGTAAAAATATATATATATATATATATATATATATATATATATATATATATATATATATATACTCGTATATAATGTAATACTTGCGCACACTTTTCTTCGTATTATTTTAAAAAAAATCGCTGTCCCCTACCTTATCTCGAAAAGTACGGATCAAAAAATTTTGAAAAAATTCTGGAATATTCTCCACGGGGTATAGATTGAACGAAAATTATCACGAGTGCATTACCTTTAATAATTTATTTGGTATATAAAAAAAAACAAAATTTCAAGGTCACCAGTTTTCAGTAAAGATTGGAAACAACCTTTGTTGAAAACTCCTTTGAGGTGTGTTTTGTGAAGTCACTGATCATTTTATACCTTCGTAACAAAATTATTTATTTTAAAAACAATCCACGTACGGAACACTAATTGTGCAAGTTCAACTTGCACTTGACCGGTTTTTTAAATTCAGTTTACATATGACTGAACAAAGATCTTGTTTAAATGGATCTACTAGCTCAGAGTTTGTAGATAATTTTTCACTAGATATCTTCAAAAATCTAATGCCAAATCTGCGTTTAAAATTTTGCAACCAACCATCGCTTGCAGAAAATGTTGATATTTCCTTTAGAATGTCAGTTAAGGATTTTGCTTTATAATTTTTTTTTATCGCCCACCTCCCCGCCACAGTAGGGATTTTACCCTTTATCCATATCCCAATGATATCGTCGAGGATATCGTAATACCCGTCAACGTTGTCCAAGTGCCGAAACATACATTTTTGTATTTCACTGGACATTTTAAACCAAACAGCTACTACTTATGTACGTGGCCAGGCCAAATATACTTAAACAAATTAATAAATAAGTATACCCACCTGCGGGATTGAACCCTCGACCTTCTGCACACTAGCAAAGTACTACGCCACCGAGCCACGGCCAGCCACACAGTTTGATCATAATAACGATTACACTATTATATTTAACCTTGCTACGAAAAACTTCGATTAATTGCTAAAAATATTTTTGTTCATGGAACAAAAACACCTAATTTTATTCTTTTTAGATCTTTATTCGATGAAGCTAATAAATTGTGAAATATACAGTGACTCACAGCTTAAATGATGCAGTCGCTATAAGAAAAGACTAACTGGTCTCAGTGCCTCTTTATTTATTTGGAAAAAAAACTTATTGAAATTAAATTAGTAAAGAGTCTTCTAAAAAAGTATGAATTACTTTTTGTCTTAAATATGCCTTACTTAATTAGCAATAAATAATTAATCAAATCATATACGATTTTATACGTCACAGCTTAAATGATGCAAAATTCAATATACCAAAATTATTAGAGAAAACAAACTGCAGAATTTGAAATAAGCCTGCTAATATTTGGTCGGGCCTCCCTCATTATCAATAACGGCTTGTAATCTTCTGGACATTGATTCAACTAACTTTCTAGTATACTCCTGGGAAATAGTGTTCCATGCTTCAGTAATTTTTACTTTTAATTCAGTTTTATTTGATATTGGATCACTATTTACTTTATTTTTTAATGTCAGCCACAAATTTTCAATTACATTTAAGTCTGGTGACTGGGCTGGTGTTTTAATAACATTTGGACAGTTATAAAGCAACCAACTGCGGACTGGAAATGACGTGTGCTTTGGATCATTATCGTGATAGAACCGATAATTGTTTTCAATATCTAATTTTTAGGCACTAGCGACGAGATGCTGCCTTAGTATATCCAAGTACACATATTGGTTCATATTCCCTTCGACGAAATACATGTTACCTACTCCTGCAGATGACATACAGGCTCATAACATCACTCCACCTCCACCGTGCTTTACCGTAGCTTTCATATTTTTCAATTTTAATTCTTCGTTAGGCTTTCTCCACACTGATATTTTTCCATCGGACCCAAATAAGTTTATTTTGGTCTCATCAACAAATATTACTGAATTCCAGAAGTTCAAGTCTTTATTGATATGTTCTCTGGCAAATTCCAATCTCACGCGTCTATTTCTTTGGCTAATGAAAGGCTTATTTCTAGCAGTTCGACCACGTAAATTATTATTTCGCAAGATCCGTCGAACTGTTTCGAGGTTACACCTTTTTCCAAACTGTCTTTCCACCTCGGCGCACAACTTTGGCGCACTTTTTTTGGATTATTTGATACCTCTCTTAAAATCCATCTTTCTTCACGTTCATTGAAGATCTTATTTGGAGCCAACCTTGACTTATTCTCGACTCTATTTTCATTCCGGTAACGTTCAATGATATGCTCAACAGTTGACGGACATTTATTTACCATTTTGGCTATGTCTCTTTGGCTGTATCCATTCCTAATTCAATAATAATTAAAAGTAGTAGAGGTAACGCGCTTCTGGGACACCTCGATGGCCACTTTTTAACCCGACCTTGACCACTATCCGAAGAAGTGAATTCAGGAGCTGAAAGTCATTTGGGTCATGTCTTCTGGAAGTTGTTTCAGGCAGGTGTTTCTTCGTCCGCATAAGTGTGCTTAGTTACGTTTTCGTTGACCTTTGACCTTTCTACCTGAAAAATCCGAAAGAAGTGACGTCAATGACGTCACAAGTCCAGTGGTTGTTGAACAGTGCCCTTTTGGCATATTTCCTGAACCTCTTGAAGAAGTGTATACCTGTACCTGTTGTCACCTAATTACCTGTATACCTGTATACCTGTGTCACCTGTTTACCTGTAATTTACCTGTAATTTACCTGTAATTTACCTGTAATATCTGAAGAAGTGTTGAATGACGTCACAAGTCCAGTGGATGTAGCTCAGTGCCTTTTTGTCACTTTTGTTGACCTTGAGGACTTAGAATAAATGTGTGTTAAATGTTGTGTATTAAATTAAATTAAATAAGTTAAAAAAAGTCATGTCTGTAGTAGGATTTGAACCTACATAAGTTGGTTTCAATACTGCAAAACTGGGGACTTATCCTACTTAGCCAAATAGGATTCGTAATAGAGAATGCAATTGTTGGGATGACATAAAAAAGGATTGGTGAATAATATGTGAAAAGTCTGCAAAGTTGAAATTTGTACAAGAAGTAGTCGTCAATGACGTAAATTGTCCAGTGGATGTTGAATCAGTGCCTCTTTGGCAATATAAGTTGTCTAAAAGGTGTAAAATTAGAGGTAAATAGGTGTAAGATAGGTGTAAATAGATGGGAATAGGTGTAAGTGTGTATGAGAAGAAGTCTGCAAGAAGTAGTCGTCAATGACGTAAATTGTCCAGTGGATGTTGAATCAGTGCCTTTTTGGCAAAATAAGTTGTTGAAAATGTCTTTCTAGAGGTAGAATCGGTGTAAATAGGTGTAATATGAGATTCTGCAAGAAGTGATCGTCAATGACGTCACAAGTCCAGTAGATGTGCAAACAGGGTATCTTAACTTCATTAAAACTTTAATAAACTTTCATTTGAGGAGAAGTTGCATTAGTTTAGATGCTTATTGGTGTGTTCTTATCAGAGTAGGCGTAACTAGATAAGAAAGGTTGTATTTGGTTGGTTGAATGTGTAAAATGAGATAAGAATCTGTGTATTTGGATAGGTGAGCTGTGAAAATGGGTGTTGTCTATTGGAAAAGGCATGTATTTGATAGGTTGTTGTGTAAAAGTTGCTAATAAGAGTATAAATTTGATTGGTTGAAGGGTAAAAATGTGTGTTATCTATTCGAAATTGCATGTGTCTGATAGGTTGAATTGTAAAGGCAAAGAAGTAAATGTATTAAAAATAGCAATGATACAATGTAAAATCTTGTAATTTGAGCGAAAACAGTAAATAACTGGCGCCGTAAAGTCGGTAAAAATGTCGAAGATAAGGCAAAATGTAAACAAAAAGTATGAATAATGTGTGATTCATGGTACTTTTTGTAAGTAAAATTGAGTAAACAAGTGGCTCGTTAGGTCATCAAAGTAGATAAGAGAGGTCAAAAATAGTTGATAAGAGATGAGTGAATGTATGTGAGAATGTAAGAAATAGCAAAAAGTTGTATTAATAGGAAAATTCCATGCAAATAATTGAAAGAGCAAGAAATTTATTTGGCTGTGGGAAAGTTAAAGGCAAAAGTTGTTGTTTGTTCTCAAGTTATTATAGTGATATGAAATGAGCTTATTGTGAGCTCGTTGAAATGTTGTGAACTCGTTGGATTTTGCTATAATATGTTATATGAGATGAAAGCAAGTTAAATAAGTAATATTTGTCAAGAATCGTAAAATAAGTACGAAATGAGCTTAAATGAATCTCAAATGAGTTTTTGGTTTGTAATAATAATAGTAAAATATTAAATGAGCCTAGCCTTTTACCGTATAAGAGTAAAAGTTGTTGTTGTTTGTTTTTCACAAAGAGTTAGTTTTGTTGAGCTTAGTTTGGTCTCGTTGTATTGTAAATTTTAGTAAAATATATATGTAGAGAGAGATGATCCTAGCCTAGTCTGTACTCGTATTATGAGAGGAGAATAAAATACAAGTATGAGCAGATATTTAAGACAATATATTAATAAATTCTACAAATTGTTACTAAAATAAAGTAGATACAAGAAACTATAAAATAATTCATTCGAGTCATCTGTTACTAGTTTTGTAAAAGGTTTTGTTGAGCCTAATAAAAGTATAATTTGGTCTCGTTGTATTGTAAATCTTAGTAAAATATTTGTTAAAAATGAGCTGAGCCTTTGACTCGTTGTTGTGTGGGGAACGAGAGGAGAATAAAACATACAAGTATGAGAACACAGATTTAATAAATATATTAATACCAATGAACAAAAGAGCCTCGTCTAATTTGTTTAAAAAATCTTTACAACTATTCTTCTATACCTTGGAGAAAATTATTCTACTTACTTAAATACTTAAAATATAAAATCTCTATAAAACAATAAAACTAACTAAAATCTTAAGATGTAAATGTAGAGCCTGGTACGAAATGATACAAAAACCTAAATTAAATGAGAGAGTTCAACAAATTTGATAAGAAAGATCAAATATTTATCGATAAGAGGATGTAAAATGTATTGGATAAAATATAAATTGCAATGTTATGTTTTACTAATAACTATATATTTGATTAGAAATATTAAATAAATGCGAGAGAGAGAGAGTTCAACAAAAACAGATAAGAAAGGTTAAAATTAGTTGATAAGAGGATGTAAAATGTATTGGATAAATTAATATTTTAGATTCTTACTTAAATACTTAAAAGTACAAAAATATACAATAAAACTAACTAAAATCTTAAGATGTAAATAATATGTTGCCTGGTACGAAATGATACCAACAAAAACCAGTTGTTAAGAGAGTTCAACAAAAACAGATAAGAAAGATCAAATTTTTGTCGATAAGAGGATGTAAAATGTATTGGATAAAGTACAAATTGCAATATTATATGCTTTACTAATAACTATTTGACTAAAAATTATGAATTGCTTATTAGTATGTATAAATGAGAGAGAGTTCAACAAAAACAGATAAGAAATGTTAAAATTAGTTGATAAAAAGTAGATTCGAAAGCATTAAAAATAATTGAAAGACCAATAAATTTACGATATTTCGTTGTAGGTAAATGTAAACACGTAAAGGTTGTTTTGTTTGTTTTAAAGTTACTATCACTACTTAGTTGATATTTGTATAAATCAAAATTTGTTTCCAAAAGAACAAAGATTTGACTAATAAATAAACTAAGAAATAGGGTGTGCTGTTTTGATTGTTTTAAAGTTACTATCACTACTTAGTTGATATTTGTATAAATCAAAATTTGTTTCCAAAAGAACAAAGATTTGACTAATAAGAATAAACTAAGAAATGGGTTGTAAATATAATATCAATATTATTTGTCTACTAAAAAGCAAATTGTTTTAAATTATTGACTTACTTAAATCCTTAAAAAATATAAAATCTCTATATAAAATTAACTAAAATCTTAATACAAAAATTATTATAATACATTAATCATCCTGGTGGGAACGTTTACGTATAGTGGAGGCTGCCATCTTCAGTTTTAGCTGAATACGGGCCGCTCATTCCTGCTAATACATTAATTCGAGTTGTATATCGAAGACATTTGCGACCCATATGAAGTAGTGTGTCCCTGAGCCATTCATATTCTTCCTTGCCAATGAACAGATTTTCATGTACTGGTCTGACCAATGCACAAGGCTTGTTTTTATAATAAGTTTGTATAATTAAAGGTTGTAGACAATTTTTACACTTTGATTTACTTAATTGAGTTAACATTAGGGACCAGCTCTTCAGTTGTACCATTTCAGCACTCCAACAAAATTTTAACGTTGCACCACTTCGTGAACATTTTAGTACTAGCTTATATGAATATTGAGAACTTGTCATCGTGTATGATTTGACAATTTTCTGTTTTAACTCGATGAATTAGGAATTATTTTTTAAAATTTCCAAAGAGATTAAATCAGTTATATGTCACTATGTTGATAACTTGTAATTGATTCGACATAAGCCATGTATGTGTTTATATAATAATAATAAATACAAATCATCCGATATGCATTTTTTAGAAACATATACTAATTATACACGTTTATCAGTATAAATTCAACAAAATAGTTTAATTTGGAAAATTACCACTTATCTAAATAATGATGTATGGAGTCGACTAGTCGCTATAGACAAAAATAACAAAAACTAATTTAAAGAGATAAATGTCGAAAACATGTTTATAATAACAAAGTGATTGGAAAATTTGCTATGACTTAATTAGCGCTATTACTTAAAAACAAACTGCAATATAAAATCTGGTGATTGGAAAAACAGTAAAAGTATCAGAGAAATTTTATATTAGTTTTATAAATATATATTTAGATGGCAATTTTATTTAACATTGTATTAAAATTTATTTTTTTAAAACAGCTCGATAGATTTACAACTAGTTTAGATAATTGTTCAATTAACTTATTATTCTTATTATGATTGCAATAAATACTACATTGGATGCATTTGTTTGAATTCGACAACTCTGACAATTCTTCATTGACACGTCTTAGTACCATATTAACATGGAAACATTCACATGTATCGGGTCCTTCTCGAACTCCAGGATGTGACCATACACATGATACGTAATGTGTTTCTAAATTATTAGTAACTTGTTTGCGATCGATAAAAGGTGTTAAATATTCTCGATAAGATATTAGTCGAATCCTTGTTTCACAACAACAACATGCTAATTTCTTGACAAAATCATCAATTTTTCTACAAGTTTTATATACTAAAATCATCTTGACTGAATAAATTCATTTTGCAAATAAGATGAAATCTTTGACAATTTAATGTGTTATACTGAGATTCTCCTATAATTCTTGATGATAAGGTTAAAAAAAGAACGATTGAGAAGGGATAGGTATATTTAAATGGATATGTTTGGTTAGTAGTCAGTATTTGATAAAACATAAAATCAAATAAACAATGAGTGAAGATCGTCAACAATTATATGTAGTAACAAAAAGAAATGGACTTTGGATTAATCGTAATGCTGTCGAATTAACACCTGGTAAATTGTTAAGTGGAGTCGGTTTATATCAAAATGGAGGATGTATAGCATGTGGTGTTCGTGATAACGATCTATTTTCAGGGGGGACAACAAGGAATGCATTCGAAATGTCAGGATATTTGGAAGACTGGTACACATGATCTTATAGATAAACATGTACAATCGATAATTCCAAGACCGATTGGGGAACGAGAATACCAACAACGACAACGAGAACAAAGAGGCAACCATTAGAAACTCCTTGTTAATTCTTATTACCTTTTATTTTTTAAGTAATAGATATATGTATATTTGTCTTAATAAAGTCCTTATATCCTTAAATATTTAATGTTTTGTCTTTCTAGTATAAAGTCCTTATGTTCTTAATACTTTTAGTATTTTAAATAGGAAATAATAAAACACACATGTTTGAAATTGAAAATATTTATTAAACTCGCTCTTTCAACATTTGGAAAAATTCCTTAAAAAATTTATTAAACACATATGATGTTGATATTATGGGATGAATATCGAAAGCCATGTCAATAGTGTCATACAATTTGTAGTACTACATTGAACTTTAGCATTGTATATTAGATTATGATCTAAACAGGAAGGTTTTGTAGGATTAAATGTTGGCATGTTCCATACATTTAAAGTATCTATATCAATCATCTTGAAATTGGGATTAGTATGCAAATTAGTAGTAGTAGAAGCAGCAATGTTGTCTTGAACGAATCGAAAAACATGTTTTCCTTTTACATACAATACATCAATATTGTCCAGTACTCTATCTAAAATTTCTCCAACTTGCTTGTAATCTACATAGCCGGAAGAATATCGTAAACCAAGTTCCTTTTCAGTCTTACAAACAGCTCTTTTATTGAGTCGAGATAATTGAGCAAAGGGTATTTTGGGTTTCAATACATAATGACTTGTCTGTAAAACATTTGATATAGTAATTTCTTTAGCATGGAATTCTTCCACATACACATCATGATTATCATCATCGGCAGCAAATAAAAAGTTAAATCCCTGAATATCGAGAACAGCCAACTTCATCGTGTCACAGTTACTTTACAACTAATACGACGTTTACAAAGCAAACATATATAATATGACCTCTCCACAAAAATTGTTTACCTGAATTGATTTCAATATTAATCTTATTTTTGTATTTAGGTCTCTAGAAAAGTTTCAATTATTAAAACAAAAGTTTTTTATACGAGAGAAATATCTATTTTCTTCTTAAAGGTATTTTATAAAATATCTAACATCTAAACTATAATAATATCTATTTTCTTCTTAAAGGTATTTATAAAATATCTAACATCTAAACTATAATATCTGATATCCTAATTTAATTATATCCTCCCAACTTAAATATTCATCATCATCATCATCATCATCATCATCATCATCCACATCCATTTCACTCTCTGTTTGTTCAATCATCTGTTCATCCTCATCCATTTTCTCCTTTAACCATTTTTCCTTTAATTTACTAAGTGGGATTTCATCATCGTTGTCATCATCATCATCATCATCATCATTTTTATCAACTTGAACTTTTTGTTGTAGTAATTTTTCTCTTAATAAATTTAAGGGTAAATGTTCTTCCTCTTCTTCGACAATTTCCATTTCCCTTAATTCCAGTAGTCTTAGTAACTCTATATTTCTTTTAATAACGTTGTTGGCATTTATTTCTTCTTCATTAAAAAGCGACATTATTAAGTATTGGAGCAAGTAACTATTAGACGAATGAATTTTGTATTGATTTTAATACCTTTCTATACACCTATTATATAGGGGATTTAATCACATCATACATAGTCGTCATGAGAATCAATTAGTCTATTAAAAATAAGCAAATATGTTGTCTGATAAGGTTTTTAAGTAAACAAGATATCATTAATTTATTGCTCTAGTCACATAAATTTTCCAAATATCAAATGACGTGATTTATTTTTTTCCTGTATTTACTATATAAGCATTAAAATTTCTTACTCAGAGTCAAATTTATTTGTTGTGTAGTGAAACAAATAGTTGCTTTTAAAAATGTTGATAATTTTTGAATCTGAAGACATTAAAGTGTTACCTATCAAAACGTTATATATATTAATAAAAAACTTATTCGTGTGAGTATTGTTTCATATAATTTACTACTTATATATTTAGCTTTGATTTTAATGATTGACTTAATTAATATATGGATTATTATATCTTTTATTTCTTTCACAGACGTGGTGTGCATAAAATTGAAATTGTAAATAATACTAATCAAATTAATGTATTCTTGGACGGGGATGAAGTACCAACTACCAAATTGGAAGAAATTACCTGGATATTACCGATAAGGTATCTACACGTAGAGGCCGAGAGTGCAGAGGATGAAAAGACATTTTTGGATGCGATTCAAAAGTATCCAGGGATAAAATCCTATATATTAAGTAATAAATATACCTTATAGTTTGTAAACGTAAAAGTTTTTCAAGTTACTAATAAACTGTAAAACATTTACCTTTGTTTTATTTACGAATAATAGTTAGATATAGGATACATGAAAGTATTTAGTTATTCATTTTAATATTGGTTTCAACTGAAAATGACTTGGGTAGTAGGAGTAAAATAATCTTAAAATTTGTCTTGATTCGTTATATCAAAAAGGTTTAAATGAAATAATTTTAATAATAATAAAGTTTAATAGAAAACGAGCTAGAAATCGATAAAGAATGAATTCCTCAACAAGTTGTCCTTCATGTCAAAGTAAAATAACATATTTGGGTCATAAATCTTATAAATCAGAATACTTATTGTTCCAATTGTACTCGATTTTACAAAGAGGCTTCATGGCAAACTGTACGTAGTCTAGGCTATATACCAAAAGATACTTTGGAAAGAAAAAAGAACAAATTGGAAAATGAAACCAAGAATCAATTTACTAACTTAATGCCAAATAATCATATCTGTAAGAGACCGAAATGAATCATCATAAAATGTGATAGATGTGTTTTATTTATTTGTACTATTTAGTAAAATTAATAAAAAACATGTTATTACTTAAACATATCGTCTATTTTATAACTGAATACAATTTTGCATAACTAATTACATACTATGTGATTTCATAAATCTGAGATTATTCTTCGATAAGATACCAAATAGTCGTTCGTTCGCATTTATAACAATAATCTCGTAATCTGAGTCGAGGTCGAAGTTGTCGAACAGAATTATTACGTCTAATGATTAAATTTACTTGAGCTATATGTGGTTGAAAAGGTATACTTTTCGATTCTCTCCAACAACCACTACATAAATAAGTAAAGTTCATGTTAGCAGCAATTGTTATTTCTAAGACTATTTCCAAGATACTGATTTGTTATTCCTCCAAAAGATACCACATAGTTATACGAGCACACTGATTACAATAAACCCGTATTCGAGTTCGAGGTCTTTGATAATTTGCATATGGAACTCTGTGTGTTTCTCTCCAACAACTACTACATAAATAAGTAAAAAATTCCATGCAGATAATGTCAAGAGTAGCACATACAATGATAAATTATATTACTATGCAATGAGTAGTTCAAATGCACCAAATTAAATTTTAACTTTCTCCTTCTCGCAATTTTCTATTTTGTCTTCTACACGTCGACAGTCGAATAATATATTTGTCTTTCGAGTCCAAAAGTACTTCTTCTCGTTCTAAGCAGTCTTTTAGATTTACGAAAATTTTCGTTTCTTCTTTCCTCTGTTGTTTTAAATCCTTTTGACATTTGGACACATCGTTATCTAACTGATAGATTTCACGAGTCAGATCGGTCAAATTACTTTTAAAATTTTCAATTTCCTCCTTTAAATCGGCAATTACGACATATGCTACTTTGTATTTTTCTTGACAAATTTGCAATGTTTCCGTTAGATTGGTTCTCAATAAATACAAATCCGATTCCAATTTGATATTTTCCTTGAGCAGTGCAATATGTTTCGTATAATTTAACGACATTGTTAAATTCGCAGCCAGGTATTCGTATTCTACAATTTTTCCCATACAAATATCATTAACAGCTTGTTCATTATCGTATAAATCCATATAATTGTCCAGTGACTTAATACATTCCTGATACAAATTTAAACTGGTATTATAAAGTGAATGATAATCCTCTAATAAATATTCATAATTTTGATTACAAGTATTATTGACATCAGCATCGTAGTTGTTTGTACTTTGACCAACAACAATAACGAGAACAAGCAATAGACAGGTAGAGAACATTAGTGTGGTCAATATGAGCGAATGATAAATGAATCAAAAACTTATTTAGCATCTGTTTTTATAGAGATCGTGTTCTCCTCCCGAGAACCTCTTAAAGTCTCTAAAAAATATGGAAAATGTAAAATTTAATTGTTTAAAATGTGGATGTACAGTTAACAAAAATATAAATAGTTACTATCGAGATCGAGTTAGAATACGCAAATATTGTACATATTGTTTAATTAATTTTGTATATAGGAAAAATAGCCTAATTTCCATGCTTCTATCAATTACAACTATAAATAGTAGGGAGAGATAACTTGTATAAAACATTTCATTAATAATACACACATCATATCAGTCATTCAAAATGCCAGTTATTGTACGAGTAAAATGTCCTCAATGTAAAGGTGAAAGTGAAATACGAAATCAAAAATGTTTGTCGTGTGTGGTCAAAGATCGAATCAAACAGAACGATGGAGCAAAGAACGTACCTGCTTACCTTCTTTCCTTTGGCAAAGAAGAACGAGGAATCGAGAGAGAAGCAAACGAAAGACAAGGAAACAGATAGCATCCCTTTCCTGTTAATTATATATAAAAACATACATCAAATACAATCACATTATTTGTATACTTGCTATTGACACATACATTCTAAAAATAATGGCTTGTCTAAGAGCTTGGTGGAATGAAATATCCAATTTTCCCGATTTACCTGCGAAATTTATCATTTATTTTCAAGATTTTGTCAATTGGAACATCATTTCACGAAAACAACATTTAGACGAAGATCTAATACGAACTTGTATCAATAAAGTCAATTGGCAACTTATCTCCCAATATCAGCAATTAAACGAACGATTTTATGGAGGAATTTGCCGGAATGTTGGATTGGAATGCCATCAGTATCCATCAAAACTTGACTGAAGATTTTATCCGTCGACATAGAGAACGAGTTAATTGGAAATTTATTCAAAAATTTCAACGAGGAATCAGTCCCACCTTTTTACAAGAAATGAAACCCTACATTGATCAAATTGAAAATTGTTATTGTTAAATCATTATAGTTTTCTCTTTTATACTTAATAAAACCTTTTTCAGTACAAATTGTTTTTTGTTATTTTTAACTACATACTGCTAATACTTTTTATCATTGCATAAAACACGAGTTATATTAATTATATTGTACATTCAATGTATTTGAATTTATTCCTTATCTGCTAAATTTTAACCTTCTTATCTGTTTTGAACTCTCTTTTATGTTATAAAAAGATTGAATTGGTAAATACAAGCAATTGTCTGCGTTTTCCTCTCTCACAACATATTTATATTTTGTTTTGTGTGTAATTTACTTAAACAGGTGAGTTTAACAGGTTTTATATTTATACATCATATCTAATTTGAATTGTTGTTGTTTGCAGTATGTCCTCTTTAAACGTTGAATCTACCATGCCTACAACATCTTCATCTAATCTAATCATTGATATGGATACAACAATTCCTATTACTACTACTACCTACTCCTAAGGAAAAATTTCCACTTGCTAAAAATATATTTTTGGATGGTCTTACACATATGGGACTACTCAAATTTCTCAAGAGATTTGAAAACGTACACCTCTATAATGATGTTAAACATGAAAATAGTAGGGAATCATTAAAGACTTTTAGACAAAACCTGCACACATTAACAATTGTGAATAAAATGCAACAACAACAAAATTATAGACTATTTGAACGTTCACCACTATCTCAATTGTATTTTTCATTAATATTTGACTCGATTGAAAATTTTGATGAAAAGAATATCATCGACTGTTTAAAGGAAATTCCAACAGAAATATTTGAACAATTTCCATCGGTAATTGTTATCCCTAATAAGTACAATCTTAAGGACATTATTTGGAAAAGTATGCAAATACAAGAGATAGATTTAATTTCAGCCGTAAAATATGTAAAGACTCAATTTAAATTTTTCACCTTATTATCCAAATACAACCTTTTCAACCAATATGTCTTTTTACCCCATTATCCACAAATGTATGATAAAACTTACTTTTCCGACTTGTATGTACGTATAGAAAGAGCAATTCAAATAATTAATGACGACGATGATGACAGCTCGAAAATAATTATTCCGGGAAATAACTCTTGTTGGAAAGCATACAAATCAGATGCAGGTTTCGATCTTTGTATTAAACACGACACATTTTGTCCCGCAGGGAAAGCTACAAAGATTGAACTGATTGAAAAAGTAAATATTCCTATAGGATTCTATGGACAAATTATTGCGAGATCCTCTACGAATTCTATAGGAACTATACGAACAGGTATCGTAGATGCAACCTATAACGGACCTCTAATTATTTATTTTATATCGGATGAAAATATCTTATTGGAAAAGTATCGAAAAATTGCTCAATTACTTATATGTCCTTTGGTAAATGCATCGATCGAAAGAAATATTACGACTCTAAAGAGAAGTCTTATCAGAAAATCAAACAATTTTGGTTCTTCGGGAAAATATAAGATTCCCGCTGCTCAATTTTTGGGTGCACGACAATATTGTGCACAACCGCAAACAGATATTGACATTGCCGAATTTAATCAATGTTTTAAAAATTTAGTCTATTCAGATTCTTCCGATTCTGAATAATTTTACGTTTGTTGTTGTACCTCTAAGAGTCTTTTTTTACCTATTATAATACAAACTGTATTAGATTTATCTATTATTAGTTTTTTAATCTATTAGTATATAAAGTTTAACCTAGGAATAATTTGGTTATAAAATAAAAACAATATTTATAAGGTATTTTGGATTTTATTAAAGACTACATCTTTTTCATACAAAAAAACTTTTTTAACAGGAAGTCTCGCAATTTCATCCCATACTTTTTGTGTCGGTTCCTTCTCCAAACGCACATGAATACGTCTCCTTTGCCTTTTTATTTCCAACAAAATATCTCTGAAAAATAAATATATTGCTAGTAAGATGATTTAGGAATTTTTACTATTCATACTCACTTGAATAACTCTTGGAGTAATAACATATTTGTCGATAAGGCATTCAAATCTTCAGATTCAAATATTAAAATCATATTTTTGCTTTCAAACTAACTAGAATCTTTACACACAACAAACAAAAGGTTCTTTTTCTCGAAAAACTGCTACTTTGATCAGACTTTCCTCTTCTGCTTTTTGCGTTATAATGTGTTAATATGAAAATTGAAAATGGTATAATTTTCTCTCTTGAACAATTCTTGAGAATCAATATCAACTTGCCTTTCTTCTTCTTCTCTATTTGTACTTGACTTGTGTGTTTATATATTAAATACAGGATATTAATCATATGATAATCATTTGATATTTTTTAGAAACTTATATTTATCTATTATTAGTTTTTTAAGATTTATCTATTAGTATATATTCATAAGTTTAAGCTCTAGTAATTTGTTAATTTGGTTATAAAATAAAGCAATGTTTGTAAGATATTTGTATTTTATTAACAGACTACCTAAGAATTACATCGTAAAAAAACAATTTTCACAGGGAACTTGTCAAATTCCTCCCATTCTTCTCGTGTCGGTTCCTCCTCCAAACACAAATGAATCGTGTTCTGTCCTCTTCTTATTTCAAACAAAATATCTCTGAAAATCAACAATAATAATAATATGTTAGACAAGAAACAAGTAAAAGTTTAGAAAGGTGAATTTTACGCTTCATACTTACTTGAAGAACTCTTTTAATAACACATACAACATGTCTAATGACGTCTCCTCATCTATTATGTCGACTGCGACAAAGATCATTTTGTTCAAACTAACTAGAAACGAATCTTTACACAACAAAAATTGTAATTGAATCGGTATAAGATGGGTGTTTATATATTAAATACAGGATATTAATCATCCGATATGCATTTTTTAGAAATATATACTGATTATACACGTTTATCAGTATAAATGCAATTTAATTTGGAATATTACCACTTGCATCATGCAAAATTTCCATTTGTTATTAAAAACATGTTTTTCGACATTTATCTCGTATCATTATATTTTTTATAGACTAATTGACTTGTTTTTGTTTTTACATAAATCAAAACTAATTAAGTAAGACAACAATTGACTTGTTTTTGCAATAAAGCAAAAACTAATTAAGCAAAACAAATCTATAAGTTTAAAATATAAAATAGAACGAATTATTTATTAATATAGTCATCAGTTTAAACGTTTAACTTGAACAAAAAATATTATTATTCAGTTAGTCAGTCATTCGATATCAATATGATTGAATCAGATGTGTTTATTGACATTCAAGGATATAATTGTTCTTTTGGATATGTAATCAAAGAGTTGGCAATTTATGATGGACATCGTTGTGCAAATTATTTATTTAAACCACCATTCTCGAGAACTATGATATCTAATGCTAAAGATCAAAAATTGATTGATTGGTCAGACAAATATCACGGACTATGTTGGGAAAATGGATTTGTTGAAATAAACGATATCGAACCCATTTTACAAGATGTATTGAAAATTTATCAAACTCCATATCGAATTTACGTCAAAGGAAATGCAAAAGTGAATATTTTAAAGAAATTCTTAAATGAGGACTATATACACAATATTCCCATTGAACAAGAACCTAAATTAAGTCAATTTAAAATGATTCCAGAATGCATTATCCAATGTAAAACTACTATATAATTATCGAAATTGTTGGAAATAAAGAAATTTCTCTCTATTTAACTAAATGTCTTCTGCCAATAACAGTAGCAACAACAGTAGCAACAACAGCAGTTCCAAAGTTTTTGACAAATCTTTGTTCTTTTGGAAACAAATTTTGATTTATACAAATATCAACTAAGTAGTGATAGTAACTTTAAAACAAACAAAACAACCTTTACGTGTTTACATTTACCTACAACGAAATATCGTAAATTTATTGGTCTTTCAATTATTTTTAATGCTTTCGAATCTACTTTTTATCAACTAATTTTAACATTTCTTATCTGTTTTTGTTGAACTCTCTCTCATTTATACATACTAATAAGCAATTCATAATTTTTAGTCAAATAGTTATTAGTAAAGCATATAATATTGCAATTTGTACTTTATCCAATACATTTTACATCCTCTTATCGACAAAAATTTGATCTTTCTTATCTGTTTTTGTTGAACTCTCTTAACAACTGGTTTTTGTTGGTATCATTTCGTACCAGGCAACATATTATTTACATCTTAAGATTTTAGTTAGTTTTATTGTATATTTTTGTACTTTTAAGTATTTAAGTAAGAATCTAAAATATTAATTTATCCAATACATTTTACATCCTCTTATCAACTAATTTTAACCTTTCTTATCTGTTTTTGTTGAACTCTCTCTCTCTCGCATTTATTTAATATTTCTAATCAAATATATAGTTATTAGTAAAAACATAACATTGCAATTTATATTTTATCCAATACATTTTACATCCTCTTATCGATAAATATTTGATCTTTCTTATCAAATTTGTTGAACTCTCTCATTTAATTTAGGTTTTTGTATCATTTCGTACCAGGCTCTACATTTACATCTTAAGATTTTAGTTAGTTTTATTGTTTTATAGAGATTTTATATTTTAAGTATTTAAGTAAGTAGAATAATTTTCTCCAAGGTATAGAAGAATAGTTGTAAAGATTTTTAAACAAATTAGACGAGGCTCTTTTGTTCATTGGTATTAATATATTTATTAAATCTGTGTTCTCATACTTGTATGTTTTATTCTCCTTCTCGTTCCCACACAACAACGAGTCAAAGGCTCAGCTCATTTTTAACAAATATTTTACTAAGATTTACAATACAACGAGACCAAATTATACTTTTATTAGGCTCAACAAAACCTTTTACAAAACTAGTAACAGATGACTCGAATGAATTATTTTATAGTTTCTTGTATCTACTTTATTTTAGTAACAATTTGTAGAATTTATTAATATATTGTCTTAAATATCTGCTCATACTTGTATTTTATTCTCCTCTCATAATACGAGTACAGACTAGGCTAGGATCATCTCTCTCTACATATATATTTTACTAAAATTTACAATACAACGAGACCAAACTAAGCTCAACAAAACTAACTCTTTGTGAAAAACAAACAACAACAACTTTTACTCTTATACGGTAAAAGGCTAGGCTCATTTAATATTTTACTATTATTATTACAAACCAAAAAACTCATTTGAGATTCATTTAAGCTCATTTCGTACTTATTTTACGATTCTTGACAAATATTACTTATTTAACTTGCTTTCATCTCATATAACATATTATAGCAAAATCCAACGAGTTCACAACATTTCAACGAGCTCACAATAAGCTCATTTCATATCACTATAATAACTTGAGAACAAACAACAACTTTTGCCTTTAACTTTCCCACAGCCAAATAAATTTCTTGCTCTTTCAATTATTTGCATGGAATTTTCCTATTAATACAACTTTTTGCTATTTCTTACATTCTCACATACATTCACTCATCTCTTATCAACTATTTTTGACCTCTCTTATCTACTTTGATGACCTAACGAGCCACTTGTTTACTCAATTTTACTTACAAAAAGTACCATGAATCACACATTATTCATACTTTTTGTTTACATTTTGCCTTATCTTCGACATTTTTACCGACTTTACGGCGCCAGTTATTTACTGTTTTCGCTCAAATTACAAGATTTTACATTGTATCATTGCTATTTTTAATACATTTACTTCTTTGCCTTTACAATTCAACCTATCAGACACATGCAATTTCGAATAGATAACACACATTTTTACCCTTCAACCAATCAAATTTATACTCTTATTAGCAACTTTTACACAACAACCTATCAAATACATGCCTTTTCCAATAGACAACACCCATTTTCACAGCTCACCTATCCAAATACACAGATTCTTATCTCATTTTACACATTCAACCAACCAAATACAACCTTTCTTATCTAGTTACGCCTACTCTGATAAGAACACACCAATAAGCATCTAAACTAATGCAACTTCTCCTCAAATGAAAGTTTATTAAAGTTTTAATGAAGTTAAGATACCCTGTTTGCACATCTACTGGACTTGTGACGTCATTGACGATCACTTCTTGCAGAATCTCATATTACACCTATTTACACCGATTCTACCTCTAGAAAGACATTTTCAACAACTTATTTTGCCAAAAAGGCACTGATTCAACATCCACTGGACAATTTACGTCATTGACGACTACTTCTTGCAGACTTCTTCTCATACACACTTACACCTATTCCCATCTATTTACACCTATCTTACACCTATTTACCTCTAATTTTACACCTTTTAGACAACTTATATTGCCAAAGAGGCACTGATTCAACATCCACTGGACAATTTACGTCATTGACGACTACTTCTTGTACAAATTTCAACTTTGCAGACTTTTCACATATTATTCACCAATCCTTTTTTATGTCATCCCAACAATTGCATTCTCTATTACGAATCCTATTTGGCTAAGTAGGATAAGTCCCCAGTTTTTGCAGTATTGAAACCAACTTATGTAGGTTCAAATCCTACTACAGACATGACTTTTTTTAACTTATTTAATTTAATTTAATACACAACATTTAACACACATTTATTCTAAGTCCTCAAGGTCAACAAAAGTGACAAAAAGGCACTGAGCTACATCCACTGGACTTGTGACGTCATTCAACACTTCTTCAGATATTACAGGTAAATTACAGGTAAATTACAGGTAAATTACAGGTAAACAGGTGACACAGGTATACAGGTATACAGGTAATTAGGTGACAACAGGTACAGGTATACACTTCTTCAAGAGGTTCAGGAAATATGCCAAAAGGGCACTGTTCAACAACCACTGGACTTGTGACGTCATTGACGTCACTTCTTCGGATTTTTCAGGTAGAAAGGGTCAAAGGTCAACGAAAACGTAACTAAGCACACTTATGCGGACGAAGAAACACCTGCCTGAAACAACTTCCAGAAGACATGACCCAAATGACTTTCAGCTCCTGAATTCACTTCTTCGGATAGTGGTCAAGGTCGGGTTAAAAAGTGGCCATCGAGGTGTCCCAGAAGCGCGTTACCTCTACTACTATTAAATTTCTCTCAGAAATTATAGTTCGATGACCCATTCTTAAACAATTTCGTTTTATTGAATGGAAAAATGTCAAACTAAACAAAAAAACAATTGCACTAAGAAATCAAAGCAACGCCGCCTTCGTAAATTTCAAAATGCGATAAGTTTTGACCCCTGTTGTTATTTTGCATCATTTAAGCTGTGATGTTAAAATTGCATAAGATTTGATTAATTATTTATTGTTTGGCATATTTAAGACAAAAAGTAATTCATACTAATTTAATTTCAATAAGTTGTTTTTTCCAAATAAATAAAGAGGCACTGAGACCAGTTAGTCTTTTCTTATAGCGACTGCATCATTTAAGCTGTGAGTCACTGTATACCAGGTAATATTAAATTTTACAAAGTTAAATACACTATGACTTTTTATAAGACTTTGAGTCACCTGCAAATCCAATAAGCATTTTTATATTTATTGTGACCTTTGTGGTATGGCCCAATTAGGGGGAAACATACTTCCCGCTTTCCTGGATCTACAAAAAGAATCCCAACACCTAAAAGTCACTCTTTCTTGTCATAACCCGTTAAATTTTTCTGTTTTATTCCTAGAAAAACGTCTGTTGGTCCGAGCTACCCTGTCCCCAAAATCTGACTACATCACTGACTAATACGTGTCCGAGATGCAAAAAATTAACAAGACCAAGATTTTGTATACTTTATGAACCGCTTATTTTAAAAAACATCCTTATTAAAATACCAAAAATTCTTAGACAATCGTATCACGCTACTAAATGATCTGATTTTTTATCCACTTTTTGCAAACTATCTCGCGATTTAACTGCCTATACCGCCAAAATGTCAAAATATCTTCTAATTGGCAGAAAACATTTAAGCTCATTAATTTCGAATAGGTCTCCTCTCGATATTTCTGGAATTTTTGCCTCGTCCTTAACTTTCAAATTAATGGTTTTATTTCTATCTAATCAGCTGTCAATTAGGTGGAGCGATTCAGTCTGATCAGGGCCGAATTGAGTTTGTTTCTTATTCAAATTTATTTATTTGTTTATAGGATCATATAAATGACGTTAAAAATAAGTTAGAATAAAGAGATATAATGGTATAAGATATAGAAGAAAGTCTCATAGAACTGGCATAAACATTCAAAGTACTCATATTAACTCTTAATGTTCCTAAATTATGACATAAAAAATGTTTTCAGTTCGATTTTAAAATTATTTAATAATTTCGACTGTTTAATGATTTCGGGTATTTTATTAAAAGCGTTGATTGATCTTTGAACGATTAGAGCAAATAGACCATTTCATGCTGATGATTTAAAAATATTCGATAAATAGACTCTCTTAATGATCGAGGAATCATTCAAGATGATCTAAATTCTTTGAATGTGACTAGTTTTGAAATGGTATGAAACATGAATATCTTGGTCTGCTGATTGATAGACCCTCCCGGTTTCTTTATTGTTTTTGGATAACTCTTTATAGACGTTTCTCAATTAGAAAACAGTATTTTGGTATTCCTCGTACTGTAGTTGAAAACACTCAAAAAGATCATAGTCTTAAGAATTACACATCAAAATTCAATATTCTTTAATTTTGTCCATCAATTTGTATGAAGTTATAAATGAAATTTTTATATCAGGTCAGATAAAGCCAGACGACTTTTTGGATGGGTATTCGCTAGGAAAGAATCTATGCTCTTTTTAAGGTTTTAACAGGCGATAATAACATCATAATAGCGATCGATAAGTACCGACCTGTGGCTTTTTTATAAACGTTTCAAAATGCCAAGAAAGTGTGTAAATCAACCAAAGAATTTCTGCTACGTGTGTGGTGCACTGACCTTCAAGTCTCAGAGGCGAAATTTTACACCGCTTGTAAAAAATGTTATGAGCTTTATTTTGGGTGTAAAGCTGGTGATTTTGATAAAGACCGAGCCCCAAATTTATGCTGTGTATCATGTGTTAAGCTTCTCACTGGTTGAAAAAATGGTACTCATCATATGCCGTTTTCAGTCCCTTTGATTTGGAGGGAACAGAAGGACCATTTAACCATAGTGAAGAGTATCCTGTACCAAAGCTTCCCGATTTCATGACCTTAAGTGATAACTCCGACTCCGACCCAGTTCATACTGAAGACGGAAAAAGCGAGAGAAGTGACCCTACATTTGAAGCAAGTCGTTCATTAGAACCTCACTTTTTATCTCAAGAAGATCTTAATGATCTTATACGGGATTTAAATTTGTCTAAATAGTCAGCTGAGCTTTTCAGTTCCAGGCTTAAAGATTGGAATCTACTCTAAAAAGATACAAGGATATGCGTTTATCGTAGACGCCATAGTGATTTCAGTGGCTACTTCTATAAAAAAGGCCATGTAGTTTTTTGTAATGATGTTTGTGCAGTAATGGAGACTCTTGGACATCAACACCGGTCAGATGTGGCGATTGTTCATAGACTGATCGAAAGTCAGTTTAAAGGCTGTGCTACTCCATAATGGGAATGAATTACCATCAAGACCTGTCGCGTATGCCAGTGATATGAAGGAGACATATGAAAATATGAAATTGCTGTTAGAAAAAATTCAGTATACTAAATATAACTGAAATATCTGTGGTGATTTGAAGGTTATAGTTTGCAACTTGGATACATAAAATTCTGCTGTTTCTTGTGTGAATGGGATAGCAGCGATAAGGTGCCTTACTACATATGGAAACAATGGCCTAAACGTGAATTTCTTATTCCTGGGCATAAAAATGTATCAAATACCCCATTAGTGTATCCCGAAAAGGTGTATTTACCTCCCCTGGACATAAAACTGGGACTTTTTGTAAAAAAAATGGATAAAGGTTCTGCTACATTTATGTATATGAAATCTAAATTTCTTAAAATAAATGATGAAAAATTGAAGGAAGGAATTTTTATAGGGCCCCAAATAAGATTATTAATATCGGATGATGAACAGGTTGAGGAACTGTTACATCCACCGGAAAAAGCAGCGTGGAAATCATTCAAAAATACCTCTTGTGGATTTCTTGAAGAAAACTATAGTAAAATAGTGAGTGATCTTCGGACTTCATACAAAGAAATGGGATGCAACATGTCCTTAAAAATTCACTTCTTGGACTCCCATCTAGACTTCTTCCCTGAAAATCTTGGGGCTGTCTCTGATGAGCATAGTAAGCATTTTCATTAGCAGATTTCTACTATGGAAAAGAGGGACCAAGGAAACGGGAGTTCCAGTATGCTGGCCGACTACTGCTGGACTATGAAAAGAGATATCCCGAAGGCAAAATATGGCCGAAAATCATATAAAACTTTTTGGGTTAGACAAAATTAGCCGTGTATTCAATGTTTTGTAAGTACCAATCATTTTAAAACTTTAAACACGTGCCACAAAAAAAAACCCTGCCTGATGGATAAAATTTGAGAACATATTAAAACTCAGCATGGAAAAGATACATATATTCCGTTAATTTAGCCCTTGTGAAAAAAAAATTGTAGAGCAGTGTTATTGTTAATAATATCTTACCATAATATATCTGTTATGTAAAATATGGAGTTGTAGTGTTTGTATTAAGTTATTCTTTAATGTGAGAAAGTTAAATTCAGTGTCTGTTTTAGAACTGCGCGCTTACAAGGGTACTGGCTAAAACGCTTGGCCAATTTTTTAATTTCAATCCATCTCTGTATTACTCTCATAAAACTTTTCGCATGGTTGACTATATAGAACGAAAAAGGTGGAGTAAATTAAAATTGACGGTAAAACTTTTATTACACATAGAAAAGACAAAGAAGTCAAAGGGTTCTTTATGAAGAAGGAAGGTGATATTTGATTATAAATTAGAATGAATGATTGGCATTTTCATAATTATAGAACTCTGTTTGAAAGGGGTTAACGGTGAAATGAACATATACATAGGTAGAGCTTAAAGTAATTTGGTCTTTATTCTTTGTGAATTTTAGCAGTTACGATTATAACCACCTTAAATATAAAATTATCTAAACATATTTCAACACGCAATTAACCGACCACTTGAAATTCTTGTAAATGGTCGGTTAGCCCTGAAAGATATATTTGGTAAAGCCATTATTAACGCTTGTTTGTCAAAAATTTATAACCTATCTTACCTGGCTAACGGCATCATCTTCAATGCCAAAGCACGACTGAGACAAAACCCTGCACCACCTGTTGCAAACCAAAATCGGACCTTTTGCTGAAACGAAAAGAAAAAGATTAGACAGGTCATTCTTATTAATGAAGTAATATTGTAATTTACGAATGCTACTACTATGCAACAATTTTTTTTTTTTTTTCACTGGGCTTATGGTATGAAATATTGATTCCTCGCCACCAAGTCAATTAAAATTGATTTTTCATTATTATTATTTTCATTTAGTTACAGTCAAACATATAAAAGGTTAATCAAATAGGAATTTTTCCGAATGTGTCGTATTATATGTTGTTTTATTATCGTTTAGTCCGAGTTTACTTAATTGAAAACAATTTTGTGGCGTTTGTTTAATTTTATTTGCTGTTGACCGAAGGCAGTGGGATCTACACGTTATACAGTATTAGTATTCCCATTAATTTCTTTTAAATCCTTTATGTACATTAAAAATAAAATTGGTTCCACAGCAGAACCTTGCGCGGAACTATTTAAAATAATTTTACATTAGAACTTTAACACTAATGCAAGTACATTACATTTTATTATTTACATATGATTTAAATACCTTTTACTTGAATGATCTAGTTAGTAGTTCATTTTTTTGATTATTCTTTCGTGGCTTACACAGTCAAAAACTTTTTGCCAGTGGCAAAGGATACTCCCACAAATTCACTTTTTTCTCGGCAAATCACCACTTTTTTTCTCGGCAAATTACCAATTAAAAATTAGATAAATTAGGCATATATATATATATATATATATATATATATATATATATATATATATATATATATATACATACATATAAAACATACGTAGGTTGAAAAGTTTTTGGTCTAGCTACTTAAAAATATATATAAAACACATCTTTTTTTGCAAAAATTCGACTTTATTCATCAATATAGTCTCCTTTAAGAGCGATACAATCAGTCCAACGCTTTTCTAACATTTCTATACCTTTCTCGTAGACGGATTTGTCTTGCCTTTAAAATAAGCCTCAGTTTCGGCGATAACTTCTTCACTGAAGCCAAATCTCTTTCCCGCGAACATTTTTTTCGCGAATAGATAATAGTTGCTGGGGGCCAAATCTGGAGAATACAGTGGATGCGGACGCAATTCGAACTTCAATTCATGCAATTTTGCCATCGTAACCATTGACTTGTGACACGGTGCATTGTCTTGATGAAAGAGCACTTTTTTCTTGCTCATTTGGGGCCGTTTCTTTGCGATTTCTGCCTTCAAAAAAACGCACCAATACCTTTATAAAATATTCGTTATTGATGGTTTTTCCCTTCTCAGCATAGTCGATGAAAATTATTCCATGCGCATTCCAAAATGCAGACGCCAAAACCTTCCCAGTCGACAGTTGTGTCTTTGGTCGCTTCGGGCGGCTTTCACCGGCTGCTGTTCACTCAGGTAACTGCCGATTTGATTCCGATGTGACTGGTGAATCCATGTTTCATCCATTGTCACATATCATATAAAAAAAATTTATTACGCCTAAACAGGTACGACCGCGTTTAAATTTAGCATACCAGTAAATGGTGAGTGATTTTCTAGACGCAAAATCCCCATAACACTTATCAAGCCATTGCTTTGCTTGAACGGTATTTTTTCCCATCAAAAACAGTGTTTAATCAATACACGCAATTCGATTTTTTCCATTGTATCAAAAGTAGCGTAACTAAAACCACTGTAACTTGTAAATTAATCGTCGAAATGTCATGACATTTTGACACGTAACGTTTGAAGGTTAGTACTTCCTAAAAATCATATGGATTTTTTGAAAAGGGCGATATCTATGTGTCAGACTAAAAAACTATTCAGCCTACGTGTTATATATATAATTCAATTACTGTGATGATAATTTAGTTATCCAGAAAGAATAACCAAGCACCAATTACTTTAATTTTAATTGTTAGACAACAAATTACAATTGCCGCCTAGGTTACGTGTCGCTCCAAATTAACAGTTGTTGTGACGCCTCTGTTATCCTCAAATATATGGGATGATTATTCCATATGCCAGCAACAATATATATATATATATATATATATATATATATATATATATATATATATATATATATATATATATATATATATATATATATATATATACATATATTTAGGACAGTTTTTTGTTCTTGGTCTTGCGGTGAATTTTTAATGAAACAAGTTTACTTTTGGTTAACGTTTCGGTTTATTTTATTTAAACTATCTTCAGAACTACAAGAAAGAAAAAATAATTTTTTTATTAGTGATAATGTTTAAGATGTAAAATTGATGATTAGTGTGGTTTTATACAGAAATATATGTAGAGAATAAATATTAGTGTTTATTATATTTTTCCTACCTTATATCTAGTTGGATCTTTTGGTTTAAATGATTTACATGTTAACAGTTTCACAGTTTTCGTAATACTAAATTTAAAAGGTTCACATATATTATTTTACTATTTGTACAGGTAAAATGGGTGAATCCAAAATTTATTTATTGCTTTCATATTGTTGTTACTTTAATTGTTATTAGTCTAGTTTTATTAGGTTATTAAATCATTGTATACAATACTTAGGCTTTCCGTGTCATTTCGATAATTTAAGGTGTTATTTGTTCTTCGTATATGTATCATTTCCTTTATGTTTCGTTTTTAGTGTTCCGTACGGAACACTTATAAGATCACTTCGGTGTCTGTCTGTCTGTCTGTCTGTCTGTCTGTCTGTCTGTCTGTCTGTCTGTCTGTCTGTCTGTCACACCCTATTTTCTCCGAAACTATTTGACGTAGAAAGGTGAAATTTGGTAGTAATATAGGAATTGATGGCCTCATCAGAGCCATGTAGTTTTGAGAATTAAATTTTGACTTAAGGGGTTAGTTTTGGGGGGTGAAGTCGGAAGTGAAAAAAAAATTTTTTTACTAGGTCATCGAGTGTGGTGTCAAATCAAAGCTTGTGAAAACACGAGTAAAAAATATATATATAATATTATACTTGCGCGCACTTTTCTTTGTATTATTTTTAAAAATTCGCGAAAAATCGCTGTCCCGGGCCTTATCTCGAAAAGTACTTATCAAAAAATTTCGAAAAAATTCTGGAATATTCTCCACCGGGTGTAGATTGAACGAAAATTATCACGAGTGCATTACCTTTAATAATTTATATGGTATATAAAAAAAAACAAAAATTTCAAGGTCATCAGATTTCGATAAAGATTGGAAACAAACTTTGTTGAAAACTCATTTGGGGTGTGTTTTGTGAAGTCACTGATCATTTTATACCACCGTAACATAAATTTTGACTTAAGGGGTTCGTTTTGAGGGGTGAAATCGGAAGTGAAAAAAAATTTTTTTTACTAGGTCATCGAGTGTGGTGTCAAATGAAAGCTTGTGAAAAACACGAGTAAAATATATATATATATATATATATATATATATATATATATATATATAATGTAATACTTGCGCACATTTTTCTTCGTATTACTTTTAAAAAAATCGCTGTCCCCTACCTTATCTCGAAAAGTACTGATCAAAAAATTTTGAAAAAAATTCTGGAATATTCTCTACGGGGTATAGATTGAACGAAAATTATCACGAGTGCATTACCTTTAATAATTTATTTGGTATATAAAAAAAAACAAAATTTCAAGGTCACCAGATTGGAAACAAACTTTGTTGAAAACTCATTTGGGGTGTGTTTTGTGAAGTCACTGATCATTTTATACCACCCTAACAAAAATTTTTATTTTAAAAACAATCAACGTACGGAACACTAATTGTGCAAGTTCAACTTGCACTTGACCGGTTTTTTTTTATGATTATAATCATATTTTACATCGTAAACATTAACACTACCAAAAGTAAACTTGTTTCATTAAAAATTGACCGCAAGACCAAGAACAAAAAACTGTCCTAAATTTATTCATTAACGGTCAGGAAAAAAAAGAAAAACATATATATATATATATATATATATATATATATATATATATATATATATATATATATATGTATATATATATATACATATATATATATATATATATATATATATATATATATATATATATATATATATATATATATATATATATATATATATATATATATATATATATATATATATATATATATATATATATATATATATATATATATATATATATATATATATATATATATATATATATATATATATATATATATATACATATATATATATATATATATATATATATATATATATATATATATATATATATATATATATATATTGTAAATATTGGTTTAATGAAGTAAATAAATTTTCGACTACCTTGTTTCCTAGAACCTGGCCTTACCACTTAATTTTCCAGCACTCCTTGAATATTATTTCTCAAATAAAAGAAAACATATGTATATCGTCGAAATTTCGCCCGATAGATAAAATAAGCTTTAAAAGAGAAACAAAACCATAATTAGATGGGTAGGTAGCGGAATATTGGAACGCGCCGGGGTAGCAAGGTTGTATTTAAATTCTCAGTTTGACTACTCACGGCTCACGGTTGTTCGAAAGTGAAATATTTTCTGCATATTAAAATTGATATACCGAAGTAAATTTGGCTAAATTGTGGTCATTAACATACATTTATTGTTAAATGAAGAAAATTCAAATTGAAAAATAAATGATCAAGTTGATTATTCCGAACTTCTCTTATAAATATAGGAGGAAATCTCTTAGCACTGGACTTCCTTTAGTACCGAACACACGTAGTGTAGCATAAACGAAAGAGTAATGAAGAGAAATTATTAGGGCTTGTCAACTGTTACCAATTCGCATAAAATAAAGTTATTTAACGTAGAATGTCGGCAACTTTCTTGTTCTTAACCACGAGTAGATTGTTATAGTTACGATATGCATAAACACATTAATCCAGATAGCCGCCACTTTCATTTCAATTAAACCAGATCTACGAGAAATAGATTCAGCGAAATGGATTTCTACGTATTTTACAATTTCCATTAAATTTATCTGTTGATACTTTAAGATCTCATTATTTAGTTAATTTTAGTTATAACTTATGGTAATTTATTCCTTATTTCATTATATTTTGCTTATTGATTGTTTAAGTGTCTACGAGAACTTGTTTTATGTATATTCTAAGGCTACTTATCCTGATGATGGCAATTATAAAATGTATTATTTATAGCTGATACTTTTTTTCTGTGCCGAGAATATTATTTGGAATGAGTGTCCGGTTACAGGCGTGTCGGGTAGAGATATGAGGAGTGGGGCGAATAAATAATTAGCCTCACCGAACGGTGTACGATGTCTGAGTAAAGGGTTTGTTCGTCCGTTGCGCCACGCACCATCATCAAATTTCTTACCCATGAGGGCGTGAAACCCATTGAAATTTTCGAAAAATTAAAAGCAGACCTTGCGTATTTGCTTGGCACAAAAAGTTTATGAAAGACTAGGAAAGTGCCGAAAATACGAGCAATAAACGAGCGATACAAAGGACCACATCAAAGCAATTTGAGACCTTATCAAGGGCGACCGACATATAACGGTGTCCAAATTTTCTGCTGAGGTCGAAATAAGTTATCAGCATTATAGAAAGCCTAGGGTTCCATAAAGTGACTGCTCGATGGGTCCCCCGTCTGAATGAAAAACAGAAGTTGAAACATTTTGAGATTTGTGAGCGATTCGCAAAAGGAGGTGCCGCGTTTTTGAATTGAATTATAACCTTTGATGAAACATAGATACGCTATTATACGTCCGAGTCAAAACAAAAAAGTATGCGGTGGCGAAAGTCGGGAGAGGCACTCCCTGTCAAAGCTAAGATTCGACTGTCAGATGGCACGGTACTTATAACTGGGTTTTTCGACCAGCGTGACGCTTGCACGAACACCGAACCATCAATATGGAGTACCACTGCGATCTTCTGAGTAAGATTGGACTTGCTTATCGCAGTAAGAGACCTGGCCGAGCAATCTGAGATGTAATTTTTCTTCACGACAACGCTCTGCCTCATACAGCAGCGCTCATATGTGAAAAATTGGAGTAAATGCGTTCGATGTCCATGAAACGTCCTCCCTAGAGTCCAAACTTATCGCCTTGTGATTTTCATCGCCTTAGATCACTGAAACACACTTTGGGATGCTAACGATTCGCTGACGACGATGAAATGGAGATCTTCGTGCGCTATTAGCTCCTAACACATCTTTCTTCATTTTATGATGACGGCATTAAAAAAACCGCCGATGCGCTGGGAAAAGTGCATTTCCCAAGGAAAAGATTATATAGATTATGTAAAAATTAATATGTACTTCGTTTTTTTGGTTAAACAAATAAAAAAAATTGTGAAAAAAAGTCTTGTTTATATTATTTGATTTCCTTAGTAGTTTGTTTTTTAATCAATATATATATATATATATATATATATATATATATATATATATATATATATATATATATATATATATATATATATATATTGGATCATCCATAATACTTAAACGGTGCATTTTTGTAAAAGTAAATTGACCACAGTCTTTACTTAAGAGCATATTTTTTCATTTAAATAAATACACTTTGAATAAAAACAGGCAAATTAAACTCAAGAAATTATTCTCTTCCTCTCGTCAAAGTAGTATTCATTTTTATTAAAACCATTTTTTTATATGTCTTACTTTTGGACCAAAATATACTTCAAAGGTTAAATATATGTAAAAATATATAAAATTAAAATAATTGTCTTCATAACTTTGTCTTGCAACCTGCACCCCAAAATAAACGTTAGCACAGCTCGGTCTGATGATTTAACGGTAAGGAATGTTTAAACCCGTGAGTATTGCAGCTATACAGGAAACACACAAGCCATCTTCGCATCTCTAACCTCGACCCCCACCACTAGCATCAGCGGTGCTACCCCTCCCTCCTTCGTTATTCGCAGCAAGATGCTCATGAAATTTCTGATTAGCTTCTGTTACGTTACAGAGCACTGATTATCATACATTCCTACAATCTCTTAATCTTGATCAATCATTTCGATATTAACAATAATATTTAATTTACAATTTACAATAAAAAAAGGAAATTTTTTAACCCCTGTTTAAAACCTATGCCGCCAAGGTTTGTAAAATAACACCAAGATATGTTTTCTCTGTGAGTGTGTGGTTAAAATCATGAAAATTAACTTTATTTGGGAAAATAATATAAGATATTATCCTGAAAACTGATTGGTTAAAATCACCACTACATTCCTTCTAATAAAAATAGTGACACATTTCATAACTTCGCGTTAAATCGAACTAAGAAGAAAAACTCCATATTTTTAATGGAATTTCCAATACATATTAACTACTGAAATTTTACCTATACGTAGTGGTTTGAGTGACGCTACTTTTGATATTTTCAAAACAATGGAAAAAACCGAATTTTGTGTGTTGATTAAACTGTTTTCGATGGGAAAAAACACTGTTCAAGCAAAGTAATGGCTTAATAAGTGTTACGGGCACAGAATTTTTTTGTGGATTACACCCTAAAGATATCAAAAGAACGTGTGGGTCATATTTTGATGAACATTTGGGCATGAGAAAATTCTATTCGAAATGGATACCGCGTTTGCTCACAGCGGACCAAAAACAACAACGTGTTGATGATTCTGAGCGTTGTTTGGACCTGTTTAAGCGCAATAAAAAGGTTTTTTTTTATGCGATATGTGACAACGGATAAAACATGGATCCAGCGCTACACACCGGAATCAAATCGGCAGTTAGCTGAGTAGACGGAAGCCGGTGAAAGCCGCCCGAAGCGATCAAAGACACAACAGTCGGCTGGGAAGATTTTGTCCTCTGTATTTTGGGATGCGCATGGAATAATTTTCATCGACTATGCTAAGAAGGGAAAAATCATCAATAGCGAATATTATATAGTTATTGGAGCATTTTAAGGCAGAAGTCGCAAAGAAACGGCCCCAAATGAACAATAAAAAAGTGCTCTTTCATCGAGACAATGCACCGTGTCAATGGTTACGATGGCAAAATTGAATGAATTGAAGTTCGAATTGCTTCCTCATCCACCGTATTCTCCAGATTTGGCCCCCAACGACTATTATCTATTCACAAACCTCAAAAAAATGCTCGCAGGAGATTTGGCTCCAATGAAGAAGCTATCGCCGAAACTGAGGCCTATTTTGAAGACAAAGACAAATCCTTCTGCAAGAAAGGTATAAAAATATTAGAAAAACATTGGACTGATTGTATCGCTCTTGAAGGAGACTATATTGATGAATAAAGTCGAATTTTGCAAAAAAATGTGTTTTTAAATGGCTAGACCAAAAACCTTTCAGCCTACGTGTTAATAAACGTTAATTCTTCTGTCTCCAGTGATTTTAAAAATAAATCCTTTACAAATTTTGGCCAAGAATATTCAAGCCTGTAAGTTTTGCTACTAGAAAAAGGCTCTTTTGTTTTCCTGCTTTTGATTTCATACGCTAAACACCCAAATGGCACAACTTGCATGACTAAAATTAGTTGCTAGTCGTAACCGACTCAATTACTGTCCCTCTTCTCTTTGAAATTAGGACCGTTCATTAACTGATTAAATAATTTAATAAAAGTTAATGTTATTGAAAATTATACGAAAAAAGCATGTACTGTGTAGTACATTACTTATTTTCTTAAAAGGTGCCTACCGTAAAATCTACTACAAGCCGTAACATTGAAAACTATTAAGTAGTGCTTAATTTTAACGAACTGCGTAACCATCCTACCGAATTAAAAAAATTACCGATTCGATATGTCGTAAGCTTGACAAAAAAGACAACTTACCTAACAGAAAAACATCATAAAATTAAACGAGCATCGGTTTCAGTTAAAACGATAGTTATCTTGAAAGCGCTTTACAGATGGTCACCTGTCAGGATTGGTTGTTTGATTGTTTCGTTTGTGTTTTTCGAAATTCTAAGAAGAACGCGATTTCATCTAACAAGTAGTTAAGGTTAGAAAGTGACCAATTTTTGTTGCATTTGATGATCCAAACTAATTAGAGTAAGGTGTGCTCGATTCATAGATAAAAGGTGCGTATTAATTGGAATAATCTAATACCCTATAAATCAAGCTACCTTAGAATGAAAGTTTGATAGTGTAACTAGAACAAGAAACAGACAAATATTAAAAGCTTATTTCAGTGCATATACAAGGGGTCCCATAAAAATATTTAATTCGAAAATATATAAAGTAAAAAAACTTTCTTTGTATATCAAGCTACAGTTCTTGGAAAGTGGTTTCTTAAAAATATTTTTCTCTAGGAAGCAGCTGCATTTTTTAAGGACGGTAAACACATGTTTCGTTTATAACTTGTCTAGCTAAGTGTAATGGTTCTTTGACACGGTCATATCAGTTCTCAAATCCGTCTTCGTTTCATTTCAGTTCGGAAGGAGGTTTGTTTTTACACCGTCCGTTCAGTTCTCAGTCCGAGTTACACTTTCAAAGTATTCTGTGTATTTCGCGTTCAAACGCGTGTTGTCATACTGTCCCAAAGTGTACATGTGTAACCTAGCTCAGGTATGAAGACTATCTTACTGCAGTAGCCTTAGCTGTGGCGTTGAACAAACGGTGGAAAAAAAGGACCCCATACCGTCAGGTGTCAGTCTCCGTTTCAGTTCTGTTTTCAGTTTTTCCTTTTTACACATAGGGAAAACGGACAGTTCGACTTAAATTGAACTGAGGATTGATATGACCGTGTGAAAGGACCATAACACGCCCCCTGGTGAGATCGGAAGTACGAGGTTCGTTCAAATTCTAAAGTCTCCAAATATTTTTTTCGAGATTGAGAGATATCTGAGACTGACAATAATTTATGAATTACTAATAACTGAATAATACTCCTGGGAGGAGGAAGTTTGATGGTCTTGTGTAGCGAGTCCTGTTGTTCAACGGAGGTCTGTAAGCATTTCTGACTGTTGGGTTGAGGGGGTGGATGGCTTTATCCACGAATCTGAGCTGAGTGTTGCTCATGAATTCCCCGATTGTTGGCATTTGGAGGGTACAGTGAATTTAGGTATTGTGGACGAGCCATGGGGCGTTGAACAATAATACGGAGGCCTTGTTTTGAACGGTCTGAAGGGTGGATCTATGGGAACGTGACATTCGACCCCATGCTGGACTCAAGTAGGTAAGGCCAGCCCTAACTATCGTTTTATAAATTGTCAACTTGTTGCGTGTTGACAATTTACTGGAGACCTGGTGCTTCCATACTAATCGCTTGTCGTAGAGGGGGTCCAGGTACTTGAAGTTGTGGGTGTATTGGGGTCTGGTGCATGGAGGTTACGGCGGGCCGGAATGGGTCTACTAGATTTGGTGCAGATTCTAGTTTGTGTTTTGGGCTGGGTTCAGTTGGATTCTACAATATTCAAGTGACGTTGGGGGCGGATGGTGATAATTCTGGTGGGCTTGACGGTGGGGATGTTATCGGCGTATAAGCCTGGAGAACTTTCGTATGTCGGTGGTAAAGACATGTGGGGGGATAGGACTGCGCTGCAGGGGATTCCGACTAGTACTAGTTCGAAAGTGTCGTCTGAGAGGAAGGAGAGAACTAATTTAGTAATACTGATAGGATAGTCGTGACGGCTGATCTAAACTTTTGTGCCAGCCTCGATCGAAAGCCTTGGAGACATCTAGAAAGACAGCTCCAAGTTAATATTTGCGGTTAAAGGTGCTGGCGACTTGTTAGGAGATGGCGGTAGTATAGTGTGCTGTTCCATGGGGAGGTTGGAAACCGAACTATTCGTTAGTGAGCTCTGAAGTTTTGGCTCTGACGATTTCGAGGATAATTTTCTTGGCCACTTGGCTTAGAAAGAGTAAGAACCGTTTTCAATACTTTAAATAGCGTATTATCATCCCTCGGCATGTTCATTATGAGTGAATCGAGCAATTAAATTAAAGCTCATTGCTTGATTTGAATATCGAGTACAACACTAGCTACATATAGCTATCTAGCTTCTAACAAAAATAAATACGAAAACAAGAATACCACCAGATCGTGGTTAATTATAACTTATGAAGTAAAATGTGCCAACTAACCATTCAAATTTATAATTCAACCATTAAATTAACGCCATTAAATATTAATTACATACTTAAGTTAATTAAATGTTAATTAATCCAAACAAATATTGAACGTTTAAAAGCCGATCGCAGGTAATGCTCATAGAAAATAAACGTTTATTTCTGGCATAAATCATAGCAATATTTTAAATTAACAGGAAATAAATTTTTTGTTTGAAACAACAGAAAATTTAGTTTGCGTTTTATACTAGACTAGTTCAGAGCGAAGTATATTTAATCAGATCAGTTACTTAGCATAAAATATTTGAAATATATAGTGGCTTAATGGACATAGACTGTCAGGGGGTTGTGCTCTTCTATTAAAAGTATTAAAAGTAAAGGCTAACAACTAATTAAAAAGAGTCCCTATGAAAAGAGGCTTTCAAGTGCTAAAAAAATACTGAAATAGAGAATGTCTCTGAAATAAGTTATTTCGCTTGCACAAATGCTACGGCCGTGAAGGAAACGATGGGGATATAGAGTATGGCACTGGTTCTTCAAATTGAGTTACTATGGAGCGCTTCGCCGATTCGCAACAGTCGCAGTTCTACAAGAACAGCGACTATTGCGCGACGAAAATTTCGAATTCAATGTCATTTAAATGGCATAAATAACACATTATTTAGGTAAGCCTCGAGCATCAAGGACCAATGTAAGCAGGAAGGGTGTTTAAGTCCCGTTCACATGACCTTTACCTCTCTTATAAGCATTCTTCTTGAAGATTCACAGTTGGACATAAAAAATAACAGATAAAAGAATTAAACCGAACTGATTCTACTCAAAAACTTAACTTAATAACTTAATAAAATCTTTGAACGCTTTTAACCATTATCCAACCTGTATCTCGAATGAGGCACAGTTCTACTTTAGGGGTTATGCCAGTAAACTGACTCCAACAATCACAAAACTTTACATTTCTCTAAAGTGACGATCTGGTCGGCATTATAGGCACGATAAATAATCGGACCGTGCTTTTTTAAGGATGACACAGACTACCCAACAATTCGAAGCGATATACAGTGGCGAACAAAAATATGGAAACAATTAAATTCCCATCTCTAGTCTTAACATTTAAACGGTTTACAATTACAATATTTATTTATTAATCGTGTACATGCTAACAAACATTTTGAAGACTAAAACAGTAATTGTTTATTAGAAATGTGCTTAGTTTTTAACGTAACAAAAATATGCACAAACAAAAGTATGGAAACATTTTTGTTATAAAATAAAAATTCCACTAAGACGACTAAGATGTCGAAAATATTTAATATTTAGTGGGATATCCTTTTGCGTCAATCACTGCTTGAGATCTTCTGCCCATAGAGTCAATAAGCCTAGCACAAAAATCGGGTGGTATTTTTTCCCATTCTTGTTTTAATGCGATCCAAAGCTCGTCCCGGTTTTTTATATTTCTTTTCCTAATTTGGTTATCCAGATAGTGCCAAAGATTCTCTATCAGGTTCAAATCAGATGACTGTGAAGGCCAGCGCATCACCCGAATCTTTTGTTCAGAAAACCAATTCTTGGCTAAGCGAGATGTGTTTTGAGTCATTGTCTTGTTGAAAAATCCATGACAGTGGCAAATCTTCTTCATAAGGAATTTCTAATAAACAATAACTGTTTTAGTCTTCAAAATGTTTGTTAGCATGTACACGATTAATAATTAAATATTGTAATTGTACACCGTTTAAATGTTAAGACTAGAAATGGGAGTTTAAATGTTTCCATACTTTTGTTGGCCACTGTATTTAGATAAATGAAAACATCTCGTGTCATTTTGTGGCTCGATAAATGAATTTTCTAAATATTTGCAACAGTTTTAACAAGTCAAAAATCTCCAATGATATCTTGTAGCACAGGCGCAATTCTATCAGAGCGATATGGTTCTTTTTGATACCTTGCTCCATGTTTATTATATAACTGAGTACTCGATACTGACTTGGAAATAAGATAAAAATACAGACAAATTTACTAATACGATATATTTTTAGGACAAGGACATAAAGAATCTATCAATACGGGTGAAGCTTGGGAGACAGATTAGCTCTAAGTATAATATTTCAATATTTTAATACAATCCATTATCGGGATTACGAGAACAATATGGCCCTAAAGCGAGAATTGGACATCTTTAGGACCGAGGGTAATGTTTTTATAGGATTGTGCTCTTCGAATTGTTTAATTACATTTTAATACCAAATAGTTCTTACAACTGAAATTTAAAACGAAACGTCTGGATTGAAATACAGAACGCTTTAGCTCTTCATTGTGCATATTGAGCAATATAATGTTTTTTTTTTATGATTTCTTGTAACTTGACTCATACTATCCAAGTAGAACAAAATATAACTGACCAAATACTTTTCTGACACCTTAAGCTATACATATTTGTCGCGATAAACAATTTTCGTTTCACTCCAAAAGTTTATATTTTGTTCTCTCATTTGTATAACGGTACAAAAGAATCAGGATCACTTTTTCACATTTAAAAAAACTGCAATGTTCAGAGTAACTAACAGCAAATAACCAAACAATAATTTCATTAACCAAACCGTAATAGATTATAAAAGTATTATTACTTTTGTTCGTTTTTGTATGCTGGTGACATTTCCTGCATCTGTCTTCTGTAATAGTTGGGTCTTTGTTGATATGCTTTTGGTAGTTTCTATGGTTTCTATGGTTATTATGGTCATTATTATGTTGATTTGCAAATTAGTTTTTATCGTTCTCCTATATTTGTAATCTAATACATTGTTCTATGTGAGACGAACTTATTATTACGAGGCTGGTTTGAAAAGTCCGTGCAAAGTCCGAGAGATGGCACCACCGGCGCGTATCGAGGTCATGTTTAATTAGTAGCATCTCTTGAATGAACGCACACCAAGTTTCAGCCATATTGGTCTATTTCTTTGTGTTTGACATTCGTGTGAATCAAGGAAGTCGAGTGATTTTCAAGAAATGGACGAAAAAGAATTTCGTGTGGTGATTAAACATTACTTTATGAAAGGCAAAACGCCTCAGGAGACTAAAGAGAAGCTTGATAAACATTATGGTGACTCTGCACCTTCGATTAGAACAGTTTATAAGTGGTTTCAAAATTTTCGGACTGGCCATATGGGCACAAGTGACGCTGAACGTTCTGGACGGCCTGTGGAGGTTACGACTCCAGAAATCATTGATCAAATCCATGATATGGTGATGGATGACAGAAGAGTTAAGGTGCGTGAGATTGCTAGTGCTGTGGGCATCTCGACTGAACGGGTACATAATATTTTGCATAAACATTTGGACATGAGAAAGCTATCCGCAAGATGGGTGCCGCGATTGCTCACGCTTGACCAAAAACGGAATCGTGTGAAGTGTTGCAAGGATGGTTTGCAGCTGTTCCAGAAGAATCCGGCGGACTTTAAGCGTCGTTTCGTCACTGTGGATGAAACATGGATACATTACTATACTCCTGAGACCAAACAACAGTCTAAACAATGGGTTACCAAGGGGGAATCTGCACTAAAAAAGGCGAAGACCGTTCCTTCGGCCGGAAAGGTTATGGCGACTGTCTTTTGGGATTCGCAAGGGATAATCCTCATCGACTATCTGGAAAAGGGTAAAACTATTACAGGTGAATATTATTCATCGTTATTGGACCGTTTGAAAACCGAGTTGCAAGAAAAACGCCCGCGATTGGCCCATAAGAAAGTCCTTTTCAATCACGACAACGCACCAGCACACACCTCAGCAGTTGTGGTCGCAAAATTAATGGAAATAGGATTCCAACTCGTTTCATATCCCCCTATTCTCCAGACTTGGCTCCCTCGGACTACTATTTGTTCCCCAATTTGAAGAAATGGCTGGCGGGACAAAGATTTTATTCAAACGAGGAGGTGATTGCAGACACTAATGGATATTTTGCAGACTTGGACAAATCCTATTATTCGGAAGGGATCAACAAAGTAGAACATTGTTGGACGAAGTGTATAAGCCTAAAAGGAGACTATGTCGAAAAATAAAAAAGGTTTACCCCAAACGCATAAGTAGTTTTTATTTTTGCACGGACTTTTCAAACCAGCCTCGTACTACGTCTTATATCTTATGTCTGGTATACCTAATTGTAATTTTAAAAGTCAGTCGGATATAACATCCTAGTGGCGAATCTTGGAATAAAATAGCGTACATGTTCATTTTTTATCGTGGTCTATACAAGGTGTGACAAATATTTATAGTGATAAGCAAATTTGTAAATGAGAAAACTTTTATTGTATATCGAATTATAGTCGTTTTTTTTTTTAAATATTGTCATCTCAATGGCCTAAACTAACTTTGACCGTTATGGTCTCACTCTGCTAAGCGAGCATTAAAGTTATCGATTAGTGTTTTCACGTTGCTTATATAACCGCTACCATTTCTTGATCTGTGTTCAATAACGTATATTACCTCTTAAATGATTAGCAATGGCGTATGTTATCGCCGTATCTCGCAGAAATTAAATTTTCTGGTTATAACCATTAAGATTTTTTAATATAGTTGTATAGAAGTCCTCAATCATCTTCACATATCGTTCCGAATTTACAGTTCTTGTTCAATGTTAAAATACGTTAAATCATTTTATTAACGAAGTTGAGACACGAAGCAGTATCAGTTGATTTTAGCTTTTGTATCGGCGATGTCTTGTTGCAGCACGGACATAAACCTTATCGAAAAATGCGATATAATGAACTCCTGAGCATATTTCGTCGTTTGGATATTGAGAAGTCGGCATTTTCCCAAACTGACACTCGAATACACTTTGCGCTTGCATCGGTTCTTGATGCCCCTATTTGCCCTGCTCTAAACTTACTTAGGGTCTTACTCTAAACTTCTGCATAGTCATTTAAACACTTAAGGCTCTATTTACAGTATATAAGTGATATTAAATGCAACATTTTCACCACAGAGTAACTGCAGAATTATTGTTTTAATAAAATTCTCGCACATAAAATATCCAAATCAGCTGAATGTTGAATGATCAGAGTTAATTCCTGTATCCCTAGCTTGTAATCCCATCCGGTGTGCTTGCGCAATAACACAGGTATACAAAAAAAAATTCTCTATCTTTTAGGTGAGACATTTTTTTCTTAACTATTTTGTCAGGTACCTATGCGTTAATCATCATAAAAAAAGACATCCACCGAAAGATTTTTTTTCAGAAAATACACTTAAAGTTGCCAGAAAACTATTAAATTGGAAAAAATACATTTTAATAAATAAAAAAAGTGTATAATCATTAAAATTATGGAATAAAACTATTATTTCGGACATCCTTGAATGTTCGGAATCTACATTTATCATAAAAACTTAAAAATGTTAGGTTTTAGTGTTCATATTTAACAAAAAAACAGGCATACATCACCTTTAACTAAGCTACGTAACAAAATATGGTTTAAAATAAATCTGTCGAACTGCTAAATTAAAAAATTGTTTTTAATTTTTATTAATATTGAACAAGACACTCATTCACTTGCTCGCTCAGCCACTCACTCACTCCCTCATTCCCTACACCCATACTCACTCACTCGCGCACTCACTCACGCGTTCGCTCAGTCACTCGCTCGCTTACTCACCCACCCCAAATTCGAATTTGAAACTTAAAAAACTACTAGAGATGATAGTTTTGCTAGAAAAAAAATTCTTATTTAGCTGTTGCATTTATTTACTTAAAAAGGCCTAACATCTATATAGCACCCTTGTGAGTGTTAAAAGCGACTGTTTTGTTGAAACTTAACATAAAATTTTATTTTTTAATATCAAGTCTGGATTAAGAACTTCAAAAAACACTGAAAATAATAGTTTTGTTCAATATTAATAAAAATTTAAAACAATTTTTTGATTTAGCGGTTGCACATATTTCTTTTTAACATCATTTTCCTACGTAGCTTAATTAAAGGTGGTGTATGCGTGTTTTTTTGAACATGAACACTAAAACCTAATATTTTTAAGTTTTTATAATAACTGTAGATTCAGAACATTTAAAAATGTCCGAAATAATAGAATTATTCGAAAAGTTTAATGGTTATACAGTTTTACATTATTTATTAAAATGTATTTTTTCCAATTTAATAGTTTTCTGGTAAATTTAAGTGTGTTTTCCTTAAAAATCTGGGTGCCTTTTTTTATAATTTTTTTGGCTTTAGCATAAAAAAATACTTAAGAAAACACGTGTCTCACTTAAAAGTTAGAGAATTTTTTTTATTTTGTATACCTATGTAACCTAAACAAATTTGAATTTAGTTATATGGCCCACTATATATTAGTTTTCAACTTACTTCCAACAGAACAAGAAGTTCCAAGTTATAAAATATTTCGGAATTAAAGCGATAAAATGAAATCGAATGAAAATCGTTTGGTGTGCAAGGGATGTCAGGTCTATTATAGACAATATGTTTTAATAACGCAATTTACATGTATCTGCGATAATTTTCTATATTTCATAAGAGTGGAATCCTTACTAAACGTCAACGGCATCAAGATATAACTTCCGTCCAACATGTTTTTTTTTCTACAGAATGAAAATGCAAAACTAACTAAGCTAATTGTTATTAAAAATATCAGCAAAATGATTTATTCAGTACTTTCTTCGCAAACAAGCAGTTCTAAAATAAATCTTGAATTTGACTCTTCTACACCAAACAAAAATTGATATAGTTACAACTCTATATTTTAAATAATATGAATTTTATGGCGAGATATAAACAAAGAAGGTTAAGTACAGGAAAGGCTTCGGGTATAATTAGAAAGAATGAAAAAAACAACATAAACTGAAGATTCCTCGAGTTAGAAACCCCCTGCCCCCATTGCTTTCTCTTTATATGTTTGTCTATAAATAATTAAGCTTAAACATTTTCCAGCCAAGAACCCAATAAAGTTTTCATGAGATTCATCTCCTTCTCTTGAAGAGATATAACTTAATACATGAAAGTTCCTACTTATTGCTTTTCCCATCATTCTATTTTGTTCAATTCCATTTCTTCTTACCAAATTTGAAAGCGATATGCTATTTCTCTTAAGAATTCAAATTGGAAACGGTGTTTTTCGTGATCTAGGATGAAGAAATGCAAAATCTCGGGGTAGAGAGGCTAATTTTTTTATCAATACAAAATTTCCATTTAAAAAAAGTAGTAAAAAGGGAATAAGTTCTTTTGATAGGAAACAAAACACTTTTCTTAGTTTATATGGACTTAATCACAATAAAACTGCTCTACTGAGGAAACAAAACGGCTCTTTTTTAGTTGTGTCCTTATTCCATAGAACAGGAGACATTTGATTGCAATATAGGCTTGTCCCAAAATATCAATCAGATTACGATGACATTAATAATATCCATCTTACGATATTATTTTCCCCGTTCATTAACCAAACCATAATAGATTGTTTAAATATTTTCCCTGTTATTATTATTTTAATGCTATGCATTGATTTTGTTCACTACTCCATTAGTAATTAAATGCTGTGGCCTCAAAATATCAATCAGATTACGATATATTTCATTGTTATTTTAATTAACATAATACAATGCTTTTATAATACTAAATGGAAAACAGAAATAACTCATTTATTTTTAATGTTGCCTATTTAAAATTAGTTTAATTACTTGGTTTATCAGATATCAAAGATAAAAAATCGATAAAGTGATTTATCCAGTACCTTCCTTGTAAACATGTAGTTCTAAAATAAGTACTAAAAATACGACTAAAACCATACAGCATATCCATACCCGCTTCTTTCTTTGAAACAATATTGATCAACAACTATAGGTTTCATTCTCATTTCAAATATTATAATATCATTTTGTTCGAGAATTATGAGGCCAACAGACCAATAGCTTAACAGTTGGATAAACAGACTCATGAAAATATATGTTTCGTGATCTAAGAACACTAAAACCTAAAGGAAAGCAAAACTCGCAGGGGGTAATTAGGTCTCCTTAAGGGACGTAAAAACAGTAATTTACTCAGTGTGTCAGAGGTAAGTCTAGGTTACTTTAACTGTTTGTATTTCTAAAACTTTTTCAATAATCAACTTTTAGGTTTTTCTTCTTATTAATACTATTTCTGTTCAAATCGGAAGTAATGAAAAAGCAAGGACACTGAAATAGAAGTATTTTATGATATATACGTAGCCACCCATCTAAACTTCTACCCCATTCTTTTCACCCTATATATCTTTTACGGTTAGTTAAAATTGTTTAGAATATATGAAACAAAAACCAGGCTAAATTCCTGTAATAATATTAAAACTATACATTATTTAATGATCCCCGCCCCTTTCACTCCCTACCCCTGTTATTATTGTAAATAAGAAAAAATAATGTAATAGTTTGTTCCTTTAACTCAAAGAACGCTGAAAAATACCCATTAGAAAATAAATATCAAATCATACTTATAACTCAATTCTTGACCCGTTCTACTATATCTAATTAAATATGGTAAATAAATAATTATGCTTAAAATTTGTTCATTACTACAACTAAAAACCTGAAAAAAAAAACACCTATTTGCCTCATTAAAATTGAAAGCAATGAAAATTAAATTAATTTTCATATTTCTTAACTCTACCAACCTAGAAAAAGACCTATAATACCATATATAGGAAGCAGCCCCATTTAACCCCTACCGCACCGTTTAATCCTTACATATTTATGCATAAAATTTGTTTACTATTCGATAAAAAACGAGAAAAAACTTCCATATAACTAGTAAAACCATTTAAAATTTATTGACTCCTCCGCTTGAAGCGATATCGTTCAAAAACTATTGGAGAGTTATATTGCCAAGAAACCAACAGACAGACGGACCGACGAAAATGAGTGACTATGTTTTTCGTGATCTAGGAAGCCTAAGACGTGAAAAAGCGAAAATCTCGAAGTGTAAATTTTTCACGAGTAGTAAGAAAAGTAAAAATATATCATCATCGTCTTCAGCTTATACTGTTCACTGCCGGACGAAAGCCACCCTCAAGTCTTGCCACCTTTTTCTGTTCTAGGCTGCTTGTACTCAATTTCCAGTCACTCTCTTCAAATCATCAGTTCGCCGATTTAGTGTTCTACTTCTACTTCGATCTGTAATTATCTTTCTCCATCGTCTATCCTTAAACCTAGCAACATACCCAGCCTAGTTCCATTTAAGATATAGAATGAATTTGACTGCGTCTTGTATCCCAGTTTTCTCCCTGATAATGTGTAAAATTCTTCCAGTGTACTATATTACTTATTCACTTCTATTCACTAAAAACGACTATGATATAAGTAGTATATTTCCTATACTAAAGAGAGTGTTGTATTGGTGAGAAAATCATCATTTTCTTTAATTTCTCGGCGATTCAGGGCCCCTCGATAACGAAAAGTGTGGTTGGCCTGGCACGGTAACTCTTGAACAAAATGAAATATCGATTTCAAATTCCCTATGATTGATCAGTCATCGCTCCTGATGATGCTATCATGGTTGGCGAAACGAGCACCGAGTGCAAAAATGAAGTGTTTGGTGCAGTGGTGATAATGGTTTTGTTATGAATTTAAGTTGTTTTACAGTTGTTATTTTTTTGACGAAATAATTGTTTTGATATATTGAAGTTAACCGATAAAATTAAATTTTTGATATGTACCAATATAAAATGTTTAGAGATTGTTTATATGCGTGTCGAGATGGGCATCCGCTACCCCAAAAATGTGGCCTTGACTTGGAAGACAAAAACAGACGTTGCTGTATAACTTGTATTTTCAACTGGGTAAATAACTTTAGGCACACTTAAGTGAGGCAGTCAGAAGCGTAGTGTGTAAGGCGTCTGTCTTCGACGTACCTGAGTTCGAATCTCGGCTCGGAAAATAATAAATAAAAAGAAATAAAAAACTTTACAATGTGACGGTCGCCTGCCTCGGGACGGCAGTGGGAAACAACTCGTAGTATCATGCTTAGTAAAGCCCTCTCACTTTGGCCATTCGGAACTAGTATTAAACTGTAGGCCCCCTTTGTCTGTGAAATACTTAAAAAAGTACCAAACACAGACAAAGATGAGAGAGTCGTCTACGTCCATATCGGAGAAGAGAGAACTATTGAAGTGGTATCTGTGTTTAACAAATAAGTAATGGCAGCTGTATATTTACGACATAAAGAACAGGAAAAGAAAATATAATAATATGATAAATTTTCGTGTACAGTATTGTACACGGCACTTATCACTGAAGGCCCCCTATAGAGGCCTGTAATTCGATAAAAATTGAAGTTAAATTAATTTCAAGGAATTTCATTTAATTAGAAATATATTTCTCTAACCTACACCACTGACATATTCGACGTTTAAGTTATAGATGTAGTGACATTTCATTTAAAATCAAAACGGCGTTTTTTGAAGTATTTATAGAAATGTATAGTCATACATATTAAGCATTTAATTTATTTAAACATTAAGTAATTTATTATGTTTGGATTATTGAGTTGGTCAAATAAAATTCACGTTATTAGCTGACTAACGTAATACCAGTTCCATATCCTCCAGGAAATTATTAATGGATATTTAATGCTCATTTCAATTCAGGAGGTAAATACTTAATGGTATCTCAAAATGAAATATTTATTAATCATAAATTAAGCAAAGTTTGTTATATATTTTCGAATATAATCCTACAAACGCACCAAAAATCACGGACGATTTTAAATGAAATCTATATATTTGAATATAATATATAAAACTGAGAAACCAACACACCTGATTTGGTAAACCATTTTGTTCTACGATATGACTTTTAGGAGCTGCTTTTGTCTTCTTCGAATAGCAAGTGCTATGCCTCACTTCACTTTCACTCTAGTCTTCATCATTTATATGATGAAGACTAGATAGATATATGACTCAGCTGCCCTTTTCAGCCTGTCCAAGTAAAATAGCAGCATCTGTTATAAGGCACTAATTTTTTATGTTGCAGGGTAATAATTGTTGTGTGCCACGAGTTTTCATTCGGCTCAATTTATCGAGATCTGTCAAACGAAAAGTCAATTGCCAAAATTAATTAAACGGTCTATAATACACTTCATTTAGTCCTGAGTAAAAATTTCTGAAGTGCGCTTACGATTTTCGATGTTGTCAAAAAAAATTAAAACTGACTATTGAAACATAATCTACTAAGTAGTAGAAAGTCACATCATAAAATTTTCTAAAAAAAAAATAATTTGTTTATTTACAATGTGCAACTGAAAGTTCATGCAACATTTGATAAAAAATTTATTTTCTCGTAAACTATTTACAGAACACTGATGAAAATAGGGGACGATGGTAAAAAATAAATGAAATTAACAATAACATTATCAAAAACGTGCTATTATTTACTGTTGCTAGTTTTTTTTGATTTTTTTATAAGCCGATTTTGCCCTGTTCTACATAAGGAAATCGAAAACTTTTTCAAGTAGTAGGAGCTCTGAACGTTTGAGATTAAGGAATCGTTTCAACATTTTTGTGGTAGCTCTTTTCATTTATGATAAATAATACTGTTTAGCGCCGCGCACCGCTTGTAGCGGCAACCGTTCGAGCGGAGCGTTGACAAGAGCGTCTTAGCGTTGCATGAAGGTACGAAATATTTTGTTCTTCTTTTTATTTTCAGGCATTACGCGGCTGTTATCGTCGGCGAGATAGAAAATTTTCACCGCACATAGAAGTGTGTTCGGAAGGCTATGCCCAGCTTTTTTATTTGGTCGAGAGCCATGCCCAGCTTCTGTCCTCTATTTTTTGGCTTGCGGCGAGACATTCCAAATTCTTTTCTCATTTTCGCAATGGTCCGATGTGGCTGGACTGTTGTCAAAATTTGTATTTTTCCCGAATGATAAGATTGCTGAGATAAAGCAGTGTTAATGTCACCTATATACGACGTTTCGGAGTCATTGTCGTCAATAACACAGTTATTGTCACTTGCTACTCTATTGAGAGCCTCGCTTAAAGTTTGCTTATCCTAGCGCGAAAGGTGTGAAATACATTTTTTCTTCACCAATGGTTCCAGATTTACAAAGAATATTGCTGATCTTTTTTATTTTCTCTGTCTCATCGAAATCATCATATTGGAACGTTGGATAACTTTTTTCGTCTTGCTCGGGATCATTTGCAAAGTCAGGAAGACGAATTGTAAAGGCCAATCATCTTTTTTTTTTTTTTCGTAGCAAGCATTGCACGTTCACGTTTATTTAACGGATTTCAGCACTCTTTAGCACGACCCATCACGAAGATCACACAAAAAAATGAATTTTTCTAAAATCAGGTGCCCAGAAAAGTTTCTGTTTAACGACCATAATATTTTCAATAATCCAAATCATATCAAAAACAGTGTGTGACTCACAAAATGGCACTTTTTAGTAAAAATTTCGGTCGTCAGAGAATTGACAGGATCGAACTTGCATAACTGCTCATTCGTCACACGTGCAAGCACGAGCCCATTAACGCGTCGCTCGAGAGGTCGCCGCTGCACGCGGTGCAAACAGCGATCATAAGAATGTTGAAACAGGTCCTTAATCTTAAGCATTCAAAGCTCCTACTATTTGAAGAAATTTTCATTTTCCTTGTGTAGAAGAGGGCAAAATCGGTATTTATTTATAAATAATTGGTCAAGTGCAAGATGAATTTGCGCAATTATTGTTCCGTACGTTGATTGCTTTTAAAATAAAAATTTTTATTAGGGAGGTATAAAATGATCAGTGACCTCACAAAACACACCCCAAATGGGTTTTCATCAAAGTTTGTTTCCAATCTTTATTGAAAACTGATGATTCTTGTTTTTGTTATATACCAGATAAATTATTAAAGGTAATGCACTCGTAATATTTTTCATTCAATCTACACCCCGTAGAGAATATTCCAGAATTTTTCAAATCAATACTTTTCTAGATAATACAAAGAAAAATGTGCGCAAGTATTGCAATATATATATATATATATATATATATATATATATATATATATATATATATATATATATATATATATATATTTGAACTCCTGTTTTTACAAGTTTTTATTTTTCACCCAGCTCGATAACCTAGTAAAAAATTTGTTTTTTCACTTCCGATTTCACCCCCCAAAACTAACTCCCTAGGTCAAAATTTAACTTTCAAAACTACATGGCTCTGATGAGGCAATCAATTCCTATATTAGTACCAAATTTCAACTTTCTATGTCAAATAGTTTCGGAGAAAATCGGGTGTTACAGACGGACATACGGACAGACACCGAAGTGATCTTATAAGTACGGAACACTAAAAAATGATAAAGAGTTAGCAATAATGAATCATAGCACGTTTTTGAATATGTTATTGTTAATTTCATTTATTTTTTGCCATCGTTCCCAATTTTTATCAATTTTCTATAAATAGTTTACAAGAAAATGATTTTGTTATCAAATGTTGCATTAATTTTCAATCGCACATTGTAAATTATAAAATTAATTTTTCTCAAAAAATTTTATGATACAACTTTCTACTACGTAGTAGATTATATTTCAATATTCAGTTTTAATTTTTCTCAGAACATCGAAAATCGTGGGCTCACTTCAGAAATTTTTACTCTCCTATATGTATGATGGATGGGAGCACGTAATTTTGGTGTCATTCGATTCAGCTCGTCAAGATCTGTCAAATGAGGGATCATTTGCCCAAATAGATCAAACGGCTTAAAGTATATTTACGTTATTGTCTCTAAATATTGTTTTTTTCATAATTCTGATACCCTTATTATCAATCTCCATTTCAAAACGTCTTTAAACGTCAAAAACTAAAAATTATGAATTTTTAGAGAATCAATGAACGATTACAACGTAATGTGGTTACCCAAAAAGACAAAACGATGTACTTTACATGAAATTATTATCCAGAAAATATACCGGGTGTTCATGAAATTAATATCCACGGCATTATAACTAAACAGTATTAGATAACGAAATTAAATTTCGATACTGATATACAGCTGTTAATTAACTTAAAAAGGTTCCGATGAAAGTAGAACTAATTTTATATTTTTTAGAAGAAATCCTTTCCAATAAACTTGTGCTTAAGAAGTTTGTTGTATTGCACCTGGTATATTGCAAAGGCCTTTACTACATGGGGTGAAAAGTCCAGACAATTTTCGAAGAAAAAATATGTTTTCGCCAAAAATTCTTATTATTGATTCTTCATTATAGTTTCCTTCAAGAGCGATACACTTATTTCAGCGATCTTCCAACATTTAGAGATTTTTCATATAGTACGACTCTCTAAAATAATCAGTTTCCCATTCGACTTCTTCGTTTGAGCCAAATTTCTTTCCCTGGAGCCACTTTTCAAATTGGAAAAGAGGTACTAATCGCTGGAGGCCAGATCTGGTGAATACGGCGAATGATGAAGCAATTTATAGCCAAGTTGGTCCAATTTCAGCAACGATTTTATGGAGCAGGGAGCTGGTGCATTACTTTGTTGAAATGACACTTTTTTCTTCGCTAAATGAGGGTTTTTTTCTTGATTTCACCATTCAGAGGGTCCTATAAACCAACGTCATAGTCCCCGGTGATTGTTCCTCTCTTCTCAAGATTGTCTATCAGTATTATTACACGCGCATCCCAAAACCACTTGTCAAAACATTTCCAGCTGATGTTTGTTTGTTTTCATGCGGTTCCAACCACTCTGCGGACTACCTATTGGACTCAGGCGTATAGTGGTGGATTCATGTTTCGTCTATTGGTACGAATCGATGCAAAAACTCCTTTGGATTACCCCGAAACAGTACCAAATAGCGTTCTGAATCTTCGACACGTTGTTTTTGATCAATCGTGAGAGTGAGCGGCACCCATCAGACACATCGCTTTTCCATATGCAAATATTCATTCAAAATATGCCTTACGCGTGCTACTGATATCTTAACGATGTTAGCTATCTCTCTCACTTTCACTTTGTGGTTATTCAGAACAATATGGTGAATTTTGTTTGTCCTTTTTGGAGTGACTGTCGCATTTGGATGTTCGGAACGTGGTACATCATTGTTGCTTCTACCATCGCATTTAAGTTCACCAAACCACCGACATATAGTTGCTTTCGACGAAACAGTGTACCATAACATTTCTAATACCATTCTTTTTTTCCATAAAAAAGAAATGTTTAATCAGCACACGAAATTCTTTTTGTTTCATCGTTTTGCAAAAATCAAGAGTAGCGTCACTCAAAGGAAAATCGAATCTTCTGAAAGTTGACTGAAAATTATGAATGTAATAAAAGACTGATTTTGTCAAATTTCCACTTTATTTAGTTTCACTGAAACTGTATGACGCATTTCGCTATACTATAGCTTCTTCTGATACAAAATGATATTTGAATATTAGTGTTTATACAAATGCCCTAAGGTAGATAGAAATTCTTTTTTATAATTCTCAGCAACAAACCAAATTTAGATAACGAAATAAGTGTAGGTAGATCAATACAAAACAAGGCTAAAAATAATAATATTATTTTCACAAAAGCAGATAAGGGTAACACAATAGTCGCTATAGATCAACAACAATATATAGACAAAACATTAGAATTTATTAAGAAAGGAAATTTCAAAATATTACTAAAAGATCCGACAGAAAAATTCAAGAAAGATATTAGAACAGCGTTAGGTAAAGCTTCTAGCATCACATCAGACAACCAAATCTCAAAATTAACAGTGATGAATCATCAGCCCCCTCTACTTTATTCATTAGTCAAATTACATAAAGAAAATTATCCTATTAGACCTGTAGCCTCCTACATATCGGCTCCAGCTTACAAACTCTCAAAATTTCTCATAGATATCATTAAAACGAACATTAACTTCACCACAACTAACACAATAAAAAATTCGTTAGAATTAACGGAAAAAATTTCCAACGTCTTTCTACCAGATAATTCAAAACTAGTAGCATATGACGTCCAGAACCTTTTCCTAGCATACTCCCGGATAAAGCAGTAAAAATCATAAAAACATTCCTAATCAAAAATAAAGTTAATATCGTTATACAACAAGACATACTAAATTTATTAAACACGAGCCTCAATCAAAATTATTTTTACTTTAATAATAAGTTTTATAATAGTTCTGAGGGTCTCATAATGGGTAGTCCACTTAGCCCGCTTGTAGCAGAAATATTCATGGATAACCTAGAGAAACAAATACATCGACAAGAATTTAGCAAATCATTTTTGTATTGGTACCGATATGTAGACGACATGTTTGCTTGTTTTAATGGTACAGAGCGTCAACTTGACAATGTTTTTAACTATATAAACTCAATACATAAAAATATTAAATTCACTATGGAACTAGAAGTCGACAATAAAATTAATTTTCTTGACTTAACGATAACCAGACATTACAACAAACACAAATTCTCTATTTTTTCACAAACCCTCACATACAGATACTACAATAAACATAAAATCAGCTCACCCCCTACAACACAAATTGGCAGCTTACCAAAGTATGTTGCATAGACTTGTAAGTGTCCCCTTATCTGTAGATGATTTTAATAAAGAATTAAATCTAATAAAACAAATTGCTGTTAACAACGGATATTCTTCTGACACCATAGACTCAATTCTAAACAAAAAATTAAAAAATTAAGCTATTTCTTTAGTATACCCCAAGAAAAGAAAACATAGGAAAAAAATATAATGTTTTAACCTATTTTGGTAACACGTCAGAGAAAATCGAAAACCACTTAAACAAATATAATATCAACATAGCTTTTAGAACAAACAACTCGTTAGGAAAATTCATTAAAAAACGCAAAAGAAAAACAAAATAGATCAAAAAATCTGGAGTGTATCAGTTGAATTGTGGTTCTTGTCATAAAAGTTACATAGGTCAGACAGGTCGCTCATTCGAAACTCGGATTTCAGGACATAAAAGAAGCTATTTAAAAATAAAACTGACTCAGCGTACAGCAATCATTTAACAGAACCAAATCATCTTTTTGACGATAAATTTAAAATTCTACACATACAAAACAAAGGCGTAAAATTAAACCTATTAGAAAATTTAGAAATAAATAGAATTAAAAATTCAGACATCATCTTAAACGAACAAAAAGATACCTGTCTGGCCCATGGTAACTCCCCTTTACTCAATTTATACAATTAATATTTTGAATGGATTTCCCAGCAATATTCATTAGCATATAGTATTAATTTTATTACCTATCTACCTTAGGGTATTTGTATAAATGTAACAACACTAATATTCAAATATCATTTTGTATCAGAAGAAGCTATAGTATAGCGAAACGCGTCATACAGTTTCAGTGAAACTAAATAAAGTGGAAATTTGACAAAACCAGTCTTTCATTATATTCGTTATGAATTTCCATCAAGTAACAGCCACAACAATTAAAAAAAAACTGAAAATTAGGTTTTTTTTTGTTTGTGCTGCCATCTCTCGGAAAGTCTCGAGACTTTTTACCCCATGTAAATATGATAAACTCAAAAATATATTTAAAAAAAAACATTAATTTCAAAAATTATAATAATAAGCCATTCTTATTAAACATATAATTTTAAATAGTTGAAACTTAATATCCAAAATGACACTTTCAAATGAATAAAATATCCAAATCCGAAATTTATTAATAATATATTAAATTTTATTGACGCAGTTAATTAAATATCATTTTAATGGCACGCCCATTTAAAATGAAATAAAATATTTATTAAACAATTTTATTGTATGATAGTTAAATATTATCAATTAGAAAAAGCTACTGTTAATTGAATTGTATTTTTTATTTAATTATTTATTGTTTTTATTAACCAAAAGGATTTTTGTCACATTAATTAAATTGCAATTTTTGCTATTATATTTTTATATTTAATATTATATTTTTATATATAATAAAAGACTGTTTTTAGTCAATTTCCACTGATTTATTTAAATTGCAATGACGCGTTTCGCTGTCGATACAGCTTCTTCAGATCTACATTTTACACTGTCAAGTTAGGTTTAATGTTCACAATTTTATATAATTTCTTAATTATAATATTACACCTAATTAAATTACATTGATAGTATTGGAAAACCCACACAGATTTGGAATTAGGAGAATAAATTCCATAATGGTGATTTGCTCAAATCTACCTGGTCGTTGAGTAAAGTACCTGTAGTCCTTAATCGATTTATTTGCATTGTCTCTAAAAGGTTTAGTTTTAAACCTTTTTGTTGGGTGTGTAAAATTTTGAAATTCTTGTTAAATGTGTGATTTTCTGTTAAAAGATGATTAGCATATGTTAAATTAGACTTTCTATGCATGAAACTTTTTTCGTGTTCTGTAATTCTGTGATATTTTTTTGATTTAAATCAACATAGCTTACAAGACTAACAATACTATAGGGAAATATCTTAAAAACTACAAACCACAAATCAATAAAGACAATAAATCAGGGGTTTATCAATTAACATGTGGTCATGTCCGAAAACATACATAGGACAAACTGGACGTACATTTATACACAGAATTACAGAACACGAAAAAAGTTTCATCCATAGAAAATCTAATTCAACATATGCTAATCATCTTTTAACAGAAAATCACACATTTAACAAGAATTTCAAAATTTTACACACCCAACAAAAAGGTTTAAAACTAAACCTTTTAGAAACAATGCAAATAAATCGATTAAGGACTACAGGTACTTTACTCAACGACCAAGTAGATTTGAGCAATTCACCATTATTGAATTTATTCTCCTAATTCCAAATCTGTGTGGGTTTTCCAATACTATCAATGTAATTTAATTAGATGTAATATTATAATTAAGAAATTATATAAAATTGTGAACATTAAATCTAACTTGACAGTGTAAAATGTAGATCTGAAGAAGCTGCATCGACAGCGAAACGCGTCATCGCAATTTAAATAAATCAGTGGAAATTGACTAAAAACAGTCTTTTATTATATATTTATAATGAATTTCCATCAAGTAGAAGCTACAACCATCCAAAATATTATATTTTTAATTCCCCGGCTAAGAGGAAATATTGTATTGGGGAATAGGTCACCCCTCCCCCCGAGATTTTTACGTTTGAGAGTCCCAAGATCACAAATAACAAAATTTTCGCTTTTCTTCGATTTTTCTGACTATAAGTCGCTTTGTACGAAAACTCTCGAATACAATGAGATATCGATTTTAAACTTCGTACGCATATAACAGCTGAAGTAGAAAAGGAACCAATACTTCAGCGAGCAGAAAAGGTGTAGCTCAATAAATTTTTTATAGTTTCAGTGGTATTATTAAAATTTTTCCTGGTTTTTCGTTATGATAAAGAATATATTTTTAATAATTACCTATAACCTATATTATAGCCCAGTTGTCAGAGGCAAATTTTGACGAAAAGTTAAATGTTAACAGGTTGTATTTTGGTATATAGAATACGAAAAAAAAATTGCGGTAAGCCTACAAAATCCAAAAATTAGGTTTTTCGCAAATATCTCGAAAACTAAAGATATCGAAAAACTAATAGCATCACATGAAAGGAGGAATGTTACAAAAAACGTAGTATATAGATTATTTTTTTAGTTTTCAGTTGTAATGGGAATCATGCTTCCAACCTCATTTGTGATTAAATTAACGTTTCTGTATACCGCTGGGTATTTTGAAATTGGCTATTAAAGGATTCCTCCTGATTAAGAATCCGATGATAGTTTTCAAAATGGCGGATTGAATATTAACGCCATTAACAAAGTTCCTTCGAGTAATTTAGAATTTTTGTGTTTTCAACAACTGTTTTCTTTGTACCTGGATGTTTAAAAGAAATATAGATACATTATACTTAAAACTTTCATTTCCCACCTTTAAATATTTTTTTTTATTTTAAGTTTAAGTTGTATGATTAATAGTAAGCAAAAAAATACGTTTATTATGAACACTTTTTTAAGAGCACATTTACAAAAAAAATAGAAATTTTTTTTAAGTTTTTAACGATTTTCTAGTATCATGTATACTTCTAACTGTAACTAAAAAAAAAATAAAAAACTGTCCGACTTTTTTGACCATTTCGTATTATTTTGAACGTAAAATTGTCGGCGGCGTACAGACAATGTGGGTATTTTTTATTATTCCTATACTGAAACTTAAGGTATAGTAATGATATAAGCATAAGGATTTTTAGTGTTCCGTACGGTGTCTGTCTGTCCGTCTGTCTGTCCGTCTGTCCGTCTGTCCGTCCGTCTGTCACACCCGATTTTCTCCGAAACTATTTGTCGTAGAAAGTTGAAATTTGGTAATAATATAGGAATCGATGGCCTCATCAGAGCCATGTAGTTTTGAAAGTTAAATTTTGACTTAAGGGGTTAGTTTTGGGGGGTGAAATCGGAAGTGAAAAAAAATTTTTACTAGGTAATCGAGTGTGGTGTCAAATGAAAGCTTGTTAAAACACGAGTAAAAAATATATATATAATGTAATACTTGCGCGCGCTTTTCTTTGTATTATTTTTAAAAACCCGCCTTATCTCGAAAAGTACTTATCAAAAAATTTTGAAAAAATTCTGGAATACTCTCCACGAGGTTTAGATTGAACGAAAATTATCACGAGTGCATTACCTTTAATAATTTATCTGGTATATAAAAAAAAACAAAAATTTCAAGGTCATCAATTTTCAGTAAAGATTGGAAACAAACTTTGTTGAAAACTCATTTGGGGTGTTTTGTGAAGTCACTGATCATTTTACGTTACAACATTTTTTAATTTAAAAGCAATCAACGTACGGAATACTAATTGCGCAAGTTCAACTTGCACTTGACCGGTTTTTTTTCAATAGTATATTTTACTAAATATTTTTAATTTACTGTATGTCCGTTAATATCATGGAAAAAAAAATTTCGTTTTAAGTTTTACACATTATAAAACAACGAAAATAAAAACTATTAGTATCATCGAAAAGCTGAAATTCTCCTCTTCGAAAGGCTATATTTTAATTTTTTTTTTATACTCTGAAAACAAATAATATCGATTAACCTTTGAGCGGTGCGCGTAGACTTCCAAATTCCAATCCAATCCAAAAACAGCGATTCAAGAACAACGTGAATTACTTTTTTCGCACACGTGTGGCTCCTGTAGCGCTTTAGGGACTTCCCTGCAGCACGTGTGCTAGACCCATAAAAAAAATTTTGGCACGGTACACTTTTGAATCACCTATCCAATTTTTTTAATAAATTGTCACGCTAATAACAAAAATCTGGAAAAAACTATACACTATTTTTTTATAAAATTTTCCATTCTTTCACGTGGTGCTATTGGTTTTTTGATATCTCTTTTATTTTTCTAGATATTACGGTAAAATCGAAATTTTGACTTTATTTTGGCTCTGTGCCACAATGCAGCCTGTTCTGCCTGGCGACTGCGTTAAAGCAGTAGAGATTAGACGGTCTCTTTGGACTATATCATGTTATACGTCTATTTCAGACTTCTTGGTATCAGGGAAACATTACGTTATTACTTTTCTTGCTTCAGAAATGTATTGTAATTGTGAAAAAATCACACTTCGAGATTTTTGCTTTTCCTCATGTTTTATGGTTTCTAGATCGAAAAACATAGTCACTTATTTTTCCCGGTGTGTCTATTTGTCGGTATGTTGATCTATTAATATTAATTTGAAACTTGGTACATAGATATTATCTACTGAGGGGAGAAGCCTATAGTTTTTGAACGATATCTCGTCATGCTAAAAGGGTGGGGTCAATAAATTTTATATGGTTTAATAGTAATTCCCTTTTTTGTTTAAATAATAGACAAATTTTATGCCTAAATATTTAGAGTAAAATATATAAGGAACGAAAGGGATCGGGGAGAAGATTAGAGAGGTAGATTTGTACATATCGTGTTATATGCCTTTTTCAGGGTTTCTGAAGTCGAGAAATCCAAAAATTACGTTGTGTTTTCATTACATTCAATTTTAACCCAGGAAGGGGCTAAAAGGGAAGGGAGTTGTTTAATATCGTATAATTTAAACAAAATCCTGAAATATTTACAGATTTTTGGACAAATTTTAAACATTCTAGTTATAGTAAAATACGAAACAGGTAAAAGAAGTGGGGCAGGGGGTGAAAGAGGTTGCTTCTTATATGGTGTTATGGACCTCTGTCCGGAATCTAAAAATTAATTTATTTTTACATTACTTTCAATTTTAATCAAGGAAGGGTGTGAAAGAGGTGGAGTGATCCAATATAGTATAGCTTTAATAATATTAGGGGATTTTTTCAGGTTCTTGGTTGTGATAATGAACAAATTTTAAGAATAATTATTAATTTATAGAATAATGTTAGTTTTCGTTTATAAATATCTCGGCTGCGTAACTGATGACGTCATACTCGTTTATTTCATTCTGTTTGAATATTTAATATAGCCAGTATCATTTGCACTGTAAAAACATTCAGGTTAGGCCATTTATACCACAACAATTGGCAAATCCAACTTTGTTTAATATTAAGATATTTGAACTGGCGTGTACTAATATGTTTTTCTCTAGCCTTTCTTCGTCTTTTATATTTATTTACTTCACTGCTCGGGCACATATACATACATGTTAAAATTATTTTTTAATTAAATTATTAATTTCACAAAAATTAGTGCTAAATATAGTCAAAATTATAATCAAATCATAAAAACGTTTCTTTTTATTTACACATCAGCAGGTTCGCTCCCCTCTACATTCTTGCACACTTTTTAGTATTTCGTACGGAAAACTTATAAGATCACTTCGGTGTCTGTCCGTCTGTCACACCCGATTTTCTCCGAAACTATTTGATATAGAAAAATTTTAACTTAAGGGGTTAGTTTTGCTGGGTGAAATCGGAAGGGAAAAATTTTTTTTTACCAGGTCATGGAGTGGTACGAAACACTAATTGCGCAAGTCTAACTTGCACTTGACCGATTTTATTTTTATCAATATGAGCAATAGTTGTATTTTATCTGTTCAATATGAGCAGCTATTGTTACTTCACTTCGTAAATAGAAGTATTTTATTCGTAAAAAATTTATTTCCAAGGTTTAAGCTCCTTAGATCCAAAAAACCATAGTCCCCCATTTCCGTCAGTTTGCCAGTCTGTTGGCACGATAATTCTCGAACAAACTGAGCTACCGATTTCAAATTTGGTACTCATACAATATTTCAAGTAGGAATATAACCTCTAGTTTTTAGGTGATTTCGTTAAAGAGAAAGGACATTTCTCTTGGTCTATGGCTAACATTTTGAATATATTTTGAGCATAAATATTTTGTCAAACATAGTGATGAGGAGTCAATGCTTCGTGTATATTGTCTTAAATGTTTTCCTGTCTCTTGAAGTTGAGGAATCTGAAAATTGTGTTATTTTTTTATCACTGATTAAACATGTAAGAGTTTAACGGGTAAGGGGAGGGGTTTAGAGGGGTTCTTCTGTATATATCATGGTTTATGTCGTTTCAAGGGTTTTTGGACTAGACGAAACTAAAAATTGTGTTTTTTCCATTATTTTCAATTTTCACAGAAATAATATGTAAAGAGAAATGGCTAGGTCAGGTAAATATCTCTAAATATTGTTTTGCAAAGTTCCGGCATTTTAAATGCCAACTTGTAGTGCTTAGAATAGGTTATTTTCTTAGTGTCAGGAAATAAAATTCAATTCTTCCTTTAAAGCAATTTACGAATTTTTTTCCTTCATTTTGATTGAAGGACAAAAACGAGCCCATTTTAATGTAATTAGCTTTAGTCCAATATATGCGGGGTAACAGATGGGTCAAGTTAAATTTGATATTTAATTTAAAATCTATATTTGAGAGGGAATTGTTACCTAAATGACTTTATAGACTTTTTTGATAACATTTACGTAGACTGTATTTGGCGAAGTTTTTCATTTTATTATCGTAAGAAGATAGTTATTTAAATATTATTATCATAACGCTTTCCATTAAAATTTTATACAGTTTTGTAAAATTGAAGGAATAACTTTTCGAAATTTTAAAAAATAAGTTGATTTCAAACAATTTTTCTGAAACAAATATCGATTTTGAGAGGTAACTAATCTGGACTACCATTTTTACTTTCCTTGGTAAAATAATGTATTGTACACAATCTAAGATTTTTGTTTTTTTTGACGTTTTAGGGTTCCTAGATCACGAAAAACATAGTCACTCATTTCCATTGGTCAGTTGTCTGCCAGTCTGTTGGTACGGTAACAAAATGAGATATCAATTTCAAACATCGTATACAGATGACTTCTAACGAGGGAATGAAGGTTATATTTTTTGAACGATATGGTTTAAGATAAAGGTACCCCCTTCAGGGGTGAAGGTCGAAAATTTTGTACGGTAACATGGTAATTTTATGTTTCCTAGTTTTTTGCTAAGATAATAAACAAATATTTAACATGAATATTTATCATAAAGGGGTGAAAAGAGTGGGTAAGTAGGTTAGGAGAGTGGGTTAATATATATATATATATATATATATATATATATATATATATATATATATATATATATATATATTAAAATAGAGGTTTTCATGGATGGTGGAACCTAATACCTTAAAATTCCGGGTTTCAATCCGTTTGTCTAATAATGAATTTGCACGACGTTTCGCCAAAATCTCATTTGGCATTTCTACAGGAAAATGGTGTTAGTGCCCTTGCACAGTTTTTGAGAAGTATGGCAGGTATTCCGTCAGCGCCAGAAGCTTTTTTGGTGTCTAGCTTCATTAAAATACGTTTAGTGATACGCTGTCTGAAGACAATATCGGGAATCCTTGACTGCACTATGGGAATAGTAGGTGGTGTTTTTCCTTGGAAATCGACCGTAGAATATGAAGCAAAAAGTTCAGCCAACAAGTTCACTTTTTCAACAAGTGTCGTTGCAACAGAATTATCTGGCCGTGTGAGTGGTGGTATGGTGGATTTGGTGAAATTTTGACTAACTGCCTTAGCGACTGACCAAAAGGACCTAGAACTGTTAGGACAAGCGAGAAGTTTGTTTCTAATTCGTTGATTGTGTGCCTCCTTGGTTTGTTCGGTTTTTTTTTTTTGTTTTTTCTTTTCATTTCTTTCATCTGTGTTTGTAATCTGTATTTGTAAAAAAGTTTAATTATTTTTTTTTTTAAACACAGAAGTATCCTTATAATTATACAGGAATTAAATAATTATTCAAAAACCTCAAAAACAAGATCTTGGTAAGTAACATCGGCATTGGTATGAAGTGCAGTTTAGAAATTTTGGGGGGTAGAATTTGAAGGTGTAGAACCAACGTCAGTATACGAGCTATTTGACGAAGACTGGCACAAATATGCAGGAGAATAAGGTGGGGTACGACTGTCTTGTACCTCTATTCAAAGTAGAGAAGTAGATATGCTTGACTGGCCGTTTAGCATCTTAATATCTGCATGAAATAAAATTTTGCTGATTTCAAACTCCACATGAGCTCGAGCGCGTATATCATATGTGATTAGCTGTATGTTCACCGAAACCAGAAAAGTCGTTTTTCCTCTTTCCCGCCTGCTTCATTTATAATACTGACTGAAGTGCCCTTGCTGCTGCAGCTACTCGATATTGTGATCTTCCTGCTGCTTAAAGTTAACTGAGCTAGTTAATTTCGAGCGGCAGTAGCAGCAAGAGCACTTGAAAATGCCAAATGAGATTTTTGGCGAAACGTCGTGCAAATTCATTTTTTAACGAACGGATTGAAACCCGGAATTTTAATGTATTATATATATATATATATATATATATATATATATATATACACATGGGCTGAAAAGTCCCGGGCCTAACAAAGAAAACACGGTTTTTTTTTGGTTCAAAATTAGCTTTATTCATCAACGTAATCTCCATCAAGAGCAACGCAATCATTCCAGCGCCGCTCTAACAATGGCCAAACACTGCTCAGAATCATCAACACGTTCTTGTTTTTGATAAACAGTGAGCAAACGCGGCACCCACTTTGAACAGAGCTTTCTCATAGTCAAATGCTCATGCAATATAAAGCCAACACGTTCTTTTGATATCTTTACGATGTCAGCTAACTCACGCAACTTCACTTTTCGATCATTCAAAACGATTTTATGGATTTTTTTGATGTTTTCTGGTGTTACCGCCTCATTTGGACGTCCACTGCGTTCTGCATCATCGGTGTCTCTACGACCACGTTTGAAGTCAGCAAACCAACGTTTTATTGTTGTTTCTGATGGAGCGGAGTCCCCATAACACTTTTCAAGCCATTGCTTCGCTTGAACGGTATTTTTTCCCATCAAGAAGCAGTGTAAAATTAAAACACGAGATTGTTTTTGATCCATTGTTTTGAAAATAACAAAAGTAGCGTCACTCTTAGCACAATAACTCACAAACTAATGAATAGAATATCATGAAATTTTAACAGCTGTCTTTTGAAGGTTAGTATTAACTGAAAAAAAAGGTGACTGCAATAAAACTAGCGCCATCTATGTGTTAGGCCCGGGACTTTTCAGCCCATGTGTTATATATATATATATATATATATATATATATATATATATATATATATATATATATATATGCTTTTTCAGGGTTCTTAGACTGTAGGACTAAGAAACTTAACTTATTTTAATGTCAATTTAATTGGAAAGGGATGGAGATGGGAGGGAGAAGAGTAACTTCGTACATATCTTGATATAGGTCTTTTTCTGAGGTCTTTAAATTTTTTTTTGTTTTCGTTATTAACATGGGAAGAGGCTAAAGGAATGGTTGTCATTGTATCGTTTCAATAGTATTATGAAAATTTTATCCTGGTTTTGATTGGAATATTGGATATGTAATGTTAAATAATTGTTCTATGAAAGAATATGGTAGGAGGTTAAAAGAAGGATTGAGTGAATATAGTGATATACTCTCATTATTATTGATTTTCCATTATTTCCAATTTTAACCGAAATAGTATAGAGAACTAATTACAGAGTAACCTAGAAAATGTTAATTTGGGTATAGAACAAGTTTTAGAAATACAAACGGCTAAGCTGGCAGAAATATATGTATGAACAGCAGATAAATAATAGTATTTACTCTTCCTGCTAACATGAATGAATTATATTCATAAAAAAATTACTCTCCGAAATTTTTCTTCCTTTTAGGTCTTAGAGTTCTTCCAACTTCATAATTATTATTAAATTTTGCAAAAATAATATTCTAGCCCCAAAAAGGTTTATATTTATTTACCCATCAAGAAGTTTTATCAGCATACCGAACATTTTTTTTATCTGTATAATGCACATTTGAATTTTATTCCTGAACTGTACGACAACGTGCTCTATTGTCATCGAGCATATATTTTACTTGATGTGATATTAAAAGAGAGATTTTAGTTTTTTAAACATCAATTACTTTTTTTAATATCTAAACAAGGTAAAGTTGTAATTTTTGTTTTCAATATTTCAACATATAGTGGATTAAGCTATTCTGTACTTTGAACTAGTCAAATATAATATTTATTTTAGAACTGTATGTTTGCAAGGAAAGTACTGGGTAAATCATCCTACCAATTTTTTAAGCCTTTATTGAAGCCTAAAAGCTAATACCAAGATTGAATCTCAGTTAAAACTAGTAAAAAAACTTCCCGTATGATGCGAATTTCTTCGAGGACACTGAGTATAATATACAATTAAAAAAACAACCTAGTAAAAAATACCGTAAAATTCTGTACGATATCAGTATTTTCTTACAACAATCATCTTGTAATTAATAATATCTAGATGCCGCCACCCACAGAGCGACTATCATTTTCAATTTACCTTATGAGAAATGAACAAGTAACACGTAATAAATGATAATGATACAAAGATCTGATTCGACAGGAAAGAAATTAATAGTAATTTGGTTTCTTCATCGTTATTAGATTACAGCATCTCTTTTGCTATTTTGTACTGCATATGATAATTTAGAATTAATTAAAAGCGACGGCGAATATATACACAGTATAACAATTAATTTTTCAAATTGGTGCTGTAAAAATTAATTGAACCAATTTTTTTCAGTTTTTTTTTATTAATCCAAAATAGTATAGAGTTTTTAATGGGTCTTTAAGTCTTAAAAAAAATTATCTTTTTAATTTTGTCTGATTGTTTAACACTTAATTTCGAGCCGGAAATTGACTCGGTACATTACCGTGTAATGAGCGTTAGCTGGTCCGGATCATGATATTCAGGTCGAACCCGACGAATTCTACTAATCAAACCTTTTAATACTTTCAAATAATACTCACCACTGATAGTTTAATTAGTTGGAACAATTTCACAATAATTGCATAAATATTTTTTACACTATTCGTTTAGGTTTAGGTTTCCTGACTTATTTTGTGTGTGAAATTTTTAGTTAGTGCAGTAAATTTTATGTCAACAGTTCACCTTTGGAATAAAATTCTAGAGTTATAGCTTAAAAAAACAAAATGTCGAGTCTTACAAATACCTGAAAAGTCGGCAATTATTTTTTGTTATATTACGAAAGTAACGATTTTTATTTTTTTTATAAAATTTGTTATTAAACTTCGAGTTAAACCACAGCAATATTGTCAATACCATTTTTTTTTTTTGTCAGTGGCTGAGTGAAAACGATATTTTCATTTATTTCATCATTTCTTTAGGGTCGAATTTTCACGTTATAAAACAGAACTGCTATTTACTAGCATTTTTCTGCAATCCATTCTCCTATGAGGATTCACCAGTTTCAATATATTAAACGATTTTCATAACACCCGGAATATATATATATATATATATATATATATATATATATATATATATATATATATTTATATATATATATATATATATATATATATATATATTTTATATATACTGTACTCCTCGCAGCCACCTTTTGATAGTACCATACGAGTACAAAAATTTGTAGTAACTGAAGATTGAATATATTATGTATTGGGTTCACTACTTCATAACTTCTAAAATGCTATAACATAACTATACTCGCAAATACCTTAGTCCCACAGTAACTAACGATTTCACGTGACTGTTCGGAAGTTCTGAATTAAACTAAATTAAAATAAATTGTATAGAATAAATTGAATTGGGACTTTAAAACGACTCAACAATGATAATACAAACGCTTGATTGGTGAAGAAACATAGCTGAATAACGTGGCATGCGATAAATCGGGTTAAATTTAAACAGATTTTATATATTGAATGCCTGCTAAAATACAATAGATTCATTCGTATATACTATATTTAGAGTCTATTTGAAAATAAGCAACTTTTAAATAACGAAAATGATTAAACAATAAAATTGAAAAAAAAAATGTTTAGCTTATTGCGCGAATGCAACGGGCGGAAGAAGCAAAATAGAGGCACAGAACACATCCACATTGCAATTAATTTGAGAAACTGTCCCAAACATATTCATTTCCAAAGAGATGACGTAAGTTGGCCTCCACGTAGCCACACAATAGTAACGTATTACTGGAAATGCCTCCTCCTCTTCCTCCTCCTCTTCCTCCTCCTCTTCCTCCTCCTCTTCCTCCTTCTCTTTCCCTTTTTTTCCCTCCTCCCAACACACATAGTGCCCCTTTCTCCAGATACATAATCATAATGCTTATTATGCAAATTATAATCCACATAAAATATAGTAGTCAAAAACGAAGAAAAAAAAAATCGGTCAAGTGCAAGTTGAACTTGAACAATTAGTGTTCCGTACGTTGATTGCTTTTAAAATAAAAAATGTTCTTATGGTGGTATAAAATAATCACCAACTTCACAAAACACACCCCAAATGAGTTTTCAACAAAGTTTGTTTCCAATTATTACTAAAAACAGATGACCTTCAAATTTTTGTTTTTTTTATATACCAGATAAATTATTAAAGGTAATGCACTCGTGATAATTTTCGTTCAATCTACACCCCGTGGAGAATATTCCAGAATTTTTTAAAAATTTTTTGATTAGTACTCTTGGAGATAATTTGGGGGGACAGCGATTTTTCGCGATTTTTTAAAAATAATACAAAGAACGGTGTGCGCAAGTATTACATTACATATATATTTTTTACTCGTGTTTTCACAAGCTTTCATTTGACACCACACTTGATGACCTACTAAAAATTTTTTTTTTCACTTTCGATTTCACCCCCCAAAATTAACCCCTTAAGTCAAAATTTGAGTTTCAAAACTACATAACTCTGATGAGGCCATCAATTCCTATATTATTACCAAATTTCAACTTTCTATCACAAATAGTTTCGGAGAAAATCGGGTGTGACAGACAGACCGACAGACACCGAATTCATCTTATAAGTGTTCCGCACTGAACACTAAAAACCGAAAAAAAAAATAATTTAGCAACACACTGATCAAATGAAGTAGTTAATATTCTCTCCAGAAAAGTACGTTCATTCTGATAGGAAACTTTCAAAGGTTACAAAGCTTATAGGTATAAGATGTGAGATTCTGAAGAACTCAGTTCTCGGAACAAGCGCTGTAGAAGCCGGCGGGATGATCGAAGAAACGTCAGCATCACTTTGTCAAGCGAAACAGGAGAAATCCAAAAGAAGTACATCTAAAAGCTCTGTAACCTGTGGAAGTTTCCTATCAAAAATAATTTTAATTGTTTTCAATTTGAAAAACCTACTTTTAAAACTTGTTTAGCAACGTTAACACCTTCATATTTTAAATCTATAGCCACCCTAAAACACGCTAAATGGGGTAAACGATGCAGAAGATGTATTTAAGGGGGAAAATATTCATTTTCAGGGGTGCGAAACGGCCGTTAATTTCACGCACGTGGATATTTTTGACACGTTGATATATAGCGTGAAAATTTAATTTCGAATTTAATGAAGTTTCACATAGGAATCAGGTAAGTAAGAAAGAGCAATTAACCTAAATAGTTTTTCTTTAAGTCGGTTCGGTATAGATTGATTAAAAATTATCAATTAAATCCATGTCAAAATTCCTGTTCTAGTAGATTTTTTTAGAATTACACACTCGTTTAATTAGCTGTAAGCAAACATGTGTTAGCCGAATCGACACCAGATTAATTTGGAAAACCGGAACAGTATTTTTTCAGGACTCCTAGTCCCCTCTTGAGACGTAAATAACGATTATTATAAGTTGTTGACTGTTCTTCTTCTTTATGTGCCATATCCGATCACCCGGACGTTGGCAATCACTATGGAGAGTGCTTCTTGGTCTTCAGCCAGTCTTATGAGATCTTCAGCCTCCTGTATGCCTGTCCATTCCCTGATATTCTTCAACTAGGACGTCTACGTTCTACTAATTTCACGCCTCCCTTCAATCTGTCTCTTCATAATTAACTGGAGGGGCAAATAATTTTCCTCCACGCAATACAGGACCACGGTAAGACTTTTGCTGATTCTTATTATAAAGCGAGGGCCGTCTATTTTCTACACGAGGTTAGATTGGAGGAATGATTAATTATTAATCAAAATCTCACTCATTTGGGACGACTAGTGTGTCTGTGTCGTTTTTATTTTCTTTAAGTAGGTTTTAAATATATGTTTTTATTATATTATATACTATACTATTTTTTTACTTGTTTTTATGACTGACACAACTAAGCTATGTATTATTATTATCTTGTTCTTCTTCCTCACATCTGGTCAATGTAGTTCCATGTTTGGCTGACGGGCTTAAGCCAAGTCAGCACAAACGCTATTACCATTGTGCATTAAGGAATGACCAGACAATGTTAATGTTTTCAAAATCACTGATTTCTGAATGTTTTTGTGTATGCTTGTGTTGAATCCTAATTTTACTAAGTGTGGTGTGTAAGTTGTTGGTGTAAGGCCTGTGGCTGATATGACGAGGGGGACTTTTTCTCGTTTCTATAGCTTTTTATTTCTGTTGTAAGGGCTGTGAATTTGGAGATTTTTTCTGTGTATTTCGTTTGAATGTTTGTGTCGTTGGGGACAGCTATATCAATCAGATAGATGACTTTTCTTTTTTTGTATTGAAAAGTAGTATCGGGTCTCTTTTATCTGTATGGATACTGATGGAATCTTTATTTTCAAGTGTGGATGTTGGTGTGTATTCGTAGTAGGGATCTGTGTTGTCTATGAGTTTGTATGTTGTGGCTAATGCTTGGTGAACTACTTTTGCCGTTGAGTCATGTCTGGCTGTGCATTCCGGTTCGGCTGATATTTTACATCCGCTTGTTATGTGTTCTTCTTTCTATGCTGATGGCATTTCCTGCACCTGTCTTCTGTAATAGTTGGATCTTTAATGATATGCTTTTGGTAGTTTCTGGTTAATATGACTTTATCCTGGATGGCAGGTAAGCAGCCTTCTGTGTCAGGAAATAACTGCCCATCCTGTAACCAGGTGTATGATTGTTTTTTATTTACGTGGTCTTGTTCTATGTGGTATCTGTTTTTTCCGTGAAGTGTTTTTCTGACCAGGTTTTCAACTTTTCTTATTGTAATTGGGTGTGACTCTGTGTGTCTGCTGGGTGATCTGCCGGGAAAAGTCGAGAGGTGTATAGTTTTTGTCTGCTTTCACTGTTGCTGTGTGGAGGCTGGTTTACTTGGTGTGAAAGAATTTCCTAACTACTTGTATTTGTTTTGTGTGTAGTGATCTTATATCTATAATTCCTCTACCTCCTGCCTTCCTTTCGATGATAAATCTTTCTTTGCATGCGTTGAGGTGTAATTTCCTGTATTTAGTGAAATGAGAACGTATAAGGATGTGAATGTTTTTTATGTCTGTGTGTGACCATTTGATGACACCAAATGAATATGTGAGTATAGGTATAGGGAACGTGTTGATGGTTTTAGTAAGATTTTTGGAGTTGAGTTTTGTTTGTATAAGTTTTTATTTACTATTATTTTTATTATTTTTACTACTGTTATTATTATGGTGGCAAAAAATTGTCTTCATTTTTGCAAATGAGTTTCCTGTTTACTTCAAGCCAAATTGACAAATTTGTTTCGAAATCGCGTGGGAATTTGACAAATGAAATTAATCGGAAATATTTATCTATGCCACGCAAAACAACTATCTAAATTTAAAAAATATAATATTATTTTTGAATAATTATTATTGACACATAACAAGTTTTATAAACCGTGGACAGAGGCTGGCCCGTAATAATTATAGTCGTGCTCTGGGATATTCTCAGTACTGATAGATTTATGTGAAAAATAAATTTTCCAAAATTTCAATTCAGGTAAAAAATTTCACCAATTTATTTATTTAATGCTTTATGTGATTGTATCGGCCTCACGTTTTTGATTTATTTTCATGTAACAACCAATTCATCCAGATTTTTGCTTTTATTTACATTTCGTCCCGTTCCTAAATCACGAAAAATATTTTTCTCATTTAGGTCAGTTTGTTAACCCAGTATCTGTTATCACGATAACTAATTTTAAATTTGAGGCATGTGTGACGAGTATGATGAGACTACCTTCTTTCCTTGTTTTTGTTGTTGTCGGCATATTTTATTGTCACATACGAGGGGCTTTCCAAAAGTTCTCGGCCTGACACAGATATGGCGTCAAGATAATAAAATTATTATGAAATGTGTTAAGTATTATTTATAAAACGACCTGTTGTAAAGTTTCAAAGACGTATGTTCAGTTGTCTTTTTGTAGCGATCGTGGAAACAAACAAGCCTTTAACATTTTCTAAAAAAATGGATAAAACTGAAGTGCGAGCTGTTATAAAATACTTCGTTTTAAAAGGTTTAACTCCTACGGACATTCAAAAAGAGCTAAATATCACATTCAATAATTCTGTTCCGTATTTTCGACGATTAAAAAGTGGACTGCTGAATCTAAACGTGGTCGTGCATCCATTCAAGATGATAAACGCTCAGGACCCCTGAAAACCTCCACGACCGACGAGATTGTGACTAAAATCATAATGCTGTACTAAATTATCGGCGACTGAAGGTAAGTGAACCCGTTGATATTGTAAATATCTCGATAGGCCATTTCAGCCATATTTACCCGCTATTTTGGGTATAAGGTTTTAGCTCGATGGGCGCCGGGTTGGTTAACAATCGAACTAAAACGCATTCGAATGAACATTTCCCAAGAGTGTTTAGACTTGTTTAAACATAATCCTAGTGAATTTCTTCTACGTTTCATAACATTAGATGAAATATGGATTCTTTATAACACGCCAAAGACGAAGAAGCAGTCGAAATAGCGAGAGAGAGCAGGTGAAAGTGGGTCCAAGAAAGCAAAAACGGTTCCAACTACCGGAAAATTCATAGCTACGGCTTTTTGGGATTCTAATAGTGTTGTGCTCATAGACTACCTGGGAAAACGTACAACCATCACCAAGTAGTATTATGTTTTCTTACTGGGCCAATTGAAGGGTTCTATTCAGGCAAAACGTCCACATCTCGCCAAAAAGGCGATAATAAGCCTTCAAACACGTCTCGGACTGTTGTTGCAAAACTGCATGACCTTCGCATCGAACTGTATTCGCAAAATTTGGCAGTGATGACTTTTTTTCCGAACCTGAAAAATATGGCTGGCTGAACGTCACTTCGAGTAATGAAGGTTTACAGAGTTGGATAAAGCTTGTTATAATGCGGGTTTTATAAAGTGAGAAAGTCTAAACGTATTGATTTGCAAGGTGACCATGTAAAAAAATTTATAAAAATCTCTTTAACCTAGCGTTTTTTTTGTTAGGTCGAGAGTTTTTGAAACGACCCTCGTATATAATTAATTGTGTAGAATTCTTAACTCTAGCAATGCCAATATATATTATGGCGTTATTATGCAAAATAAAGAAGAAAAAAATGCATTTACTAGGGTTTTCGAAGTGGGTTATGACAATAACACAAATTGTTAAAAGTATTGATTGTAGTAAGTTAAAACTAAGTATTAGCATAAAAATGTTTTTTCGGGGAGTAAGAAAGATTTATTTAATTGGTCATAACAAAAAGCAAGCACAACTTTATGTGGCTGGCCATGGCACGGTGGCCTAGTACTTTGCTACTGTGCAGAAGGTCGAGGGTTCAAACCCGCAGGTCGGTATACTTATTTATTAATATATTTAAGTATATTTGGCCTGGCCACGTACATAGGTAGTAGTTGTTTGCAGAAATGCAAATAAGTCCGTGGCAGCACTATCGCGTTGTTTAAAAGGTGCTGTGAAATACAAAAATGTATGTTTCGGCACTTGGACAACGTTGATGGGTATTACGACATCCTCGCCGATATCCTTGGAATATAGAAAAAGGGTAAAATCCGTACTAAGGTAGGGGGAGGTAAGCGATAAAAAAAAAGAAGACAAAGAAGAATCTCTAGCTTAAATACTTTTCCGAGAATATATAACCACATCCTAATTGAAACAACGTCAAAACAAAAGAAAATAACAATACAAAAATGTGAAAACTACTAGAAACTAAGAACATTTAAGAAAGATGTTTGTATATATAATACTAAATATAGTATTATTACCATTACAAATAGACTAAAGATGTTTTATGTTAAATGTTTCACATATCCCCCACTGAGTTGAATGAATTAATTCGTTTTGTGAGCGCTTGTATAACTTTCTTCTTTAAACAATTCACAGACAAGTTGCTTTTATCTTTTAATTTATCTTTTAAATAGCCCCATAATAAGGTGTCCAATACAGTTAAATCTGGACAATTTAGTGGGCAACTTTATTTTCCAAATCTAACAATGCACGAAGGGAAAGTTTCATTTAAATCATTGATTACCACAGGAATGTTGTGTAACGGAGTGACGGATTACTACCAGATTGTTTGCCTATTATTATGTACTACAAAATTTTTAAAATCATATCCCGTTAAAATGTCTATTAAAATATTGGTTCTACTACTCCATTGTTCAATTTGAGGCACCAAACTCGAACAAATTTACAGCTTTCTTGTATTGTTCTAAGATTTTTCATTATCCAACAAGTGAACATTTCGTCTGTTAAAAACTTTTAGTAATAGTAAGGTACTTTAAAAATAAAAAGAGACACCAATTCGTCATAGTTTTCTCCCCTTTTCGTTACTTAAACGTTGTTTCTGCTTAGATGTGTTTATATATTTTTGAAAATGTATTTAAGCTATGGCTTCTTCTTTGCTTTCCAAAATTTTACTGTCAATTATAACCAATTTCGACAGTGTTTTTTCTTCTTTATTTTGTACAATAACACGACAAAACTATATATGCCGCTGCTGGAATTACTAATTCCATCGCATTTAAAAAATATAAAATTTGTGTCACATATCAAAAACGTGATGATCCATTTTTTCTGTTTTAACTCCGTAAAAAAATTGTTTAAAACGCTGTAACTTCTGTTTTTGACATTTTTGCCTTACTTTTTAAATTAGCAAGTTAAAACAATGATGCATTTAGAATTAATAACCCCATACGCTTGAGTGTGTTTCTTTTTAGTGTTCCGTACGGAACACTTATAAGATGACTTCGGTGTCTGTCCGTCTGTCTGTCCGTCTGTCAGTCTGTCACACCCAATTTTCTCCGAAACTATTTATTATAGAAAGTTGAAATTTGGTAATAATATAGGAATTGATGGCCTCATCAGAGCCATCTAGTCTTGAAAGTTAAATTTTGACTCAAGGGGTTAGTTTTGGGTGGTGAAATCGAAAGTGAAAAAAAAATTTTTTTACTAGGTCATCGAATGTGGTGTCAAATGAAAGCTTGTGAAAACACGAGTAAAAAATATATATATACATATATAATGCAATACTTGCGCGCACTTTTCTTTGTATTATCTTTAAAAATCGCTATCCACCAGCTTTATCTCAAAAAGTACTTATCAAAAAACTTTGAAAAAATTCTGGAATATTCTCCACGGGGTGTAGATTGACCGAAAATTATCACGAGTGCATTACCTTTAATAATTTATCTGGTATATAAAAAAAGCAAAAATTTCAAGGTCATCAGTTTTCAGTAAAATTGGAAACAAACTTTGTTGAAAACTCATTTGGGGTGTGTTTTTTGAAGTCACTAATAATTTTATACTCCGTAGCAACATTTTTTATTTTAAAAGCAATCAATGTACGAAACACTAATTGTGCAAGTTCAATTAGCACTTGACCGGTTTTTTTTATCATAAGATAAATGAGAAATATATGGAAATATTTATTAAGTGGTTCTATTGGATCTTCTTCCACATTGTGGTATGTCAGTTTCTGGGCTTTTAAGATCAAAGAATTCAGAAGTTATATTACAGTCTGTCAAGTAAGAAAATGTCCGCGATAATTCATTTTTGGTAGAAGCGATTAAACATTTTAATAGAAGTATCAGTCGATTCCGAGGATTCGTTGAAATCACGTAAAATTCAAAATGAGTCACTTGTTTGCGCGTCGTTTCGAGGCAGTTTTTCTTTGTTCCCATCCAAAGAGGCCTAAAATAATACAATCCACGGCCGTTAAATATGTCAAAATTTCGGTATCGTTTGTGAAGAAGTGGGTAAATCGCTTTAACGAGACAAAAAATGTCGACGACTTGGCAAACGTGGCTAAAGTAGGCAAAGTCACTCCGAAAGTCGAAAAACGAATCGTGTCTTTGTTTTCATGGGACGAATTTGACGTTGCCTCAAGAAGCGGCAAAATTAAGAAAGAAAAATGAGTCCCATGAGACCATTCGACAACATCTTCGTAATCATGATGTCAAATTCGGAAGCACGTTGAAGAAACCTTTGCTGTGCGAAAATTACGTCGCGAAGCGGCTTGCTTGGATTCACGATAAGATACTAGAGTGGCCCTAACTATCGCCGGCCCAACCCTATTGAAAATATTTGGCTCTGAGGGCTTTGACTAAGTTGTCTCGCGAGATTCCAAAACTTTGCAGATTATGCAGAAAATCTCGTCAACAGCATGCCTCGAAGATGTCAGGCGATTATTGATGCATGGACAACTTACTAAGGTAATTGCGTCGTTGTTAGCGTACCAAAGAATACATTAATGGTAAAAAATGTTAATGAAACACTTGACAGATTGTATTTTCGACGAAATAGTTACTTGAATCCCAAATGACTGGGATTTCGTAATTTCTGTGGGAAGCTCTAGATAAATTACTGACCATTGCATTAACGTCAAAAATTAATTAAATAAATACATAAAGCTTAAAATTGAATATATCTCACTATGTTGGCAAAGTCTGAATTATCATTTGAATCTTTATTTTAAAACCTGTTTCTTACATGTAGTGTTTATGTACCTACATCAAATTAAGCTAATTAAAAACTTCTACTTAATGCTGATAAAGAAGACCGATTTGACAATATAATTAAGATTTCAGATTAAAGAGAGTGGACGAAGAAGAGCTAATCAGATTATCTTGCGACGTGGGTCTCTTTCAAATTAAAAAAAATTGCTTACGGAATTGATGTATTAGGTTAATTAGTATTTTTTTATCTCTTACGAAGGAATACATTTAAATTTAAAAAAAAATTATTTAGATTAACAAGGTCCACTTAAATATTTAGGATAGTATTGAGTGTGTGAATTAATTTTGAGGGATTTTTCGGTAAAAATATCGGTTTCTTGTAAAAAAAATGGCTACAAATTGATTAATCAAAGTATTGCCCATTGTTAGCCACTACTTTCCCCCATCTTTGTGACAACATATGAATACCAAATTGAAGGAACGACTCATATTTTCAGGTTCTCCACGAATCGACCCATTTTTTGGTATCCTCATAAGAATGGAAGCGCAGTTCAGACAGGCCATGCGTCATCGATCAAAACAAATGACAATCAAAAGGAGCTATGTTTAGTAAGTACGGCGGGTGAAGTAGAACATCCCATCCAAGCGCTTCTAGGATTTCCTTGACGGGTTTAGCAACATGTAGCCGAGCGTCGTCATGTTGAAAAATCACTTTGTCGTGTTTTTTGGCATATTGTGGTCGTTTTTTCTTCAACGCTCAATTGCATCAATTGTTTTCAGTAACATTCCCCAGCAATAGTTTTGTTGGGTTGGAGCTGCTCATAATACACTACACCCAGCTGATACCACCAGATATATAGCATCAGCTTGGCGCCATGAATATTCGACTTTGGCGAGGATGTTGATAGTTCACCGGGCTTCATCAATGATTTTTTACGCTTTGGATTATCGTAGTGTAACCATTTTTCATCACTAGTTACGATACGATGCAAGAAACCTTTTTGATTTTACCGTTGAAGCAGTTGTTCAAAGGTTAAAAATTACTTTTCAACGTCTCTAGGTTTCAATTCGTATGGCACCCAATTTCCTTGCTTTTGAATCATTCTTAGTACATATGAGCGCTTGAAAATGGCTGTTCGATCAAGTCCTAGTCATTTTGTAAGCTCTTTTTCCATTTAGCATGGGTTTTTCGTCGAGTAATGCCTCCAATTCTTCATCTTTAAACTTTTTCGGTTGACCTGCACCTTCTTTGTTTTCCGTGTGGAAATCATCACTTTCAAAGCATTGAAAGTAATACTCACATGATATTATAGATGGAATATAATCCCTATAGGTTTCCGACAGCAATCAATGACTTTTAGCAGCGCTTTTCTTTGAATTAAACAAGAATAACAAATACTAAAAATTAAAGCCTGATGATGATGCTTCACCATAAATATAGTAACAATATGCCCCGATGGGATATAATACAAGTACGCTCTCTCTTAAAAATCACTCAAAATTAATTTACACTCCTTATAACTCGAAATCAGAAGCTGTCAGGGTGTTCAGTATCATTTACAGCGCACAGATATTTCATCGATGGTCAAAAATCAGAAAAAATGATACCAATATTCCTTAGTGGTTAGTACAAACAAGTTAATACGCCGCGTTATAATTTCCCCGAATCAGTTGCGGCTTAGTGATCTGGTGGTTGGAAGTTCAGAGAGCTAAGGTGTAAGCTAAGCTGAGGAGAATTCGCCAATTTGTACATTTTAGAAGCACTGAGGACTACGCCGATATTCGCATTAGATGTCCTGTTCGGACTACCAAGCTTCCCAATTTGATTAAGAAAGAGAACCATGGCGGCCTATTTACGGCTGCGGAATCCTGGATGTTGAAAAGACACCGATGACTTAAGACATACAAGAATTGCTTTAAGAGTAGAAGAAGAAATTCGATGGCTGTAATTTGGGACGATGTCGACACAGAATCATTTGAGGCTTGATAGGTCTTTTTCTTTTACGATTCCTAACCGGGAACAATGTCACGAGCAGGAGATCCACCTCCTCCAGGACATTCGGATATGCTTTACTGATAAGTCGTGAATGGTCGGAATTAAGTTGGCAGAGACAGGTGTAGATGTACGAAAAAGCTCCCCTTTGGAAAGGTACACCACAGATTTTTGTCAGTTTTTTGGAGGAAGTGGTCACCTGTCGTGAGCGGATGGTATGCATCTACTCCGATAGTCAAGGGGCAGTTAAGGTAATGGCTTAACCAGAAACAGACTGAGCACTAATTCGAGAGTGCAAAGATACTATGAATGAATGGTCCACGAGGAAATAGGTTAAGCTGATGTTAGTTCTCAGACATCGTCGGGTATAGGACACAACCTTAAACTCCGCATAACCTCATAGACTTTGGTTATGCGGAGTTATATATTATATCACAAATAATCGTTTTTTTTTTCGTTTTGTCTTAGGCACCATTTTAAAATAATAATAATAATAATAATAATTAAAAAATACCTTCATCATACAGAAACAACGCATTTTCATAAATTCTAGGATTACATATAAATTACCACGAAAAAAAATATATTTAGGTAGACTTAGTAAAATTAATGGTAATATATTGAAAATTAGCCACTAATTAATTTAAGACCCCAGTCTCCTAGCGGAATTGTTATTTTTATAATTTATTATAATTGGGATTCAATAAATCTTAATCGATCTGAGATAAGACACGTGTATTTGATAGGAAATAACGCAAAGTTGGTAAAGTTAAGTTTATGGCCAACTTTATTATTTCTATTCAACCCCTTTGTCGAATTCTGAACTTTTACCGACCGTATAAGGAACACAGTAAAGGGCTGTAATGATTTTTTTTTTATAATAAAACCTGACATTATTTAATAATTCATTTTTAGTGTTCCGCACGGAACACTTATGAGATCACTTCGATGTCTATTCACCTGTCGGTCTGGCTGTCCGCCCGTCTGTCACACCCGATTTTTTCCGAAACTATTTGACATAGAAAGTTGAAATTTGGCACAAATATAGGAATTGATGGTCTCATTAGACCCGTGTAGTTTTGAAAACTATATTTTGACTTTTGGGTGGTGAAACCGGAAGTGAATATATATATATATATATATATATATATATATATATATATATATATATATATATATATACAGGGTGAGTCAACGATAGAGTAAAGTTCATTATCTCATTTGTTTCGGGAATGACGAAAAAAAAACTTAAATACAATAGTTTTAGGGAATATTAGGTGCACAGTTTAAAACTATTTTTAAGTATACAGGGTATTTCAAAAAAGTGCGGCTGGTATAACATTTGTTTTTTTTTTTTAATGGAACATCCTATTTTCTAATTTATTTTTAAATTCTGCGTAAAATTTTACAACTTTTTTATTAATAATATTATATATCTAAAAAAAAAATTTTCTAATATTTCAATTTTTTTTAAAAAATACCAGTTTTCAGTTCTGTAAAAAATTGCCAGTAGCGCCATTGTTTCTGAAGGTGGAATACTCATACTCAGTACGAGAGATGAAAAAAAAGATATATGTAACGAAATTTGAATTAGATGCTACAGGGTGTTCAAAATAAAATTATGCATTTAGACTATTTTAAATTAAAAAAATCTCAAATTTTTTAAATGGCACACCCTGTATATTATTATTTTTTCTGATAGATTTTTATAAAAGACCCTCCAACTTTTATTAAGTATGTCATATACCTATTTCTAATAGTTTTCGATTTATTTTGAATTCTTTAATTTTTACCCTTGTTTTTAATACACTTACGCTATTGTGAAAACATAAACAAATCGTTAATAATAATTTTAATATACTTTAACTTATCTAATAATTAATTATTATGACGTAATAAATGTTCAAAAATATGGCCGTCTACTTGAATACACATGTTCCTTAGCATAATGGGCGTTATTGTCCTGCACGCATCCCGTATTCTATTTTCCATATCTACTGGTGTTGTAGAGGGATCCACATAAACACGATCTTTAATGTAGCCCCACAAAAAGAAGTCTTAAGGTGTTAAGTCACATGATCGAGGGGGCCACTGAATGAATCTATCCCTACCGATCCATTTTTGTGGGTAACGATTGTTTAAAAATAGGTTTAAATTAAACAACTTTATAATTTTATTATTTCTATTAACGGTACTTTGAAATCTTGAGTCTTAAAAAAGCTAACAAAGCTTAGTTAATGGGTAGTCCTTTGTATTATACATCCATTTAGTATAATTTGCATGAAAATGCATTATTTTTTTCCTGATTAAGCAGAGTCGAACTTTAAACTTTTTAATTTTATATTCCGTTATAAATACAAGTTTAATAGTGGAATTCGTGCACTTAATATTATCTGATTGGTTAAAATTTCTGTCTACATTAAGTTAGTTTCTATTGACTGTATTCAATTAGTATTGAATAAGTACTTTGTAAATAAAAAAAATTGAATTAAATTATATCTAATAGTGAAACACTAATAAAACATTAGTACCTACCTCCATGTCCCAAATCGATTATATCACTAAATAAAAATAACAATTTTTTTTGCTAACCGGTAGCACCTAAAATATGGAATAATGTTTTCAATTCAGCTATTTTCAATCTCCTCTACATGCTAATTCAGTTTAGATTGGATTAAAAAATTTACTAATCGCAACCTCTTTCACCTCAATGATATTATTCAAAAACAAAGTTTCTTCTCTACTGCAACTACTATAAATGTATCAAATTTTAAATTTATTTGGGAATTATCGCGACAAATAACAGGAAACAGAGAAATCGATAAAAATTCGAAATATAAACATATTTATGACGCACATTTAAAATTTTTCCTAAGATATTAATTACAAATAAGTAACTGGCCCAGTGCAATTCGGACTTGCGCAATTAGTGTTCCGTACGTTGATTGCTTTTAAAATAAATAATTTTGTTACAGAGGTATAAGATGATTAATGACTTCATAAAACACATCCCAAATGAGTTTTCCGATCGTTCATGAAAACTAATGACCTTGAAATTTTTGTTTATTTATATATCAGATAAATTATTAAAGATAATACATTCGTGATAATTTTCGTTTAATCCACACCCTGTGGAGAAAATTCTAGAATTTTTTCAAAAATTTCTTAATCAGTACTTTTCGAGATAAAGGGAGAACAGCGATTTTTGGCTATTTTTTAAAAATAATAGGAGGAACAAGTATTACATTATATATATTTTTGAACTCGTGTTTTTTCAAGCATTCATTTGACACCCCACTCGACGACCTGGCAAAAAAAATTTTTTTTCTGCTTCTAATTTCATCCCACAAAACTAACCCCTTAAGTCAAAATTTAACTTTCAAAACTACACGGCTCTGATGAGGCAATCAGTTCCTATATTAGTGTTAAATTTTAAATTTCTATGTCAAATAGTTTCGAAGAAAATCGGATGTGACAGACAGACAGACACCGAAGTGATCTTATAAATGTTCCGGAACACTAAAAAGAATGGAGGAGAATTTCAAGGATATTTACAACTGAAATATGACTTTCTTTTTCTTTACGTACTAATTCTATGAAAATTAAAAATAACGATAAAATACTACAGTTTTCAGATTCCTATTATCCGCGACAATAAACAAATGAACATAATGAAAAATAACCGGCCAAGTGCAAGTTTGACTTGCACAATTGGTGTTCCGTACCGAGATTACGGAAATATTCTATTAAATTCAGTCATATATTCCTCTTCAATATAAGAGTTGCCAAGAATATATAAAAAATCTTTGTCCTAAAAGTTTAAAACACCTAAATATTTAATTAATTAAAAACAAATAAAATAAAATTATTCTGTCCCGATCACAAGTCAACATGATATTACTCATTGCACCGAATACATATTGACATATCGTAGCTCTTAGTCCCGGTTGAATTCACAACTTTCCATGAAAAACAACTACACCATATTGTCAAAACAGTTTTTTTTTATACCAGATAAATTAACAAAAGTAATGTCCTCGTGATAATTTTTGCTCAATCTACCCTTTATGGAGTAGTAGTAGTAGTAGTAGTAAAGTGAGTGGGTGGTACATTGAGTCTGGTGTCACCTAGATCTAGAAGTTCTTCTGTGACTCCCCACTGAGTCGAGTCAGGGTCGCAGCCCTAGTCCGGCATTTTCTACCAAGAGACATAGGCTACTCACCCTGACGTCTTGTACATCTTTGGGTTCACAGAATAGTTGACTCCAGCATCTATAACTCTTGACCATTAGTGCAGGACATTCGCCCAGAATGTGTATACTGTCCTCGCTTTCTCCTCCGATCATCCAGTTTGAGATTATATAGATGGGTCTGTAGTGCCACATGTCCCGTAAAGAGTCCTATGTTCAGACATAACCTGTGTTTTGTCATCGACAATAGTTCCTTTGTTCTGCCTGTCGTAGTTTATATCATAAGGAGTTTGACTTGACGACACCCCGCTCCTGTACTCCAAGAGAGTTGGTGTTCTTTATCCAACCATTCCCTGATTTTGTTTTTACCGAAAGCGAATGGAACTCCTACAACCTGTTCAGGTTGGTCCTCCAAGGTTCCTCTTTTGGCGAGTTCGTCCGTTATTTCATTTCCAGATATGCCTTGGTGGCCTGGTACCTACATTAGGGTAACTTCGTTGTTACCTTCTAATGTGTTTAATTCCTATACACATTCCCTGATCAGCAAGCTGTCCGTGGTGAATTTGGCAAGAGCTTGTATAGCTGCTTTACTGTCGCAGCAGATTAAAATTTTCATATTATTTGTCCCTTTTGGAGATTTGTAGTTTTACACATCTGAGAATGGTTAACACCTCAACTTGAAAAATCGTGGCCATATTGCCACCATTGGGTATACTTTCTCTGTGGTTTAATTTACGATAAAAGATTCCCGTCCCAGTCATTAGCTCCCGAAACGTCAGTATACCAAATGTCAGTATTCGGTCTGTTCAGGAGCTTTTGCATGTCCTTTCCCTTTATGGAGAATATTCCAGAATTTTTTCAAAATTTTTTGAACAGTAGTTTTCAAGATAGGGGGACAGCGATTATTGGCCTTTTCTTAAAAATAATATGCAGAAAAGTTGGCGCGAGTATTACATCATATATATTTTTGAACTCGTATTTTCACAAGCTGTCACTTGACACCCCACTCAGGGACGTTAGATTTTTTTTTTTTCTGTTCCCCCTACAAACTAAACCTTTAAATCAGAAATTTAACTTTCAAAACTAGACGGCTATCAATTCCTATGTGTACCAAATTTCAGCTTTTTATGTCAAATGTCACCGAAGTATTCTTAAAAGTGTTTCATACGAAACATTAATAACACAGTGTTCAGATTCTTCGACCCAATGACCTTAAAAAAGACATATAATACTATATATACGAAGTCTTTTCTCTAACGCTCTCTTTAACCTCATTATCCCTTATACATTTGACCATAAATCATTAAAAATAATAAAAAACATAACAACTTTTATATTCTTTGACTCCAAGAACCACAAAAAAGATATGTAATAAAATATATACGAACTAGTCGTTCTAACCCTCTTCTCTACCATATTAATCCCTTACATGTTTGACCATAAATAATTGAAAACAATGAAAAAATCATAGAATTTTCAGATTTGTCGATTGCAACAACTCTGAAAATAACATTTTACTCAATATATACGGATACTTACATGTCTGGTTATAAATCATTGTGAGTAAAAAGTGTTCATTATTCCAGCCAAAAACCCAGAAAAATTCTCCTAATAATAATGAAAATTTACAAAATTACCGACCCCTACCGCTTTCAATCCCTTCCCCTACAGTGATATCGGTCAAGAACTATAACTTCATTCCTATTTGTAATATTATGTGTGTACCAAATTTGGAATCGATTTCTCATTTCGCCAACAGTTATTGTGCCAGCAGATTGACAGAGAGGCAGACAGTCAGACAAACAGACCGAGGGGGTAGGAACAATGTGGTTTGTGATATAGGGACCCTGAAACGTGAAGAAATGCAAAAATGTCGGAGTGCGATTTTTTTCATGAATGCAATACTAGTAGAAAGGAAATTGTGAATTGATAAAGCTATTTAGCCAGCACTTCCCTTTCAAATACAACGTGTAAAGTTAATATAACTTTTTGAAGTCACTCTATAATGTCATATCTTTACATTGTATTTTGGTTTAGATTGGAAAGAATGAAAAATAACAAAAAAAAACCTTAAAGAAACATAGAACATGGTATATTCGAAGCAACCCTGGTAATCCACTTTTCCACCCTTTAACTCCTTTATGTTCGACAGTTTATTAACTATACTCACCGAAAATATTCTCATAACACTACTAAAATTACACAAACCCTTTCACCCCCTTCCCATGAAGCGATATCTCTAAAAATATTTTTTAAGTTGACAACAATAGCGGTTACTGCGTTTCTCCTTCTAGAGTTATAATGTTGAATTGAATTTCATTAATTATTTCTCTGAAAATAAACAACACCTCTCTTGGGCAATCTTGGTCAATATTGCGAATAAATTATTAAAATTTTCATAACAATTCTATCCAACCCTGTGCTCCAAAAACAACTGACCAATCAAAAAAGGGATCGGACATTAGGGATATCACGATGAAAGTTTAAGACCCTTTTAGGACCGGTTGGAAGGTCATCCCTATTTCCAAGGTAGATTTTGATATCTGGGATGAAATCAGTCTTTGTAGAGAAAAAAGGAAAAATATGGAGGGTAAAAGAGAAAATTAGTGTGTTACTCCGTTATTTATAATTAAGTTTTGCTATACTTTTTGAGGAAGTAAACAATGTCGATCAAAAAGTTTGTACAATTTGAAATGCATACATGGTATTTTAAAGATAAAAAATCGCTAAAGTAATTTACCTAGTATGTTTCTTGCGTAGTTCTAAAATAAGTACTGAATTTAACGTCCTGAAGTAAAGAAAAAGTAAATTTCCATAAAATGAATAATATCATACAACATAATAATATCCATCACTTTTGCCCTCTTTCCTTGAAACAAGAATACTCAAGAACTATAGGTTTCATCTTTATTTCAAATATCGACCAAACAGATTAAAATGGGAATATATATTTTTCGCGATCTAAGAACATTAAAACCTAAAGTTGCGGAGGTAATGCTTTTTCTTTATCAAGAAACATAAAAATTATTTACCTACTGTGCCAGACGTAAGTAAGTTTCGTCCAATTGAACTGTTTTTATTTCTAAAACTATTTCTATAGTCCACTTTTTTAGGTTACTCTGTAACCATATCTCAATCCCTTCTATTTATATACTATTTCTGTTCAAATTGGGAGAAATGAAAAAATTAGAACACTGAAATAGAACCTTCAAACGATACGTGTCAAAATTTCATGATATTTCGACGATTAGTTTACAAGTTACAGTGGTTTTAGTGACGCTACTTTTGATATTCTCAAAACACTGAAAAAAATCGAATTTTGTGTGTTGATTAAACACTGTTTTTTGATGAAAAAAAATATCGTTCAAGCAAAGCAATGGCTTGATAAGTGTTATGGGGACTCTAACTCTGGAAAATCACTCATTATTTACTGGTATGCTGAATTTAAACGCGGCAGTACATACACAAATGAAGCTGAACACTCTGAATGCCCAAATGAGGACCGGGAAACATAAAAAAAATAAGCAAAATTATTTTGGATGACCGTAAAGTGAAATTGCGTGAGATAGCTAACATCCTAAAGATAACAAAAGAACGTATTCGTCATTTTTTGCATGAACATTTGGGCATGAGAAAGCTCTGTTCGAAATCGGTACCGCGTTTGCTCATAGTGGACCAAAAACAACCACGTGTTGATGATTCTGAGCGCTGTTTGAACCTATTTAAGCGCAATAAAAGGATTTTTTCATGAGATATATAACAACGGATGAAACATGGATCCACCACTACGCACCGGAAGAAAATTAGCAGTCAGCTGAGTAGGCAGCAGCCGGTGAAAGCAGCTCAAACCGACCAAAGACACAATAGTCGCCGGGAAAGTTTCGGCCTCTGTATTTTGGGATGCGCATTGAATAATTTTCATTGACTATGCTGAGAAGGGAAAAACAATCAATAGGGAATATTATATAAGGTTATTGGTGCGTTTGAAGGCAGAAATCGCAAAGAAACGGCCCCAAAAAAGTGCTTTTTCATCAAGATAATGCACCGTGTCACAAGTCAATGGTTACGATGGCAAAATTGCATGAATTGAAGCTGGAATTGCTTCCTCATCCACCGTATTCTCCAGATTTGGTCCCAAGCGGCTATTATCTACTCGCAGACCTCAAAAAAATTCAGAAAGCAGCCCATTAAACTAAGATCTTATTTTACTATAAATAATATGCTGAAAATTTGTCTAATACATCAACCCAAAAACTTGTAAATGTCTCAAAATGCTATTAAAATTTTGACAATCTTAAACCCCCCACCCGCTTTAGCCTCTTCCTGGGTTTAATCTGAAAACAATGAAAAAAAAACTAATTTTTGGATTCCTAGACTCTGACAACCCAGGAAAGGATATATAACAAGATATATATCTCCTCTTCCACCCTCTGCGGTTTTAGTATAAATATTAATGCATAGAATGTGATTATTATTCAACAGAAAAGGAAAAACTTCGATATTACTATTAAAACTTTTTAAAATTTATCGACCCTCATCCTTGGCCTGAAGCGATATCGTTCATAAACTATAGATTTCATGTCCTTATTAGATGTTATCTATGTAGCAAGTTTCAAATTAATATCTCATTTCGGTCGAGAGTTATCGTGCCAACAAATCGACAGATAGACAGACGGATATGAGTGACTATGTTTTTTGTAATTGAGGCACACTAAAGAGTGAAGAAAAGCAGAAATCTTGAAGTGTCATTTTTTCACGAATACAATATTTGTTTTTTAAAAAGGAAGTAAACACAACATATTAAAATTTTAAATTGTTAACATGTGAGAAATAAAATGATTTTAAATCGAAGACAAAAATTTACGTAAGAAACTCTCCTCTGAAATGTATCGCTGTCAGATCTAAAAGAAATAACCAAAAAAAATTAGGGTAAAATTGGGAACATGAGAAAACAACAAGCATTAAAGAAAGTTTGTAAATAGTAAAAAGTTTTTAATAAATTAATAAAAGCAATGTTTCTTATATAATGCCAACTTTTGAGCGTGGTATAAACAAACTGCGAAATCTTTACATCTTTACCTTCTATGTATATATGGATATACATACGAGAAGGTGTTCAAAAGTATATATAAATAAATCCCAATATTCTATCAAAATAACTTATTATTCATAAATTACACCTCAATAAAAGGTTTCAGCAATAGATTGGACAAAAAGATACTATTAAAACTGCTCTTTTTTTTTATCGTTCACCTCCCCGCCTGAGTAGGGAGTTTACCCTTTTTCATATCATAAGTATATCGACGAGGATGTCGTAATACCCGTCAACGTTGTCCAAGTGCCCAAAACATATATTTCTATATTTCACAGCACCTTTTAGACAACGCAGCCTCAGAAGTCATTGCATTTTTGCGAACAACTACTACCTATGTACATATGTGGCCAGGCCAAATATACTTAAATAATTTAATAAATAAGTATACCGACCTGCGGAATTGAACCCTCGACCTTCGGCACCGTTAGCAAGGTCTTACGTTTTAGCTTCCCGCCTAAGTAAGGATTCATATCCTGAGTATATTGGCAGGGATGTCGTAATACCCGTCTACGTTGTCCAAGTGCCGAAACATGTATTTTAATATTTCACGGCAGCTCTTAGACAACGCCGTAGTGCTACCATAGACGTTATTGTATTTTTGTAAACTACTATCTTTGTATGTGACCAGGCCATATATACTTATAAAAAAGTATACTAACCCTCCGGGGTTGGAACCCGAGATATTTTGCACCACAAGCAAGTACTACGCCACGGAGCCACGGGCCGCCATACTTTCGAATAAACCCAGGATAGTTTCCTTTAAAAAATGAACTTATCTTACATCGTGTGGTTACTAGGTTTCCCATAATTATTTACAATCTAATGATTAAAATAACTGAGTAAATTTTTAAGGCAGAGTGTTGATCCTGTAAGGTTTGCTTTAACTTATGTATTCTATTAAAGCATCTTCACGACATGGTTCATTTTTTTCTGCTCTCAACGTGTCGCCCTCCATCCGATTCACATTAATGACATAAAAAATAAATCGGAACAGAAGGCACTCAGAAATTATGCCTTGAGCCCTCTTTTCTCGTTCCAAAACTTCTCAAGAAAACTAAATTCTAATAACACATTCTTGCGTACCTGACTGTCTTCTGCATTACACCAAGCGCTGTGGCTATTCTCAGCAGAAAATTAACATCACATCATACAAATCTTTAAATACCCACCAGTCTTCGGAGTAAAGTAAATTAACAGAAGCTCGCAACGTTGACAAAGGTCCTTCCGGAACACAAAATAAATTAGCTTTAAAACTAACTTTCACGCACATTCGGCCATCAAAATATAGTCAGATGCTAAATTGCATACATCCAGATACCACAAAAATACATTAACCAGCAAAAATGTTGCTTCCAGGTGAACTTTGAATATAACACCGGATAGTTAGACGTTGCTACAATTCATTAGCAGATTACAACAGCAGTCCCTGAATTCTCTGAGAGGCCGAACCAAGCCAAGAAGATCAGGTACTTACGACCTAGTGACCCCATTCTAGATGCTTAGGTGGACATACTAGACTAATTCTTTATGCAGTACCTACTTGATTAGACAGCAATAACACAACAGGTAAAAGTAGTTAGAGAGTCTAGTCCTAACAAAAAAGTGAGACCACTCCAGAAACTTGCCCAACAGATCTTTGTACTCGTATATAAGGACTGCTACATTCTTAGTCTTAAAAAAAAAAGGCCAAATGCAAGTCGGACTTACGTAATTACTATTCCGTACGTTGATTGCTTTTAAAATAAAAATTTTTGTTACGGGGGTTTAAAATTATCAGTGACTTCACAAAATGAGTTTTCAACAAAGTTTTTTTTTCCGATCTTTACTGAAAATTGATGACCTTAAAATTGTTTGCAATTTTTTAAAAATAATACAAAGAAAAGGGTGTACAGTTATTATATTATATATATTTTTGAACTCGTGTTTTTATAAGTTTTTATTTGACATCCCACTCGATGACTTAGTAAAGTATTTTTTTTTTCACTTCCACTTTCACCCTCAAAAAATAACCCCTTAAGTCAAAATTTAACTACGCGGCTCTGATGAAGCCATCAATTCCTGTATTAGCGGCAAATTTCAACTTTTTATGTCAAATAGTTTCGGAGAAAATCGGGTGTGACAGGCAGATAGACACCGAAGAGATTTTATAAATGCACAGAACACTAATAGCTCCCTTCATATCATTCTCATTATGGCATTGCTACGAAAACTCTTCATTTCAAAAACAGTAAAATAATTCGATTAATATTCGCAACCTTGCGTTTGCCTAATTAGCGTCATTTTATTTAATTTTCATCTCCTTTGTCTTTCCATTTGACATCCCTAATGCGCAGACGATTAGTCTTTTATAGTTCCTTTTTAGTATTCCGAAACTTTCGCTGCCCTTTAACTAATTAGCTCTCTTAATTTGAAATATCTTTGCTAAATTGCTTTTCTGTCTGAGGGAAAATGCCCAATAAGCCACAATTCTAGAGAGAGATTAGCAAACAGGCTTACAGTGTTTTTCTTCTATCTGGCACTTTGTTATTGCGGAAATTAGGTTTTTTGTTATTTCTGGAAACATATTATTCGTAATTCTAACTTTTAATAGAACACGTCCGATAACAATTGAAAGATAAATAATACTCCTGCTACTAGTTAATTATACACAATCCAAAAAAACTCCTGTCAAAACTTCTAACGCAAATATTATAATAAAAATTCAATGCAACGAAGTTAAAAAATACGAGTATTTACTTAAAAACTACATTAAATATGTTTTAATACCATATAAAGCTATAAGGGGAGTGAATTAATGTTGAGGGATTTGTCAGAGAGGGCGTAAGTTTTATTATATCGCATTAGTGAAGTGTAAACAACATATTTTTTTGAGCATTGAATATGTCGAATTACGTGCCAACAAACCATTTGCGGGAAGCTGCTGAAAGTCATCGATTGCTGTTAGAAACCTATGGTGATCATATTCCATCGATAAAAACATGTGACTACTGGTTTCAAGGCTGAAAATGTGGTGATGTCGACACAGAAGACAAAGAACGTCCAGGCTAGCTGAAAAAGTTTAAAGATGAAGAATTAGAGGCATTATTCGATGAAGACCTGTGCCAAATCGAAAAAGAACTTGTACAATCATTAGGATTTAATCGTACAACCATTTCCAAGCGCTTACATGCACCAGGAATGATTCAAAAGCAAGGAAATGGATGCCGTACGAATTGAAACCGAGAGATGTTTAAAGGCGATTTTTCACCTGTGAACAATTGCTTCAACGGCACAATCGGAAAGGTTGTTTACATCATATCATAACTGGTGATGAAAAATGGATACGCTACGATAATCCAAAGCGCAAGAAATCATTGGTGAAGCCCGGTGAACAATCAACATACGAGGCAAAGCCGAATATTCATGGCTCCAAGTTTAAGCTGTGTATCCGGTCGGATCAACTGGGTGTAGTATATTATGAGCTACGCCAACCCAACGAAACTATTACTGGGGAAAGTTACCGACGAACATTGATGCAATTGAGTCAAGCGTTGAAGAAAAAAGGACTGCAATATGCCAAAAAATACGACAAAATGATTTTTTAACATAATAACGCTCGGCCACATGTTGCAAAACCTGTCAAGGAAGCGCTTAGACGGGTGGTTCTACTTCACCCGCCGTACTCACCAGAAATTGCTCCTTCTGATTATCACTTGTTTCGATCGATGACGCACGACCTGTCCGAGCAGCGCTTCCATTCTTATGAGGATACCAAAAATGGGTTGATTCGTGGATAACCTCAAAAGATGAGTCGTTCTTTCAACGTGGTATTCACATGCTGCCACAAAGATGGTAGAAAGTAGTGGCTAGCGATGGGCAATACTTTGAATAATTAATTTGTAACTATTTATTGGTGACGGAATGCTCATTTGGAAACTGAGTTGTTGGCAGTAGTGCAGGCGAAACTCCAAATTTTTGGAGTCTGCTTCGACAAGTCTGATCAAGGGGGTTCAATTCTTGGAAACCGAAAGGCCTGTCTTCTACTTTAATAAATAATGATGATTAAGTCTAGCTAGCGTTGGGTTATCTTTTTTATTTTCTTTAATTTTTTTGTTAATAAATCGTACTAATGCTTGTATGTAACCTCATTGCTAAATGCTTCTTAATAATTCCAAACAATGCGCTTAACAGGACATCACTTTTGATTTCCTTAGAGGCTTTCTATGGATTTGGGAAACCACGGCTTTTATAACTTTTTTTTATCCGAGAACAGCGAAGACAATCTTGTCGCGGTCTATCAACAAGATTCTCAATTTATTTGCACTTTGCTATTTAGTTTAGTTAAAATCCGTATTTTCACCACATTCATACGGTACATGAATACATGTTTACTTATAATAAATGTCAAATGCATCCTCACGTATAAAAAATACCTCATATACATGATATTACTAAAATTTCATTGCATTAATAATACATCACGTAATATTTACCAGCACATATATTTAAATATTAGATTAAGCAACGTTTTAAAAATAATTTTCAGCTAGTTTAGTTGAGCCATGTTTGAAAATTTTGTTTGTTTTTCAGTAGCATGGTATAATAGTAAGAATCAACAAAAATTGGCGATTTTTTAGAGTGTACGTGGAAGAAATGTTCAAAATAAATCAACTTCCATTCCGAGTAATATATTTATATCATCCTTAGCAAGGTTTTACAGGTGAGTAATCAAATGAAGATTGGATTTGGATTCCAAATAGGAACAACAAACAGAATTTAGGGTGGGCCGATCGTGTATAGACAGAATTTTCATCTTAAAAGTGCTTTCAGAGAAGATATTAGCACGAAACAGAACGATGTATTTAATATTTTTGGATCTTCAAAAGGCTTATGATACGGTTTCATTTGGTCAAGTTATGGGTCAGCTTATGGTATCATTTACGCGAATATTATTTCCATAAGAGGATTACGAGGATTGTTAAAATTTGCAGCAAACTTTTAGTTTGAGATGATAAGGCGTTACATGGCAGAAAGGTTATTTAAAACCTTTATAGAAACTGTTCTTAAAGATTTCGAATAGGTGAGGACTCACTTTATCCCTTACCTTTTGTGGATAATCAGGTTTTAATCATTTGTAACGGATAAGCAAACGAGGAATGACGGCACAACAAAATATACAAGAAGTTATGGTGGAAAAAAACTTAAGGAATGATGACTGGATTGAATGACATATCTGGCAACTGGAAAGCAAGAGGCAACGATACTACAAAATTTAAGGTTAATGAAAAATGTATCTGATAGCGAATTATTATAAACACATTATATTAAAATGATATAACGTTAAAAGTAGCCTAAATAAAAACTGAGGATCTATCCTTCACAATTCTCTATACTGGTTACTCGACTTAAGTATACCATCTTGTTTGACTGGTCAGTAATACTGGAGTAAATCAAAATTCTGACATTAATAGTTTGGATAATAACTTTAGATTTAGTCAGTCATCGCTCCTGATGTTACCAACATAGTTAGTAAAACACGTATCAAGTGCAAAAGTAAAGTGATTGGTGTACGAGGCCCGCCCTTTGAGTTTATTGCAAACAACCACTAAATGGCGCTATTATCATGGTCGTAAAATCTGGCAATTGCTATTGTTAAAGCAGTGGGAGCTCAGAAATTAACAAGTAATTTGTTTATAGTGAGCGTTTAAAAAAACAGTGTTGTCAACAAACGGAAATTTCACGTGAAGGTTTTCGTTAGATGATTTTTTACGAGTTTAGGAATTGGTAATAAATCACCATCAGAAAAGACTGTTTATAATTGGTTTGCAGATTTTGGTCGTGCTTCCGTCAGAGATGAAATTCGTGAAGGTCGACCAAAATCGGTTGTTGTTCTAAAAAACATCGATGCTGTGCGCAACATGATTGAAGAGAATTAGCATATGACTTACCGTAAAATAGAAGCATTCTTAGGCATATGAAGACTGTATTACATTCAATTTTGCACGAACATTTAGCTGTGAAAAAGATCTGTTCCCGATGCATTCCGCATAATTTTACCGAAACACAAAAAAGGGCTCGTGTCAATTGGTGCAAGGAAATGCACAAAAATTCGACCGAGGACATGTAAAATCCTTATACAACATCGTAACTGGAGACGAAACGTGGGTATATTTGTACGAGCCGGAAGCTAAGCAACAATCAACTGTTTACGTGTTCCAAGATGAACTGAATCTGACAAAAGTGGTTCGTTCGCGAAGCACTTCCAAGAAAATGAAACTGGACATGTTGCAACCATTGCTTTAGAAGATCGAAGAGCCGTTAATTAAGAATGGTATATGATAATTTGTTTGCCAGAAGTCATCGGTGAAATCAGGAAAAACAATCGAAAACGTCGCATCAATCTTCATCATGACAATCCCAGCTCTCACACAGCACGTCAAACAATTGATTATTTTGCGAAAAAAACATCGAATTAATGCCCGTATTCACCTGATTTATCGCCTAACGACTTCTTTTTGTTCCCGAATATCAAAAAAAAAAAAATGCGTGGACAGAGATTTTCATCACCCCAGGGAGCTGTTGAGTCTTTCCAAAACCATATTTTTGAGGTACCAACTTCATAGTAGAAAAAATGTTTCGAGAATTGGTTCGAACGCATGCAAAAGTATATAAATCTTAAAGGAAAATATTTTGGGAAACAATAAAATAATTTGTACCAATTTTTTTTTCTTTCATTGTTTTTGTAAAAACTTAGGTAGCCCTCTTAGTGGTGATAACTATGTAGTATCATTGTGCCAGAGATTCCAAAATCCCAACGTAGTACTTAGAGGATTCAGTCTCGTTCTGGTGTACTGAATAAAACTGATGAAAGGAAATTTTAGAATTTAAAACGTCTTTTCAAAACTAGTGAATTTTAATAAAAAGGGACATTTTTATGAAAAATAATTAAAATGAAACATGAAAGGACAACATAAAATTTCGAGATACAAAAACGATTTATTTATTTCAACATTTGAACTTAGTTTTCTTAAGTCATTATTCTAGTGCTTTGAGTTCAGCCGTGAATGGTATTTTGATTAACCAATTAATACAGAAAATGTTTTTAACTATCAATTACAAGCCTCATTTAGATTTTATTATTTAATTTAACAGCCTATAAAATCAAATTTATTCATTTGTTATTGTCAGGTAATGCTTAAGCGGCTTTTTTTTTCAAGAGTTATTAAAGAGCAATATTAAAAGGTATCAATATAATTGACCGGAGAAATGAATTGTTGAGTTTTAGGATTAGTTTTTATCGTTAGGTTAATTAGTTAAACGAAACGGTTATTAAGGTGTCTAATAAAACTATAGAGGCTGGGTCATCTAATTAGGTTCTTTATAGGCCCGTATATTTCGCGCATCACTAGTGTGCTTTATGTCCTAAACTGTTCCATAAAAAAGTTTAATTTTGAAATATTTGTAGTAAAATAGATAACCGGCCAAGTGCAAGTCGGACTTATGCAATTAGTATTCCGTACCTTGTTTCCTTTTAAATAAAAATTTTTGTTATGGAGGTATAAAATGAGCAATTACTTCGCAAAACACACCCCAAATCAGTTTTCAACAAAGTTTTTTTCGATTTTTACTCAAAACACAGTGATTTTTCGCATTTTTTTTTAAATAATACAAAAAAAGTGTGAACTCGTGTTTTTATAAGCTTTCATTTGACATCCCAGTCGATAGTAAAAAAATTTTTTTTCACTTTCGATTTCACCCCCAAAACTAACCCCTTAAATCAAAATTTAACTTTCAAAACTACACGTTTCTGATCATCAGGCCCTCAATTCCTATATTAGTGCCAAATTTTAATTTTCTGTGTCAAATAATTCCGGAGAAAACTGGATGTGACCGATGGACAGACAGACAGAAGCCGAAGTGATCTTATAAGTGTTCCGTACGAAACACTAAAAATCGGTGTAAAGTGATTTACCCAGTAAGTTCTGAATTTGACTTTCTCAAGTAAAGAACAACTAAATTTACATAATAGGAATAAAATCATACAATATAGCAATACCCACCCCTTTTCTTGAAATTATGGTTTCATCCCTATTTAAAATATTATAATATAATTTCGTTCGAATATTATGATGCCAAGACATTAAACCGTAAAGAAAAGCAAATATTGCAGAGAATAATTGGTTTCCTTGCGCAAGGGACGCAAAAACAATAATCTACCAACTTGGCCAGAGGTAAGTAAGTTTCGGCCAGTTTAACTGTTGGTATTTTTAAAACTTTTTCTATAATCAACCTAACATTTTCAGATTACTCCTGTAACCCGATTTCAATCCCTTTTGCATACTATTTTTCTTCAAATTGGGAGTAATGAAAACGCAAGAACGCTGAAATAGAAGTATATGCGATACATGCGTAACCACCCTTATATACTATGTCAGGCTGTTGATATGTAGATCTGTTGGCATCATAATGCTCAAACGAAATGATATTATAATATTTGAAATATGGATGAAACCAGTAGTTTTTGAGAGATAACAGGGGTGGATTTCGATATGTTGAATGATGTTATTCATATCATGGAAATGTACTTTCTCTTTACTTGGAAAAGTCAAATTCAGTACTTATTTTAGAACTACGCATGAAAAATATTGGATAAATCACGACTGGTAATTTGTGAAGAATTCAAAATGTAATATATATATATATATATATATATATATATATATATATATATATATATATATAAATATATATATATACATATATATATATGTATATATATATATATATATATATATATATATATATATATATATATATATATATATATATATACATATATATATATATATATACATACATATATATATATATATATATATATATATATATATATATATATATGTTAGAGTGAAGTATATTATTGATTACTTTTAGGCTGGATTATTTACGTTACGTAGATTTAATTATATAGGAGTCACTGTTTATTAACCTCCTCGGATCGGACTTGATGTTGTTATACGGTCCTATTTTGCTTAGAACGCTGTTTTATATAACCAATATTTTTTGGTACAAACTATTTTTGTCTAGAGAGATAGAAGACGGCCAGATTTGTTAGAGGGCGGTTGCAATTTGTTAATAAAAGTGGTTGCTTCACGAATTATAATATGGTTTGATTTTAAGTCCCAGATAACATAGTATATTACTAGTACCAGATAGATAACTGTATTGGCGCAATCGTACAATTGTAATCTCCTAGAAAATACTTTTGCAAGGAAAGAAAATGTTTTTGAACACTTAGCACAGGGAAATTTTGTTTTAAACTAAAATTAAATCCAAAAGAGAATATCGCGAAGAATATTTTCGCGATTGCAAGGCTCGTATCAATTTAATGAACAAGTTTTATTTAGCTACACATCTTAAAATATTTTCAATTTTTTTTTCTCAAGTAAAGAACAACTAAATTTACATAATAGGAATAAAATCATACAATATAGCGATACCCACCCCTTTTCTTGAAATTATATAAAAAAATCGCTCAAAAACTGTAGGTTTTATCCCTCTTTAAAACATTATAATATAATTTGGTTCGAATACTATGATGCCAACAGCCTGACATATAGACAGACCGATGAAAATGGGAATATATATTTTTTCAATCTAAGAACACTAAACCGTAAAGAAAAGCAAAATTTGCACGGAATAATTGGTTCCCTTTCGCAAGGGTACGTAAAAACAATAGTTTACCTACTAGGCCAGAAGTAAGTAAGTTTCGTCCAATTTAACTGTTCGTATTTTTAAAACTTTTTCCATAATCAACTTAACATTTTTAGGTTACTCCTGTAACCCGATTTCAATTTCTTCTACATACTATTTCTGCACAAATTGGAAGTAATGAAAACGCAATAACGCTGAAATAAAAATATATTATGATACATGCGCAACCATCCTTATATATGTCGGGCTGTTGATATGTAGGTCTGTTGGCATCATAATGCTCAAACGAAATGATATATTATAATATTTGAAACATGGATGAAACCAATAGTTTATAAGAGATAACAGGGATGGATTTCGATATGTTGAATGATTTTATTCATATCGTGGAAATGTACTTTCTCTTTACTTGGAAAAGTCAAATTCAGTACTTATTTTAGAACTATATGGTTGCATGGAAATATTGGATAAATCACGTTACTGATTTTATATATATATATATATATATATATATATATATATATATATATATATATATATATATATATATGTTAGAGTGAAATATATTATTGATTACTTTTAGGCTGGTTTATTTACCTTACGTAGATTTAATTATATTGGAATCAATGTTTATTACTACGGTTCTATTTTGCTTAGAATGCTCTTTTATGTAACCAATATTTTTTGGTACGAACTATTTTTGTTTAGAGAGATAGAAGACGGCCAGATTTGTTAGACGTCGGTTGCAATTTGTTAATAAAAGTGGTTGTTTTACGAATTATAATATGGTTTGATTTTTAAGTCCCAGATAACATATATTACTAGTAACAGATAGATAACTATATTGGCACAATCGTACAATTGTAATCTCCTACAAAATACTTTTCCAAGGAAAGAAAATGTTTTTGAACACTTAGCACAGAGAAATTTTGTTTCAAACTAAAATTAAATCCAAAAGAGAATATCACGAAGAATATTTTCGCGATTGTAAGGCTTGTATCGATTTAATGAACAAGTTTTATTTAGCTACACATCTTAAAATATTAAAAAAAAAATTTTCTCAAGTAAAGAACAACTAAATTTACATAATAGGAATAAAATCATACAATATAGCGATACCCACCCCTTTTCTTGAAATTATATAAAAAAAACGCTCAAAAACTGTAGGTTTCATCCCTATTTAAAATATTATAATATAATTTCGTTCGAATATTATGATGCCAAAAACCTGTCATATAGACAGACCGATGGAAATGGGAATATATATTTTTCGCAATCTAAGAACACTAAACTGTAAATAAAAGCAAAAATTGCAGGGAATAATTGGTTTCCTTGCGCAAGGGACGTAAAAACAATAATTTACCTACTGGGCCAGAGGTAAGTAAGTTTCGGCCAATTTAACTGTTCGTATTTTTAAAACTTTCTCTATAATCAACTTGACATTTTTAGGTTACTCCTGTAACCCGATTTCAATCCCTTCTTCATACTATTTCTTCAAATTGGGAGTAATGAAAACGCAAGAACGCTGAAACAGAAGTATATTATGATACATGCGCAACCACCCTTACATACTATGTCAGGCTGTGGATATGTAGATCTGTTGGCATAATAATGCTCAAACGAAATGATATTATAATATTTGAAATATGGATGAAACCAGGAGTTTTTGAGAGATAACAGTGGTGGATTTCGATATGTTGAATGATGTTATTCATATCATGAAAATGTACTTTCTCTTTACTTGGGAAAGTCAAATTCAGTACTTATTTTAGAACTACATGGTTGCATGGAAAATATTGGATAAATCACGTTACTGATTTTTTTATTATAAGTGTTTTTAAATTAAACTTTTGTGGGAGAGCTTGTATAAGTGAACAGAAAGCAGACTGGTAATTTGTGAAAGGATTTAAAATGTAATATATATATATATATATATATGTATATATATATATATATATATATATATATATATATATATATATATATATATATATATATATATATATATATATATATATATATATATATATATATGAGTATATGTTAGATGGAAGTATATTATTGATTACTCTTAGGCTGGATTATTTATTTACGTTACGTAGATTTAATTATATTGGAGTCATTGTTTATTAACCTCCTCGGATGGCGTGGCCATCGATCTTAACTTGATGTTGTTATACGGTCCTATTTTGCTTAGAACGATGTTTTATGTAACCAATATTTTTTGGTACGAACTATTTTTGTTTAGAGAGATAGAAGACGACCAGATTTGTTAGACGTCGGTTGCAATTTGTTAATAAAAGTGGTTGTTTCACGAATTAAAATATAGTTTGATTTTAAGTCCCAGGTAACATATATTACTAGTACCAGATAAATCGTAACGATTGTAATCTGCTAGAAAATACTTTTCCAAGGAAAGAAAATGTTTTTGAACACTTAGCACAGAGAAATTTTGTTTTAAACTAAAATTAAATCCAAAAGAGAATATCGCGAAGAATGCTTTTGCGATTACAAGGCTTGCATCAATTTAATGAACAAGTTTTATTTAGCGACACATCTTAAAATATTTTCAATTTTTTTTTCCATCTATATATATGATATAATAAAAATGTATCAAACATGGTTGCAAGATAACTGGTTACCCATCAGTAATTGACCAGTATTATGAAATAAATTACTTTCAGACCGTTAAGCTCGATATTAAAAACTAAACTAATAAGATAATTGTTAGTTAAAAACTATTATTTTAATATTAATTGGCTGATCAAAATACATGTGATTAAGCACCAGTTATGATAATTCTTTGGAATTAATTGCGTCTTATAGTGCCTTAGGCGCACTGTTTCTTTTTGCTGCTTTCAGATATTTGTCATGTCGGTATTTCAAAAACAACAAAAACAAAAGTTATAATAGGGATTATAGATTTTAATTACCTTTGCTAATTTAGAATTTTTAATCATTCATCCATCCACTAATACGAAGGCTGGTTTGAAAAGTCCGTGCAAAGTCCGAGAGATGGCATCACCGGCGCGTATCGAGGTCATGTTTAGTTAGTAGCATCTCTTGAATGAACGCACACCAAGTTTCAGCCATATTGGTCTATTTCTTTGTGTTTGGCATTCGTGTGAATCAAGGAAGTCGAGTGATTTTTTCAAGAAATGGACGAAAAAGAATTTCGTGTGGTGATTAAACATTACTTTATGAAAGGCAAAACGCCTCAGGAGACTAAAGAGAAGCTTGATAAACATTATGGTGACTCTGCACCTTCGATTAGAACAGTTTATAAGTGGTTCCAAAATTTTCGGACTGGACATATGGGCACAAGTGACGCTGAACATTCTGGACGGCTTGTGGAGGTTACGACTCCAGAAATCATTGATCAAATCCATGATATGGTGATGGATGCCAGAAGAGTTAAGGTGCGTGAGATTGCTAGTGCTGTGGGCATCTCGACTGAACGGGTACATAATATTTTGCATAAACATTTGGACATGAGAGAGCTATCCGCAAGATGGGTGCAGCGATTGCTCACGCTTGACCAAAAACGGAGTCGTGTGAAGTGTTGCAAGGATGGTTTGCAGCTGTTCCAGAAGAATCCAGAGGACCTTAAGCGTCGTTTCGTCACTGTGCATGAAACATGGATACATTACTATACTTTTGAGACCAAACAACAATCTAAACAATGGGTTACTAAGGGGGAATCTGCACCAAAAAAGGCGAAGACCGTTCCTTCGGCGGGAAGGTTATGGCGACTGTCTTTTGGGATTCGCAAGGGATAATCCTCATCGACTATCTGGAAAAAGGTAAAACTATTACAGGTGAATATTATTCATCGTTATTGGACCGTTTGAAAACCGAGCTGCAAGAAAAACGCCCGCGATTGGCCCACAAGAAAGTCCTTTTCCATCACGACAACGCCCCAGCACACACCTCAGCAGTTGTGGTCGCAAAATTAATGGAAATAGGATTCCAACTCGTTTCACATCCCCCCTATTCTCCAGACTTGGCTCCCTCGGACTACTATTTGTTCCCCAATTTGAAGAAATGGCTGGCGGAACAAAGATTTTATTCAAACGAGGAGGTGATTGCAGACACTAGTGGATATTTTGCAGACTTGGACAAATCCTATTATTCGGAAGGGATCAACAAACTAGAACATCGTTGGACGAAGTATATAAGCCTAAAAGGAGACTATGTCGAAAAATAAAAAAGGTTTACCCCAAACACATAAGTAGTTTTTATTTTTGCACGGACTTTTCAAACCAGCCTCGTATATTTACAGTCTGTCCAGGAAGAACGTGATCGCTCGTATTCTTGAAACAACGTGTTTCGAATACATTTTTTGCCATCAATGTATTCTTTGGTGCGCTAACAACGGCGCAATTACCTTAGTAAGTTGTCCAATCGCCTCCTGCATCCATAATCACCTGGTATCTTCGAGACATGCTGCCGACGAGATTTTCTGCATACTCCGCAAATTTTTCGAATCTCGCGAGACAACTGAGTCAAAGTCCTCACAGCTTTCTCTTTACAAAACAGTACAAACGTTTTCAATAGGGTTGGCGTCCGGCGATTATAAGGGCCAGTCTAGTATCTTATCGTGGACCGAAGCGGGCTGTTCCGCGACGTGATTTTCGCCCAGCAGAGGTTTCATGAACATACTTCGGAATATGACATTATGAGCACGAAGATGTTGTCGAATGGTCTCTTGGGACACATTCCAAGTGGAAAGAGGAATCCGGTATCGTTACACTAGACTGGCTAGCCCAATCGAAGTAAAAGCTTTTAAATAAATACATGCACAATACGTGACTTACTTGACCGCCTGTATTACGCTAAAAGACAAAAGTATATATAATAGATTAAAAAACGTATCAAAATGACAGATCCCAAAAACACAACACTAAAGGCAAGATGAAGATTGGCAGGGCCACCAATCACCAATATGGCTTTCCTAAACATAGATCAACATGAGATCTTCTGACTTATGTAACACACGTTTGGAACAACGCAATTGAACACTTTGAAGAATCTCGAGCGGCTGCTCTTGACATATCCAAGGCATTCGACCGTGTTTAGCACGATGGACTCTTGGCTAAGCTACACTCTTATGGTATGTCTGAAAAGTTCTGTTTGTGGCTCTCATGTTTTCTCAGAGAGCGTTCTTTACGAGTGGCAGTCGACAGATTTCTTTCAACACCTTCACTATCAAGGCCGGTGTACTCCAAGGCTCCATACTGTCTCCTACTCGCATTCTCATTTACATTAACGATCTGCTAGAAAAGACTGGGAATCCAATCTATAGCTTGGCAGATGACAGTACGCTTATCTCTTCATTCACTTTGAACGCTCGGACATCGGCTACACAGACGAATATCCGCAGACAGCAGGAAGTCATTTAACTTAACAAAGACCTGGAAGAAATTCTGTCTTGGGTGACAGTAACCAAGTGGAATTTAACGCTACAAAAATCCAGGCGGCAGTTTTTTCTAAAAAAGTTAACGTTGCTGAACCCACCACCCATTTCGAGGCACTCAGTTCCTCTGACATCGTCACTCAATTTGTTGGGCGATAATTTGGGAGCAAATATGTCCTGGCATGAACATGTTGCAGGCATAGCAAGGAGAGCTTCTCAAATATTGGGAATATTATTTCGAACCAGAAAGCTTTACACTCCACAACTGTTAATTCTTTACAAAGCTCAAATTCGACCAACGATGGAATACTGCTCCCATGTTTGGGGCTCCGCTCCCAAATATCCACTGCATTTGTTGGATTCTATTCAGAGAACAGCTATCCGTCTGATTGGAGATCCGGAACTGACCGGCGACCTTGATTCTAATACTGGATCTCCCTAAGTTCTAATCTAGGACGTGTTTCGATCTGTTGGATCTCACCCGCTAAATATGACCCTGACAAGAGAGCTACACTACTTTATATTAATTTACGGAAGCAAAACACTCTCCTACTTATAGATTATAACAACTTTTATCAAAAGTTATCCATTAATTCATAATGGTAAAAAAGATTGCATTAATAATCGTTATAACCTTATATTGATTTATTCATTGTAGATATACTAATAAATGATCATTCATATATGTATATTAGTATATACGTTAATTTAAAATATATAACTGCACCACCAGTCCATTTTGGAAAGTTTTAATCCGATCGTAATGCTATGCAAGGTCGTTAATACAAGTGGCACTGATTTATTTTATCGGGATTCCGATTGAATTAATGATGTTGTTAAGAAAGTTACGGTAGTCATTTCAAACAGAAAAAAAGAAGGAAGTCAGTATTGATGGAAATGCGGTGAGCGGGTTGAAAGTAATATCGAAATAGGCATAATCTTTTATTAATGGGATATTCCTTTATAATTAAAGTTAGATTAGGGTTTATTACAACTAACACGATAAAACATAATTTTTGGCTCCAGGGTGGTAGAGAGAATTTATTCTGCAGATAACAAAGCCATTTACTAAATTGGTTTACCACATCTGGGTTCTGAGATTCTCGAGATATAAATTGAAGAAACACGGTTCTGATTACAATTTATATAACTCTATTAAAGGCCAGATTGACTAAAAGGGTCTAAAAGTTAGACTAGGTCTAACTGCCATGGAGTTTAAAACCTCTAACTATCTAGTCAATTTGTATTTTTGGGAACGTAACAATCTGTATTGTAAATATCAATAAATAAAGGTTTTCCTGAGAACATTTAATATAAAAGGAAGAGCTGAAGCAGAAGAATAGGAAGAAAATATTTTTATAGGTTTAATTATAAACGAAAACATATTTTTCATCTTACACTACACAGCATCATAAATATAATTAAGTTGCTAATACCTATGTAAATTTAAACCGTGAATCAGGCAGGAAGGTTTAAAATACAGTAAGATACTCGACATTATACGCAAATTGAAAGTGAAATATTAGGTAAAAAAGTGAGAAATTTATTTTATACTGTATGATTCTACAATTACTTTCTTTCAGTTTTAGGGGTAGTTCAATTCTGAGTTGTGTGCATCAACTTCACGTGTCGAGACTGCAGCCTATGTTTGGTTAATGGTTAAATATATATGATAAGTATATTCAAATTTTTTTTTTTATTATTTTTACCAACACGAAATGGCTGAACATCGATTAGAATTTATTACCCAGTCTCCATTCACTCACAAAGTTCAGGGACCAAGTATAAAAATAAATAGAGATATGATATCAAAAGCAGTCAAAACAATGAAGAACGGTAGAGCTAGTGGACAAGAGGGAATTCCTGCAGAATTATTAAAATCTGGATCTAATAAACTAAAGGACACGTTCACCAACCTTTTCGAAAAATTTATAAATGGCAACCAAATTGCTAAAGAATGGAAGAATGGAAAATGGCATGGATAACGGCACTTCACAAAAGGGGAAGGAAGGATAAATGTGAGAACTACAGGTGCATATCGGTCACCAGCTCCTTTAGCTGGAAAACCGAATTAGAGCAATAATTGAACAAGAATATGCTCCATCCGAAATTTAACAGCAAGCGGGATTCAGAGCAGGAAGAACTTGTATGGATAACATTTTTAGCCTTAATCAACTAACCGAAAAGAAAGTAGCAACCAACATAGAAGTCCATCTAATCTTTATTGATTTAACAAAGGCCTACGATAATGTACCAATAAAGAAACTGTGGCAGGTATTGGAAAGAACATCTATTAACGTTACCGCCATACAAGCGATAAAACAACTATATTTAAATTCTCAATCAAGATTAAAGATTGAGAGAAATATCTGAAAGCTTTCACAAAAGGTCTTAGACAAGGGTGTTGCTTGTCCCCAACGTTATTCTAGGTATATATTGATGAGGCCCTTGATCATCGGAGGAAGAATTGTCGAGGAATGGGTATCGAAATAGACGATGAGACAACACTCTATACGCTACATTTTGCCGGTGATCTGGTGGTTATCGCCCAAGATCCAGAAGATCTGGAATATATGACATGGAAGACCAATATAACAATTGGGGACTCACAGTAAACATGAGCAAAACAAAGTACTTGCGGATCGGTGGAGATAGGCAGAATCTGAAACTGGACAATAACATCAAAATTGAAGCATGCGACCAATATACTTACCTGGAAACTAGAATAGACAGCACTGGAAGAACAGAAAATTAAGTGGGAGAGAGGATAGCAAAGGGGAAAGGACTGATCGGTGCCATAAATTCCATTCTGTGGTCAAAAAATGTTAGTAGGCAAAGAAAGCAACAGATTTACAACGTCATCTTCAAAAGTGTAGTTCTATATGGGTGCGAAACAAGTCAACTGAACAAAACTCTTGAAAGAAGGTTAAATGTTCTGGAAATGGATTTTTGGCGAAGATCGTCGAGAATTTCCAAGCTCGATAGGATATCAAATGAAAGGGTCCGGTCAAAAATAAAAATAGAAAGAACACTGATAGAGGACGTACAGGAGAGACAATTAAAGTGGTACGGTTATATACAAAGGATGCAACACCATAGAATCCCAAAACAAATCCAACACCTACAGAAAGAAAGAAAAAGGGAAGGCCGAAAATAACCTGGTTTATAGGCATAACAAAAGCAATTTCCGAACGGAACCTACGACCCGGTGACTGGGATGATCGGCGAAAATGGAAGCTAGGAATCAGAAGGCGCAGAGTGACGCTATAAACCGGATATATATATATATATATATATATATATATATATATATATATATATATATATATATATATATATATATTTATTTATTCATTTGCTAATTAATTGTTTCAAATCATTTTTACATGTTTTGTTCTTTGGATTTCTAGCATAGAATTTGTATAGATGTAGACAATTTCAATATTTTCAAAACCCCCAATTAGAATATTGAAATTAGTTGTACAATAAATGCATAAGATCTATATTATTTTTTGAAATACTGATTCTCTCATAGTACGAGCGAACTGTGCGATTGCACTCTCGATACGAGGAGTTGACGCGCACCTCCGAGCATATCCGCTGCCGCTAAATTTAGGAATAAGTAGTGATTGTAATATACGGTATTAAATTTAATTTCAAATATCAAATGCTTGTGTACGAGGGTTGTATGAAAGTACCTGGCCTCAGCCAGAGATGGCACTACAATCAGAAATGATTGAAAAAATCTACGATATAACGATAAATGGTCTGGAGAATGAAAGTACATGAGATTGCTGAGACTGTGGGCATCTCAACTGAACGGGTACAGAACATTTTAACAACTCATTTGGCTATGAGACTGCTTTCCGCAAGATGGGTGCCCCGATTGCTGACAATTGACAATAAACACGCACGTGTATCAACTTCAAAAGAATGTTCGGCGAAGTTAAAGCGCAATCGGAATGATTTTTGGCGTCGATCCATAACTGTTCACGAAACATGGATTCATCACAGCACACCAGAGCCCAAAGAACAGTCCAAACAATGGGTTTTTTCGTGGCAAACCGGCACCAAAGGAGGCCAATGCGACGTTATCGGCCAACAAAGTCATGGTAACAGTGTTTTGGGATGCATGCGGCATAATCCACGTCGATTATCTTGAAAAGGGCAAAACTATTAATGGAGAGTACTATGCAAACTTATTGCATCGTTTCAACCATGCTTCGCATATTGCCAAGAAAAAAAATTCTCTTTCAAAATGCCATGAGTTAGAATACGAATTATTTCCGCATCCACCATATTCGCCAGATTTAATCCCAGCGATTATGTCCAATTTCCGAATATGAAAAATGGCTCGGCGGAAAAAAATTTGGCTCAAACGATGAGGCTGAAACAAACGCCTATTTTGAAGATGGGATACAAAAGATACAAAAACGTTTAACTAAGTGTAACGAACTAAAAGGAGACTATGTTGAAAAATAAAACAAATTTTACACATAAAAATTGTTTTTTTTTGTCAAAGCCAGGTACTTATCATACAACCCTCGTAATTCCACAAAATACCCTCGTGACAGTATCAACTGCAATTGCGAAAATCTCTGGTACCAGAAGTGATAGAGCAACACTGTAAATGGATTCATTTTCTATAAAAAAATGCTATATCAGCGTCACAGAAGCCCCACGAAAAGTGTAATTTGTTGTATTGCGTAACAAAATATATTCTATGGTTCATTATTATATTTTTACAATTGAATAAAATCCAGTTAGGTTATTGTTGGCAACAATAAGCTTGATATTACATTACAAAGAAATATTTTAAAAAGATTAGTGCGTCAAAACAAATTTAAATTTAAAGAAAACTATAAACTTGTCCCGAAATAGTTTTTATATAATATTGGCACAATTAAATATCAAATTCTATGAAATTGATTTTATCCAGTTTCCATAAAGCAGTGAATTGTCCACCTCTCTCCTTGAAAGAATAAAGAATGTTACTAAATGTTACAATCGACTAAAGCCTGTCAACAGACTAGTACACGAATATGATGTCAACTAAATAGTAATGAGATTATTTCTCATCATCTTCCCTAACTTTGACATACCTGCAGAAAAGTTTCTATTTAATACTATAAATTACACTCTCTTAATTATAATTATCATTTATCTAGTGTTTCAGGAACAATCATTAAAAGCTAAATGAAACCAGCCCTAATTATATATTAAACTAAAATCCTTGAAAAATTGCTTCCTAAACAATAGACTGTTTAAACGTGAACTTTTAAGTTCCTGAAATTCTTCTAAGCGAGCGGAAAAATTATAAATTACTGTTCTGTTTCTCGTTTCCATAAACGTTGTCATTTCTTACTGCATATTTATTTAAATTGCTTCAAGGAGCAAGGATTACTATTGTAAATTTTAATTTCGACATATCTAAATAAGTGAAAATCCATTAGGATCAAACTAGGGCTATGAAGTCATCTCTTTTAAAAAATAATTTATGGCTAGTAAAACCATGTTTGAAGTATGTGATATGGCCCATCCCGCTAAAACCAGATTTTCTGGTTATAGCTCACAAGCTGGTGTGAAGAAGTTATCATAGTCACTTATTGGTACAACTCAAAGAAGTACAGGTGAATTTAGAAAATAAGATAATGGTAAATGTGGAAAAGCCTCCAAATATTTGATAAACGAACTTGGGCTTCTTAGCAGCATCATTTGGTTTTAATTCTAGTTCTAGGTGTGTTTTATAGGTATGCGCATTGATACTCGAAACGCATTCCATGTTTTCTTCGCTTCGTAACTTTCTTGGTCGCCCTGTTCGAGGACTTAAAGTCAAACCATTTTCTCCTACTTCTACTACAATTTTTTAATCCATTCAACACTCGGTGCTTAATGTGTGCAAATGATTAGACAGCAAAATTTTTGTAATCGTAGAATTAGGGTTTTTGTGTAATTTCGTATAAAAAAAAACTCGCTCAGCTCTGGTAAAACGCTCCATAACAATTAAAGTTGAAAGGACTGAGTCTACACTCTATGCCTCTACCTTGTCCCTCCCAGCCATTGCGTTCCCGCACTAGTTCAAACAAATTTTAACTTATTTATGGGTCTACATATTTTCAAATTCATGTTAGAACTAATAACAATGATACTGTTTTTGCGAAGTTAATATAGATTTTTTCGCTTAATTTCGACTCCAACACCCATTATATCTCATCACCAATAACAAGGTCATTAAAAATAATGATCACTAATAACTTATAAATAGGTTCCGAGCTTCAATATAATGAGCACTGTAGAATTTTATGACAACATTTAATTGCCGGTAGTTACTGTTAAACAACTTATTATTAGGATAAAAATCTCTGTTTTCTCGTTAATCAAAATAATTAACAACATTTTACATAATATGACATTTTATGATGTATAATTTTTCCTAATAACAACCAATTAGGGAATACGGAACGGAAGTTTTGCAGCTTCGACTAGATGAGAAAATTTGCTTCTTTGAATTACACATAAATTAGAATTGCTTCTCATTTTTCTCTTCTTCTGGTGCCTATCCATTCGGGATGTTGGCGGTCATCATAGCGATCCTGATTTTGTTAGCTGCCACTACTCTGAAGAGTTGGATCGATGCCATTCCAAAGCATTTCCTCAAGTTTGCCATCCAAAGATATTGTTCTTCTGCAAGGGGCCTCTCTTGCCAGCAATTGCAAACATATTTATAAAAAAACTATCCAGAACTGGAATTTTTCATATATTCCAACAATTACTAGATTTTTAACAATTTCATACTTAACAACAATAAAAAATGGTCGATTTAAGAAATATAATGTTTTGGCTTTTACATGTTTTCTATGCAATTCGGGAGCGCCAACTTATTTACATTCCACAATAAACTGCGCGACGCTTTGCGTTATATCCTTCACGTTGCCAATCACTGGCCGCATGCATTTTCTTGATTTTAATTAAGACACCTTCTCTTGAATGTACAAAACAAAGATTTTGTTCAAAGTTTATTCTTTCATTATAAGAAATCTGTAAGAACTATTTCCAACAATACGTATAAGAAAATATATCTTGTTACAATGGTCTTATTAAACAACAATCTTTGTTGTTTGTTTTTTTTTGTTTCAGGTTACGATTATGTAACTGGAAAAAAAGATAAACACTTGGCAACATTTTTGGAATAGGTTTTACGAATGGGACTTTAGCCCATTTTTAAAAATTTCTGACTTAAGAAAAAAAAAGTAGTGAATATAGATATAGGATGTAGATATACTTTACTCCTCAAATTCTTAGCACCAACAAATGCCATAATCAATATACGTTATTATCACGTACATGGAGATCCTCAGTTCAGAAAAAAACGATCTGCATTATATTTTCTTTCTTTTAGAGTAACATAAAATACTATTATGACATAATTTTAGATCACTCCTAGAAAAAGCATCTTCTTGTTGAAGTGCCATATTCGATACGTACGTAGGAGACCCTCTCGCCTTTGCCTATAGTTGGTGCTTTTTAGATATTTTTCCACAGACAAAGGGGACCTACAGTTTAAAACCAGTTCCAAGCGGCTAAAGTGAGAGGACTTGACTAGGCATAATACTACGGATAGTTGGCATTACCTTCCCGAGAGAGGCAACCGTCAAGTTGTATATTTTTATTTTATTTTATTATTTACTTATCTTGTTTTTATTATTATTTTCCGAGCCGAGATACGAACTCGGGTAGCTAGCGTAGAAAGCAGACACCTTACCCACTATGCTATAAACGCCTCAGAAAAAGCACACTTATATTTATTTATTCTCCCCAAATCACAAATATAATGACTACTTCTGATTTGTTTTTGTTTTTTCCGTGTCAAGTGACAATTAATCTGCGGCTCAGTCTACCAAGACAATCCGCAAACCTTTCTGTGGGATTTTAAATTGCATTTTATAGCCCTAAAGCCGATGTTATTTTGTTTGAAAAATTGGTGTTTTTTTTTCTTTTATTACGTTTTGCTTTTGTTTTAAAATGGATGAAGTTTTTTTTATATGCCGACAATATTAAACGCGAAAGGTTAAAATAATATTTAATGTTTTGATTTAAAACGTGTGTTTTTGTAAGCTCAAATTGTACCGTTTACTTGGAATATATATATATATATATATATATATATATATATATATATATATATATATATATATATATATATATATATACATATATATATATATATATATATATATACATATATATATATATATATATACATATATATATATATATATATATATATATATATATATATATATATATATATATATATAGTGGTGTAGCCAGGGGACGTATGGATACAAAGGGCATTTCGGCGTTTCTTTAAAAAGGAAAAAGAGAACATTAAAGGTGGAGCCATTTATAACAGAAGGGATATCTATCAATCAATTAAACCTCCTTGCACTTAGACCCCTCATAACATAAGTAACTATGACCGTGGCAGCAATATTTTTCACAAATGAGAACCCCCCAAAATAACGAAATTTCCGTTTCTAAGGGAAATTACCTTTTACATTTATAGGGTTGAAATTATGCCCTCCTATCTGAGATCATCTATAATTTTATTTTCCTGTACATAAAAAAAACTTCGCTTCATTTTCCTTATTTGCCTGAACAAAATGGAAAAATAATGCAGAAAAAAGGATCTACTAAGTATGCTGAAGAGAAACGACGAAATAGTAAAAGAAAAAAAATCATTAGGATTGAAACAGCCAATCAAACAGTTGCAGCATTATATTTTATTTTACTTGGTTTTATTTCTGTATTTAATGCTGATCTTCTGGAGCTAACAATTTTGTTAGGTACCTAATTTAATCTTTAGATAAACGACATATTTTGATAAGTATTATCTGTTAAGGTTTTTGGACATTACTGCAACTCAGTGAAACAAATAGAACTCGCAAATTTTTAGGCGCGACTTCTCACCTCAACTCAACAGTGACAAACTGGGTATCTACCAGTTACTCAATAATATTGCATATGCCTTTACTATGGGCATTTGCAATTAAAAAAAAAAACACTCATTTTACAACACTGTAAACAAAAGAGCGCGGGAAAGATGTTTATAGTAACCAGAATTTGACGGGGCTGACAGTACCAATCAAAAGAGACAATAAAATTTCGCAGGATTAATTGTCTGTTCTGATTTGAATTCCCTGCGTTATTCTGTTTACAGTTTTGTAAAATGGCATTTAATAAGCTATGCTTAGTAATAATTAAATTTTTATTATGATTTGATTATGATTATACATTTATATAACTTTTATTAATTTGTGATGTGCTTGGTGTAAAGTTTGTAAAAACATTTTTTTTCGAATTTAGTCTCTACCCAGTATATATAACCACTATACCAAACACTTTATTTTTGCCCTCGACGCGCGTTTCACTGACCATGTTAGCTTCATCAGAAGTGATGACTGAGTCAATTATCGTTCCTGATGAAGCTAACATGGTTAGCGAAAAGCGAGTCTAGTGAAAAAATAAAGTGTTTGGTGTAGTGGGAATATATACTGTGTAGTGTCATTGTGCCAAATATTCCACATTCCGAACATAATTTCTGATTTAAGCTCAATTTATTTATTTTGAACCACTGCTCAAACACACTTAACATTGTCTGTAACTTATCAATACCCGAAACAATGGAATTATCACAGCATACGAGGGTAGATTGAAAAGTCTTGTAAAGCACAAGGTAAATAACATTTTTGCAAAAACAACAAATTATTTCTCAACATCGTCTTCATTGAGCTCAATAAACTTTGTCCAGTACGATTTCAGCGTTTTTACTCCCCCAGAAAAAAAATTATTTCAAACTGTGCATAATACTCGTTTACTGGACGTCAGTAAATTTTTGAGGTTAGGAAAGAAAAAAGGTACTTGGGACCAAATCTGGCGATTTTGAAAGGTCCTTTCTCGTGTGATTTTGGTCTGGAGTCAACAAATGCTGCACCTATCGCGCCCTCAGCTATGGCATTATTAAAAATTCATGAAGGATATTATGTAAACCGTTTATATGTGATGCCTATAAACTCAGCAATCCTACAAAGCTTTATGCGACGATCTTCCATCACGATACTACGAATTTTATCCACCATTTCTTCAGAAGAACCCTCCATCGAGTGTCCTGAACGTGCACAGTTGCAGTGCTCGTACGGCCACGTTTAAATTCATTTATCCAATAATTACTGGTCGTCAATGCTAGTGCAGCGTGCCCATGAACTTCCATCAGATCGGTTTCTACCTGAGTTCCACTCCACTTTTTAAAATAAAAATGTTTTATCACTACACGGTAGTCGCCTTTATCGACTTCTACCAAAGGTATAACACCGATCACTTACGATAGCTGCCAACAAACGACTGCGCGTTGCATCTGTTTACAACTTTGAACACAACCGTTACAAGAATTACGCTTACCAACAGTCATGCTGCTTAACAAAATTTCCTGCTATTTCGTAGCAATTTGCCAGACTTATCAGTCCGCCCTCGGATATAACTAATATCGTCTGTAAACATACATAATTCTGGTCAATAAAGACCGCCGATAAATCATTTAGAACTTTAAGAAATAAAACGGCGCCAAGAATGAATGGACTCTTCTTATGGCACGCACATTCAAGTTTTTCAATCTCACTCCAGCAATATCGACAACCTGCTCCCTATTCATTGAAAAGTAAACTTCAACCAGTAGACAGTTTAAAAAGATGGAAATAAATCAACTTACAAAAAAATACATCTAGTATCGAAGTAATAATTAAGAAAATGTCCTACCAAGAGCAGAAAGTGAACAAATTCTCTCCCGAAACAATTAAACTCATAGAAGGAAGAAAATCTAAAGAAAGAGGTACATATGAACACATTGAACAAAACCATAAAGAACGAAACAAGGAAAGACGTTAAAAAATCCAATACAAACTTCATAATTAACACCAAAAATAGGAGAGTATTGAAATCCAAGATGTCCCAAGATAGAACTAAAATAACAAAACTAAGATATAAAATCGTAGTAACTGACAGGAAAGAAATAACGGATGAAATAAAGGATTTCTACACAAAACTCTATTTTTCGACTTTACCAAATCCAAAGTGGGAACTCCTAAAATTGATATATGAAAATGCGACATTACCGGTTAAATTAGATGAAGATTGAAAAACAGAACCCATACAGATCAAGAAAAGTGATAGGCAGGGCGACACAATTTCACTAAAATTGTTTACCCTGGCCTGGTAGGATGTATTTAAAAGTCTTGAGTGGGAAGAGAAGGGAATTAAAATCGATGGTATATATTTACACCACTTGCGATTCACAGATGATTAGCGAAGATCTAGAAGAACATAAAAATCATAATAGGACAACTTAATCAAGCTTCACAGAAAGTTAAGCCCACAATACACAAAAATTAAAATCGGCACGAAAGAGATCGAGAGAGTGGAAGAGAATATATACTTGAGACATAAGATTAGATTAGATAAGGACAATCAAATAGCGGAAAAATCAAGGCGAATTAGTCTTAGATGGACTGCATTTCAAAAACTGGGATTTATTCTAAAAAACATATCCCCATGACCTTAAAAAGAAAGGTGTACGAGAGCTGCTTACTTTCAGTAACTACGTGTGGGCTGGAAACCATGACCCTTACAAAAAACAGTCTTTGTCGACTCCCACGTAATCAACGGGCCATGAAAATACGTGAGGATGATCCCCACTCTCCGGATATGAGTGTATCCTTAGGCCATAGTGTTCAATCTTTAATACTAATCAATTATGGTCCACATATATTTTTGCTACTGTCCAATTGTTTATATAATTCCTCGATTATTTGAAAAATTTCAAAAGAGAACTACCCCTTCTAAATCGCTGCTCAATATGCAAAATGAGTATTAAAAATTGCTTATTTATTCAAGAACAACCTTCTCCAGTGTTTTCGAAATTGAGCTTAGGTTACAGATCTTATAGATGTGGGATAATTTCTCTTCATCTCAGTGAAAATTTTTCCTGCTCAAGGATAAAAAAAATTTAGCTAAAATATATTATTAGGAAAAAATGGAAACACTCTCATATAATACATCGTAACACCTTTGTTCGTGCCCGGAACAGATGCAAAGGAATTATCGACGAAACCAAGGAAGCACACAATCAACGAATTAGAAACAAATTTCTCGCTTGTCCCAACAATTCTAGATCCTTTTGGGCAGTCGCTAAGGCAGTTAGTCAAAATTTCACCAAATCCACCATACCACCACTCACACGGCCAGATAATTCCATTGCAACCACACCTGTTGAGAGAGTGAACTTGTTGGCTGGACTCTTTGTTTCACATTCTACTGTCGATTTCCAAGGAAAAACACCACCTACTATTCCCATATTGCAGTCAAGGATGCCCGATGTTGTCTTCAGACAGCCTATCATAAAGCGTATTTTAATGAAGCTAGACACCAAAAAGGCTTCTGGCACTGACGGAATACCTGCCACAGTTCTCAAAAACTGTGGCAGGGAACTAACACCAGTTTTCTGTAGACTTTACAACCTATCCTACAGAAAGGAAATATTTCCGTCCTGCTGGAAATGTGCCACAGTTCAGCCGATACCTAAAAAAGGCAAGAAGACCTTTCCAAATAACTACCGACCAGTCGCACTGCTTTCAATAATATCGAAAGTCATGGAAAAGGTTATCAATCAGCATCTTCTAAAATATCTTGAACGATTGAATATTATTAGCGATCACCAATATGGCATTCGTAAACATAGATCAACAGGAGATCTTCTGACTTATATAACACATGTTTGGAACAACGCAAATGAACACTTTGGAGAATCTCAAGCGGTTGCTCTTGACATATCCAAGGCATTCGACCGTGTTTGGCACGATGGACTGTTGGCTAAGTTACGCTCTTGTGGTATGTCTGAAAAGTTCTGTTTGTGGCTCTCGTGTTTCCTCAGAGAGCGTTCTTTACAAGTGGCAGTCGACGGATTTCTTTGTAACACCTTCACAATCAACGCCGGTGTGCCCCAAAGCTCCATACTGTCTCCTACTCTCTTTCTCATTTACATTAACGATCTGCTGGAAAAGACCGGGAATCCAATCTACAACTTTGCAGACGACAGTACGCTTATCTCTTCATTCACTTTGAACGTTCGGACATCGGCTGCTCAGGCGAATATCCGCAGACAGCAGGAGGTCGTTCAACTTAACAAAGACCTGGAAGAAATTCTATCTTGGGGTGACAGCAACCAAGTGGAATTTAAAGCTACAAAAACCCAGGCGGCAGTTTTTTTCTAAAAAAGTTAACGTTGCTGAACCCGACATAGTTATGTCGGGGCACTCCATTCCCCTAGCATCGTCGCTCAATTTGTTGGGCGTTAGTTTGGGAGCAAATATGTCCTGGCATGAACATGATGCGGGCATAGCAAGGAGAGATTCTCAAAAGTTAGGAATATTATTTCGAACTAGAAAGCTTTACACTCCACAATAACTGTTAATTCTTTACAAAGCTCAAATTCGACCAACTATGAAATACTGCTGCCATGTTTGGGGCTCCGCTTCCAAACATACACTGCATTTGTTGGATTCTGTTCAGAGAATAGCTGTTCGTCTGATTGGAGACCCGTATCTGACCGGCGGCCTTGATTCGCTGGAACGTCGAAGAACGGTTGGCGACTTGAGTCTGTTCTATAAGTATTTTCATGGAAAGTGTTCGAAGGATGTAGCCCGCTTAATTCCTCCCAAAGCGGTGCATGCTAGAAATAGACGTCGCGCTGGTGCTTCACATCCGTATGAGGTTCAGCTTGTTACTCCGCGTACAACGCTTTTCAAGCAGTCTTTTATATGGAGAACATCATCCCTTTGGAATAATTTGCCCAGCGCTGTGTTTCTCACCGAGTACAATTTACAGCGATTCAAGAACAACGTGAATCGCTTTTTCCGCACACATGCCGCTCCTGGAGCGCTTTAGGGACTTCTCTGCAGCACGTGTGCTAGACCCATAAAAAAAAATTTCGTTTTCAACAAGTGAAGAAGGCTCTGGCAAAAAATGAATTTAAACATTATTATTATATACACCTAACTTTCAAAATTACTATTTAAGTGTTTACCATGCTCAAAAAACTCAATATTCTTTTTGCCTTTTGTTTTTCTTTGCTATCAAAAACACCCATAAAAAGTTTAAAATGTACCCATTACCCTCTCACATCCTCGGGAATACCAAATTACCAGGTACCATTAAAACAAATTAAAAAAAGAGCTTCTATCGGTGTTGTTTATTAAAAAGAAAGGCAACAACAACTTTTAAACTACACGCTACACCGATTCATAACTCATAAACGATTGATGATTGCAATGCTTCTTATTACCGTTCAATTTCCATCTTTCTTATTCCTATGGTAAACATGTTTCCATCATTCTCTTCCCATAATTTGTAACAGCCTTAAGACAGAAAGTTTTACGTACAGGCATGCCGCGTTTGATGAATGGGTTTGTGCCATTCTACTTATTCGCTCGGAGCGGAATCGTTGGACCAGAAAGGCCTTCCGTTACAATATTGCCAGATTGACAGGAAACATAAACAGATTGATTTCACAGAGAAAAAAATAGCAGATAATTTTACTTCAATGGGCTCTATATTAGAAAACTAATTTCCAATAGCAAAAGACCTAGTGAAATTCAAAACACAGTAGTATAGTGGACCTAGTAAAAGTTTATGACACTGTGCCAAAAAATAAACTTTACGGGGTACCGATATAAGCTAGATCCGGTACGCACTTAATTCGGTTAATTCACGTGCTTTACGGCTAAACTACAGCTGCTATTATTCAACAATATAAACATCTAAAGGTCTTAGATAATGATGCAGTTTATTTCTAATGACATTTACATATATCGGTCAGTCAATAAGTTTTGAGAGCGACACCTATGGAGCATCACTTGAACAAAATATTGAATACCATTTTGACGCTTCATCTGTCATATGAACTCACCATAAATTTCGAGTCGATCTGGCCAGTCATTTACTTTTTATCAGTTGATTAAAGTAGACCTTTTTGAGTATTTTTTAAAAATCAAATATCATGCAGTGTTTTAGAAGATTTATCGGTAACTGAAATCCATGCAAAGTTAACGGTAAAGGAATATGTTCTTTCATTTACAGCTGTTCATAGATGGATTTTAGAGTTTAAAAGCAGACGTCCAAAAACTGCAACTGCTGAAGAAACTATTGTGCAAGTACAAGATATGGTAATGGAAGACCGTCGATTAACAGTGGATGATTTAGCTGAGGCTATAAGCATCTCACATGGATCACGAGATCTTAATAAAAGTTTTGGATATCCGAAAGCTATTCACAAGATGGGTGCCGCATTTGCTAACACCGGAACAAAAACCTACTCGAAAGAAACTTTCTAAACAACATTTGGTTCGTGCGTTGATTTGTAACTATGGATGAGATTTGGGTTTACCAGTATGATCCTGAACTACGACAACAAACCGTACAGTGGATGAGCCCGATTGTTCAACTCCAAAATAGCCAAAGTGGTCAAAGTCGTTCAAAAAATTTATGGCATCAGTTTCTTGGGATGCAAAAGGAATTTTGTTAATTGATTACCTTTAAATTGGTAAAACAATCACAGGAGAGTATTACTGCAATCAGCCAGAACATCTTTCATTATGACAATGCACCTACACACCCAGGTGCTTTGGCAACAGCAAAACTGCCGCACCCTGCTCGCCAGACTTTGTGTGACTTTCATCTATTCCCAACTTCAAAAGATTTCTACGTGGAAAGCGTTTTTCAACAAATGATGAGGTGATAGCATCCATGAATGAGTATTTTGAAGATCTTCCGGAAAACCACTTCAGAGACGGGATTGCAAAATCGCTGGAAACAATGTATTGAGCTTAAGAAAGATTATACTGAAGAATAAATGTATTTCGACCCATTAATTCATATCATTTAATTTCCGCTTTCAAAACTTATTGACTGACCTTTCATTTAGCATTTAAATAAAAGCATAGCTATCGTAGAATGGATGGGAGTTCTGGCTCAACCCGCTGCCTCTTCAGAGTTTATGTTAACAGAGTTGAATAAGGAATACAGGTAATGGAGTCTTCACGTTACCAGGCAAATAGTGGCTATTCAGTTGAAAACTTTGAAACTAGTACTATCCGATAAGATTACCGGGAAAAATCGTATTATAAGCAGGGGTTAGATCAATCAATGTAATTCCTATTTTCTGTCTATTTTCGAACCCATTGTTAAAGGTCTTAGTAATAATCTTTGGTCGTTTATTTTACTTGAAAAATCACAATTCCCATACGACATATCGCCTATGAAGACACCAATACAAACAAAATTCCAGTGAAAAGAAGTGTGGGACAGAGATATACCATATCTCTTAAAGTATTCACTTTTGCACTTAAAGACTTATTCAGGAACGGGACGAGAAAGGCATAAAAATTGACGGTGGATATCTTCGTTTTGCGGACGACATTGTGCTGAGCAGCTAAGACATAGATGAGCTGAGTGATGTTGCAAGAACTTCAAAGGAAATCAGCAAACATTGGTCTGTCCATAATCCTAGGAAAAACCAAAAAACATGACGTCAGATGAGATGATGAGAAATGCGTATGGGTAATCAGGTTGTAGAAAAAGTAGAGGAATATGTTTACTTAGAACATACCATCAAAGTAGGTAGAGAGAATCAAACTGCCTTGATCAACAGGCGTATTCAAGTAGTATGGGCAGCATCGAGAAAATTAAAACATATAATTAAAAACAGCAGTATTCGAATTAATTTAAAGGGGAAAGGGTTTAATATCTGCATACTTCAGGTGATGACATACGGAGTGGAAACCACAACTCTAACGAATCAATCAGCACATAAACTTAGAGTACCACAAAGAGCCATTGAATGGATGAGGTTAGACACAAAGAACAAAAATCGAAGAGGTAGCCCAATTAAAATGGACCTGGGTAGGACATGTTGTTCGGCAAGACAACGCTCGGTGGACAAGACACATTATACACTGGAGACCTCGCTTGCACAAACGAAAAGTTAGTAGGCCACCAAAACGTTAGCTAGACGACATTACACAGAAAGTCAGAAAAAATTGGCATCAACTAGCTCAGAACAAGGAACCGTGGAAGGAGTTGGAAGAGGCCTACGTCCAGAGAGACTATGAAAGGCTGCTAAAAAAAGAAGAAAATTGCGCCTATAATTATATGAAGAAACTTCAAGGACTAATAGTCTCGAAGATCCCTGTAGACGCCTTTTGCAATCGAAGGCTTAACGTCGAAATCATTCAAATTTGACACCGTCCAATCTCAAGAATCATTCATATATTTAACCGAAGCCGTGAAATCTGCCGTTAGGTTACTGCTTTACTCACTTATACAGGATGTGAAGCAAGATCTTGACCGCTCGTATTCTTGAAAAAAAAAATGTGTTTCGAGAACATATTTTGGTATCAATGTATTTTTTAGTGTGCTAAGAACGGCGCAATTAGTTTAGTAGGTTGTCCAATCGCCTCCTGCAATAATAATCGCCTGGAACCGATTTTTAAATTTGCCGCTCCTTGACGCAGCCAAGCAGTCAATTTTGGGTCCCGTGAAAACAAAGACACGATTTATTTTTCAACTTTCGCAGTGACTCTGCCTACCGAGCCAGGTTTTGGCAAGTCGTCGATATTTTTCATCTTTCGTCTCTATGAGTTACCCACTTCTTCAAAAACGACACCGACTTTTTAATATATTTGGCGGCAGCGAAATGTGTCATTTTAGGCCCCTTTGGATGAGAACAAAGAAAGACTGCCTCGAACCGACGCGCAAACAAGCGACCCATTTTGGATTTTATGTGATTTCGACGAAAGTTTGTAATTGACCGATAATTTTACTAAAATGCGTCGTAGACAAAGCTTCCCTCTACCGATTTTTGGTTGAATGCTAGAATCGCATCTACCCAAAAAAAATCATCGCGGACACCTTACTTGATAGACTGTACTTGGTTCTTTTACTACTTTTGTGAGAAATTTTTGTAAATTGATTTAAACCTTAGTTTTAGTGCTAGTTAGCTTGGACAACAAGAATTTAAATGTAACGTTCTTTAACCATAAAAGTTATAAAGTCAGTATTATGGCACTTTATAGTCTGGCTAGGGATTTAATTTTAACGTTATTATTGTAATTCTCGGCAACATCGTAATACGATTACTACAGGATCGCCAACGGGCATTTGCGGTTCGCGGCTTGGCTGCTGGCCAGGAAGCGAGGCAGGTTCATTTGCAAAATTGAGGGTTTAGTCGGCACACGATTTCTCTGCACAAATGCAAATTTATTTTGAAAGTTACAGGACAGCGGACAGAGTCAGTATAATCCTGTTAAAGAACGGTTTGGATGTGTCATGTTTCATGACAAGCCAATCCGTCATTGATGTTTGAATTGCGATATCACCTCACAAAGGAAACTGAAACAGTGTGAGTTAGACTGAAATTGTGGGGTTATTTAATTACCTAATTATTTCAGTAACTGACTATTCACTTTTGTGTAACACATAGACCTGTTTATTAACATGCATGACGGAAATTAACAGGAGAAATAGTTATTAGTATGTATGCAGCAACAGATAAACCAGACAGGGAGTTGTCCTCGAATGCACTCGCTACAACCCAGTTACTGTTAATTCAATGAAGACTTCTTAAATAAAAATAAATGCCAGAAGACAAATGTAAACCCTTCATCGTTCGTGCAAATGTTCGGCGATATTAAGTTTTGCGACTTACGAGGGTTGTATGATAAGTACCTGGCCTCTGTCAGAGATGGCGGTACCACTACTTAAAAAAATTATGTTTTTCGTAAACATAACCTTTGACAAGAATCCTGTCAAATTTTCAAGTCGCTGCTTGATTTAGTTTATGATTGGCAGTCATTTAAATAGAACAACTTCTGTGAATCGGAATGATTTTTGGCGTCAATTCATAACTGTTGACGCAACATGGATTCATCATAGCACACCAGAAACTAAAGAACAGTTCAAACAGTGGGTTTTTCCGTGGCGAAAACCGGCGCCAAAGAAAGCGTAGCTGACTTTATCGGCCAACAAAGTCATGGCCACAGTGTTTTGGGATGCACGCGGCATAATTCACGTCGATTACCTTGAAAAGGGCAAAACGATTAATGGAGAGTATTATGTCAACTTATTAGAACGTTTTAAATATGCTGTGAAAGAAAAACGTCCGCATTTGGCGAAAAAATTCTGTTTGAAGACAATGTACACGTGCACACTTGTGTCATCGCCATGTTAAAATTCCATCAGTTAGGATATGAATTACTTCCACATCCGCCATATTCATCAGATTTAGCCCCCAGCGAATATTTCCTATTTTGGAATATGAAAAAATGGCCATGTGGAAAAAAAATTTGGCTCAAACGATGAGGTGATTGCTGAAACAAAGGCCTATTATTTGGAAGAGTTAGAGAAATCGTATCTTTAGGTGGAATAAAACAGATAGAAAAATCTTGGATCAAGCGTATCGAACTAAAAAGAGACTATCTTGAAAAAAAAAGTAAATATTACACATAAAAAGATTTTTTCTTGCCAAGGCCAGATACTTATCATAGAACCCTCATACTTCCTTGGTATCTCATCTTGAATTGACAGATTTAAAAAAAACAAAAAGAAAGGAGAGGGAAGTTAGAAGGGTGATTTTGTATTTACAATTCGTCAAGTAAGAACGTGCCCGCGAAGAATTAGGGTCGCATTCCGCCATCAGACCGGATTGCCGATATATGCATTTTCAGTTATCTCAGGTTGTTTGCGAGAATACTGATTATCAAAATACTTTTAATACTACAGTCGATCAAGTAAGAACGAGTCCGCGATAATTCGTTTTTGGTAGATGTAATTCTAGCGATTCAACACAAAATCGATAGAAGGAATTTTTGTCTAAGACGCACTTTAGTAAAAGTATCAGTCGATTCCGAACTTTCGTCGAAATCATAAAATCTAAAATGAGTCACTTATTTGCGCGTCGATTCGAAGCAGTCTTTCTTTGTTCCCATCCAAAGGAACCTAAAATGACACATTCCGCGGCTGCTAAATATATTAAAAAGTCAGTATCGTTTGTGAAGAAGTGGGTGAATTTTTTAATGAGACGAAAAATGTCAACGACTTACCAAAACGTGGCTTGGTAGGCAAAGTCACTCTGAAAGTCGAAAAACGTATTGTGTTTTGTTTTCACGGGACTCGAAATTGACGTTACGTGAAGGAGCGGCAAAATTAAGAAAATCTGACTAAATGTGCCCCAACATCTTCGGGCTCATGATGTCAAGTTCCAAAGCAAGGTGAAAAAACTTTTGCTGAGCGAAAATCACGTTACGAAGCGACTCGCTTGGACTTATGAGAAGGTACTAGAGTAGCCCTCACAATTGCCGGACGCCAAACCTATTGAAAACATTTAGTCGGACAGAAAATCTTGTTGACATCATGCTTTGAAGATGACAAGCAATAATTGATGCACGAGGCGATGGAACAACTTACTATGGTAATTGTGCCGTTGTTAGCAAACCAAAGAATACATTGATGGCAAAAAATGTTCCCAAAATACATTTTTTCAAGAATACGAGCGGTCATTTTCTTATTTGACAGATTGTAGTGTGATGTAGTTATTATTCAGAGTTCTTGAAATCCGGGGAACAAAATATCATACTATTTTTTGCTATTTGTAATACTAACAGGGCTAGAATGTCAAAGAGGTGAGAATTCTTAAATATTATATAGTTTCTATATTATAAGATTTTAGCCGGGTTTTTGATTGAGCCATTTTAAAAAATTTTAACTGTTCATTTATAGTAAACTAGGCGGCCCCGCGGCTCCGCTCGCGTAGATTTGGTTCACTACTATCGTCACTGTTTATTCCTTATGTTACCCAACGTAATAAAATATCTCCCATTATTTCCCCTTATCTCCCAATATTTCTCCTTATCGCCCATAATCTCTACATAATTTCCATTATCTAGGCATCTCCCATTATTTCTCCTTATCTCCCATTATTTCTCCTTATCTCCCATTATTTCTCCTTATCTCCCATTATTTCATCTTATCTCCCATTATCTCACCATAATTCCCATTATCTAGACTTATCTCGACTTATGTCGCAATATTTCTCCTTATATCCCATTATTTCCCCTTATCTCCCATTATCTCACCATAATTCCCATTATCTAGACTTATCTCTGCTTATATCCCATTATTTCTCCTTATCTCCCATTATTTATACTTATCTCTCATTATCTCACCTCATCTCCCATTATCGAGGCTTATCTCGACGTATCTCCCATTATTTCTCCTTATCTCCCATTATTTCTTCTTATCTCCCATTATCTCACCTTATCTCCCATTATCTAGGCTTATATCGAATTATATAGAACATATGTATAAATTTATAAAAACACATAAATCGGATAAGTGGTTCTCAAGTGATAAGTGCACTAACGGATAGACACACAGACAGGCAGAGAGACAGGCAGAGAGACAGGCAGAGAGACAGGCAGAGAGACAGGCAGAGAGACAGGCAGAGAGACAGGCAGACAGACAGGCAGAGAGACAGGCAGACAGACAGACAGAGAGACGTTACGTTTTATATGTATTCTAGATAGAAGATTATAGATAACTTGGCCAGAGAACAAATGTATGAATTAAAAAAAAAAAATCACGTAAATCGGATAAGTAGTTGTCGAGTGATAAGCGTACTAACGGACAGACAGATACACAGAGAGATGTTTCATTTTATATATATTATATTCTTTGCTACATGATATTGTTCCACATTTAATGCTTTAGGCAGTGTATTGCAAGAGAACGCGCTAGCGGCAAACTATTCTCCGACTTGATTCACTATTATCGTTACTGCTTATTCCTTATGTCACCTAACGTAATAAAATATATCCTATAACCTGGCTAGAGAACATATATATGTTTAAAAAAAAAAGCAAGTAAATCGGATAAGTGGTTCTCCAGTGATAAGCGCACTAACGGACAGACAGACAGACAGAGAGACGTTACATTTTATATATATTACAGATATTCTTTGCTACATGATATTGTTTCATATTTAATGGTTTAGCATGTTTAAAAAAAAAGTACGTAAATCGGATAAGTGGTTCTCCAGTGATAAGCGCACTAATGGACAGACAGACAAATAGACAGATAGACGTTGTATTTTCTATATATTATAGATGTAATAAAATATATATATATATATATATATATATATATATATATATATATATATATATATATATATATAACCTGGTCAGAGAACATATGTATGAATTTAAAAAATCACGTAAATTGGATAAGTGGTTCTCGAGAGATAAGCGCACTAACTGACAGACAGACAGACGTTGCATTTTATATATATTATAGATATAGATTATTATTATTATATAACCCTGGCCAAAGAATATATGTATGAATTAAAAAAAAAAAAAACACGTAAATCGGATAATTGGTTCTCGCGTGATAAACGCACTAATGGATAGACAGACAGAGAGACATTGCATTTTATATATATTATAGAATATAGATATTCTCTGCTACATAATATGGTTCCACATTTAATGGTTTAGGCTGTGTATTGCAAGGAAACGCGCTAGCGGCAAACTTTTTTTCCGACTTCATTTGCTGTTTTACGTCACTGCTCATTTTTTTGCTACCTATCGTTATAAAATATAGCCTATAACCTGGCCAGAGAACATATGTATGTTTTTTAAAAAAAGTACGTAAATCGGATAAGTGGTTCTCCAGTGATAAGCGCACTAACGGACAGACAGACAGACAGGCAGACAGACAGAGAGGTTGCATTTTATATATATTATAGAAGATATATAAGGTGGAAGGAACGGGTTAGAAGGGTGGTTGCGCATCTTATAATATACTTCTATTTCAATGCTCTTGCTTTTAAGTATTCCCAATTTTAATAGAATAGTATGTAACCTAAAAAATGTTAAGTTGATTATAGCAAAAGTTTTAGAAATACAATCAGTTAAATTGGCCGAAACTTACTTATCTCTGAAACAGTAGGTAAATTGTTTTTACGAGCCTTGCTACAGGGAAAGAATTAATACCTACAATTTTGGCATTTAGCAAGTCTGTTTCATTTGAATAACCCATAGCAGATTTCTACAGCTGCCGTTCAGATTCATTTGTACCATTGCAAGAGACACGCTCTAATAGACGGCGTATAGAAAATATATAAAGGCCAATTGACCATAAGTGTTTCAGTCACGATTTTCAAGTTGTATGGTAGTTTGTCATGGGACCGGCATCTACTGAACGCCCATATTTCTGATCAATTGAAGCGTGCGGTACTATACCTACTTTCCGATGTCAGACACGGTATCTGCATCTACACGCCCGTATTTTTTTATGTAACGGAGATCGTAGGTTTATTATATCGACCATACTTTCTATCGGTAATTTACACGTATGAAATATATATTTTTTTAATTATCATGGGCACACTATACAGACGTCCCTCACGGCTATCTTGAACTGACTTTAATTCAAAGTTCTTCTCAATTGCAATATTATTGGTGAAAAAGGTTTGTGAAAGTATATGAAATAAAAAAAGAAAAAAATTTTGAAATCTTTCATCGAGTTATTTTGAATATAGCGAGAAATTTAAAAAAGAAAAACTGCTTTTTTGAATTTAATTGATCATGTTAACTATTTAAAATAACATAATGCGTGTGCATGTGAATATGTGCGTGCCTTCAGTATGATTTTATGTAGTGTGTGCGTATGCACGTGTGTTTGTGTGTCTGTACCTGTGCGCTTGCGCGTACAAGTGTATTGGAGAATACAAAGTACTATTTAAGTATATAAAGCTTAAAATGAGTAAAACCGAAAATTACTAATGTTTGGATAAGCTTGTATATTTGTGTATGTTATCTATATTTTTTTTACCTAACTTACTTATACATATAGAATTTATACGTAGATGTTATTTTGGAAAAATTCTGTAAATTTCTCATTTATATGTAATACTAGCCGTGCTCGCGGCTCCGCCCGCGTGAACTTGATTCACTACTATCGTCACTGCTTATTCCTTATAGTACCTAACGTAACAAAATATATACTAAAACCTGCCCAGAGAACATATCTATGAATGTATTTTATAAAAAGACACGTAAATCGGATAAGTGGTTCTTGAGTGCTAAGCGCACTAACGGACAGACAGGCAGAGAGACGTTGCGTTTTATATATATATATATATATATATATATATATATATATATATATATATATATATATATATATATATATTATAGATTTTTTTTTGATAAATATTAAGATTTAAAAAAAAAACACGTAAATTGGATAAGTGGTCCTCGAATGATAGTGCACTAACAGACAGACAGACAGAGAGACGCTGCATTTTATATATATTGTATTCTTTGTTACATGATGTTGTTCTCTATTTAACCGTTTAGGCAGCGTATCGCAACAAAGTGCACTAGCGGCAAACTTTTTCTGATTTGATTCACCATCGTCACTACTTATTTCTTATATTACCTAATGTAATAAAATATATCCTATAA
>CM032456.1:53620201-53622701 GCA_019049505.1 Pachyrhynchus sulphureomaculatus
AAAAAAGTCAAATAGCAGCAAAGAGAGTTTGTAGATTTACGTAAAGCCTATGATACTGTGTCTGTTAAAAACTTAAAAGTGTTGCATAGAACGGATATTACTTACACTTTAATAAATACTGAGAAATTATAGTTCTTGGAATTAGATCGAGGCAAATTGGAGCAAGTAGATTTTATGTTTATCGCTACCTGAGATCGATGTTAAACAATCAAAGTGACGGCCTCCAAAAAATCAAAGGTCGTATAGAAACAGCATGCACAGTCTTTGTCAACATGAAAGAAGTATTATGTTTTCCACCAATATACATTAATATAAAAACAACGCTGTTGAAATGTTCTGTTTTTAGTCTTGTTTTGTAGGGCGGACACTGAATAAAGAAGCTATGAGAAGAATAGAGGCTTTTGAAATGTAGCCATAGAGAAGAATCTGTCTAGTCTCTTGGATAGATAGAGTGACCAATAAGACTGTCCTTTAATAAATGCAAAAAAACAACAGAATGTGTTGATCCTGCTCACAAACAAAAATTACCTAGGTCACATAGTGCGAAATGCCAAGTATCGCTTACTGTAATTGGTACTGCAGCACAAAATCGAGGAACCTCGCCCGCCAGGTAGACGACATCTGTTTTGGCTGAAAAATTTGAGAGATTAGTATGAATTAACGTCTGCCCAATTATTTAAAACGGAGGTCATAATCGCGAACACTCTTTTCAGAAGAGTACGCACTTGAAGAAGAAGAAGAAGATAATGTTTATCGAACCGTCTTCTTCTTCTTCTTTACAGCCTGCTCCCATCCACTCCCTGGATGTAGGCCTCTCCAGAACCGTTCTGTTCCAATTTTTTCCTATTCATAAAATGTTCTTTGGGAAACGAAATATGCAAATGACGGTCATGCTTCTATTCAATCGATCACACATGGATCAAGGTTATTATACCAGAATATGTCTGATCTTATAGAAACTAAACGTTACGTGAGACATTTGCATATATAAAGAATGAACGTCAAAACTGTCCAGAATATTTCCCGGGTCCAATTTTATGCTTTTTTCTTTTAAATGATATATTGGGAATTTTTTTCAATGAAAATAATTAAGGGATTTGCAAGAAGTACGCATAACAGCATCCCGCGAAAAACTGAAATATTAAAGAGACCTGGAAAGAGGGATTCCCTAGAGCAACTAAGAGAGAGTTAAAAGAATAACAGAATCATATGGAAGTTTGTCATTGGATAACGTCAATGAGGGGCGTTTTGAATCCGATATTCATTCATCCATTACACTAACTTAACAATCTTTTGTTTTTTATCGAAAAAATATTTAAATGTAAATGCAAAACTAATAAGATTTACTTAATTTGCTCTCTCAAACTAAATTGGTATCTGCACGGTTCGTCTCGGACATGTTTCCCCAATCGTCTATATCTTACAATGGTAATAAACGAAAATTTCTCTGCTGTTCCTGTAAAACCACAAACCAAACTCAACGAACTCCTTTTCGTGTTATACGTGATTAAAACCACTCTCCATTCGGTCCAATAATAAACATCGTTCTCACCTAGTTATCAGATTTTATTTTAATTAGCATTTTAACTGTTTCAAGTTCCGAGCGAAATGGCTTCGGCCAAAAGGCACATCCCATGCACGTTCTATTTGCATTTCGTGAATGTCCAGGGATATTTTTTTAGCTCGTTCATGAATTGAATGTGATTATATTTGAAGCGAAAATCACAAATATTCTGAATAATCAGAGTAATAGGTTGATATTTTATGTCTTTTTAAGATTTATTTATTTTAAAACTACCCTGTTCTGGAACCGAAGCAAATAAAAATATGGGGGGTAGTTCCAAGCCATTATAGAAAAAAAATTCGTTCAACGCTTTCTTTTTAAGGCAGTTCACTCGTAAATCCACTTTTCTTAAGAATTCGATGAAATTGAACTATGATGCTAATCTAAATGTTTTTCATATAATTAAAAAAAAATTGACCGATTGCGAAGCGAGATATTCATAATTAAAATGCCCATAATTAACATGCAATAGCCAATGAAGTATAAAAAAATACATAGTTTCGTGTATATCTTCTACAAGTACTTTCATGGAAAGTGTTCGAAGGATGTGGCTCGCTTAATTCCTCCAAGAGCGGTGCATGTTAGAAGTACACGTCGCGCTAATTCTTCACATCCGTATGAGGTTCAGCTTGTTACTCCTCGTACAACGCTTTTCAAGCAGTCTTTTATATGGAGAACATCATCCCTTTGGAATAATTTGCCCAACACTGTGTTTCCCACCGAGTGCAATCTACACCGATTCAAGAACAACGTGAATCGCTTTCTCCGCACACGTGTGGCTCCCGTAGCGCTTTAGGGACTTCCCTGTAGCACGTGTGCTAGACCCATAAAAAAAAAAAAAAATTTTAAAAACTATTACTTAGTAAAATATATATATATATATATATATATATATATATATATATATATATATATATATATATATATTGAAATTAT
>CM032456.1:53627701-53650201 GCA_019049505.1 Pachyrhynchus sulphureomaculatus
CATAGGTAATAGTTGTTCGCATAAATGCAATAACACCCGTGGCAGCACTACCGCGTAGTCTAAAAGGTGCTGTGAAATACAGAAATGCATGTTTGGGCACTTGGACAACGTTGACGGGTATTACGATATCCTCGAGGATATCATTGGGATATGGATAAAGGGTAAAATCCCTACTGCGGCGGGGAGGTGGGCGATAAAAAAAAAATTATAAAGCACACATCCTCGCCGATATCCTTAAGATATGAAAAAGGGTAAAATCCCTATTCAAGACTGTGTTTCCCACCGAGTACAATTTACAGCGATTCAAGAACAACGTGAACCGGTCTTTCCGCACACGTGTCGCTCCTGTAGTGCTTTAGGGCCTTCCCTGCAGCATGTGTGCTAGATCCATAAAACAAAATTATGTATATATATATATATATATATATATATATATATATATACATATATATATATATATATATATATATATATATATATATATATATTATATATATATATATATATATATATTATATATATATATATATATATATATATATATATATATATATATATATATATATACATATATACATACATATATATATATATATATATATATATATATATATATATATATATATATATACATACATATATATATATATATATATATATATATATTATATATATATATATATATATATATATATATATATATATATACATATATACATATATACATATATATATATATATATATATATATATATATATATATATATATATATATATATATATATATATATATATATATACATATATATAGTAGGATGACCGCAAAAAATCGATGTCGGAATTTTGTTCGTCTGGACTCCACAAAACGATTCCCCTTTCCAGATATTGAGATAGCCGAAATTTGAGCTCGATTAAACGACGTTAACCCGTGCCGCTCGTCGCTCAAAGTTTGAGAAAATCCAAATTTTTGGCCAAAAAGCTGACATATGGAGCCATAACTCCAGAACGGTAAATAATAGAAACACGCTTAATATCTCAAAAGAAAGCTAATGTTGTTCTTCAAAATTTATATTATATACATAATTGTTGTTATTTTAAGTCAAACCGAGTTACAACAGCCTTTAGCCCCAAAAACGTGACCTGGTACCAGTAGGAGCCAGTTTGGGAGTATTCTAAGAATTTTACGGGTTTTTACATAATGTGTCTCGGAATTAACATTTTTTTGTTAAAAAGTATTTTGGAACTCAATTTTCAAACATAAAGAGCCTTTGGTTCAAATTTAATCTTTTATTATATGGGGATTACCTGACTAGTTTACCAAAGAAAGACCCGTTTGACAGGTAAAAAGGAGGGTGAATCTAATTTCTATTTTAGGGATGGTGATTTTACTTCAGCGTACAACCGACCTTTTATTTATTCAGTTTAGTTTCTAAAGTGCCTTTGAGCTGGTTAGATCGAACAATTATCTAGTGAACATATTTTAAGACACTGAAGAGGACAGCATCTACCAGGAACTTGAGAGCTTGGAGGAAATGGACATCCCTGAAGAAGCTGCAGAAGATCCAGGACCATCTGAGAGCAAAATGATGAAAGTTTCATTTGCAAGGGGCGTTAAAGAGATTTTAAACATGAAATTGTCCATTTTATTAGATCGATGTAAGGTATCCGACAGAAATGCCACGAGAATTTTAATAGCTACTCTAGAAGTACTAAACCTTGACCCTCTTGAGTACAAAGTCTCGAAAACTTTATTACATGATAAAAGGCAAATGTTCAGAGAACAATATAATAAAAAAAAAAATTTTTGATAAAGTAAACATTCCTGAAAAAGAGCCCGTGTTTGTCCATTGGGACGGTAAAGTTTTACCGGGTGTTTTAAAAAATGAACACTGTGAGCGAATAGCTATAGCTATTTCATATGGCGGAAAGGAACAGCTGCTGGGAGTTCCTGTAACAGCAAACAGCTCTGGAGAGGAGCAAGCCGTAGCCGTATATGAATGCCTACGTGAATACACCGTCAAGGCGATGTGCTTCGACACTACAGCATCCAACACGGGAAGACTCACATTGGAGCAAATGTTAGGAAGAGAATTGTTATACCTAGCTTGTCGTCACCATATCTTGGAAATTCTGTTAAGAGGCGTATTCGACACAAAAATGGGATCAACCACTGGACCTCATCCAGACATTTTCAAGAGATTCCTCACTGCGTGGCCCAAGATAGACAAAGGAAAATACGACACAGGTATCAGTGACAATCTAATACAAAAGCAGCTAACTCCAGAAGTAATTGCAAATGTTACTGCTGAATTCGAGACCAAATTAACTGAGAGCCACCCCAGAGATGACTACAAGGAGCTATTGCAGTTGATTCTCGTATTTGTTGGATCACTAGACGGCAATGTTGTGGGTTTTAGAACTCCAGGAGCCATTCATCACGCTAGGTGGATGGCAAAGGCTATTTACTGCTTAAAAATGTTCATTTTTTCGTCGTCAATTTAAGATGTCTAAAGAAGAAGAAAGTTCTGTGCGTGCCATTTCTGTTTTCCTAGTTAAAATTTATTGTAAAGCTTGGTTCAATGCTTCAAAAGCTCATCTTGCACCAAAGCAAGATTTAGGTATTTTGCATAGTCTGTTAGACTATAAAGAATGTGACAACGACATTGCAGAAATAGCCCTGACCAAATTTTCGAACCATTTGTGGTATTTGAATGCAAAGTTGGTGGGATTATCGTTTTTTGATCCCACCATTACAGACGATGAAAAGTTGTTAATGGCTAATAAATTGCTCAGTAGCACAGATGAACCATCACAGCACGCTAGGGTTGTAAATCCAAAAGTTAGGAAAGAAAACTTAAAAGAGGTAGTTGATGGAGGATTGGTAAATTTACTTACCAAAGAAACGTTTACATTCTTTGACCAATTTAATATAAAAACAGATTTCCTAAGACAACATCCAAACACCTGGCCTCAAAATAATCACTTCCAAGAAGGATTGAAAATTGTCAAAACATTAAAAGTAGTTAATGATATGGCTGAGCGTGGTGTTAAATTAATAACCGACTTTGACGACCTTCTGACAAAAGATGAAGACCAAAAGCAATATGTCCTGCAAGTTGTAAGTAAATGCCGAGCATTATATCCTGACGTTTCAAAAACTACTTTAACAAAAGCTCTAGAATAGATTAGATAACTATGTAAAATTATCAACTCATGTAGGTACTACGTCTGTATCTTTTCTGTGTCTGTTTCGTATGTATTATATACCTAATTTTTATATTTTAAATAAAAAATGTCATTAGACTTATCAGTATTACTTGTTTTTTTTATTATATTTCTACTTTTAAACTCAAAAATATACCAAAAAAAAAGGAAAATTTATCACTTAATAACAAAATATACGAAGTATGCTCCTAGTGGTACCAGGTCACGTTTTTGGGGCTAAAGGCTGTTGTAACTCAGTTTGACTTAAAATAACAACAATTATGTATAGAACATAAATTTTGAAGAACAACATTAGCTTTCTTTTGAGATATTAAGCGTGTTTCTATTATTTACCGTTCTGGAGTTATGGCTCCATATGTCAGCTTTTTGGCCAAAAATTTGGATTTTTTCAAACTTTGAGCGACGAGCGGCACGGGTTAAACGTCGTTTAATCGAGCTCAAATTTCGGCTATCTCAATATCTGGAAAGGGGAATCGTTTTGTGGGGTCCAGACGAAAAAGATTCCGACATTTTTTTTCCCCCCCTCTACGAGATCCGGTCACTCTAATATATATATATATATATATATATATATATATATATATATATATATATATATATATATATATATATATATATATATATATATATATATATATATATATATATATATATATATATATATATATATATATATATATATATATATATATATATATATATATATATATATATATATATATATATATATATATATATATATATATATATATATATATATATATATATATATATATATATATATATATATATTATATATATATATATATATATATATATATATATATATATATATATAAATATAAATATATATAATATATATATATATATATATATATATATATATATATATATATATATATATATATATATATATATATAAATATATATATATATATAATATGCATAAAATTCGAAGTCAGCAGGTCAAAGAACATAAGAAAAGTGTACCTGGACGTTAATTTGACTAAAAGATATAAAATGGGGATAAAAATAAAAATGTCCATTATATAAAAGAGGAAAAAACATTATCAGGATTCACGATAAATAATTTCAATAAATCTCATAAATAAACTTATAATCCGGTACATTATATATTGATTTTTCACGCTTTCTACAGCAATTTAGCGAATTTTTCCATTTTTTCCGCAAAATTTTGCATGTTGAGCTGTAAAAAAAATGTTCTTAACAAAGTCGTGTTCAGCTGTGAATAATTATTTCTGGAGATCCAAGAAACCATGAGTGCCACTATCTTTTTTGAAACCACATGTTATTAGTATGTCACACATTATACAGTAGACATGTCGGACTCGAGTGTTTCCCTGATACTGGACAGAGAAACCGAAATATTTAGCATAGTACCTGTTAGGTAAAGGTGTCAAATTTCAGTTCTTTTATCGAAGCTGTTGGACAGTTTATCGATGGAAATATTGATAATGGATTATCACAACTAGTGAATGTTTTATTTTCTAATAAAAGTTCGGTTTCTTCTTGAACGGAGAATGTAGAAAAGTATTTAAATTAATGCATTTAACTTTCCGCAACAGATAAAATCAGTAATATATATTTTCTACACGATAAATATGTAAAGATCAAAGATAGTACAATTAGCAGCAACCAGCATTATGGTTACCACCCATTTACTACAGTATTGTGGTAGGTATCTTTAATTAACTTCACGACTTGGCATATTTATGCCTAAAAAACTATAATCACGATAATTTCAGCTTATGTAGTTTTTTTTTTGATGTTTAATGGAACTTTTACTCTATATGGGTTTATAGTAGATAAATGCCTTGTACTATAGGTAAATGATTGCCGCACCTTCAGTTTAATTTAGTAGTTTTGTAAAAATGTAATAATGTTCTGGTGAGCTACACGTTGGTGATGGTATATAATATAACGTATGTACCTTTTCTTGAACCTTCTAAATTAAAAAGAAAAGAATGATCTAATATCTAGGCTACTGTTCTTCTTCTAGTATAAAATGTAATATTTTTTTAAAAAAGCTATCTAGGTTAGATGTAAGGAAAGCGAAGAAATGCTGTTTTTAGGAAAAATTTACTTTGATTCTAGTCCAACAGAATTTTCCACCACAATGGATTTACATATTTTTTGAACAGATTTTTGTCTATTAAATAGTTTTTAAATATTGTATTTGTTAAAAAAAAATCACTATTTAAAATTTTTGCTTTTCTCAACGTTTCAGGCTCTTTAGATCACAAAGTACCCAAACACAGTCTGTCGGTCGGTCTGTTTGTCTATATCAGTTTCCTTCGCTCTTGGTTAAAATAATGAACGAAGTTTATATTACTTCCTCATTATGCCCCAATTTAGCAGAGATAATACGAGTATATACTACAGAACTTAATAAAATATTTCTGGAGTCCTTCCTCTGCCAAACTGACGCAAACGCCTACAGGATTTAAGCCTCTTAAGGATACATTGTCCACCTGCCGTGAAACGCCAATATCCTATAAAAAGAATAACCGAGTTGAATCCTTTTAATACACCTCTAGTCCAGAATTATTGGAGATACTATGTGAGTTTTTCTAATACTTCGCAATTGCTAAACAAGTCATAGATACGAGGGTTGATTGAAAAGCGTTGTAAAAGACAAGGTAAATAACATTTTTTGCAAAGACAAAAGTTTATTTCATACATAATCTGCATTGAGCTCAATATATTTACTCCAGCGGGATTCAAAACTGCAAGAATATCTGTCACCATCTTAACGTATTTCAAGTTTAGTTGAGACTCATTGTTTTTAGGGTTAGGTTCCTGGAAAAGACTCTTTGATTGTTTCATCCCCGTCCAGTCACTTTCGAACCTGCTTTCTACAGTCCTGGGATGCCTCACTGACCATATTGTATAGGAATTTCCAAACAGCGTTAGGTGCTGAGCTTGTCTACCCAGAGTATTAGCTATCGAATTTCCAAGGATACCCACGTGGTCAAGTTCCATTAGTACTTAGGCAAGAAGCAGGCTGTTTCAGCACTTTTAGTTGACGAAGAAGTCCTTGCACTAGTTTACTACGTCCCAGTCACACATTGAGACGCCGAATAATTTTGTTTGGAAGACAGATGCATATCCGCCCAGAGACTTTGGTAAAATTATTCCTAGTTGTGTGCAGTATGCATTCACCCCCGCGCCCCCATAAAGAGAAGTATATATAAGTGGTGAATCTCCTCTTTGGAAACACAGTTCCACTAGTGCAGTCTTTACTTTTTGATATAAGAACCTTTCAAGATCCGTTTATAAAGTATTTATTACAGTCTATCAAGTAAAAACGTGATCGCTCCTATTCTTGAAAAAATGTATTTCGAGAGCATTTTTTGCCATCAATGTATTCTTTATTTATCTTAGTAAGTTGTCCATTCGCCTCCTGCAGCAATAATCGCCTGGCTTCTTCGAGACATGCTATCCAAGCGATTTGCTGCTTACTCTGCATATTTTTCGAATCTCGCGAGACAGTCAAGTCCTCAGAGTCATTCCTCTGAACTTTCTCTTCACAAAGGACCAAACGTTTTCAATAAGGTTTCTTCAATTTTGTTTCTGAATTTGACATCATGAGCACGAAGATGTTGTCGAATGGTCTCATGAGACACATTCAAACCCGATTTTCTTAATTTTGCCGCTCCTTGACGCTGAGTTAATTTCGGGTCCCGTGAAAACAAAGACACGATTCGTTTTTCGACTTTGACAGTGACTTTGCCTACCGAGCCACGTTTTGGCAAGTCCTTGACATTTTTCATATCGTTAAAATGATTTGTCCACTTCTTCACAGACGATACCGATTTTTTAATATATTTAGCGGCCGCGGAATATGTCATTTTAGATCCCTTTGAATGAAAAACTGCCTCGAACCGACGCGCAAACACGTGACTCATTTTAGATTTTATGTGATTTCGACGAAAGTTCGTAATCGACTGATACTTTTACTAAAATGCGTCGTAGCCAAAGGTTCCCTCTACCGTTTTGTTGTTGAATCGCTAGAATCGCGTCTACCAAAAATGTATTATCGCCGACACGTTCTTACTTGATAGACTGTACATAAAATATCAAGTATTACTTAGATTAAGTTATTCTTTAATGAGCGAAACTGCAAATGTGTGAGGGGAATGCTGGCTAAAAAAATGTATCGAAAATTCGAGCGTGTAAATGACTTTGAATAGATTTTATTTAATAATAAATTTTTTTCTTTGCAATTCACGCTCGCAAAACAATAGAATGTATCTCGCACAGATCATTTTCAATTGGTTATTCAATTTAGGCCTTATTTTATTCCCATCTTATTCTTCGAATTATTAGGCCTATTATTATCATAAACGATTCCTAAATTGGTTAACCACAAGATTAAAATGCGTTTCGTTGCCGTAGCGGTTTAACACGGTTAAAGTGGAAAAATAATCAATTTTTCATGTTCTCGTAATCGAACGGCATTAACTTGTTTTAATCGAATAACTTTTTTTCAAGGTGTACGTGAAAGAATAGTAAATCACTTAAAATTCAGTAAAAAAATAAGATGTAATCGATTTCCGGTTTTCTGTCAAGGTCTGTTTATCGATATTTCGTCTCAAATGCTTTGTTTCTTCTTCGGTTCGTCGTAAATTCAATTGATTGACAAGAATGGCCAAAATATAAAAGACGCTCCCTTATAACGGGTTGTCAAAAAAGTATTGAGCCGTTTAAAGTCAAAATTGAGACAATTGTTTTTATATTTTAAGTTTTTAGTTCAACGATCTTTTACCATTTTGCTAGCAACACCATAATTCCGTCACTGTAGAACTTCTGTGAAAAAATTGTGACAAGTACACAGGCCTCTTTTGAAACTAACAGTGTTCAGGTAGTTTTGCAGAGAGAAACAAAAAGTAGTCTGACGTTGCAAGGTCCGGGCTATACGGTGGATGCATTAAATCTTTCCAGCTAAGCTCTCTCAGTTTTTTCCGAGTCATCAATATGTGTCTTATCTAGCGTTGTCATGATGGAAGACGACAGCCTTTCTGTTTTTTTATCGTTCACCCCCCCCCCACCTGAGTAGGGATTTTACCCTTTTTCATATCCTTAGGATATCGGCGAAGATATCGTAATACCCGTCAACGTTGTCCAAGTTCCAAAACATACATTTTTGTATTTCATAGCACCTTTAAGACAACGCGGTAGTGCTGCCACTGACGTTATTTCATTTCTGTAAACAACTACTACCTATGTACGTGACCAGGCCAAATTTGCTTAATTAATAAATAAGGAACCGACCTTCCGGGATTGGGACCTTAGACCTTCTGCACCGCAAGCAAGTACTACGCCACGGGCCGCTGTTGACCAGTTCTGGCCGATGGTTTTTAATGGCTTGCCTTAATCAATTGCTCACAGTAGAATACAAAATCAATCGTTTGACCAGGCTGCCTTCCTACCAAACACATAGCATCACCATTTTTGGCGTCAATCCCGGCTTTGCCATAGTTCGTGGCGCTTTATTCTTTTTCGACCACAATCTTTGACGATGATTGATTAACTGCCCCAGAAATATTTAGTGTCAAATCTTGTGGCACCCAAACATCGAACTTAGCTAGCCAGCTTTCTCCAAATGGTTTAAAACTATTTGGGGATAAATGTTTAGTTTTTTGACGATATCATGGCTACTTACATGCCGGTCTTGCTCAACTTTTGCCAAAATTCTATCAACTTTTTCTGTCATGGGCGGACAAGTGCGAGGAGCATCTTTGATATCGAAATTTCCCGAACGAAACCGACTGAACTATCTTTTGGTTGTTGCTTTTGGTAACATATCTTGACCCTAAACAGCACAGATTTCTTCATAGACCTGCCCAGCATTGGTGTCTTTATCGAAATTAGTTGTAAAATATAGCAAACCTTTGCAGAAATTTCATTTATCTTCAAGACGCTCATATTAAGTCTGAATAAACCAATTTCAACAGTTTTTGCACATCTACTACTGTCAAGCCAGTCAATCATCGCTCCTGATGAAGCTAACATGGTTAGCGAAATGCGCGTCGAGTGCAAAAATAAAGTGTTTGGTATAGTGGTGATATATACTGAGTAGTATTATTGTGACAAAGATTCCACATTCCCAACTTAGTACTGTCAAATGTCAGCTTTCTAGTGACTCTAAATAAAGTCCGATGCGACTTATATTACCTGAGATATATGAGGCTAAAACTATCTAACGAGAAAAAGGCTTACTACATCGACAACCTAATGTATGCAAGGTGCCTCAAAATAGTTTGGTGTTTAAATACTTATGATTAAAAAAAAAAAAATTTGACATCGGTCAACCTAGCAGTCCAAGCCAATACTTGTTGGCTCAGAGTGCCGTATTATCAATGTGTTTAATTGATGTATAGATTAATGTCCGGTTGTACACCAAAGGGTAATAGGAAGAGGGAGAATGGAACCTCATATGCTGTGGTAGGTTTTATTAAATATAATCCATCAGATTTTACAAGCACGGGAAGAGGTCAGTAAATACTCAAAATGGTATCACCAACCACACCCACTCATCGAAAGGGCTTACATCTATTAACCCAGAAAAAATCCACCCCCGTAATACTTCAGATTCCCGAAAGCTTAACATCTCAAATTTTAAATAACTTGAAATTAACACTGATTAAAACAAATATTGGGTGATTGCAAAAGTTCGTGCCCGATTAGAAATCAAATAAAATACAATACATGTTCATGAAAAATAGTATTTATTAACCACTCTCCATAATTTTCTATAACTGTCTCCCATCGAATTCCTTCTTTGAAGAGAAACCACGCAGTTTCTATAAAGAAGAAATTTGTAGAAACTGCGTGGATTCTCTTCAAAGAAAGTCGTAAGGTAGTTTTTGACTTTTTCCATAGAATCAAATTTTTTGCCATTCAAATTATTTTGCAGAGAATGAAACAGATGAAAATCTGAAGGGGCAAGGTCAGGGCAGTACGGCGAGCGCTGAAGAATTTCCCATTTTAACTCCCTCAGTTTTTGCAGTGACTGTTGAGCAACACGTGGTCTGGCGTTGCCATGCTGAAAGATGATGCCTTTTCGATTGACCAAATTTGGACGTTTTGCTTGGATTTCAACATTAAGTTGAGTACTTCTCCCCAGTTATTGTTTGGCCACGTGGAAGAAGCTCGTAAAAAAATATTCGTCTGCAATCCCACCAGACGCATAACAATACTTTCATCGAATGCAATTCAACCTTTGCCATAGATTCTGCTCTTTCACTTCCATGCTTCCAGCTTCTTTTTCTTATTATGTTATTATACACAACCCATTTTTCATCTCCAGTTATGACTTGACCCAAGAAAGGTTCGTTTTGTTGATCGGCGAGGAGAGAAATATCTGTGGAAACACGGTGCAGTTTGTTCTGTTCTGTCAAAACGTGCGGAACCCATATATCGAGTTTCAAAGTGTCTCCAAGTTGCTTTAAATAACGAAATACAGTCGCATTGTCAACATTTAGTCTCTCCGCAATTTATTCAGTGATAATCCGTGGATTATTATTCACTAAGTCACGAATAAAGTCATTAGGAATGCCGGGAGCGCCCAGAGCGAAGTTTATCGTTTAGATTGAAGCCATCATTTCGAAATCAGAAGCATGATCCAAATAAACGTCTTGAATATTTTTTGTTGCGGTTCCAACATGCACTCCCTTTTTAAATTCATATAACATAATATGACGAAAATGTAACTTTTCCTTTTCCATTTCGAATATTAATCTTGCACACAAAATAATTTAAATATACTTTTTTTAAGGTTATGTTAACTCACGATGCACTTAGATAACTGTCAGTTAATAATATATTTATAACAGAAACATTAGCATAGTCAAAAGTACATGCTTCTGCCATCTATGAAAATCGGACATTAACTTTTGCAATCACCCAATAGAATAGATACTTAAAAAATTGTTAACAAAATAAAACAGTGCAACCTAGGTAATGCCAAGTAAATTTTTTATATGTTTAAATTATATTACTTTTCAAAAATAGTATTTTTTTTAAAAGGGACATAGACATGAATGAAAGGTCTGGAATTATAACCTTACGCAATAAGATTTTAACTAGACTGTACAGGGTGAGTCAACTATAGAGTAAAGTTTATTATCTCATTTGTTTCGGGAATGACGAAAAAATGTTAAATACAATAGTTTTAGGGAATGTGAAGGTGCATAGTTTAAATTTATTTTTGAATATACAGGGTTCTTTAAAAAAGTGTCGCCAATATAACATATGTTTTTTAAAATCTTATTTTCTAATTTATTTTTAAATTCTGCGTAAAATTTGATTACTTTTTTATTAATAATTTTATATACCTAAACTAATATTTCATTTTTTTTTTAAAAAAAAATACTAATTTTCAGTTTTGTAAAAAATTGCTAGTAGCGCCATTGTTTCTGAAGGTGGTATACTCATAATTGGTACGAGAGTTCTATAGAGATGAAATAAAGATATATGTAAAGAAATTTGAGTTAGATGCTACAGGGTGTTCAAAATAAATTTATGCATTTCGTCTATTTTAAATTGAAAAATCTCAAATTTTCTAAATGACACACCCTGTATACTATTATTTTTCTGATAGATTTTGCAAAACCCTTCAACTTTTATTAAGTATGTCATATACCTATTTCTAATAGTTTTTGATTTATTTTGAATTAATGAATGAATCCATCCCTACCGATCCATTTTTGTGGGTAACGATCGTTTAAAGTTCCCGAACTTCCAAGTGGTAATGAGCAGGAGCTCCGTCTTGTTGAATCCACATTTGTTCCCTTTCAAAGTTATCAACTTCTTCAAGAAGCTGGGGCAATTCGTTTTGCAAAAAATTTAGATATCTAGGCCCGTTAAACGGTTCGCGGAAAGAATATGGACCAATAATTCGAAAATTTAATATTCCACACCATACATTAAGCGATCAATGGTTTTGATTTTGAACTTCCCGGACCCAAAATGGATTAACTGTTGAATAGTAATGCATGTTATAGCTGTTAATTGCTCCATTACTGCAAAAAGTAGCTTCATCAGAAAAACATTATTTTGGATAAAAAATTTGGATCGGCCTTTATTGCTCCATTCATGGTGGTACAAAAATTTACTCGACGTTCAAAATCACGGTCTTGAAGTTCTTGGTGTAGTTCCATATAAAAGGGATGATACTTGTATTTTGTCGTGGTGCGATTAGCCGTAGATTTAAGTCAGCTAGTTGACGGCTGTTGACCTGGGGATTATCTTCAACACGAAGTAAAATCTCTATTTCTTTTTCCTCATTGACAGCATTCTGGTTTACTACTTTCCGTTTCGTATACTTAACGCCGCTACTACCATCAAACCATTCCATTAAGCACTGAAAAGATTTTCTCGATGGTATACGTCTATTAGGGTACTTCGCTCCGTAAAGCCTTACTGCCAAAAGACATTTTTTTCCCGCCTGGCCCAGTATATAAACCATATCAATTAATTTATTTTTAGGAAAATCCATAACTATTACCTTTATACGTCACTTACTACTACTACTGTTTTTACTTGCTTAATAGACATGTCAAAATTTGACGTTGTTTTGTCTTGGCAACTATGATATAGCGTAAGTGTATTAAAAACAAGGGTAAAAATTGCAAAATTCGAAATAAATAGAAAACTATTAGAAATAGGTATATGACATACTTAATAAAAGTTGAAGGATTTTGTAAAATCTATCAGAAAAATTAATAATTTACAGGATGTGCCATTTAGAAAATTTGAGATTTTTTAATTTAAAATAGTCGAAATGTATAAATTTATTTTGAACTCCCTGTAGCATCTTACTCAAATTTCTTTACATATAGCTTTTTAGTCATCTCTATAGAATGCTCGTACCAATTATGAGTATTCGACTTTCAGAAACAATGGTGCTACTGGCAATTTTTTACAAAACTAAAAACTAGTATTTAAAAAAAAAAAAAAAATATATATAAAAACTATTAGGTTTAGGTATATAACATTATTAACGAAAAAGTTTATGCAAAATTTAAAAATAAATTAGAAAATAGGATGTTCCGTTTAAAAAAACATATATAATATATCGGCCACAATTTTTTCAAGTACCCTATATACTTAAAAATAATTTTAAACTATGCACCTTAACGTTCCCTAAAACTATTGTATTTAACATTTTTTCGTCATTCCCGAAACAAATGAGATAATGAACTTTACTCTATCGTTGACTCACCCTGTACTAATCAGGTATAATTGTATTTAATTTATTTTTTATTATTTTCCTCACCTTTGTAACATATTTTCAAAACACATTTTCTTATTATGATACTCGAAAGTCTGGAGACCCTGATTGAACAAAACAAAAATGATACAACAAAACGAACGTGAGATAACAACGTCAGGTGGTAACCGAACGGTCCACCATTCGCGACGAAAGCCCTCATTATATCCGAAAATTGTACGGATGACTCCGAAATGCATCTAAAACCGATAGCCTCGAGATACGATAGTGCTATTGTTAGCACGAACCATATTAAAAAATAACTGTCATTATTTTGGAAGTATTTAGTGTGAATTGATGGCCTGATATTTAGGGACGTTTTTATCTGTTGTTTGTTGACACATTTTAAAAGAATAACATAAGCAGCTATCCAAAAAAATTTTAAAATACCTCTTTAAATATTATAATGAAAAAGCGGTCAAGTGCAAGTCGGACTTGCGCAATTAGTGTTCCGTACCGTAATTGCTGAAGTATTATATTAAATTCAGTTACATATATATCTTCAATATATGAGGTACCAAGAATATATAAAAAGTGAGACATCTTTGTAGTAAAAGTTTTAAACAAATATTTACTACTTAAATATTTGTTTACTTATAAACAAATAAAATAAAATTATTTTATCTCGGTACTTATCCGTTAGTCACCCGTCATCATGGAAGTTTATTTTATCTGTAATTGGCCAAATGCTTAAGGTAATAATGTACTGAAAAGTATGTGAGTATATTATTGATTGTATCAGACTGATATTTCGTTGCTCTTAATCCCGGTTAAACTCATAACTTTTCACGAAAAAAATCTCCACTATGTTGTCAACTCTAATAGTTTTTTTTTATATCAGATAATTATCAAACGCCATGCACTGGTGGTAAATTTTGCTCAATCTAAACCTTATGAAGGATATTTCAGAATTTTTTCGAAATTTTTTGTTCAGTACTCTTAGAGATAGGGTGGGGGACAATGATTTTGGGCTATTTTTCTAAAATTTTATAAAGAAAAGTTTGCAGGAGTGTGTGCTTGTGAAAACATGAGTCATATATATTTCTGAACTCGTGTTTTCACAGGCTTTTATTTGATACCCTCCTCGATGACCTTGTAAAGATTTTTTTTCCACTTCCGATTTCACCCTCCAAAATTAACCCCTTAAGTCAAAATTTAACTTTTAAAACTACACGGCTCTGATTGGTTCCTATATTTGTGCCAAATTTCAAATTTCTGTGTCAAATAATTTCGACGCCGATGTGATCTCATAAATGTTCCGTACGGAACACTAAAAAATAACACAAACTCTTCTAAATACAGAGTGTCATATAAATAAGTACAAATTTATTTAGCTTATTGCTCAAGTAGACAGGAATTTCTGTGTTCCCAGATTGTATACATGGTCTTTGGAAATGTAGTGGCTGTGGAACATTTAACTGGAGCGAAGTTTGTGTATAGTGTGTGTCCGTAGGGTGTGTATGTTTTTTTTATCAAAGTGTTATTTATTAATTTATTTTTTTTAATATGAATCTTTTAAAAAAGGGTTATTCTCCGACATCTTGTATTTTTATTAATTCAAGAAATGAATTGTTATTTAATTGGCTGGGGTAACTTACTTTTAATAACTTGATAAATCTGAACATGTGTTTTTTTTTATTACAGTGATGGAAAGTTCATAAGCATAGGCGAACGGATTCGTCTTCCTGATGACGTCACGATGGGATATATTATAGGTAAGTAATAATTACTATAGTTACTTTACAAAAGATGTATTATCGTGTGCTCAAGAAGAATTCTTTGATTTGTTCTATTATGATGTATAGACTAAAAGTTGATGGCCACCAGACTTACGGTATTTCAGCAAACTTAACCTTTATTTGAGATATTATATAAGATGTAATGTAAACGGAATGAGGTTATTAATGTTTATTTCTGGTTTCTTTCGCTCCGCTTGGGTGTGGAAGGTGACAACAATAAATGATTTTTACGTTACATCAGTATATCTGGCTCTTAAATATTATAAAGTTTGATAATATGTATAACAAAATTATACTTAAAGCGGTTCTGTGTTTCAAATATATGAAAAAAAAAAATTTTTCATTATAGTAGCAGACATTTTTTAAAGGTTATATTTTCGTGTTGTTATTTGAGGAGCCCTACACTTAACGCAGTTCTAACAGTAAATCGGACGATGGATAAAGTTTGCTATACGTATAAGCCATATAGCATTATGTGTTACTGTGAGTGCGATAGAGAGCGTATTAACGGAGTTACGGGGATACAACAGTATTCATAAATTATTAATTATTATTGTTAAATATTTAACATTTAAACATTATCTCATTAAAAAATCATCTTCAGCGATGAAGCTCATTTTTGTTTAAATGGCTTCATAAATAAACAAAATTGTTGAATTTGGAGTAATGACAACGCACATGCTGTTCTTGAAACACCTTTGCATCCACAAAAATTAACAGTTTCATAAGATTTATGGTCTCGAGGTGTAATTGAACCATACTTTTTTGAGCACGAAGATGGCAATGCAGTTTATACACTGACATCGCTTCCCATTATTCTATTTTTTATATAATTAGTTGCGATTGTCTGATCTTGTGCCGATACTATTAGAGCTCCTGTTTCTCCCCTGATTCTTCCCCTTTCAGCCAATGTTTTTGTGTGGTCTACATGTTGTTTACTCATCTCTCTGGGGTACTGCCTGTGCATTCTCTTTTCCATCCATTTGCTTTTAATGTCTTCCTCTATCTTTACTTTTGTTCTTTTTTCTCACATTTGATCAATATGGTTCCATGTTTGGCTGACGGGCTTAAGTCAAGTCAGCACAAACGCTATTACCATTGTGTATTAAGGAATGACCAGACAATATTACATGTTTTCAAAATCACTGACTTCTGAATGTTTTTGTGTATGTTTGTGTTGAGTCCTAATTGTACTAAGTGTGGTGTGAATGTTGTTGGTGTAAGGCCTGTGGCTGATATGACGAGGGGGACAATGATGATTTTTTCTTGTTTCCATAGCCTTTTTACTTCTGTTTCAAGGTCTGTGTATTTGGAGATTTTCTCTGTGTATTTCGTTTGGATGTTTGTGTCATTGGGGACAGCTTTGTCAATTAGATAGATGACTTTCCTTTTTTGTATTGAAAAGTAATATCGGGTCTATTGGCGGGGACTGTTTTATCTTTGTGAATACTGACAGTTAGTGACCATCGACTAAATTCATTTGCCTGAGAAATCTGTGCTACCTAAGGATAACTGCCCTCTGCATCTTCATTGTTAATGAATCAGCGGAGGTACAGCAAGCCGGTATCTCCTTAAGGTTCTTCAGGAATGTGCTCTTAATTCCTCCTAAAACTCCAATGACTAAGACGACCATTACTAGTGAATGTTGAGGGAACAAAGCACGAAGTTCGTAGTTTAACTCTTTGTAATTACAAGGTTTTTCCTCCACCTTACTATATTTGTTCCTTCAGGTGCCGAAAACTCAATTACACAAATTTTCTTTGCTGTTTTAGCAAGTATTATATTGGGTTTGTTGGCTTGCAAACGCCTTGTGGTCGAAAAGGCAAAATTCCAGTAAATGCGGCACTTCTCATTTTCTACAACGGACTCGATCTCTCTCGGAAGATACGGCAGTTATTATTATTATGATGATTTGGTAGTTTTGTTCTTCTTTCTCACATTTGGTCAATGTGGTTCCATATTTGACTGACGGGCCTAAGACAAGTCAGCACAAACCCTAGTACCATTGTGTATTAAGGAATGACCTGACAGTGTTTTATGTTTTCAAGATCACTGACTTCTGAATGTTTTTGTGTATGTTTGTGTTGAGTCCTAATTGTACTAAGTGTGGTGTGAATGTTGTTAGTGTAAGGCCGGTGGCTGATAGGACGAGGGGGCCAATGATGACTTTTTCTTGTTTCCATAGCCTTTTTTACGTGGCTTGGTTTGGCTCTGGTGGTTGTGTTTGTCCCGCATCTGTGTCGGTGGTGTTTGGGATTGATTTCGGTGGATCCAGGTGGCGAATAATTTTTTCTTGATTGATCTTGATTTCTTTGTCAGGTTTTGTGATTTTGTTGATTTCTGTGGTGCAACTCATGCGTTGGTGGGTGTCGGCTTACTCGCCGGCACAACATTTTTGGCAGCTCCATTTTCTTTTGCCCGGTCTTCATAGTTCTAGTCTAGCTGCCATTTCTCGCAACGTCCTCGACCGTTACGTCGCTCGGTCGATGCTTCTTTTATTGGTTCCCTAGTGTTTTTAGTGTTTTGTGGTACCAGAAGCTCAAACTGGCGCGATACTGGATTGTCTTATGATTATTATTATTCTGTATTAAAATAACCGAATTCGTATTATACTAACAAAAATATCGAATTCTATTAAAATCAAATAAATTTATCAGGAATAATGCTTTTTTTGTCAACAGGTTTAAAGCCCTGAAAAATAAACGACCTCTTCTATTGTTAAATTGAGGAAATGTCAATTAAATTAAACACCGCAATTGCTCTAAATTGGCTCCAATCCGGCTGTCGACCGTTTCGCACACCCACATTGACATTTGTCTTCAAAGAAAATTTATTACATTTTATTTTATTTTTAATATTGGACATTTATAGAGTTAATCCACCACAAAGCACTATCTTAGGGAGAGTCTAAAAAAGGTAACCAAAAAATGTTGCATCTCAGGACCTCGTATTGGTTCAAAAATTGTGTTTTTTATTACTACATTTTATAAAGAGTTTTAAAATTATAGTTGTATTAATAATAATATTAAAGTCGAATTTTTACGGTAGTTATATATATACAAGGTGTCCCATAAAAAGTTTATTTCCAAAGTATTTATAGTAAAAAAATATATTAATAAACGGAATAAACCTTGGTTCTTGAAAAATAATTTCTTAAATATAATAGTGTTTTTTTAAGTTATCTACCTAGTCAAGAAAATAAAGCCGCTTGGTTGTCAAAATACGAGTTTTTTCTTCCGAAAAAAGCACGAAAGAAATTTGAAGCTTCGTCACAGTAAACACAGTAGCGACAGTCCGACTCGGCATCTTTCATCTCAAGGGGTTCGAGTTTGTAATGATCACATGTCCTGCGCTATATTGTATGATCCCCGCGAGTTTTTAAAATGTTCAAATTCCTTCTTTCAAGAAAAATCCTATTCTGTAGAATAAAAATGAATTTTGTTGATTGAAAGGAAGAAAGAAATGAGAGAAGTTTTTTTTAGGAACATTTTTTATCGAGCTCTTATTAAAACAGATATAAAAAAAGAAAAAAAAAACAGGGAAAAAGGCAAAAAATACAAGAAAAAAATACATTTGGCTTCAACGCTTTTTGCACGTTATTCATTTAAATATCTCATTTTTGAATTTATATTTCTCAACTATTAGAGATATTGTCCGGGAGGAAAAAATTTTCATTTTTAGAATATATCTTTGCACACCTTCAGCTTCGCGCCTATAATGTCAACAATCCTGCTCCTTATATTTCAGCGAATCTCAGTAATCTAGAGAGGATGGAAATAATTATAATTATCATCGATCATGAGATCGTCTTTCTTCTAAACTTAAACTTAACTGTTTTAAAAATAAAATGTATTTCTAATATGAAAACACAATTATCATAATCTTTATATAATATATTTCATAATAGAAATAAAGAATTATGAATAAATTACCTTTTAGGAGGAAATCTAAAAAAACTAACTCCTTTGGAGATACCCCATATATTTTTACAAGCACTAACCGTACAACAAAAACTTCCTCGTGACATCTTTTTTATAATTATTTTCAATTACAACGTCAAACGAGTTACTAGTCACTGGAAAATTATTAATAATGAATTTCGGAGCACGTTATAAAAAGATTTTCCTTGAAATCCAGATGTAAACACCAACCGAGACCACGCTGGCAACCATGTTGTTGGTATGATAGGGAATGCATGCGTAATAAAAAACAAGACCTACAAATTTTCTTGAGCATCGCTACGGTGTTTTATGTTTATTGTGGCATCGCGCTGTAATGAAGTTTCTCATTAAATACCAAAATGGATCACAAGTTATTCTTTAAAGAATGTTCCATATGTAAAATTATTGGTCACTGCTAGGTACGTTATTTCAGTGACTGCTACCATTTCGTGCCAGATTTATTTTTTTATTTATTATTTATCTACTTTTGTGGTCAACTAACAAGAAAAAATCCGTCGGCCTCAAATTAGGTTTATTTATATCCATTAAAATATATTAAAGCGTGAGCAAAGTTTTTAATCATCTCCCCACATCACCCCGAATTAACAGTTGTGTGATCTCTGCTGGTCCCAAAAAAGTACGGGTACATTTGTTTATTAACGTGGCTCGTAATGTGAAATGGGCGGCCATAACGTAGAGGGTAAGACGTCTGCATTCTACACCGGAAACCCCAGTTCGAATCTCGGCTGGGAAAATAATAAATTACAAAAAAAAAACTTTTTAACGTGGTCGCCTCTCTTCAGAAGGCAAGGATAAACCACCCGTAGTATCATGCTTAGTAGAGCCCTCTCACTTTGGCAGTTCAGAACCAGCATTAAACTGTAGGCCTCCTTTGTCTGTGAAACAGATAAAAAGACACCAAAATAACAGACAAGGTCGAGAGGGTCGCCTATGTTCGTATCGGTTATGACACTTCAAGAAAAAAAGTGTTCGACAACAAGTAAATGCTGAATAGTATTCAAACATGTGATTAACGAAGTTTATCAATCTGTTTCTTGTTCTGGTGTAAATATTAATTTTTACGTTGTATTTAATTCCTGAGCACATTTTAGGCACTTGATCGTTTGCATATAATGAGGTGAGACTTGCATCGCATCCTGTTCTTGTTCTTTAAACCCATTTTTGAATCAGTCGAATAATCAAATTTTCGACGCGTAAGTTTTTGGGAATTTCTCGCACACCATAGACACGTTCTGCTCCGGTGAAACATCAGGCGTTATGATTTACCGGAACTTGTTTAACTTTTTCCGGTGCTCTGAAAAACCACCAAGAATATTCGAATGCTCATAAAAAAACTCTGTAGAAAATCCCATTTATTCTGGTATACCCATTGAGATATTAGAATAGAGGAGAGAAAATATATAGCCTGCTGTAAACGAAAGCGGATAGTCGTTAAAAAGAGAAGGAAATACTCGTAATATGGGACAATTTTTACTCTGCGCTTGAGCGCTGAATTCGGGCGCCGAGTAAGGGATACAGAATAACTCTCATATTATTTCTTTCTCTTTCTATGAGCACTACGCTTTTCGCAAGACCTTATCTCGTCTATTCTAATATCTCTATGGGTATACCTATGTGTGAGGGTTGTGTACTTATTTAATAAATAATCTGAAAAGTAAGTTTCCATCGTTTTGTATTTATTTATTCATTTATTTTTCAGAACATTTGTTAAAGAAACCTTTGACAGTTGTCGATCAATTCCATTCACACTTAGAGCCTATGAAATTTATAAGAAGGGAACTCATTGAAGATCAGGTAAGACCAAGTCTTTAACTTTAAGGATACATTGCAGACAATTATGATCCTTTACGTACAATATGGACTAAAATGTTTTTTTGTTGATTTTAAATGAGGTTGCATTGCTTAGGGTTAAATATTTCTTATTTACTAGTTTTTAGTAACTTCAGGTCTGATTACTACTTAGTGAGTACGTTTCAATACTTGTTTCTTGAATTATTAGCTAAATAAACAATAATTTTATGAAATTATTATTACTTATTTATAATTAAAAGTGATTATTCCCCCTTAAAGTCCCATCCTCATCGAGAAAGAGAGCTTTATCATCATCTTTTCTGTTGCTTTAATTATCTTTCAGCTGTAGTGTGTCGGTAAAACAAATTCCAAAGCTTCTTGCGAAAACAGTATTCTGTTTGTCTTAAATATTGTGTGTAAATAGGATAGTAGTATGACTGAGGTTAGTAGTAAGTAACCTATTTATTACATCCATATTGCTCAATGTCTATTACGTCCTGTAACCTTATTTCTACGTCTGCGCCTATTACATAGCATGATTCCGGTAATGGAGAACATTTAATTTCCGTTTTTTGCATCTACGAGTAACTAGGCATCTTTACAGATGGCCCCTAGATTCATTTGAGTACCAAATATCAATTCCGAATCAGAGACCCATTCCCGTAATTGCTGTTTTTCGTCACGTAGTCTGGCCACAAAAATTGACCCTAAACCAATTTAATATAAAAAAAATATATAAAAATTATTATATTTTAAAATAATTACTTATCACTCTACAATAAATTATTATGTAATATCATAATAAGAAAAAAAATTTAACAGGTAATTACCAAAATTTTATTCGCTTTCTTGTAAAAAAGATAATAAAATAAACATTGAGATGGATTGTTCCCCTAAATTTATTTTAAACTAGAAAGAATTTTTTTTTGTGAGACCTCGACGTTACTTTAAAATCGCCGATGTCGGGGAGGTTTGTGTAGATTATACGATATGTCTTTTGTTTATTTCGCTGATTTTTTTCAACATATTTTTGTAAGGACTTGATGTAATTTCCACAGTTTTTTGTACAGTATTTTTTGTAATATTGGACATAAGGATTTTTCAATTTTTTTTAACGCTTCCGCGATAAATCCCGAAATAGACAGTTTATTATTTAAATGTAGCTTTTCAAAATTGATAATTAAAAGATTGATGTGCTTTGATTACTTGAGTTTGTTTGAGAGAGAGAGAGAACATTTATATTTTCAACTGCTTTAAACAAAAGTTCGGGAAAGACGTTTTTGTCCATGGGCCAAACTCCAACCGCTTGAAAGCCGTACACAATGATAGCAGCTCTTTGGTAAGATTCTACAAATAAACTTACAACTTGATATAGCGTTACTTGATGATATGCATTTGTCCTCAGTCATTGTTCTGTTGCTTGAATATACTAAGAGTTCATAGGTTTAAAAATAAACAAATGTCGAGTGGCTAAAATCGGTGAGTA
>CM032456.1:53655201-53680201 GCA_019049505.1 Pachyrhynchus sulphureomaculatus
TAAAAACTTATTTATTTTGACTCTTTTAGCCCTCAATATAGGCGGTAGTTACCCCTAAAGAAAAAAATGAAAAAATACCTCCTTCTAGATTTTTAATAAGCTTTAGTTTAAGATCTTTTACGTTAAGTTTGCTTTTTTTTTTTCCTCAAAGTTATGGATGTTGCAAAAACGGTCTAATTTTGCGTTCACTCTTCCAAAATACAATAAAATCGACACACACCCCTTGCCCTCCCTTCAGCTAAAACGATATCGCTCAAAAACTGTAGGTTTCATTTCTGTTTCAAGTATTATAATGTTTTGTTTGAAAATTATGATGAAAATAGCTCGAGAGAACGACAGGCCGGCACTCAGATATACACATCGACAGAAACGGAAAAAAAAATAGTTTTCGTGATCTTTTTAGGCCACTCTGTATTCAAATCTCAATCTCTTTTACATATTATTTCTGTTAAAATTGGAAATAATAAAAAAGCACACTGAAATAGAACTATATTATGATATATACGCAACCACCCTTCTTACCCCACCCTTATTCCTTTCTCCTCATATTTCTTTTACTATAATTAATTAGCTAAAGTTTTATAAAATATCCCAACCATTAACTCTTCATCAACCCTGTACAAACTGCATATCGCTAGCTGCTATGGAATTTTTTTTCTTGGACTTTCTGTACTTTAAATCTTCGCAATATATATGAAAATATCGAAATATTAGAATAATTAAAAATTGGAACATTTTTATACAAGAACGAGTTTTCCTCGCACATTCCCTGCTACAACATACGTTAAAGAATGTCTTTTCGTACAACCCTGTACAAACTGCATGTCGCTAGCTGCTAAGGGATTTTTTTCTAGGACTTTTTGTACCCTAAGTCTTCGAATATGAAAATATCGAAATTTCAGAATAATTAAAAATTGAAACATTTTTATACAAGAACGAGCTTTCCTCGCACATTTCCTGCTACAACACATGTTAAAGAATGTCTTTTTGTACCACCCTGTACAAACTGCATGTCGCTAGCTGCTAAGGATTTTTTTTTTTTGGACTTTTTGTACTGTAAGTCTTCGCAATATACATGAAAATATCGAGATTTTAGAATAATTAAAAATTGAAACATTTTTATACAAGAACGAGCTTTCCTCGTACATTCCCTGCTACAACACATGTTAAATAATAATATTGAAACTATACAATATTTAATGATCCACACCCTTTTCACCCTCTTATCCTGTTAATATCAAAAGTAACGAAAAAATAATATAATTTTTCAACCCCTTGATTCAAAGAACCCTGAAAATGACCCATAACACAGCAAATACGAAATTACCCTTCTTACTCCCTCGCGCACTTATACGTTGCTATACTTTGTTCATTATCGCAGAAAAATTCCCACAATTACAACTATTTCATATTTGACTACTCAACCTCTTTCACATCCTTCTCCCATTAAAATTGAAAGTAATGTAAAAATAACTTCATTTTCAGATTTCGCGACTCCATAAAACCCTGTATAAGAAGCAAACCTTGTTACCCTTCGCTCCACCCCCTTTAACCCCTTACATATTTTACTATAAATAATACGCTTAAATTTTTTTCCAAAAAACCCATAAATATTTCAAAATGCTGTTTAAATTATAAAAACAACCCCCGCCCCTTTCATCCCCTTCCGAGGTTAAAATTGAAAGCAGTGAAAGAACAACCTAGTTTTCGGATTTTTCAACTTTAAAAAGCCTAAAAAGGATATACATCAAAAAAGGAAGAACACGATATATACGAATCAACCCCTCTAATCTCCTCTTTCACCCCTTTCATCCCTTATACGTTTTACTATAAATATTTAGGAAAAAAATTATTTATTATTGGTACAAAAAAACTATTACTAATAGAATCTAAACCCCCACCCTTGTCACCCCCCCCTTGACTTGAAGGGATAAGCTTCATTCCCGCATTAGATAATATCTATGCACCAAGTTTGAAATTAATACCTCATTTTGTTCGACAGTTATCGTGCCAAAAGACCGACAGACAAACCGACCGACGGAAATAAGTGACTGCCTTTCGTGATCTAGGAACTCTAAAACGTGAAAAAATTCAAAAATCTCGAAGTATAATTCTTTCAAGACTACAATTCAATTTTCTTTAGCAAGGAAAATTAGAATGCTAGAACCAACAAAAACAACAACATAATCAATAATATACAATGCAATAATAAAGATGATGACTAATTTTGAAAAACTATTCCACGATGTTCTTACGGAACTACTATTTCCAAAAAATATATATTTCTGGAGAAATTACAGGTTTCCTAGCATAAAATTGCCATTTTTTAAACTAATTTTGAATTTCACCCAAAACGCTCGCAGGTGTCATGGTTTCTGCTCGTGACGTCACGCCTTTGTAAACTCCATGTCAACAACAGTGTCTATACAATAATTTTGTTATTTTGTATGTTTAAAATGTATTCTAAAGTATATTAGTGGTGTGCGGTCCCTCAGTATAAAAACACATCGATAAAAACTCCTAACAAGTTATTTGTCTACGTTCCAAACAAGAAAACAATAAGAAATAAGTGGCTAACTCTTGCACGGCGAGACCCAGCAGTTATTTCTCAAAATTTTTCAATATAATGCAGTGAAGACCATTGTGATGTAAGTTTTAACTTAATACTTTATTATTATTAATGAGGTGTGTTGTAATAATCTTGTTTGAGAAATTGTTAATTATCTAAATAATACCTTTAGATAGTCACATCACTGTGGGGTTAGATTTTATTTCTTTTATGTTATCATCCACTACTGTTTATTTAATGGATACTTTATTTTTGTTCCAGTTGCCAAATGATATGGAGAATTACATTCAGTATATATCAACATTTCCATAACAATCATAACCTAACCTAAAACTAATAAAACCATGACGTAGAAATAAAGTGCAGTTTTTATGGGTTTTTTGAGTTTTAAATTGTAGTTTTAATACAGATTACTTATATACTTACATAGAAGTTTTGATATTTCTAAATTCTGCTGAGCAAATGTCTTTGTTTAACGCCAGAAACTCTCCAAGTATGAACAAATCAATTCTGGGTAAATTAGAGCCTTGATAAATCTCTTTTCCATCGCTAACGTTTTCTTGGTTTTAGTTTTTGTAACACAAAACTAGACAACTTTAAAACCACAAATTAATCAAGAAACGCTGCAGAGATTATCGTTAACATAAGAGAAGTTCGACCGAAATAATGTTTACTTAGGCATGACATAATTCGCTCTGATTGGTGTTCCACATAACATGACGGATTGCTGTATTTTGCATTTTTATTTTAACGAGAATGATATTAATCTCACTTTTAATATAAAAATACGAACATTTTTTTAGAAACTTTTTAAACTATTTTATTATTTAAAGTCATAATTTCGGTGATTCATTGTTACTGTCATCACGCCTATTGTCTTTTTGAACACTTTTAACTTCCAACGGCCAAATGTATCGAGGTTCGTCATTTGTTTGATAAGGCAGACAATAGCTATTATTTTAGTATTTTTTTTTTACTTTTGTTGTTAAAGGAAAGTATTTTATATGTGAAAAAAATCGAATTCCGAGATATTTGCTTTTTTCACGGTTTACATAGTCATAGATCACGGAAAACATGGTCACACAATGGTCAACACATTTCCGTCGGTCTCTGTCTGTCGGTCTGTTGGCACGATAACTCTCGAACGAATGTGATATCAATTTCAAACTTGGTACATAGATAATACCTAACGATAGTTTTTGAGCAAAATCTATTCAAGGGAAGGACATGAAAGGAGTCGGTGTCGATAAATTTTATAGAGCTTTAATAGTAATATGGTAATTTTTCCTGGCTCTTTGTTGAAATAATAAACAAATTTTGTACATAAACATTTATAGGAAAACGTATTAGGGGTGGTTGAAGGGGTAGGAGAGGAAATTAGATGAGTTGTTTCAAATATGTTGTCAGGTATGTCCTTCTTTGAAGCCGAGAAATCCACTAATTAGAAAATTTGTTCATTATTTTAATTTCAACTTTGGTAAGGGGAAAAATGGGTGAGAGTCGTTAAATACTGTATAATTTCTATAGAATTACGAGAGTTTTTCGAGGCTTTTTAGGTGATGTAACAAACAACTTTTATTATATATTATAATAAAACAAATTAGTGGCTAAAGGGATGACTAGAGGGGTTGTTTCATATATATTGTGTTATATGTTATATATTTTCAAGGTTCAATAATTTCATTATTTTCAGTTTTAACAGTGAAAAGTGTTGACAGGATCGTTATCATTGTATAGTTTCAATAATATTATGACAGTTTTTCCAGGCTTTTGATTCTGATAATAGATAAAGGGTTTTTATTATTACATAACTATAAAGTAGTTTCTGTATAAAATTCTGAGTTATAGTGCATAAACTACTATTTATGTTCATTTTAGAGCAGCGTGTTGTACTGGATAAATAACTATACCAATTTTTAAACAGTATTAGGTTTGTTGTGTTTTTTTATGATGTTGAACGCTTTCGGGATATTTGGTATTTTTTGGAAGAACGTCTATTTCTAAAAATGTAAATAACTATATAACTTTCTAATTCATGAGTACGTAGTAAATAATTAATTATGTATAAAAAAAATGGGAATAAAACAAGGTGGTCCTAAAAAGTCTATATAAAATGCAGTTAAGTATTACTTTTGTCAACAAATGTTCCTCTATCGGAAATATTTCGTTAAGACGTGAATAAATAAAAATATTATATTAAGAATTACATACAGTCTCAATTTTTTAAAATAAAAGGTATTATAAAATATATTTTTTCAGGAATTCTGTAAAAAAAAGGCGAGAGCTCATAAATTCTCCTTAAAAAACTAATTTCAGGACGGGAAAAAGATTTACATGAACGCAAAGGGACACCTATAGCGTTGGTTATTAAAGCCATTTTCTCTTTATTCTTTTTGCTAAATTTATTTTTTGTTGTAAAAATACTCACAGTAAGGAAGGGAAATTGAAATTCTCTTTGAATTGTTTTTGGTCAAAACTTTATTCCCATTAAGCATTAATTGTTATATGTATTAAATACTGCGTCAATAATGTTAGATCTATTGAGAAATTTGCGGGGCTAGCATAGTAAATTGACCAATATTATGGTATATCCTGTATATAAGTTGTACGCTTCAGGAGAACATATAATGAAATCCATATATTTACGTTTATATATATATATATATATATATATATATATATATATATATATATATATATATATATATATTTACATATTTATATATATATATATATATACATATATATATATATACATATATATATATATATATATATATATATATATATATATATATATATATATATATATATATATATATACATATATATATATATATATATATATATATATATATATATATATATATATACATATATATATATATATATATATATATATATATATATATATATATACATATATATAGTATATATATATATATATATATATATATATATATATATATATATATCTGTATATATATATATATATATATATATATATATATATATATATATATATATATATATATATATATATATATATATGTATATATATATATATATATATATATATATATATATATATATATATATATATATATATATATATATGTATATATATATATATATATATATATATATATATATATATATATATATATATATATATATATATATATATATATATATATATATATATATATAGAGAGAGAGAGAGAGAGAGAGAGAGACTCGGGTTACGATCTGCATCACAGGTGATAAACGATCATTATATTGGGTTACGGTTCGTTGACCCGGTCAGGTATAAATAGTTGATTTGTGCTCAGTATATATTAATTTTTCTGTTGAACCTTTTGTTTATATAAACTTGGTTGGTTCTTTTGAAAAATACAATTCTAGTTGTTTAGTTGTTTATTTGACGTTTCCCCTTATTTTTTTTAAGCATTTTCAAACAATTTTTTGTTTTTTATTCGTTCTAAAATTAGAAAACATATGGTACAAACTTTTTGTTCTCAATTATAGGTTTAAAAAATGTATAATATTTTAAGCACACTCAGACATTTAAAATATTTACACATATAACAACAATATAAAATAATCGAGAGCACATTTTATTGATTTTTTTTTATTTTTATTATCTATAATGGGCGTTTTAACAAAAAAACTATTATTGATAGTAAGTATAGATACCGTTTGGTATTATTAAGAGGATATGCCACCCTATTTATTTTGTAATTAAATTTGTGTATATGTGACTGATTCCTGTTATGTCAGTTCTGTCATTCCCCGTGTTTTCATGTTTTTTTTTTTATTTCGATAATCTCTTTGATTTGTAGTTTGGCATAATTGCGGTCTTTGCAGAGGATCTTGGTTTCATTAAATTTAAAGTCATGTTTTTTTTCTGATTCGTGTTTACTAGGAGTAGTGGAAGCATACCTAGTATATTTGTGTCCATTTAGACTGTTTTTTAGTAACTTACCAGTCATTCCAATATATTTATCGGACAATCCGCACACGGTATTGAATACACAACATTTGATTCATTCATTGTGGGATTCTGGGTATTTATGTTTCTAAATAATGAATATATATATATATATATATATATATATATATATATATATATATATATATATATATATATTTATATATATATTTCGAGAGTTATATAATAATTCAGAGATATATCTTCACTTCACCACTTAAATTCATGGTTTTTAAATAACTATTTATGTAAAATTCCGTGACAAATTACGATAATGTTTCCCATGATTTTCTAGTAGTTTTAAACGTATAAGCCTTTGACAATCTAGGAGTATTATGTACCTCAATAATAATATAATCTTACAGAGCTAAACACTATTTAAATAGCTTTGATAGATTTTTATTAAAAGCATATTAAGATATAGACAGAAATTAAAATATCCAAAAACAAAATTATGAGTTTTTTTTTGAGGACTCTGGGCCTTGTTTTGATTTCAACAATTATGGCATTGGTATAACAACTAAAGACGAATCGAAAGATTCGCATTTTTAGAAGTCACCAAAAGTGTTCTTCGTATTTGCTGAACCATCCCAAGACGCGTTTCGCCGTATCACGGCTCCTCAGTTGGGCTAGGTTCAGCAAATACGTCGCAAATAGTCCTTATCCAGGTACTAACGGAAGACTATGACAAAGAGATGCTTATACTGCACTCTGTCGGTGACAGAGAACACTTTTGGTGACTTCTAAAAATGCAAATCTTTCGATTCATCTTTAGTTGTTATACCAATGCCATCTATGCCTTCGAGCGGTAACCTCGAGAAGATGCGTTTTTGCAATAAGTGCCAGCCGTGCTGTGCCGCTCTGCTTGAAAAAACTTTGTAAGTCACCTACAGAGTGCAGTATAAACATCTATAGTTCAATAATTATTGTTAATGCTACTATACGAAGATCAAAGTGAATTCACAATAATAATAGAAAACTATTGTACACCGCTGTTAAAAATATAATTGTAATTACATGTCCTGCTTGATTTAACTTAACCTAACCATGGTTTTAGTTAATGCTAAAATTATCTTTTGTCTGTATTTCAGCTCTTATTATTTTAATTTTGGTATGGAATAACATACTCCAGTCAGATCTTCTTTAAGTGACATCTCCGCTGCGGAGTTTGGCAATCATTATTGGTATTCGTATTTTTGAAGCTGCTGCTCTAAATACTTCAGTAGATAAACGCCGTTGTCCAATACTTCTGCCCTGAACCTTCTCTTGCATGATCAGCTGCAATAGTTGGTATTTTTACCCTCTCATCACATGACCCAGATATTCGATTTTTCGCCGTTTAATGGTAATTAGAATTTCTTGATTTTTATTCATTCTTTGCAACACTTCAAGGTCTGTGATTTAATCGGCCCAAGGTATTCTAAGTAACCTCCTTCATACCCACATTTCGAATGCCTCCAGTTTATTGATATTCTTTTGGTCAGAGTCCTTGCCTCTACCCCGTAGAGCACAACCGAGAAAACGTAGCCTCTAACTAATCTCATTTTTAAGTTTAAGTTTATTTCGTGGCATGTGAAGAAGTTTTTCATCTTCTCAAATGTAGCCCGTGCTTTCCCCCATTCTCGTTCGAATTTCTTCTGAGATGTCGTTATTGTTATGGACACTTTTCAAATATTCATATTTATATACCCTTTCAACGGCGTCATTATGAATGAGAAGTCTTCCATTTACTCTTTGATTCTGTGATATTATCATAGATTTGGTTATCTTTACTTTAATTGTCAATCCTCTTTTTCACTGGCACCATTAGGACAGTGTCGTCTGCGTATCTAATATTGTTGAATGGCTTGCATTAATTCTAATTTCTTCCGCCTCCAGGGCCTTCTTCAGTATCTCCTCAGAATATAGGTTAAACAGCGACAGCACGCATTCCTGTCTTACCCTTCTCCTTATTAGGATTTTGTCTGTTAGGTTATTTTCAACCAGCGCCTCTGCTCTCTGGTCGCTCTAGAGGTTCTTTATTATTCTTATATCACAGGTATCCAATTTGGTCGTGTTGAACTTTGTCGAAGGCCTTATTGTAATCTACAAAACAGGCATAAACATCATGGTTTACTTCAAGACATCTTTAAGGCAGAATGTTGAAGGCAAACAATGCTTTACGGGTCCAAAGCCATTTCGGAATCCAAACTCTATTTCTAATATATATTACCAATCAGATACATTTACGTAAATTCTACTGTAATGTTAATTTACATTTGAAGAAAAATATCTTTTGGTTACAGATCTCATTCAGCTATGCAAAAATTAAAGAAGAATGGAATGTCGTCAAAATAAATGGTTTTGATGAACAGTACGACCAAAATAGGTAAGATAATTACAATGTTTCCATTTAGTTGTTTTATAAAAAAGGGTTGAAGAATTACGTATATGCCTTGAAAATGTTCCTGGATCCACTCAGTGGTGACACCCGTCGGTTACGAGGCATGGATAGCGTCGTGATAATGAAGATTAAAATTTTCAGCGAAACATTGCAAACAATAGTTACTTGGATAATCCTACAATTCAACGTAATATAACATAATAAGTATAATTCATGAAATTATACAAAAATTTCTGTAACTGTCCAAATTTCTATGTAAGTTTGCATCATAACATAGATATGTGACATATTTTATAGAAAAATATGTAAAAATCTATATGTTTAGGTAAATTCTAATTATTCACAGGAACGTTTTACATTTAAATTACATAAAAAACAAATAAATAAACCTATTTATTAGCGTAGAATTCTAGATTAAATAAAATTAGACACAAAACTTATGTAAAACTTACCTGCTATATTTCAAAAATAAATGGCGCCCAATTAAATCATTCTAACACGGTCGGTCAAGTAACAATGTGCCGCGCATTGTTCAACAGAAAATGGTATGAAAGATTACCAGAAACTTAACCTAAGCATTTACAATTTAGGAAATGTGCTTATTTTACATGATTGTGACCTAAACTAACTTAACCTAGGACTTATGCTAACTTAACCTAGCTTTACAATCTTCTGTCATGGTGGGTGGGCTGGGTCATTACCTTCATCAGGGAGTTGGTCTGCAGGTCTCGGATACATATATACTCGTAGTTAGCAGCCCTTTTAAACGTCATTTTCGGACCTTTAGACGTCATTTTCGGACCCTTTGAATGATTACATAGGAACACACCCTCGAAGCGTATGCAGCGCTCATGTTCGGGATGCCAGTAATCACCTTAAAAAAAATGAGTTTCTTTTACTGACTACAAGTGATAGGTAACAAGTTCTTACTTGACAGACGGTATCAAAATAAATAATTTAACATCAATAATAAGATAAAAATCTTGACAATTAATTTCAAGCTGATAAATAATAAACATTGTCTTTGAAGTACAGTTTCACCATTCGTACGGCAGGCATATTTGCAAGCATATTTAACAAAATTACAGTCTGTCAAGTAAGAACGTGTCCGCGATAATTTATTTTTGGTAGATGCGATTCTAGCGATTCAACAAAAAATCGGTAGAGGGAAGCTTTGTCTACGATGCATTTTAGCAAAAGTGTCAGTCGGTTTCCAACTTTCATCGAAATCACGTAAAATCCAAAATAAATCGCAAAGGCAGCCTTTGTTCCCATTCAAAGGCGCCTATAATGACACATCCTGCGGCCGCTAAATATATTAAAAAGTCGGTATCGTTTCTGAAGCAGTCGGTAAAAGATTTTAACCAGACGAAAAATGTCGACAACTTGAAAAAACGTGACTCGGTTGGCAAAATCACTCCAAAAGTCGAAAAAAACGAATCGTGTCTTTGTTTTCACGGGATTCGAAATTGATGCTGCGTCAAGGAGCGGTAAAATTAAGAAAATCGGGTTTCAATTTGTCCGATGCGACCATTCGACAACATCTTCTTGCTCATGATGTCAAATTTCGAAGCACGTCGAAAAAACCTTTACTGGGTGAAAGTCAGGTCGCGAAGCGGCTCGCTTGGGTCCAAGATAAGATACTAGAGCGGCCCTCACAATCGCCGGACTCCAACCCTATTGAAAACGTTTGGTCCCTTGTGCAGAGAAAGCTCAGAGGAAAGACTCTGAGGACTTTGACTCGTTTTCCCGCGAGATTTGAAAAATTTACAGAGTAGAAAATTTCGTCCACAGCATGCCTTGAAGATGCCAGGCGATTATTGATTCAGGAGACGATTGGACAACTTACTAAGATACCAGGTGTACAAGAATGAAATGCGGATTTCAGACAACAGATGGTGCACCAATGCAGTTTGTGCTATAAAGATTTGACACTGCGTCATTTTGTCGTGTCATCAACAAGTGTCAGACGCGCACGAGTGATAAATTGGAAAAGTGTGTGCATAGTGTTGTGTTGTTGTGTTGTTGAATTTTTTGTTTTCATTTGAAGAAAACTGCTGTTGAATCATACCAATTACTTCGAGAACCTTATGGTGAACATGCTCCATCGCAAGATACGTGTGAACGATGGTCTCGGTGTTTCAAAAGTGGTGACTTCGATGTTGCAGACAAGGAACGTGGAAAACCGCCAAAAAAAATACGTAGATGTGGAATTGCAAGCATTGTTGGACGAAGATCATTCACAAACACAAAAACAACTCGCCGAGTAATTGGGCGGTAGTCAACAAGCTGTTTCCAATCGGCTATGAGAGATGGGAAAGATTCAGAAGCCGGTAGATGGGTATGAGTTGAACGACAGGCAAATGGAAAAGCCCAAAAACACGTGTGACATTTTGCTCGCTCGGTACAAAAGGAAGTCGTTTTTGCATCGTATAGTTACAGGGGATGAAAAGTGGATTTATTTTGAGAATCCTAAGCCCAAAAAATCATGGGTAGACCCAGGCGCACCATTCACATCGACCGCAAGACCGAATCGCTTTGGCAGAAAGACGATGCTCTGTGTTCGGTGGGACCAGAGGGGCGTGGCCTACTATGAGCTGTTAAAACCTGGGGACACGGTTAATACTAAACGTTACCAACAACAATTGACTGATTTGAACCGTTCGCTGCTTGAAAAAAAGCCAGAATACCGAAAGAGGCAACACAAAGTCATTTTTCTTCATGACAAGCTCCATCACATACGGCAAAACCAGTTCGCGACACGTTGGAAGCACTCAGCTTGGAAGTTCTACCCCATGCGGCTTACTCACCAGACTTGGCTACTTCCGATTACCACTTGTTTGCATCGATGGGTCACACACTTGCTGAGCAGCGCTTTGATTCGTAGGAAGATGTGAAAAAATGGCTCGATGAATAGTTTGCAGCAAAAGGGGAAGATTTTTACTGGCGTGGTATTAACAAATTGCCCGAAAGATGGGAAAGATGTATAACAAGCGATGGAGCATACTTTGAATAAAGCACCTTTTATCATTCTTCCAAATTTAACATGTTATTTTAGAAAAAAAATCCGTATTTCATACTTGTACACCTGGTAAATGGGCCGTTGTTAGCACATAAAACAAAAAATGTTTTGGAGGATAACCATTTCACGGACATGACGAAGTGATGTACATCAAGAGAGAAATCATTTATGGTAATAAAAATGACTTAATGGCATGGGAATATCGCTAGACGAAATATATCGAGCGAGAAGGAGATTATGTTCAAAAGTACAGGTCAAATTTTCAATTTTGTTCGTTTTTAGTGTTCCATACGGAACACTTATAAGATCACTTCGGTGTCTGTCTGTCTGTCTGTCTGTCTGTCACACCCGATTTTCTCCGAAACTATTTGACATAGAAAGGTGAAATTTGGTAATAATATAGGAATTGATGGCCTCATCAGAGCCATGTAGTTTTGAGAATTAAATTTTGACTAAGGGGTTAGTTTTGGGGGGTGAAGTCGGAAGTGAAAAAAATTTTTTTTTACTAGTTCATCGAGTGTGGTGTCAAATGAAAGCTTGTGAAAACACGAGAAAAAAATATATATATAATATTTATACTTGCGCGCACTTTTCTTTGTATTATTTTTAAAAATTCGCGAAAAATCGCTGTCCCGGGCCTTATCTCGAAAAGTACTTATCAAAAAATTTCGAAAAAATTCTGGAATATTCTCCACGGGGTGTAGATTGAACGAAAATTATCACGAGTGCATTACCTTTAATAATTTATATGGTACATAAAAAAAACAAAAATTTCAAGGTCATCAGATTTCAGTAAAGATTGGAAACAAACTTTGTTGAAAACTCATTTAGGGTATGTTGTGAAGTCACTGATCAGTTTATACCACCGTAACATAAATTTTGACTTAAGGGGTTCGTTTTGAGGGGTGAAATTGGAAGTGAAAAAAATTTTTTTTTACTAGGTCATCGAGTGTGGTGTCAAATGAAAGCTTGTGAAAACACGAGTAAAAAATATATATATGATGTAATACTTGCGCACACTTTTCTTCGTATTACTTTTAAAAAAAATCGCTGTCCCCTACCTTGTCTCGAAAAGTACTGATCAAAAAATTTTGAAAAAATTCTGGAATATTCTCCACGGGGTATAGATTGAACGAAAATTATCACAAGTGCATTACCTTTAATAATTTATTTGGTATTTAAAAAAAAAAAAAATTCAAGGTCACCAGTTTTCAGTAAAGATTGGAAAAAGACTTTGTGGAAAACTCATTTAGGGTGTGTTTTGTGAAGTCACTGATCAGTTTATACCACCGTAACATAAATTTTGACTTAAGGGGTTCGTTTTGAGGGGTGAAATCGGAAGTGAAAAAATTTTTTTTTTACTAGGTCATCGAGTGTGGTGTCAAATGAAAGCTTGTGAAAACACGAGTAAAAAATATATATATGATGATGATACTTGCGCACACTTTTCTTCGTATTACTTTTAAAAAATCGCTGTCCCCTACCTTGTCTCGAAAAGTACTGATCAAAAAATTTTGAAAAAATTCTGGAATATTCTCCACGGGGTATAGATTGAACGAAAATTATCACGAGTGCATTACCTTTAATAATTTATTTGGTATTTAAAAAAAAAAAAAAAATTCAAGGTCACCAGTTTTCAGTAAAGATTGGAAAAAAACTTTGTGGAAAACTCATTTAGGGTGTGTTTTGTGAAGTCACTGATCAGTTTATACCACCGTAACATAAATTTTGACTTAAGGGGTTCGTTTTGAGGGGTGAAATCGGAAGTGAAAAAATTTTTTTTTTACTAGGTCATCGAGTGTGGTGTCAAATGAAAGCTTGTGAAAACACGAGTAAAAAATATATATATGATGTAATACTTGCGCACACTTTTTCTTCGTATTACTTTTAAAAAATCGCTGTCCCCTACCTTGTCTCGAAAAGTACTGATCAAAAAATTTTGAAAAAATTCTGGAATATTCTCCACGGGGTATAGATTGAACGAAAATTATCACGAGTGCATTACCTTTAATAATTTATTTGGTATTTAAAAAAAAAAAAATTTCAAGGTCACCAGTTTTCAGTAAAGATTGGAAAAAAACTTCGTTGAAAACTCATTTGGGGTGTGTTTTGTGCAGTCACGGATCATTTTATACGACCCTAACAAAATTTTTATTTTAAAAACAATCTACGTACGGAACACTAATTGTGCAAGTTCAACTTGCACTTGACCGGTTTTTTCTTTCTCGCTTACCTTACTTTTCAAACGACCCTCGTAATAATCATATATAGTTACATACTACATATTTACATAAAATCAAAAAATGTAATGTAGAAACACGAAAGAAAATAATAAAACGTAAAGAATTTTTTTCAATGCAAAATAGAACATAGCGTGTAATTTTTTTCCGCTTTTCACATAATAGCAGCAATAAAAAGTTTTATTTAAAGCAGCTCGTGTTTTAATTATTTTAACGTTCATATTTTTGCTCCTATTTAACAGAGTTATGATGAGGTCCATTAAATTAATCTAAGGTAATATTACCGCACAGTGATGAAAAACGTTTATTTTTAACGTACAAGTAAGAATATAAAAATAAATTATTTGGGTTAAATGCTAACAATAGCGGCATTTCCATGTTCTCTACTAATAGTAGGTACTAGTTAATCGCTGAAAAAAAGACCATAATTTTGATTATATTGTGTATATGTGACCTTAAATAGAAAATTATTTTCTTAATAATCATTTACCTTCAAGAATATGGCCCCAACCTTTCCAGCATAGATAAATCATAAGAGCCTGCTGTGATATTTGACAATGCAATCTGATTGGATAGAGGATATCGAAGGGCTAACAGGAAGATTACTGCGATCAAGTCGTCAAGTTTATCATTCAATCAATAAAAATAATAAAATAATAAAAATGGCATATGTTCACATTTTTATGATTATTATTTTGAATATACTATTGTGATCAAAAAATAGTAAGACTTCTAAATTTAAATTGCCCGGGCATTTCCAAATCGGATTAATATTTTTTCGTTAAGTTGGTAGGACCTTAAATGCCATCTGTGTCAAATTTTAAGATCATAGCGTCAGTAGTTAATAAGATTCGTTTGCATTCGTTCAACAACAAAAGTGCGTTTTTCGATGTGAAAAAATTCATCAAAGAAGTTGCATTAAATTTTGTTTTAAAAATGGTTTTTTGGCTTCCCAAACGTTCGAAATAATAAAAAAGTCAGTTATAGTGATGATGCTCTATCCAGGGCAAGTGTTTTTGATTGGTATAAATTGTTTAAAGAAGGCAGAGAACGTGTGGAGGACGATGAACGTTCCGGTCATCCTTCAACATCTACCGATGAGAACCACGTCAAGCAAATCAAGGATTTGGTGCTCAAAAATCGTCGAGTGACAATTAGAGACCTTGTTGACATCACAAACTTATCATTTGGGTCAATTCAATCGATTTTAAAAGACAACTTGGGCCTCAAACGCTTCTTCGTTTGGTACCAAAAACACTCAATTTTTTCGATATAGAGCGTCTGGTTAATGTCTGTGAAACCATGATTTCTGACTATCAAAACCTTTTTTTTATCACGATAATGCGCCTTCTCATACAGCATTGGTTCTTCGCGACTTTTTCTTCAAAAATTCAACTCATATCATTCCGTAAACGCCTTATTCGCCTGATTTAGCTTCGTCGGACTTCTGGCTATTCCCTAAACTCAAAAAACGCTTCGAGGACATCGTTTTGAGTCGATTGAGGAGATTAAAACCGAATCGAAGAAGGCTTTAAAGGCCTTTCCAGAAATCGAATTCAACAACAGTTTCGAAGACTGGAAAAAACGTTGGCATAAATGCATTGTATCCAACTTTGAAGGGGACGAAATAAATTTGGAAAAATAAATAGCCCGTTTGCGTTTTATTTCAAAAGTCTTACTATTTTTTAATCACCGTAGTATCTCTATTAGCATCTTTTAAAATATTGGATTGTCGAAAAAGTATTGAGCATTTTAAATACAGAATTGAGACAATTGTTTTTTATATTTTGAAAAAATTTTAAGGGGTTACGTACACCTGGGTGGGGTAAAAAGTATGTATATTTAAAAAAATATATATATTTGGACGTTATTACCATAAATGAAAAATACAAAAGAATGGTGATTACATATTTTTATTGTACTTTAAATTATAAGAGCAAATTTTTTTTCAACTATGTTTTAAATGTTAAGATTATTTTTTATTGGGTTAAATAGACCAATGATGAAAACTATGGCGCCTCCCTGTCTGCAGGATAACTTCACAAAAAATAGTCCAATCTGCAAATATAAAAATGAATCTTTTAAAATAATATAGTAGTTAAAAATTGTCCAAAGGTTTTTTTTTTCGAAAATAACAAATTTACGGTGTTTCAAACTTTAATATGCAAGTTTCGACCAAAAAATTTATGTTTAATTATTTAAAAACAAATGTCTCTTAGAAAAATTAAATAACCTCTCGACATGTTGTAAAAAAAGTAATAATTAAGATTTAAAAAGAAATTAAAAAATATAAAAAAATTGACTAGTAGTATTACAGTGTCTGAGAACACAGTTTCGAGAAAAACGGGTTTAAAGTTTCGGGTAGATAAAAAGTAAACTTACTCTCATTCTAGCTTCGTCCTGTATGTATTCTTTCTCCTACATTTTGGTGTTATTTATAGTTTTCTGTTTGTTTTTGTTAACTTTTAAATCATAAATCCAGTTACCGTAAGGCGCGGCATTGAGACAGATGGAGCTCCCAATCCGACGCCAGGTCACATTTAATAAACTTTGTAATGGAATGGAATTAAAAAAAAAAAAATTGAATAATTATTAGTATAGAGAATAAAAATCCGTAACGAATTTTGGAAAATTCGAGGTGTGTGTACCCCTGCTTAGAACTTCTGTGATTTCTGGGCAAAAAATAAGACAAGTGGTTTTCACAAGCCTCTTTTTTTACTGAGTCAATAAAGATGTGTATTAGCTGATGTGGTCGTGGTGGAAGACGTCTGTTGATTACACTGGCCTACACACATTTTGGTGCCTAGGATTTTAGACCTGATTTTAAGTATGTGTAAGGTGATGTCAAAAATGTTCCTGGTTTTTTTTTTATCAGCGCTAGTTAATGAGATAGGAAAAAATATGGCTGTATTTTAACATTCTACATGACGAAATTGTTTTTAAGTGATTTTTTGAAAATGTGTTGGGCAATCTCGCATAAGTCCCCAGCAATAGTCTGCCATCATATGAACGTCCCATCTGCCTTGATACCTGTTCTTCATTGTTTTTATATCTTGGTGGAAACGTTCTCATTGTTCTTCGCCCAAATCTCCTAGGTTATGTTGAAAATGATGTATATGACTATTAAGGTAGTGTATTTTCATGCTCATATGAGTCCCTCAATTTTTAAAGTGATGGAGCATTTCATCAATTAACTATCATTGTCTTTATTGAATCTAAGATAGGCACAGCCTCTTTCTTATAATTGTAAAAGTATACTTATTCTAATTATAAATGTTAACTTATTCTATCTTAACCTAAGTTCTTACAATAGGGGTCCTATACTAACTTAACCTAGGAAATGCATTTTATGTATACATGGAGCTTCTTAAAGCTAGGACTTAGAACTAAGACTAAAAACTACCTTAGACTAAGAACTTATGCTGACTTAAGCTAGGATATCAAGACTTAAATTAGGACTAAATTAAAACTTAACCTAGAATGACATTTTTCTTGTCACGGTGGGCGTGGGGGGTCATCGTCTTCGTCCGAGAGCAGCAGCGGGTCCGACGGTCTAGGGAACTGGCGGTTGACTTGAGGTGACCAAAGCATCTCTCACAGTTCAATTTTTTTTAGTATCCAGTGTCTTGATTTGGCTCGACTGTCCCACAAACAAATAAAACTTTGATATTTTGTATAGCCACTTTGTTGTCCTAACAAAAAAAATTAACCATCTTCAAGTCGACATACCAGGTGTACAAGTACGAAATGCGGATTTTTTTTCTAAAAAAAAACATGTTAAATTCGGAAGATTCATAAAAAGCGTTTTATTCAAAGAATGCTCCATCGCTTGTTATACATTTTTCCCATCTTTCGGACCATTTGTGAATACCACGCCAGTAAAAATCTTCCCCTTTTGCTGCGAACCATTCATCGAGCCATTTTTTCACATCTTCGTACGAACCAAAGCGCTGCTCAGCAAGTGCGTGACCCATCGATGCAAACAAGTGGTAATCGGAAGGAGCCAAGTCTGGTGAGTAAGCCACATGTGGTAGAACTTCCCAGCTGAGTGCTTCCGACGTGTCGCGAACTGGTTTTGCCGTATGTGATGGAGCATTGTCATGAAAAAAAATGATTTTATGTTGTCTCTTTCGGTATTCTGGCCTTTTTTCAAGCAGCGAACGGTTCAAATCAGTCAGTTGTTGTTGGTAACGTTTAGTATTAACCGTTTCCCCCCCAGGTTTTTTAGCAGCTTATAATAGACCACGCCCCTCTGGTCCCATCAAACACAGAGCATCGTCTTTCTGCCAAAGCGATTCGGTCTTGCGGTCGATGTGGATGGTGCGCCTGGGTCTACCCATGATATTTTGCGCTTGGGATTCTCAAAATAAATCCACTTTTCATCCCCAAAAACGACTTCCTTTTCCGAGCGGGCAGAATGTCACACGTGTTTTTTGCGCTTTTCCATTTGCCTGTCGTTCAACTCATGTGGTACCCATCTACCGGTCTTCTGAATCTTTCCCATCTCTTGTAGCCTATTGGAAACAGCTTGCTGACTAATGCCCAATTGCTCGGCGAGTTGTTTTTGTGTTTGCGAATCATCTTCGTCCAACGATGCTTGCAATTCCACATCTTCGTATTTTTTTGGCGGTTTTCCACGTTCCTTGTCTGCAACATCGAAGTCACCACTTTTGAAACGCCGAAACCATCGTTCGCACGTATCTTGCGATGGAGCATGTTCACCATAAGCTTCTCGAAGTGATCGGTAGGATTCAACAGCAGTTTTCTTCAAATGAAAACAAAAAATTGCTGTCCGCAAATGTTCTTTGTTCGGTATAAATTTCCACATATTGAACACAACAACATAACACTATGCACATACCATTCCAATTTATCACTCGTGCGCATCTGACACTTGTTGATGACACAACAAAATGGCGCTATGTCAAATCTTTATAGCACAAACTGCATTGGTGCACCATCTGAAATCCGCATTTCATACTTGTACACCTGGTATATCACCCATTTATGTTCAACATATTTTATTTTCTGTAACTGTTCTGAACATACCTGAAATCACTTGATATTTTTCTTTCAAACGAGTAGAGTGGGCAATCGGCTTTTAGACATCGTTTACTGCTGTCAATAAAGAGACGTCAATCACTTGCCTGATAGGTCTCCAAGCCCCTGAAAGTGAATAAGCCGCTCACATCACTACAATATACTAAATTTTCATCAGAAGAAAAAAATTGCAATAAGTTTTGTTCTCTCGTGCGATATGAAGAAATTTTTATATCAGAGGATAGGCAATTTTTTTCTTTTAATATTGATGCCAGCTATTCGGCACGCTCTTTTGAAAGATCTAAGTCTTTGATGAGATCATTAAGCTCTTTTTGTGAAAACAAATTAGAATTCGATGTTTATGCATAATATTCACTTCCTTGAGAAGCACTGGGTTCTTCAATTTTTTCATCCTGAAATTGTGGTAGCTGATGAAAAACTGGTACTGGAACGTTTTCTAAATGGAGTACTGGTCTTCTTACTGGAGAAATATTGGGAGATTTCCATTTATGAAGATTGGTTTTATTGTAATGTAATGTAATGTAATAAAGGTGGGGTCTGGCCCAAAACGGCCCTTTGCACTGCGAACATCGTTGATCTATTGCGCCTCCCCTTGTCTTTCACGGGTTTAATACGTCAAGAAACCGGACCAGCTCCTTCAATGGGAGTGTTAGCAAGTCCTGTTCACCCAGCGTATAGGCATGTAGTAGCCTGTATCTCCTGTGTCACAGTTAGTGATCAAGTGTTCCATTGACTCCTCTTCTTCACCGCAGAATCTGCAAGTGCTGGTATTTGAAATACCCATTCTGTATAGGTGCTTATTACAGGCATAATTACCCGTGAGTGCCCCCGACAGTATCCTTAGGCTTTTCCTATCATCAGAGCAAAGTCCGCCCTCTTAGCATCGAAGCTAAGAAACTTTTTGGAATGTTCGAGGCCATTAATATCGTTCCAGTGTTTCCCCACGATGGATGTTGTCCATTTCTTCATCTCCCCTTTAAGGAGACTCTTGTTGAAGCCAAAGGATGGAGTGTGTCCAGTGAAGGTCCCCTCAGCCCCTCTTTTGGCGTAGATGTCTGCCATCTCATTTCCTCTGTGCCCCTCATGTCCTGGCACCCAGACCAGAGTAATCTGATTCTGAATCGCCAGGTTGTTGAGCATGTTGTGACTCTGCCCTGGACGTAAATGTACAACTGCCCAGGGCCTTGAGGACTGATTGACTTTCCGAGAGTATTTTAATTCTTACTCCCATGTGTCCCCTTTCGGATAGGATTCCTACAGTTTCCGATATTGCGTATAGTTCCGCTTGGAAAATTGTGGTGTCCTTGCTCAAGGTTATTGATCTGCGTGCTCTAGGCCCCACTATGCCTTCTCCCACTCCTTGGAACATTTTGGATCCATCCATGCACCACTTTTGTGAGCCATCCTGTAACCACCTTGGGTTTGCGCACCACTTCTCCCTTTTCGGGAAGATGACCCTGTACTTCCTGTCAAAGCTGTGAACATGATCCATGTGATCGCTTGACTGAGACATGTAAAGTATGTCCCCGATCCCTTTCAAGATTATAAGATGTCCAATAAGGTTACCTGCCTTAAGTTTCTCCCTCCTGTGAATGGAGATTGCCTGCATAGCTGCCTCCTCTTGCACAGCCACGTTAAGTGGTGTTAGGTTCAGAAGAGCTTCCATACCCGTCGTTGGGGTAGATTTCATAGCCCCTGTGACGCATAGACATGCAAGTCTCTGCACTCTACGTAGCCTCGATATAGCCGTTGTCTGTTTGGTCTTACCCCACCATACTAGAGCGCCGTATAGTATTGTAGGCCTGACCATTTGGGTATATATCCAGTAGGTCATTTTAGGGCTCAGACCCCAGGACCTACCAAGTAATTGTCTTGTAGTCCAAAGGCTTTTTGTGGCCTTTTTTATCACTGACGCAAGGTGCGGCTCCCAGGTGAGTTTCCTATCCAAGGTGATGCCCAGATATTTTCACCTCCTCCCTGGGAACAACCTCAGTACCGTTTATCCTCAAAATGGGGATCTCTATCACCCTTTTTCTGGTAAATGGTTGTCTTCGCTGGGTTAATTGATAACCCCTCCCTCCTGCACCATTCCCATATTGTATTTAGGGCGTCCTGCATGAGTTCACCAATCGTCCCAGTATGATTGCCCCTGATTATCACAGAGATGTCGTCCGCGTAGCAGGTTTTGTATCCCTTCCGGTTAAGGGTCCTAATCAGGTCGTGAACTAGGACAGACCATAAAAGGGGAGATAGTACTCCCCCTTGAGGGCATCCCTTAACCGCAGTGACACTAAGGTCTATGGAACCGAGTGAGGCTCTGATCGACCTTTGGTTCAGCATACAGCTAACCCATTTTACCACCGCCAGATCAGCTCCTCTATTGGAGAGTGCTGTTTCCATGGCGAGGAAGTTCGCATTATCGAAGGCACCCTCAATGTCCATAAATGCACATTGGGCTATCTCCTTAGAGCTTAGAGCCTTTTCGATATCTAGAACAAGTTTATGCAATGCCGTGACAGTTGATTTGCCCTTTTGCTAGGCAAATTGTAGTCCATGCAGTGGACTCAGAGGTATTACCTCCACTCTGAGGTAGTGGTCCAGTATCTTCTCCATTGTCTTCAACATAAAGGATGATAGGCTAATTGGTCTGTGGGACTTTGGAGATTCAGGGGGTTTGTTTCCACCCTTGGGTATGAAGATAACCCTTACTTCTCTTCAAATCTTTGGAACATATCCCAATGTTAGACTCGATCTAAAAATATTGACCATCGCCCGAATAAGAATGGCATTTCCCCTTGACAGTAGGGCCGGAAAGATGCCATCCGGCTCCGGTGATTTGTAAGGTCTGAAGGAATTTATAGCCCATTCTACCTTTTCAAAGGTTACTATCCTCTTGTGTATCAACACACGACGCGCGAAGCCTACAATCAGGAAAGTGAGTCCTAAGAAGAAGCTCTACTGTCTCGTAGAAGGTATTTGTAAAGGTGCCATCTGGCTCCCTGAGTGTGCCTATCGGATTTGTAGCCCTTTTTGAAAGGGTCTTATGCAACCTGGCCGTAGCCGGGACGACTCTAAGTTCCTCACAGACAAGCCTCCATGATTTCCTTTTAGACTTCCTCAGCTCTTTGTTGTATGAGGTTAGGGCCTCTCTGAACCTGTCCCAATTGTTAGATCTCTTGGCCTTGTTAAATTCCAATCTTACCGTACTACGTAGTTTCTTCAAGATACCCGTTCCACCAAGGTACCCTCTTTGTGGAGGATTTTGTCTTGAGAGGACAGCTATCGTGAAAAGAGTGGTTTTTATTGGTGCCCACTATATTTGTCATACAGAAGTAACACTCGTCGTGATGATTTTTTTTGTTCTTTCCAAATCATGGGTACTTCAATTTTCAGAGATTTACGTATACCTTTCTCCCATTGTCGCAGATGTTCAATGCACATTTTACATACACTATGAGGCACCCATGCTTTTTCTTGATTGCGAATTTTTATACTGAAGTAAGTAGAATACAAATGGGTCACAGTATTTGTTACCAATTTTCGCTGATCTTTCAAAATGTAGTCACCACAAATGTAAAAAAACTTATCGAGATCGTTAACACAACGTCTTAACTTAGTAGCCATTATGAAATAATAAGATTAATTTTATCAGTGTTATTGTAAAACTTGATGTTTTCGAATAAGACGGCTAAAAATAAAAAAATGAGGTTAGGTAGTGAACTAGAGCTGACAGGGTAAAATAAATTTTGTAGATGTATAGTATATTACTTTCCTTACCAACTACAGATAAAAACAGAGCTACACCAAAACAACATATTTTTTTTTAGACTTGTGTTAGTAGTAATTTTTCAATCGCTTGCTTCAATTTGGTTAATTTCTGACTGTAAAGTACAGAATTAATCTTTTGGCAAGGTTGCAGCACCTCATGGATTCCCTTCCAATCCCACTAAACACACAGCATCACTTTTTGTAGTCAATCTGCGCTTGGCCATTGTTTGAAATTTTTAGGCGGCTGCAGTTATTGAATAAAAAATAATTCGGAGGAAATATTACAAAAATAGCATCGAAGGATTTGCTTTTCAATTTCAATTCATTCAACACGATAGCGTTCGTCCAATCACCTCATCGGTTGTTTTAGATCGTCCTTCCAAAAACGTCTCAAGTAAGTTTGGACCGTTTTTACCTATATTCAATACGAAAAGTTTTCTCGCATTCCTAACTAATGACTGACTTTTCGTCTTCTTTGGAGGTGGAGATCCCTGACAAAACAATAGTATCCATTTTTATTTTGTTGAAGGATACCAACAGAACAACCAAGTCTCATCACCTGTAACAGTTCGCAGTAAAAACAACTGTTCTTGAAAAATTTTTTTCGTCACCACTTTCCGCCCTGTTGTAAAAAATTTGAGGGTTCATTTTGCAGACTGTTTTCATCCCTAGGTCTTTGTGCCCAATCTTGAAAACTGTAGTTCGAATACCCCCGCTCCTTTAACAACCATCGAAACTATTTAGCCTAAAATTTTACTTGAAAATAAGATGAGCCGTCGTTGCGTTACACTTAAGAGATTCTTCAGACTTTACAGCGTTGTGCTTCAAGTTACTTTCACTGATTTTTTGAAAGAAAATAAAGTCGTAAAAACTACGAAACTCAATGAACTCAACGAATGCCTACAAAGTACTTAGAACAGCGATAATAATATGACAGCTCAGCAATTTTCTTGTATGGCGTCATCTTCGTGGGTAGGTAGACAACCTTAAAAAACGCCCTTGTAATTTATAAATTTGTGGAAAAAGAAAGATTATTTCTTAATAAAAGTCACCCCAAAATTTAATAAAATTAATTTAATAAAAAGATATAGAAATTTCATATATAAAAATCTTTTTTAGAATCCAAAATGGATAAAAATAAAAATGTGTTAACGATTTAAAATCGAACAATAGCAAAAGAAATTTAATTTACAGGCACAAAAGGGCCGTTGCTATACCCGGAATTCGGTTACCCTATTTAATACAATGACATAGCGATATTTCGGTAATTCCATCTAATAAAGCACAAAGGCGAAAAATCGATGAAAGTTGGACAAAACCTAAACATTACATAATTCATTATTTAAAGCAGTGCTAAGTTTACTATATTATCAAATAATAATCACCATATCAGATAAAATAATAAATCAAATTACCCGAAGTCTTTGAGAGCATCTATAATAATATATATCTCTTTTCTTGATCATATTTTTACATCGTTGCAGATGGGTAAATGGGTCTATTTGGTTTCCGTACAAGATTTGAAAGTGGAACTGAAACTTTAAGTTTCACTGCCTTTTCCCATTTGTGTACGGAGTGGACGTTGCTAACTAATTTTTATTTAATATTTACTTCTGTGTCGTCCCCGATGGCAGCGATTACATTATTGTTTCTTCTCAACAAACTAGGAATAATATTTTACCGCTTGGCAACCCCCTTTATAGAAAAAACACGGTCGTAAGAGCTCGTATTGTATTGTCACCGCGATTTAACTCTCTATAATAGGACGGGTTGAGCGAAAAACTCTAGTAATTTTTCAAAAAATAAAAATAGATAGGAAAGTCTTTCTCTTTATCCAGGATATTTCATCAGTGAAGTCTCTTACCAAGACTTCTGCCTGAAATCACTTTACTGTTAAACCGCTTTCTCTAAGATAATGATTAACTTCATCCGTTCACCTTTTTAGTCTTCCTCTTCTCTATACCAA
>CM032456.1:53682701-53767181 GCA_019049505.1 Pachyrhynchus sulphureomaculatus
ACCTTTCAACAAATTCATTTATCGAAATCCCTACAACCTTAATCGTGGCACTAATTTTTAGCTCTCACTAATCTGGGAACAGATTCCTTACGATGCCCCGCCGCTCTTAATCTCAGTTCGTTACATACAAGGCGTATAAAAGCGGAATTCAATCAGTTTCTTGTTAGACTCCGAAGAAGACAATTCTCGGAACAAGCTCTGAAGAAGCCGGCAAGATGATCGGCGAAACGTCAGCATCACTCTTTCAATCGACTTAAGAGAAATTCAGAAGAATTATACCTGTGGAAGTTTCCCATCAAAAACAAGATAACTATACGAATCGTACAAACTCGTTCAATTAAGTCCATAATCGTAAAATTTGTGTTTTATTTATTTTTTGCGTTTTAAGATTTTGTCCCACTTTTATACATTTTTTTTTGTCCGTGTATCACGTAAGTTTTTTTCTTTTTCAGGTTTTTGTCGTTGCATTGTTTTCTATTTCCTCGATTCAGCTTTTGTCCGACCCGCAGAAAAAGGTGAAATTATACGAAGATGGAGAATGGAAAGGACGTCGGAGATGACAAAAAAGTGAGGATTGGCTATTAAGTGAAAAATTGCTGAACAATATGGATGATACAACGACGAGGCCATATGTGGAAAGAAATAGGGTTACATATTTTTTTATTATTGTTTTTATATTATTAAGGACTTGGGTTCATACGAAATATCTCCTTTCTTTGGCAGTGTGTCGAAAATATTAGGATTTTACTTGATATTCTCTTGTAACGCTATTCCTCATAAAAAATAGTATTGGTCATCATTCAATTTTTCTTTATCTGTAAGTTATGGCTATTATTTAAATTTAAAACAATATGAAAGGTCGAATAACATACCCTATGTTCTTCACATTTAATGATTGTTTTTTAAATCAAGAAACCCTTATTTTTAGCAGCCAGCATTGCCTATAAAAGGATATAATACTAAAATGTATCCAAATTATTATCTTTCCGTATTATACAGTTTCACCAAAACATTTGATTTACTTTTTTGTAAGTGATTTTTTCCTTGATATTTTCCAATGTTCATAATCTTCAAACTAAAATCAAAAGTATGGTGATGTTATTAATTTTTTAACGATTTGTTTCCATTTATATCTGTGATTATTGTAAATAGTTTTAAGTAATGGATAGTAGACAGCTACTGGTATATTTTTTTTGGATTAATATATACTTATATATGAATCATATTCTAATTCTAGACATATTTTTTTTTACCGGTTGGTTCACTGATTTCTAGAAGTTGTTATTTTTCAAAGGTACCACGCGAGCGATTGCCACCAGCGATGTTTGCGACATGACTAAAAAGACCATTCCAGGCGGTCTCCTTTGACACGCCACTGAATTACTTGTACCCGTGAAGCTCTGGCGCTACTGACTGGTACTACTTGCTGCTACTAAAAGCCTTTGTTTCGGTTTATTTAGTGGATGTTCAAAATTTAAAAAAATATAACTGTTCTTGGAAGATAATGGTTGTGGATGCATTGATTGAAAATGTGTTGTTTTGATCTTGTTGCTCTAGTCATGTCGCATATGTCGCCCATGTAAAACACACAACTTAAATTGTGATATACGTCATATTTTTACATGGACAACAATATTGTTCAGAACACCAATTTTGTTCAATTTGTGTTCAATTCAATATTAACGTGCGCAACTATTTTTTGTTAACTCCCATAATTTTTTTCTTTAAATTTAAATGTTTTCAAAATTTTCAAGTTTCTTATATTTTGGAATTTTAAAAATTGAATCTTCTGAAGTGCTAGAATTTGATTCATATGTTTCTAAATTTTTCTGTGATTTATTTCTATATTTAATTGTAAATGAATATTTGACCAAGAATACCTAAAACATATTTTAGTTATAGTTTTACAAATAGCTTCACTAAAATAACATAAATCAATTTTAAATTGAAAACTCAGCAGTTGAACTGACAGATACGGTGGACGTTCAATAATTAACGAAACCAATGGCTGTGAACACAGAACGGTTTATTCAATGACAATAAAATCGATACTACTTTTCAATGTAGTCTCCATCAATATTTAGGTACTTTTCCGAATCTCTGTAATGAAGAATTGTTCACCTTTATTACCTTCCGTTAAAAACTGCCGTTTGAGTTTAGAACAAATGCGAAGATGGTTGTCTTTTGATGGTTCTGAGCCAGCTGTCTTAGAACCCATCTCGAACACGTTTTGCGGTAGTTCAGCTTATTATTATTTTATTACATTACAACTTTCAGCAATTGTCGCAATTTTTATACGTCCGTCATCTCTATTAAGGCTATTTTGCATTGTATCGGTCGAAACTTCAACTGGTTGCTTGCGCCATTGTTGTTTGTCTTGTTAATTATTGAACGTCTCTCGTATTATCCGAGTAAGTTTAAGCGGCGTAAGTTTAAGCAACTATAAAATACAACCGGAAAGAAAAGTACCGACAACTGTACTACCAAAAGATAAGAAAATTAACGAGAATGCTGTTAAAAGTAAGTAGTGGTAGACCCTTATTTTCGGTTCGTTAGTCCAGTTTCTTTATACAAAACATTGACCAATGATCTGAAAAAATCCAAGTGAAGATTTTCCTTCAACATTTTCATCATCATCAGAAATAAATAAGTCAAAAGTCCATAATTCTAACACATATTTGTCTGCTCGTTCTGCCCGATATATGTGTTAGCAGAAAATTATGTACTGGAATTAAAGAACATGTCTTTGTAGCATTTCCACTTCGGCACTTGCAGAACACCAGCATGAAACAGGACACCAGCCCCTTTTTGACCAATCAAAGATCTTTCCAACAAATTCGTTTTACTATCCTGGGAAAATCCGGAAGTTTATCGAAATCCCTACGACCTTAATCATGGTATTAGTCTTTACCTCGCACCAATCTGGGAACAGATTACTTACTCATGATGCCACGCCGCCTTTAATCCCAGTCCGCTATATACAAGGCTTATAAAAGCGGAATTAAATCAGTTTCTTGCTAGATTCCGAAGAAGTCAATTCTCGGAGCAAGCTCTGAAGAAGCCGGCAAAATGATCGGCGAAACGCCAGCATCACTCTTTCAATCGACCTAAGAGAAGTTCAGAAGAATTATACCTGTAAGCTCTGCAACCTGTGGGAGTTTCCCATCAAAAAAAACAAGACAACTACGCGAATCATACAAACTCGTTCGATTAAGTCCATAATCGATACAATTTGTGTTTTATTTATTTTTACATTTTAAGATTTTGTCCCACTTTTAATACATTTTTTTGCTTATGTATCATGTAAGTTTTTTTCTTCTTCATTGCGAAATCGTGTCGGCAAAAAAAGTCGCGAAAATCAGTTTTTTTTCAAATATCTCGTTTACGTTTATTTTGGTTATTATTTGTTCATCATCAAAGTCTGCATAAAGAAGATCTTATACAAAATTTACGTGGGACTAATAGTTCTGAAGTTTAAAAGGAACAAAATGCTCTGTCAAATATTTTCAGGTATACATCGAACCATGAGATTACAATGGAATTTTAGACAACTGCAACTCAAGGTCGTTACTATCATTATTATGAAGAAAGGTCCACTTCAAGGACACCTCAGAGAGAGGAAGAATTATGGGTGTATATTAAACGGCTTTTCTACGTATAAATGCGCCATATTGTCTGTGTACACCACTATACATAAACGTATAGTGAAGTATGCGCCTTCCTCCAAAACTTCTCAGCGTCATATCTCGAGAACTATTAGTCCCACATAAATTTTGTGTGGAATCTTTTTTATGCAGATTGTGATGATGAAAAAATTTTATAATAAGCAAAATCCATGTAAAACTAATAGTTCACGCGATATTTGAGAAAAACTGATTTTCGCGACCTTCGATAACTTTTTTTGCCGACACGATTATGCAGTGGACTTTTGACGCAATATTTTTGATACCGAAACAAAGAAAATCCCGAAGGAAAATCTTCACTTAGATTTTATCAGAAGATGGATACTCTAATGAGTGGATCGTTAGCAGCTTTTATTAGTAGCACATAAACAGTTATAAAACAGGAAACCTGAAAATTAGACAGAGACTGTACACACATTTTGTAGGTCAAATCGGCACCATACCAATATATGTGAGGTCCTACGTGCTACCAATTAAAACTAATAAACCGGAACTTCCTGACTGGTACTAGTTTTTTGCTTTAGACAGATTTTTTCGATAATTCTCCGTTATTTTCATAAAAATGTGAACGAAAAACAAGACATCAGTACAACTGACAATTAAGCAGCCTAATTATAGATAAACCTGAGCAATGTTTTAAATTTCCTTAGTTAATCTTATGATATGAATTATTTTTTAAGGAACTGTGTATTTTGTATACTTAAAAAAATGCAATTCTAGTTAAGGTTGTAATCAAAAATATAAATACTAGGCTACAGTTTAATTTTCAATATTGTAGATACTAATTTATTTTGTGATATATTTTTGAGTAGCTGCGTTAAAAGACATTGTATATATTTTATATAGAAATTATTAAATATCACAAGTTTACTTTCTAAATTAGAAAAATGATAAGTTTTTGTACAACTTATGCATCTTAAATAACTATTTCAAAAAATCGGCCAAGTGCAACTCGGATTTGCGCAATTAGTGTTCGGTACGGTGATTGCTTTTAAAATAAAAATTTTGTTACCATAAATGAGTTTTCCACAAAGTTTGTTTCCGATCCTTGTTGAAAACTGATGACCTTGAAATTTTTGTTTGTTTTTTTTTTTAAATACCAGATAAATTATGAAAGGTAATGCACTCGTGATAATTTTCGTTCAACCTACACCTTGTAGAGAATATTCCAGAATTTTTTCAAAATTTTTTTCACTTCCGATTTCATCCCCAAAACTAACTCTTGAGTTAAAATTTAACTTTCAAAACTACCCGGCTCCGATGGGGCCATCAATTCCTATATTAGTGCCAAATATCAACTTTCTACGTCAAATAGTTTCGGAGAAAATCGAGTGTGACAAACGGACAGACACCGCAGTGATCTTATAAGTGTCCCATACGGAACAGTAAAATGGGAGATCGGTGTATCAAATTTAATAATAATTTTATACAAGTAGGGAGAATGATTTTCGAGTAATCGTAAATTTTTCTTCAAAAATCTTACCTGACCCAATTAAAATGGAATTGAAAAATGCGAACAGGAAAAATAAAACTCAGTGGATTGGTCTATTGGAGTATCCTCCTTTACAGGGCTATAAAAAGTCAGAATCCTAAGCCAGCACCGTCATCTTGATAAATATGTATGTGATTTCTGTCAGTTTTTCGCGAGTAACTCGAAAACTATTTGTATTTTCACTTTCCTTGCTAAAGAAAAGTATTGCATTCGTGAAAAAATCTCATTCCGAGATATTTTCTTTTTTTCCGTTTTGGGGTTTCTAGATCACGAAAAATAATCACTCATTTCAGTCGGCCTCTCTGTCTGTCTGTCGGTCTGTCACGATAACTCTCGAACTCAATGAGATATCAAACTTGGTGCATATATATTATCTAATGAGTTGACGATATCGTTACAGACCAAGGGGTTGAAAGGGGTGGGAATTGATAAATTTTAAACGTGTAATATTTCTATTCTTTTGTTGAAATATTAAATAAATTTTATGCTTAAATATTTTAATAAAACATATAAGGGACGAAAGGGGTGGGGAAGGAGATTAGAGAGGTTGTTTGCAACATATTATGTTATATGTCCTGTTTAGGGTTTTTGAAGTCGAGAAACCAAGAAATTAGGTTGTTTTTAATTGCTTTCCATTTTAATCAAGGAAGGGTTTGAAAGGGGCGGAGGCTGTTTAATAGTTTATAATATAAACAGCATTTTGGATTATTTAGAGGTTTTTTTGAACAAATTTAAAGTGTATTATTTATAGTATAATATATAAGGGGTTAAAGGGTTGGGTAGGGGGTGAAAGGGATTGCTTCTTACATGTGGTGTTATAGGTCTTTTTCAGGTTTTTGGAGTCGAGAAATCTGAAAATTAAGTTATTTTTACACTACTTTCAATTTTAATGGGAAAGGGTTGCGAAAGAGGTGGAGTGGTCGAACATGGTATAGTTTTAGTAATATTATAGCAATTTTTCCAGGTTTTTGGCTACGATAATGAACAAATTTTAGGCATTTACTATAAATAATTATGCCAGGTATAAGTGGTGGGGAAGGGAGTTAGAAGAGTGATTCTCGTTTATTGTATTATATGTCTTTTTCAGAGTTCTTTGAGTCAAAAATCGTTATTTTTAATGTTAACAGGGGAAGAGGGTAAAAGGGTGGGCATCATTAAATATTATATAGTTTCAATATTATTATGAACATTTCTCTCGGTTTTTGCTTGTGATATTTTGTAAAATTTTAGCCAATTGTTTAAAGTTAAATATATATGGTCTGAAAGAAATGTAGTAAGGGTTAGAAGGGTGGTTGCGTATATCTCATAATACGCTTCTATTTCAATATGCTTTTTCATTATTACCAATTTTCGAAAATAGTATATATAAGAGATTAAGATCTGATTACAGAGTGACCTAAAAAAATGCTAAGTTAATTATAGAACAAGTTTTCGATGTACAAACAGTTAACTTATCCGAAACCTACTCACTTCTAATACAGTAGATAAATTATTGTTTTACTTCCCTTGCTAAACGGAAGTATTGTATTCGTGAAAAATACCCTCCGCGATCTTTGGCTTTTTTTAGATTTTAGGGTTCCTAGATGACTGTCTGCCGATCTGTTGGCACCATAATTCTAAAAGAAAATGATATTATAATACTTGAAATAGAGATGAAACCTATAGTTTTTGAGCTATATCGTTTTGATAGAAGAGGAAAAAAGTGACAGGTGTCCATCTGTTGTATGGGTTTAATTATATTATGGACATTTACTTTCTTTTCACTTGAAAAAGTCAAATTTGCTACTTATTTTAGAACTGCATGTTTGCAAGGGATGTATTGGGTAAATCACTTTACCGATTTTTAAAATGGTTATTTTTAGGAAAATTTTCTACAAAATGAGTACCACGGTAAAGTAATGTTTTTTTAGGGAATTGTTGGTTTAAAAATTATTTGCTAAATCCAAACAAATATACATGAATATTTAAAAAAATATTCCACCTGATATTCATTTGTTATTGAGTTTAGGATGAAAATATATTTACAGATTGAGGGTACCGTTTCGTTGCTATAACGTATAGAGTGATATTTATAATGATGGGGGCGCAGTGGGACGAAGTCCCACTGGGCAACTTAAATTCCAGCTGCCTTTAAATTTTTAAGATATTGCATTAAATTTTTTTTTTTCAAATACTCGTCAAATATAGTGCTTCAACTTATACCTGCAACTTTTTTATTATTATTTTTTTAAAATTTGGCTAAAAAATGAAGGAGGTCTCTTTTTTAAATAATACTCTTTTGAGCGATGAATTTTTTACTGTGTACATCGGAAACTCGATAAATTTACTTATGGTAATATATGTTTCTAAGATCGCTGATTCCTATAAAAATAGTAATTATATCAAAAATTTTGAGGATTTTGAGTTATTGGCCAATATTGGTTATTTTCCGCTTGTATACCACATACAAGTAGATTATTATCTTCAAAAATTCCTATGTGGTATATTTAAATTAAAAACAAAGAAATAAAATTTTTAAATAAATTGAAAATTGGCCATTTAATGAAAACTGGATTAATTTTTGCCAAAATTATTATAGTATATATTATTTACTACCTTAAAATAATATTGTTGAACCAAGAATTCCTTGTTTTTCGTCTTCAGCTTAAGAAACTATAAAAATAACTGAAACTGGCCAATAGCTTAAAATCTTCAAAATTTTCGCTAAAATGAGTTTTTGCAGTAAACAGTGACTTCAGAAACATATATCACCATGAGCAAATTATCGAGATTTCAATGTACACAGTAAAAAGTGCATTGCCCCAAAGAGTATTAGTTAAAAAATAGAGACCTTCTTCGCCTTTAAACCAAAATTACAAAAAAAAAATAACAAAATAGGTGTACGTACAAGTTGAGCGCTAATCTGACGAGTATTTAAAAAATTTAATGCAATATCTTAAAAATTGAAAGGTAGCCGGAATTTTGAGTTGCACAGTGGAACTCCGTCCCACCGTGCGCCGGCTCGAGTCCTGATATTTTATTTTTATGTTTATGTAACAGACCTTCGTTTGTATAAATCCACAAAATTTTTATTTTTCGGATTTTCTGCTACCATACCCATACAGTCTATCAAGCTAGTATCTACTACAAACATCAACCAACTCAAGTAGAACAAAAAAATCTTGCATAAATTGCTTTCAACTTAATGTGTAATATGGGTGCAATGTTTATATTAATGATAAATCTCTCAGCATTTGCTCAAATTAATTATAAATAGCTATATTTAAATGTTTATGTAAAATTACTAACACTGTACAGAAATAATAAATTTTAAAACATGTTTTAAACATGTATATAAGCACTGTATTGTATATTGTTTTAATTTTGTTATTGAATATATGCAAATAAACATTATGTTGATAATGCCTAGTGTTTCATTTCATTCGACATTAGGCGAAAAATTTATAAAACTATAATTGTGACAGAAAGAGATAATTAATATTAAAATTTAGTTTTATTTACTCACGCTGCTCCAGTGGCGACAACAATGATAATTAATAAAATCTATAGATATGTTAGTTACATTAGATTCCAGTGCAAGTCTGTACAGGTATCGACTTTGTTTAATTAATAATTCCTTAACTAATTACCTTATTTCAGAGGTGGATTGTAAATTGAAGATCGGAAGAAAATGTGTAACAACGGTATAAATTCCCCCTTCCAGGTATTTTTTGGTTTTTAAGCGGTTTGGTTGTACCCATTTCATAGTTCTTTTAGGTAATCTTATTTCCTTACCTAACCGTACCATCTAAACTGTTTTTTTTTTCAAATTAACACATGGGCTGAAAAGTCCCGGGCCTAACAAAGAAAACACGGTTTTTTTGGTTCAAAATTAGCTTTATTCATCAACGTAATCTCCATCAAGAGCAACGCAATCATTCTAGCGCCGCTCTAACATTTCAATACCACTTTTGTAGAACGATTTATCTTTTGCCTCAAAATAGGCCTCAGTTTCAGCGATAACCTCTTCATTCGTGCGAAATTTCTTACCGGCGAGCATTTTTTTTCAGGTCTGCGAACAGCCAGTAGTCGCTGGGAGCCAAATCTGGCGAATACGGTGGATGTGGGAGCAATTCGAAGTTCAATTCATGTAGTTTTGCCATTGTTTTGATTGACTTGTGACACGGTGCGTTGTCTTGATGAAACAAAATTTTTTTCTTTGCCATATGCGGTCGTTTCTTTGCAATTTCGGCCTTCAAACGCTCCAATAACGCTATATAATATTCACTGTTGATGGTATTTCCTTTCTCAAGATAGTCGATGAATATTACACCACGCACATCCCAAAATACCGAGGCGATAACCTTTCCAGCCGATTGTTGTGCTTTCGGGCGCTTTGGACGAGGTTCACCAGTTGCTGTCCACTCAGATGACGATCGTTTTGATTCCGGAGTGAAGTGATGGATCCATGTTTCATCCATTGTCACATATCGACGCAAAAATTCCGGTTTGTTACGTTTAAACATGGCCAAACACTGCTCAGAATCATCAACACGTTCTTGTTTTTGATCAACAGTGAGCAAACGCGGCACCCACTTTGAACAGAGCTTTCTCATAGTCAAATGCTCATGCAATATAAAGCCAACACGTTCTTTTGATATCTTTACGATGCCAGCTAACTCACGCAACTTCACTTTTCGATCATTCAAAACGATTTTATGGATTTTTTTGATGTTTTCTGGTGTTACCGCCTCATTTGGACGTCCACTGCGTTCTGCATCATCGGTGTCTCTACGACCACGTTTGAAGTCAGCAAACCAACGTTTTATTGTTGTTTCTGATGGAGCGGAGTCCCCATAACACTTTTCAAGCCATTGCTTCGCTTGAACGGTATTTTTTCCCATCAAGAAGCAGTGTAAAATTAAAACACGAAATTGTTTTTGATCCATTGTTTTGAAAATAACAAAAGTAGCGTCACTCTTAGCACAATAACTCACAAACTAATGAATAGAATATCATGAAATTTTAACAGCTGTCTTTTGAAGGTTAGTATTAACTGAAAAAAAGGTGACTGCAATAAAACTAGCGCCATCTATGTGTTAGGCCCGGGACTTTTCAGCCCATGTGTTATGTTATCAAAGAATCACTCCTATCCGTATATCTTCATTTCGAATTCTGTTCTTTCTAGATATGTTCAGTGATCATCTGAACACATCAATTTCCGTCGTCTTTTTCTTTTCTTCGGTTGTTTTCCTTTATAGTCCATATCTCTGTTCTTTCAAGGACGCTGTTTTTAATAAACGTAAATGTATAATATACCATTAATTGCTTGACTTTTTCCTTTTCTTGTTAAATAAAAGTATTGTATTCGTGAAAAAACCACACGTCGAGATTTTTGTTTTTTTTTACACGTTTTGGGTTTCCTCGATTACGAAAAACAGAGTCACTCTTTTTCATTTATCTGTTTGTCTGTCCGTCGGTCTGTTGGCACGATAACTCTCGAACGAAATGAAATATGAATTTCAAACTTGGTACAGAGATAACATCTAACAAAGAGAGCTTATTGTTTTTAAACGTCGATAAATTTTAAAAGATTTTAATATTAATATGGAAGTTTTTTCTAAATTTTGTTGAATAATAAACAAATTTTATGTACAAATATTTATAATAAAACATATAAGTGGGGGAGAATAGTAGAGTATGTTGCTCTTATATATTGTGTTATATACCCTTTACTGTGTTTTCGAAGCTTAGGAATCCAAAAATTGGGTTATTCTTTGATTATTTTCAAGTTTAAAACCCATGGAGGGGCTGAAGGGGGCGGGGGTAATTTAATATTTTATAATTTCAATAGCATCTTGAGATATTTCCAGTTCTTCGGCTGATGTACCGAACAAATTTTAAGCATATTCCCTAACTGCACTGGACGTGATAGAAACGTGCTATTTTGTACGCAAAGTACGCAAATTTACGATACGTGTTTTGCACGTCACCACAACGTACCCTACAACTAAAATAATTTATTAAATTAAGTAATTTATTAAATAATCGGAAATTAGATGATTATCTGTCGTATTTCCTGTGGTTTTGTTGGTGATATTGCGAGATTAAGCTATATTTAATTGTTTATTGTAAAATTACATATTTACACGTAACCGTTACGTCGCATAGAGTAACCTGTTCTATTTCGTTGCCCCATGGTGCGGCGAAAGAGAACAGGCCTATTTGTAGCGAGCTGTGGACTGCGAAAACCAGAAAGCAAATCAAACGTACATGAAAGTAGATTATTTTTATTTCAACTAGTAAAATTATTGCTTGTCGTGTATGCATTCACGGATAGTGTTATTTGTCGTCTTCATTATTCTTTTGCAAAAGTGTGTTCCTTCCACATAAAAGTTTCACATAACCTAACATAACCAAGAAGAAAATTCTGTTCTTATCCTTGATTCCTTATATAGGTGTGGAGTGCATGTTGTGCATTAATAAAAACACGTTTAACTTCCCAAAATAAGGCGGAGAATGTCGAATCCCAAACAGCACAAGATTTTCAGATGTCTTTGTGACACTATTTAGAATGTAGGGTTGTCCGCAAAACGTCTGTAGGACGTTTTTTGAGATCTGCTGTTTAGGACTGTTTTATAAATGCAATCACGTTTTTACTTAAGCATGATTAATCAAAACTATGCTTTGCAAGTGCTGTGCTAATATTACATGTCTGAGAAAGTGTATAATGAGATTTATTAACTTTAAGATTTATTAACTTCTTACAATATTTTTAGTTCCGCAATGTCAGATATTTTCGTCACCGCATTAAATATTCAGATAAAAGTGCTACGGCCAGATGTAAAAATGAAGATGCCGGTGATATCAATGATTGTATTTATAAAAGTCATCAAGAAGACAACACTGCGGATTATAATATGGAACCCAACAGTAAAGGGAACAGTGAAGGAGATAGCGAACTTAATTTTGATAATAATAATATCAATTGGATAATTATTTTGAGGTTGCCAATAGGTGCTCAACTCATTGCAAAAGTCACACATTACACGTCATTGCAACGTTTCTGTCACCAGGAAATGTCTGTTAGTTACGTGGTAGCGACATGGCAGTTACATTTTGACACCTAGGCAATGTTGCTGTAACGTCCCACGCGACGAGTTAGCACATCACAGTGACGTGCTTACCACGTACGGTGCAGTCAGGGTTATTTAGAGGGTGAGGTACGGGATTAATAGAGTTGGTTCCTATATTGGTGTCTTTTTCGGGGTTTGTGGCGTCGAAGAATCAGAAAATTAAGTTTCTTTTTATTACTTTGAATTCTAATGGGGGAAGAGGTGAAAGAGGTGGGGTGGTCAAATATTGTATGCTTTCAATAGTATTATGAGAATTTTTCCAGGTTTTTGGTTTCGATCATGAACAAATTTTAAGCATAATTATTTAGTTACTATATATAACTACGCAACGTATGAGTGGTGAGGAGCGGAGTTAGAATATTTTTTTGCTATTTGCAATAATAACCGGGGTAGAGGGTGAAAAGAATTGGAATCATTAAATATTCTATAGGTTCAATATTATTAATAGAGTTTTGATTCGTCTTTGCCAGGGATATTGTAAAAAATTTTAGCTATATAGTAAGCAATTGGAAAACTATAGGCCAATTAGTCTTCTATCGCAAACATACAAACTATGCATGAGAATAATCACAAATTGATTAGACACACGATCAGACAACTTATAGAAAAGGTAATTTATACAATATCAGCCTGGATGGCACTTGTCGAGCTCTGAAAAGCTTTTGACACAGTGGAATACTGGGCAATTGAGAAAATCAATGAACAATCAAAACTGAAAGTGAGATTACACGAGGATACTAAGGAACTAAATATAAAGTGTTAGACAGGATGATATCATATCACCCAAAATATTCACCCTGGTACTAGCAGATACCTTCAAAAGCCTTCATTGACTTAACAAATCCAGAGAGAGACTCAAGAATTTAAGATTTGCTAATGATATCGCACTTTTTGCCAAAAATGAAATCGAATCGAAAAAAGCAAAAAAGGCAGGTTTGGAGATGAACATCATAAAAACCAAATTCATGACGAACGAACAACCAACCATTAATGACGCAATATCGATACGTGGGTAACAAGTGGAAAAGGTGGATTCATATATATATATATATATATATATATATATATATATATATATATATATATATATATATATATATATATATATATTGGGGACAGGAAGTTACAATCGGAAAAGTGAATCAAGAACTGGAAGTCAATCGAAGTATACGCCTAGGATGGGCAGCTTACGGTAAAATTTGCAAGTTCACCAGTAAGCAATTGAAAGGAAGATCCTAGGGACCACAAACCAAACGATTGGATCAGGAAAAAAACACAACATAATTGAAAGGATATCTTCCCTCAAGTAGTCAGAAATACTGATAACTGGAGTGGAAATCAGATGGAGACTATGGAAGGAAAAAAAAAGTATTGGCAGACCTCAGCAACCTTAGTGTGACGATATTAAAAGATCAGGACTCAATGCAAACTTGGTACCCATGGTATCAAATTGCTCCAAACAGGGACATATGGAAGCACATGAGAGAGGCCTATATCCAAAGGATAGATGATGGCTAGAGGAAGAAAAAAGGAGAATTTGTAGTAAAAGATATATAAGGTAAAAGGAATGGGGTAGAGGGTTAGAAGGGTGGTTGCGCTATCTCATAATAGACTTCTATTTCAGTGTGCTCTTACTTTTTCATTATTTCCAATTTTATCAGAAGTAGTATCTAAAAGGGACTAAGATCTGGTTACAGAGTAACCTAAAAATATTAAGTCGATTCTAGAAAAAATTTTAGAAATACAAATAGTTAAATAGGCCGAAACTTACCTCTGACATAGTAGGTCAATTATTGTCCTTTGCTCTGCAATATTTCCTTTTCTTTCAGTTCGTGTTCTGAGATCCAGAAAAATATATATTCCTGTTTTTATCGGTATATCTATCCGACTGTCATGCTGTCGATATGTATAATATTTGAAATAAGAATGAAACCTATAGTTTTTGAACGATAGAGTTTCCAGGAAAGGGGGTGAAAGAGTTGGGTGTGGATATATTGTATGACTTTATTCATATTATCGAGATTTACTTTCTCTTTACTTAAGATATTCAAATTCACTACTTATTTTAAAATTAAATGTTTGCAATTAAATTATGGATATATAGTTCCGATTTTCATTTCCGCTGTGTAAATGATAATGGAGGCAAAATTCTCGTTTTTGTAACACTCTCGCCTGGTCCAATAAAACGTTCTATATCCCCTAAAATTCCATGCACTGGGCTTACGCTCTTTCTCCCCATCTTGGTGTGCACATTAACTACAACAAATTTCAACTTATTTATGAGACCTCCATTATTATTCAAAAAATAATTTAAAGTGATATCGGATCTTTATGTCTAATGCTATCCTAGGCATTATTTAAAAATTTCATTGATTTTATTCAAATAATCATTACTTTTACTTTTACAATATCCCCTAAAAGTAATTAAACCGCTTTAAGTTCTCAATAACTTCCAATCTCTTTTTAGATTCCAATTTTTGTTGATTATACTTTACTGGATTGCCAACTTATTATCTAGAAACGATTAAAGAGACCTCAATAATTGATCCCTTTGAAAATTAACCTAGCGAGAATTCTAATTAACGATATTTCTTTGTTTCGGTTATTGATTTGGTTAACTTATCTATTTACCTCAAAGTATTCTATTTTTTTATTCACAATTTACAGTAAAGAAATAAATATAAAAATCGAATATACTGGTGAGCAAACAAATCGACTCAAACGACTTTGTTTCATTTGACATCGATCCTTGCATTTAATTTTCAAACAGTGGTATTATTTTTGGTATCAATAGAATGCTGATTTTCTACCTTTCCAATAATACCAAAAACATTTGAATCCAAAAAGTTTTGCTGATTAAAACGGTTTTACCCAGTAGAACAGTTTTTGCTCGCTCAGCAAAGTACCCGTTGCGTACTATTCATTCCAATAAAAATACATACAGCTGCATTTTCCTATCATTCCTTTATAGGAAGTTGAACCGTCAACATCTCTGCTATACTTGCTCACTAATTACGTCATCGGAACATGGATACCACCCTTGAAGAAACGGCATAAGTCATTGCCCTATTGCAAAAAGAACATAGCCAATGTGTAGCCGCTGCGCGACTTCATTTGAGTCAGTCAGTTGCCGCCAGAGTCTACAGACGTTACCAAGAGACTGGCGCCTTTACATCGAGACCAGAATCAGGAAGAAAAAAACCATGTTCATTGTCAACACAACTATAAGAAATCGTCACTTGACCGGCGTTGAGGTCCAGCAGGAGCTCCGACAAGTTCGTGGTCGAGCTGTCAGTCATTGGACAGTCAGAAGAAGACTTAAAGAATCTAACCTAACTGCGAAAAGACCAGCTAATGGACCCAAATTGAAAGCAGCCAATCAATGAGCGCGACTCAGATTTACCCGAGAACATGTCGACTTGACCTTAGAGCAACGGCGCTCCGTTTTACTCTCCGACGAGACCCGAATGTGCCTACATGGCAATGATGGAAGAAGACGAGTCTCTAGGAGACCTAGGGTGCGCTATGCATTCTTGAAACAGTGGCTTACGGAGGAGGTTCTGTCATCGTGTAGGAAGGCATCTCTTCTTCTTCTTTCAGTTCCGTCTCCTCTCGGAGGTTGGAAATCATCATTGCAATTTTTACTTTGTTAACCGCAGCTTTAAATAGTTCGTTTGAACTGCAGCCATACCACTCTCTTAGATTGCACAGCCAGGAAGTTCTTCTGCGCCCCACGTTTCTCCTTCCTTTGGTCTTTTCCTGCATTATAAGTCTCAGCAACTATTTTTCACAACTCATTACATGACCCAGATATTCCAACTTTTTACTTTTTATTGTGTCGATCACTTCACTCCAATATCTCGGCAACACAAAAACCTTTTCATTTTAATAATCGCTTGTCGCGCTATTTCTATTCTTCCCTTAATGTCTCTGGTTTGCTCGTTGGTTTCAGTGAGCCATGCTCCTAGATATTTGCATGACGTGACCCTTTTAATCTGTGTATTAGAGACTGTTACATTCTGCTTTTTTGTTACTACTATTAATTTCGTCTTTCCAAGATTTAGCTTCAGACCGTAGTTACTACTACAGATGTTTACATTTCCAAGCAAGTGCTACAACTCAGTTGCACTGTCCGCTACCAAAAGCTTGTCGTCGACATAACGTATATTATTAATAACCGCACCGCCAATTGTAATCCCAGCACCCTGCTCCGTCAAAGTCTCCTGGCATATAGCCTCACTCTACACATTGAACAAGAGCCGAGAAAGGACACAACCCTGGCGAACCCCTCGACAAATTCTAATTTCTTCGGTTAATTTGTTTTCCACCTTGACTTTTGCTGTTTGATTCCAGTACAAACTGGTTATTATGTTAATGTCCCTACTGTCGATGTTTTTGCTTTTGAGAATTTCATGTAACTTCGCATAACTTTGGCAAAGCCCTTTTCAAAATCAGTAAAACATGTGTTCCTAGTCTACTCCTAAATCCTAGTTGTGTGGCACCTATATCTTCCTCGAGTCTCTCAAAAATCCTTTTATGTATGATCTTAAGAAACACCTTCAAAGTGTGAGTCATTAATGCTATAGTCCTATGTTCAGAACATTTTTTAGCATTGTTCTTCTTTGGGAGTGTCACAAAAGTTGATAGAAGCACTCTCTTGGGATGACCCCTGTTCGGTAGATTTCTCCCCCCCCCCCCCCCCCCCCCCCCCCCCCCCCCGTGTTAAAAAGATTTACCATCACATCGATTGTGACGTCATCTATAAGTTTTAACAATTCCACTGGGATCTCGTCCGGTCCTACAGCCTTCCCTTTTTTTGTATTTCTAATGGCATACTCTTCTTCACTTTTTAGGATCTGTGGTCCTGTCTCCTCCGTTGCGACTTCGTTCTTTGACCTTTCATCTTTTAACAGTTCTTCTATGTATTCGGTCCATCTCTTTTTTGATACCTATTTTTCCTTAATCTTTTTGTGCACATTGAAACTGTCAAATCTTCTTTCATATTCTTCTACTTCTTTAAAGTTTTCTAGTATCCATTTTTCCTTAGCCTCTCTAATACTTCTTTTAATCTTTCGATGTACTTCTTTGTATTTTTCCTCATTCTTTGCCTTATAACCACGTCTCTCTTCCATCAGGTTGAGTCCGTCATTCAGTCTTTTTCTTAGCTGTCCCCCTTCTTTTTTGGTGGATTTCAAAACATCTTCAAGCTGCTCGTAAAATTCTTCGACTTCTTTATCTTGTTTGTCTGCTGTCGGTGCATATACCTTAATAATGTTCGTTCTTCCTTTATTTGATTCCAGTTGTATCAATATAATTCGATCGGAACATGGAATGAAACTGGTCACCAATTTGTTAAATTCTTGCGTCGTCATTTCCTGAGTAGTAGAACGTGTCATTTGTAGTTGTACATTTGCCAGATCCTGGCCACTGTACATCACGGATACCAAGTATATCCAGCTTAATTTTTTCCAGTTCTGTTGGTGAACTTTCCTGCTGTGTATAAGCTCCTTGCATTCCAAGTAGCAATTCTCATAGTTTCTCTTTTAATTTTCATAACTTTGCTCGTAATTGTTCCCCCGGAGATCCGATTGGGGAACTTATTACCTCGGAATATTTAGTTTTGAACATTGCCATAACGATTTTTACTAAGGAATTCCATATGGATCTTTAATACAGTGGTTTCCCGTTGCCTTCTGTATTCTTATGCCGTTGACCATAAAAAGGTTCCGCCTTTAAGAGCGATTTCTCACTCTATGGTCAAAAGAGTGCCCAGACTTCTTCCATCTCCTCCACCGTAAGGTCTTGGATGGTAAGAAGGGGATCGCTTATACCGGCAATCACTCGGTCCACAGAGCCTCGTTAGTTTTCTAGCAGGGTATACCACGTGCAGGTGAGGTTGTCAGTTGGCCTTATTGCCATCACTTCTTACACCCAGAAGGCATCTTTTTTGGTTTTCGTGACTGATAAGACTCATAGCGGTGGATTAACTGCTCATCGGTACATCGAGGGGATCCTGCAGGAACCCCCCCTTACGCTGGGTTTGTTGGCGATAGCTTTGTGCTAATGTACGACAATGTAAGGCCACATGCTGCTGCATCGGTGCGGCAATACCTGGCGGAAGTGGGAATACCTACATTAGACTGGCCTACATGGAGAACTGACCTCAATCCAAACCAGCACATGTGGGATGAGCTCAAAAGAAGGGTTCGAGCCAAAAATCCAGCCCTTGCGTCGCTGAGGAACTTAGAGGTTGCGATGGCGGAAGAATGGGGAATAATCCCACGATAGTGAAAAAACTCACTCGCCCCATGAAAAACCGGCTAGAAGCAGTAATAAGGGCTACGGGGTAACATAAAATATTGATTTTAGCTTTATCAGTACATTTAATTGTTAAACTAAAGCTAAAGCATGAAGTATGCTATGAAATTTGGTATCATTAGAAACAGAATAGAATAGGCTTTCAAAAGATACTAAAATATATGAACACACATTCGAGGATCCGTGCTAAATGAAGCCAAATAGCTTGAGTCGATTTTTTTGTTCACAAGTGTAGTTAAGTTCAAACTCCGACCAAAAGCGACCGAGTCGATTTGTAGCCGTTTTCGATCTAATGGTAATTATGAAAGAAACTTAGGTCTATCATTACGACCCAGAGACCATGAAACAGTCGAAACATACTGGCTCACCTTGACGTAAGAAGCTTCACTTACATAAATTAACAGGAAAAGTTCTTCCTTCCGTTTTTTTTTAGAACAAGGATGGGATACATCTTAGAGTTTACTTGGAATACGGCAAAACAGTGCTTGGACAAATTATTCTTTATTATTAACTAAATTTCGCAAAAAAATTGGACAAGTGGACAAACGCCAAGGTAAAATCTCTATCTATTTACGTTAAAGTGACCTAAAAAAGACGACGACCGCACTTCGGTTACTCAGCTTCGATCGGCAGCAGCTGCAAGATCACAGGATCGAGTAGCAGCAGCAGCAAGAGCACTTGAAAATGCCAAACTTCGTGCAAGTTTATTGCTAGACGAACGGATTGAAACTCGGAATTTTAATGTATTATAGATGTATATATATATATATATATATATATATATATATATATATATATATATATATATATATATATATATATATATATATATAAATATATATATATATATATATATATATATATATATATATATATATATATATATATATACGAGGCTGGTTTGAAAAGTCCGTGCAAAAATAAAAACTACTTATGTGTTTGGGGTAAAACCTTTTTTATTTTTCGACATAGTCTCCTTTTAGGCTTATACACTTCGTCCAACGATGTTCTAGTTTGTTGATCTCTTCCGAATAATAGGATTTGTCCAAGTCTGCACAATATCCATTAGTGTCTGCAATCACCTCCTCGTAAGAATAAAATCTTTGTTCCGCCAGCCATTTCTTCAAATTGGGGAACAAATAGTAGTCCGAGGGAGCCAAGTCTGGAGAATAGGGGGGATGTAAAACGAGTTGGAATCCTATTTCCATTAATTTTGCGACCACAACTGCTGAGGTGTGTGCTGGTGCGTTGTCGTGATGGAAAAGGACTTTCTTGTGGGCCAATCGCGGGCGTTTTTCTTGCAGCTCGGTTTTCAAACGGTCCAATACCGATGAATAATATTCACCTGTAATAGTTTTACCCTTTTCCAGATAGTCGATGAGGATTATCCCTTGCGAATCCCAGAAGACAGTCGCCATAACCTTTCCGGCCGAAGGAACGGTCTATATATATATATATTATGTACCCGTTCAGTCGAGATGCCCACAGTACTAGCAATCTCATGCACCTTAACTCTTCTGTCATCCATCACCATATCATGGATTTGATCAATGATTTCTGGAGTCGTAACCTCCACAGGCCGTCCAGAACGTTCAGCGTCACTTGTGCCCATATGGCCAGTCCGAAAATTTTGAAACCACTTATAAACTGTTCTAATCGAAGGTGCAGAGTCACCATAATGTTTATCAAGCTTCTCTTTAGTCTCCTGAGGCGTTTTGCCTTTCATAAAGTAATGTTTAATCACCACACGAAATTCTTTTTCGTCCATTTCTTGAAAATCACTCGACTTTCTTGATTCACACGAATGCCAAACACAAAGAAATAGACCAATATGGCTGAAACTTGGTGTGCGTTCATTCAAGAGATGCTACTAACTAAACATGACCTCGATACGCGCCGGTGGTGCCATCTCTCGGACTTTGCACGGACTTTTCAAACCAGCCTCGTATATATATATATATATATATATATATATATATATATATATATATATATATATATACATATATACATATATATATATATATATATATATATATATATATATATATATATATATATATATATATATATATATATATATATATTATATATATATGTATATATATGTATATATATGTATATATGTATATATGTATATATGTATATATATATATATATATATATATATATATATATATATATATATATATATAATATATATATATATATATATATATATATATGAGTATTATTAATTTAGACCTCGAAATTTTTTCTCAGATAATGACTATGTGACAACCACTGTAGGGTTATTTTTCGAGGCTCAAACTTATATTAGTATAAACGATAATTACGCAGAATTTTTTTAAGTTCTGCGAGTTTTCCTTCATAGCTTGGTAGATAACTTTGAAAAACATCCTTGTAAATGAATAAATAAATTTTTAACGGTTTTTAGATAAATTATTACATATTTCAAACATTTTTTCGTACCTTATTGACACTATTATTTACCTCAGAGCTTCAGAAAGAGCAAAAAAATATAAAGCACATTTCTCACTACGCTAAATAAAGTTCACAATAGGGGGGCTAATGTTTGCCTACTTATCACATTATTATAGCAATTAAAAATCAGCATAAATTCCCATTCTCAAACTATACAAAATAGGAAATACAAAAAGACAATTAAAAAATATATTTATTATTAATACGTATTTAATACTGAACACCTATGAGGTACAAATTGCAGAACTCCTACATGTGACTAAAATCGCTCAAATATTTTCTGATATTAAACCCTACCATCCTCGAAACACTCTGTATAGTATCAAAATTGACGTTACATTTATATTTTCGTCCATCCAATGTGGTTGGGTCTGATACCATAGATAACAGTTGGAGTTCAACTAAACTCGACACTTGGACTAAGAGATGATTATTAAAGCCCACTTTGTCTTGTAAAATAGAATAAAAAATTGCTAAAAGTCTATCTAGAGTGAATGCATTTGGACCCATTTGAGTGTTTAACCGCTCAGACACTTTGCTTTTTTGTTTAACGTCCTTTTGAGTTTTAGTCTTCTTACCGTGGTACTTCATAAACAGTCTCTTGTCGTCTTTGGTGGAATTATAACTCGCCAAATAAGCAGCTATAAGCAAATATTTTGCATAAAATGGAAGTTCCAAGTTCTGCGCTAAATTAGAGAATGTTTTTTTCTGTTGAATAAGAATCAGTGGATATTCTTAAATATAAAACATCTAAAGAGGTTTTTAAAGTAGGCGCAATTCTTTGCCAAAGAGCCAACGAATTTTGCATTGCCACCTCTTTATTTAAAATAGGTTCGCAGTATTTCACAAAATTATTCTTGCTCATGTGTTTTAACTCCCTTAAATCTCTACAAGCCCTGTAGAAAACAGAAAGGAACGCGTTTAAATAATTGATATAAAAGTCGATGTCAAACTCCAACATTTCATTAAAATTATTAGCTATCAAGTTTTGTACGTAATCAAAATCAAGTGAGAGAATTTCTAAAAGCTCGTTTTTCGTGTACTGAGGAAAGTGGATTTTAACAGGCTCCACGACGTTCAACCTGAAGTAATACTTCTCAAATGTAATTTCAGATAAGAAAATCACTGAAATCGACACGCCCGTAAACTCTGGTAAGTCTCAAAAATCCTGCCAATAAATTGAAATCCATATTTCTTAACTCTTCTGCTTTATCTAATACTATGACAGATCCATTCAGGTCAACTTGTTCGCATGTTTTTTTCACTTGAAAGATAAAATCCATTAGGTTGTCGCATTTGGCGTAAGGAGTCCCAACATTTGGATCGATTTTGTGTCCGGAGAGTTTGTTCAGAATAGATTCGAACAGAATTTTTGAAGTGTAGCATTCTATTAGGTTTATTGTTGCATGTCGAATTTCTAAGATTTCTAGGAGTGATTTTACTACTGCTGATTTTCCAGTACCAGGGCCACCGTAAATATACAGACTAGGCACGAAGGGCTCATCTTTTATTCCATATAAATTCCAGAGTTGTTTAATTTGGTTTTCTCTTCCTGGATAGGTCTTGGCCAATAATGAAAATTTGGTATCCATTTAGTAATTCTCTGAAACAAAAAAAAAACACGTTAAGGGATGAAAAAAAGTTAAAATGGTGGGTAATCAAAGATAAGTTAAAAAATAAATTGATGTTCGCAAAGGTTTCAGTGGCAGTCATTCAAATTACCTGTTCAGATGATCGGATATTTTAAATTTGACATACACGCTGCAGGGGATTAGCTGTACATATGTAGCGATTTACTTTAGTCTTCAATCACGAGGGGTATTATTCGGTGGAAAACAGCCTCAGGCAGTTTATTCCATGGTGATCAGGTTTCCCATACAAAATAGTTCTAATTCTAAAGGATGGTACGGTAAATGACGAGCTAAATCCCATACGGGCTAAATCCATCGATCACTTTCCATGAAAGTATTAAAAAAATAAACGATCAAGTGCAAGTTGGACTTGCGCAATTAATGTTCCATACGTTGATTGCTTTTGAAATAAAAAATTTTTGTTACGGAGGTATAAAATGATTAATGACTTCACAAAACACACCGCAAATGAGCTTTCAACAAAGCTTTTTTTCGATCTTTACTGAAAAGTGATGACCTTGAAATGTTTGTTTTTTTTTTGTTTATATACTAGATAAATTATTAAAGGTAATGCATTCGTGATAATTTTCGTTTAATTCGATACCTGTGGAGAACATTCCAGAATTTTTTCAAAATTTTTTGATCAGTAGTTTTCGCGATAAGGGGGGGGGACAGCGATTTTTCGCAATTTTTAAAAAAAAATGAAAGAAAAGTGTGCGCAAGTATCACATTATACTATATTATATATATATATATATATATATATATATATATATATATATATATATATTTTTATGGGTCTAGCACACGTGCTGCAGGGAAGTCCCTAAAGCGCTACAGGAGCGAGACGCGTGCGGAGAAAGCGATTCACGTTGTTCTTGAATCGTTGTAAATTGTACTCGGTCGGAAACACAGTCCTGAGCAAATTATTCCAAAGGGATGATGCTTGAAAAGCGTTGTACGAGGAGTAACAAGCCGAACCTCATACGGATGTGAAGTATTAGCGCGACGTGTACTTCTAACATGCACCGCTCTGGGAGGAATTAAGCGGGCCACATCCTTTGAACACTTTCCATGAAAATACTTGTAGAATAGGCTCAAGTCGCCAACCGTTCTTCGATGTTCCAGAGAATCAAGGCCGCCGGTCAGTTCCGGGTCTCCAATTAGACGAACAGCTCTTCTCTGAATAGAATCCATTAAATGCAGTCTATGTTTGGGAGCGGAGCCCCAAACATGGGAGCAGTATCCTATAGTTGGTCGAATTTGAGCTTTGTAAAGAATTAACAGTTGTTGTGGAGTGTCCCAACTTTGCTATGCCTGCAACATGTTCATGCCAGGACATATTTGCTCCCAAATTAATGCCCAACAAATTGAGTGACGATGTTAGAGGAATGGAGTGCCCCGACATAACAATTACGGGTTCAGCAACTTTAACTTTTTTAGAAAAAACTGCCGCCTGGGTTTCTGTAGCGTTAAATTCCACTACTGTCACCCCCAGATAGAATTTCTTCCAGGTCTTTGTTAAGTTGAATGACTTCCTGCTGTCTGCGGATATTCGTCTGAGTAGCCGATGTCCGAGCGTTCAAAGTGAATGAAGAGATAAGCGTACTGTCATCTGCAAAGCTGTAAATTGGATTTTCGGTCTTTTCCAGCAGATCGTTAATGTAAATGAGAAGCTTTCAAGCTTTACAAGCTTTCATTTGCCACCCACTAGATGATCCGGTAAAAAAAATTTTTTTTTCACTTCCGATTTCATCCCCCAAAATCCCTTAATTCAAAATCTTATGAGGCCGTCAATTCCCATATTAGTGCCAAATTTCAACTTTATATATAAATATATATATATATATATATATATATATATATATATATATATATATATATATATATAGTTTCGGAGAAAATCAGGTGTGACAGACAGACACCGAAATGATATTATAAGTGTTCCGTACGGAACACTAATAATGAAAAAGCACACTGAAATAGAAGTATATTATGATATATATGCAACCACTTTTTATCTCGTATGTAACAGTACTAGTAGTTGAAGTGATTTAAAAGCGTCCTGAGGACGAAAAGTCTGACAGTAAAAAAATAGAGTGGACAAATCAGCATTCAAAAAGTGGGTAATTTCATAATAAAAAAAAACAACAAAAAATATTAAGATTATAAGACTAGTAGACTCAATGTAAAGTTTAGACAATAAAAATAGTGGACCGCCGAGGGGTAGCAAAAGCATCCCTGAGTGAACAGCCACAACAGAGGTGTCGCAGACATGAAGTAATACGTAGTATGCCAAATTTGCCAGAAGATGTGCTAATAGAATAGGTGCCTTTGAAGTTCTTACGCCTTCTAGGGATTTTTATTTCCTTTTGAGTAGCGGCCATTTAAGTTAATAGTCTATATCCGCTCATTTAGTCTATACCGAAATCATTTTGAGTTTTCAAAATCAACTGTGCACAATATCTTGACGATGCACAGGAATCCACACTTCCTTGAAATGATATTTCGCGCATTGTGAAACAAGATTGTGTGTTGAATCAAACGTCGTATTAACCTGATTTGGCACTGTGTGATTTAGTTCTTTTCTCCCGATTTTATTTCCCGATAAAAAGAAGGCGCTACGACTGTACCGAAAATATTCAAGCAGCAGTGACCAAAATCCAAAAAAAAAGTTCCTTAGCGGTTAGCGACATCGGATTTGAACAGGTTTATAAAAAAGAACATTCTTTACCATGTGTTGTAATAGATAATATACGAGGAAAGTTCGTTTTTGAATAGAAATGTACAAACTTTTTATTTATTATAAAATTTCGATATTCTCCGGTGAAATGCGAAGGCTTTAAGCCCCAAAAAAAAATTCCTTATCAGTTAGCGACATCGGATTTGAACAGGTTTATAAAAAAAATATTCTTTACCATGTGTTGTAATAGATAACGTGCGAGGAAAGTTCGTTTTTGAATAGAAATGTTCAAATTTTTTATTTATTATAAAATTTCGATATTCTCGGGTGAAATGCGAAAGTTTTAAGTCCAAAAAAAAAAATTTTTTCTTAGCAGTTAGCGGCATCGGATTTGGACATGTTTATAAAAAAGAACATTCTTTACCATGTGTTGTAATAGACAATATGCGAGGAAAGTTCATTTTTGAATAGAAATGTTTCAATTTTTTATTTATTATAAAATTTCGATATTCTCGTGTGAAATGCGAAGGCTTTAAGTCCAAAAAAAAAAAATTTTCTTAGCAGTTAGTGACATCGGATTTGGACATGTTTATAAAAAAAGAACATTCTTTACCATATGTTGTAAACGACAATATGCGAGGAAAGTTCGTTTTTGAATAGAATTGTCAATTTTTATTTATTGTAAAATTTCGATGTTCTCGGGTTTTTTGGAAAAAAGTTTTCCAAAAAACCGATATAATAAACTTATTTCGATTGTCAGTGTCATACGTTGTATAACAATCGAGGGGGACTATCGATTAAAAATCAATCATTTTTATAATTATAATTGGGTATGCCTCACTCTTATTTAAAAGTTTAAGTGTATGTTTTATTTTTATGTATGTTCCGGTGATTTACCTGGGATTTATTACTTAGATTTAAACTGATGATTCATCTATAAAAGGCACATGATTTTTTAAAGAACTACAGTGTTTATCAACTGTTCGTAAAACCGTGCCCCGAATTTCAAGACTTTTAACACTATACACATACAGAATTTATAAACAGTAATAAAATTATTGTTTATGATTGATGTGTCTTTGGTTTGTCTAAAAAGCGCGGAAAATTGATTGCATCCTAATAAAATGATGTCAAAGGTACTTAATTCTGCGTCAAATTGTTTGAGAAAGATTACAGTATAATGGAAAACAAGGCAGGAAATAATGAATTTTTTTTTATGGGTCTAGCACACGTGCTGCAGGAAAGTCCCTAAAGAGCTCCAAGAGTGGCATGTGTGCGGAAAAAGCGATTCATGTTGTTCTTGAATCGCTGTAAATTGTACTCGGTGAGAAACACAGCCCTGGGCAAATTATTCCAAAGAGATGATGTTCTCTATATAAAAGACTGCTTGAATAGCGTTATACGCGGAGTAACAAATTGAACCTCATACGGATGTGAAGTATTAGCGCGACGTGTATTTCTAACATGCACCGCTTTGAGAGGAATTAAGCGGGCTGCATCCTTCAAACACTTTCCATGAAAATACTTGTAACACAGACTCAAGTCGCCAACCGTTCTTCGATGTTCCAGCGAATCAAGGCCGCCGGTCAGTTCCGGGTCTCCAATCAGCCGAACAGCTCTCCTCTTAACAGAATCCAACAAATGCAGTGTATGTTTGGGAGCGGAGCCCCAAACATAGGAGCAGTATTCCATAGTTGGTCGAATTTGAGCTTTGTAAAGAATTAACCGTTGTTGTGGAGTGTAAAGCTTTCTGGTTCGAAATAACATTCCCAACTTTTGAGAAGCTCTCCTTGCTATGCCTGCAACATGTTCGTGCCAGGACATATTTGCTCCCAAATTAACGCCCAACAAATTGAGCGACGATGCTAGGGGAATGGAGTGCCCGGACATAACTATGTCGGGTTCAGCAACGTTAACTTTTTTAGAAAAAACTGCCGCCTGTGTTTTTGTAGCGTTAAATTCCACTTGGTTACTGTCACCCCAAGATAGAATTTCTTCCAGGTCTTTGTTAAGTTGAACGACCTCCTGCTGTCTGCGGATATTCGCCTGAGTAGCCGACGTCCAAGCGTTCAAAGTGAATGAAGAGACAAGCGTACTGTCATCTGCAAAGCTGTAGATTGGATTCCCGGTCTTTTCCAGCAGATGGTTAATGTAAATGAGAAAGAGAGTAGGAGACAGTATGGAGCCTTGGTGCACACCGGTGTTGATAGTGAACGAGCTAAAAAGAAATACGTCGACCGCTACTCGTAAAGAACGCTCTCTGAGGAAACATGAGAACCATAAACAGAACTGTTCAGACATACCACAAGAGCGTAGCTTAGCCAACAGTCCGTCGTGCCAAACACGGTAGAATGCCTTGGATATGTCAAGAGCAACCGCCCGGCTCGAGATTCTCCAAAGTATTCAGTTGCGTTGTTCCAAAGATGTGTTACATAAGTCAGAAGATCTTCTGTTGATCTATATTTCCGAAAATTACATTGGTGATCGCTAATAATGTTCAATCGTTCAAGATATTTTAGAAGAGGCTGATTGATTACCTTTTCCATGACTTTCGATATTATTGAAAGCAGTGCGACTGGTCGGTAGTTATTTGGCAAGGTCTTCTTGCCTTTTTTAGGAATCGGCTGAACTGTGACACATTTTCAGCAGGAAGGAAATATTCTCTTTCTGTTGGATAGGTTGAAAAGTCTACAGAATACTGGTGTTAGTTCCCTTGCACAGTTTTTGAGAACTATGGCAGGTATTCCGTCAGCGCCAGAAGCCTTTTTGGTGTCTAGCTTCATTAAAATCCGCTTTATGATACGCTGTCTGAAGACAACATCGGGCATCCTTGACTACAATATGGGAACAGTAGGTGGTGTTTTTCCTTTGAAATCGACAGTGTGTAATGTGAAGCAAAGAGTTCAGCCAACAAATTCGCTTTCTCAACTGGTGTGGTTGCAATGAAATTATCTGGCCGTGTGAGTGGTGGTATTGTGGATTTGGTGAAATTTTGACTAACTGCCTTAGCGACTGCCCAAAAGAACCTGGAATTGTTGGGACAAGCGAGAAGTTTGTTTCTAATTCGTTGGTTGTGTGCCTCTTTGTTTTCGTCGATAATTCATTTGCATCTGTTCCGGGCACGAACAAAGGTGTTACGATTTATGGTGTTAGGATTTTCACGCCATTGTCGGTAGGCAAGATGTTTAGAAGCAACAGCTTCTTTGCATTTTCGGTCAAACCAAGGCTTGCCGTTGGAGGGGTATTTCTTCAGAAAAGATATGTAAGCTTTCATACCAGCCAAAATAACATCGGAGACCACCCTGGCGCAGTCAGATGGGTTGTCGGATCGAAAACAAACGTCCATCCAAGGGAAAGTTCGAAAATATTCCATGAGATCTTCCTATTTAGCAGATTTATAGTGCCAAATCTTGCGCGGCTTAGGCGCCTCTCTGTCACTGATTGGTAGGTAGTTTATGGTCTGAAGAACCTAATCTCCGGATTGGTGATCAAAAACAGATCAAGAAGAGTGATCAAGAAACAGATCAAGAAGAATGAAAAAGAAAGTAATTTAATAATTAACTGTAAACTAATACTAATTAGTACTGCCAGAGTAGTAATCAGTGACCTATGCAATTGATAGTAAACAAATGTCATAGTATTTAAAAAAGCATTAAATTAGTCATTCACCATATTGTCAATAGTTTAGTATATAAATGACGCCAAAAAAAAAGTTTAACTTTAGCTATAGTAATTAAATTGGAGTATTATTTTTAGCTGGTTAAAGTATTACTATCTACACCAGTTTTTTTTTGTTTCTTCTTTCGCAGGTTTACATCTACACGAAAGCCACTGTGATAAGGACACCGATAGTTTCAAACTTCAAAAAGTAAAGTAGAGATAGTTTAAAACTTTTCTTAAAATGTTGTTAGAAAAGCAAATGGGAAATGTAGGAATATAAAGAATTAAAACGCATTAAGTCGAAGATTTATAATGTCTTATTCTACAGACGTCAGCAAATGAAGTAATTTATTTCTGTTTGTAACTAAGACTAATTGCATCAGGGTGTCACGTTATCGTCACTATACATACCCATCTCGGCCCACTTCTCTATCAGGATTTCCCATTTTTTGATTCGTTTACGATTTTCCAAAATTTTTTGTTGTTAATGTTGGCAATAACGAGATCTGGTTCGAAAAGGCGTCTTGCTTCACAAAACACCGTTTTATGTTATGTTTTTGGATTAAAATTAGAATATAACTCTTATACTTGCAATATCGTCCATATTTTTTTTTTAAATTTAAACTGTTTTAAAGTTGAAAAATTAAATTTCATTAAGTACAAATATGAAATTTTTAGGAACCTTAAAAGATGGAGAATTAGTTTACCTCAAAATTTGACCTTAACTTTATTTGAAATCCAAAATATTCTGCGAAGCACTTTATTTTATTGACGACTACAATCCCTTATAAAAATGCCTCTGATTATAAAAGACCCTGTAATAATGAATGAATTGAACCGTTTAATATAATTTTAGTATGAAAGTCTTATTGATGTTATGTTATAAAGAAAGATTGAAGAATAAAAATAATTTTATAGCTAAGATACCTACATATATTTGAAGAAATATGCTAAGGTAGGATTAATATCGAAGAATCAAATCAGGTAGTGAGTACTAAATTTGAGTTGAGCTGAGTTACCATATTTTAAGTACGCCGCTGACATTAGCCATCATGTTTCTTAACAATATTAACCTATACTACTGCACTGGCTTCTGCTTTGTTTAGAGGTTATATTTTTATATCATGACCAATACCTTATAATAACAATATTAAAAGCAACAAAAACTTAACGCTACTAAATATATAAAAATATTTGGAACTATATTTACCTAAAACTTATAATAAATACTACTTTTAACACTTACAGAACACAAAAAACTATAACTCATTCATACACGGTTAGCGTACTTTTTGGCGGGAATTTCTGCTCAAGCCGTTCCTAAATTAGACAACCAACAATACACTCGCATACACTTGTGGCAGCAGAATCATGTGGAATGATGCACTTTGAAAGTTTTACTCAATAGCTTACAACGATTTTGTATCGATGGCAGCACCAAAAACAATTTAGTGAGTTTCTACAAACCAATATTTTTTAGTCGCCATTTACAGGTGAAAAAGCCCCAAAAATAACGTTGTAAGTGACAAAGTATAAAGTTCGATTCAAAGACATTTTATATACCGGTTAACCCGCAAGTGACTATCTAGGCAGTCAGTTAAAGAATTTTTATATATAAAAATAAAATTTGGAATACTAGTGTAGTTAGAATAGAGCTCATTTTAAAAAGAAAAACAATAGTCACTTTCCGCTTCACAGGAAACGTTTAATTATTTTTTTTTGTATTCTACGGAAAATTCAAGACAATTTTAGTCTAGTATTCCTTATGTCAAATATCAATAGTTCCTGAGATAATACCCTTCAAAAATCAAATAATTTTTTACCTTCATTCTATTTTTTAGAACAACTTTTTTGAATACCCCTAAAATAATTACTATTTTTTGTTCATGAAAGTTCCAATATGTCGTCTAATAAAAATTATTAAATTAATATATTTTAAAAAATCCTTTCAAACTACTCCCTGCGTTAAATATTAACTACCCTTATTAGAAATTACCCTAAATCTAAAATCTATTTAGTCCTAACCTAATTCTTATAAGTGTGCTATAGTTTCGTGAAAAAATAAAACGATTCATATGTTATTATTAGAAGTTTTTACAGTCTTAGATGAGAAATCGTGTTTTTTTGGAATTAGAGCGTGTCACTTCGAAGTTACTTTCCGATGTTTCACCTATGATTACACGAGGCGTCTTCAGAGATCTTTAGTCTTCGAGATTATAACACATATTGTGGGTTAATATAATTTTTCAGTTTTGTTTTATGACTTCCCTAAAAAAATTACTAGAATCAAAAAGAGCTGCTTTTGATATAAGGGTAATCAATTTATTACTTAAAGATTTTTTTTGTGGTTAACTTCTTCCAAATTATTTAGATGATCCAAAATTGCCTACGGGTAGTGATATTCTAGATAATCTATAATATATATAAAATGCAACGTCTCTCTGTCTGTCTGTCTGTCCGTTAGTGCGCCTATCACTGAAGAACCACTTATCCGATTTACGTACTTTTTTTTTTAAAACATACATATGTTCTTTGGCCAGGTTATAGGCTATATTTTATTACGATAGGTAGCATAAGGAATGAGCAGTGACGTAAAATAGAGAATGATGTCGGAAATAAGTATGCCGCTAGCGCGTGCCTTTGCAATACACAGCCTAAACCATTAAATATGGAACAATATTATGTAGCAAAGAATATCTGTAATCTATAATATATATAAAATGCAATGTCTCTCTGTCTGTCTGTCTGTCCATTAGTGCGTTTATCACGCGGGAACCACTTATCCGATTTACCTGTCTTTTTTAAATTCATACATATATTCTTTGGCCAGGTTATATAATAATAATAATAATAATTAATCTATATCTATAATATATACAGTCCCTGGCCAAATTATTAGACGCACTGCAAGATTTCATGTAAAATATTAATTACCGAGTAATATTGTACCGTTTTATTATTTTAAATTGATTTGTTTTTTATTTTTATATTATCCAATCAATTACCTATTTATTTGACATAAATAAAACAGCATTAATTTAGAAAAGCATAAGTTTATTAAGTTTTAAAGAAAAGTGAAATTAATGTTGTGGTGGGATGTTTAACCGTCGGGACGACACAATCAGGATGAAACTTTTCTCCATGACGACGACGCACATACTGAGCTTTATTCTGCAAAATTTCGAATGTGCTTTCGTCACTGAAGCAGACCTGTCAAAAATAGGAAAAATATATAAACTTCCATGTTTATTTGCTTTATTTAACTGAAAATGATAATAATGTATCAATTATTGATTAAATTGCTGTATCTTACCGATCTCCAGAAGTCCACATCTTTGTCTTGCCATTGTTTGGCCCACTTCAGGGGCTTTGCTTTCATTGCAGCTGTTAACTTGGGCTTTCTGGCGGGGCGACAGGCCTTAAAATCTAATTCTTTCAATTTTCTTCGAACAGTGCGCTCAGAAGCATTTACGCTAGCATCCTGGAGTTGTGATTTTATTACCTTTGTGGTAGCAAATCTGTTTTCTACACAAATTTTCTTCAAACATCTCTCTGACCGTGGAGTGAAAATTGGTTTTCTACCGCATCTTTTCTTTCTTTTCGGGCTTAATTCCTTCCCTGACTCAATTTTCTTTTTTATGCGTCGTACACTAGCTTCAGAAACCTCCAATCTTCCTGATATTTCTCGGTTTGTAAATGTTTTCGCAATCACAAGGGCCTTCACTTCAGCTTTTTTACGTGGTGAAAGATCGCCTTTTCTACCCATAATGAAAATAGTCCAATTACTTTTTTAAAACACTGCATACAAAATAAACTAATAACTGAGTAGTATAAAACTGTTTTAAACAAACAATCACAGTCCATAAAGCCACAGAAACACGTCCGTACCTGACTCGATTCCGATCGCGACTGATACAGGTTTGTACTTGTTTACGTTCATGTATCACTTTGGCAACACAGTGTTGCCATATGTTAAAAATAAATACAAATATGTAGTCTACAACAATTCTTTTAAATAAAAATCAATAATATTGTAGTTTAAATATACCATTATTGCATAAAAAAACTCTTAAGAAACATAAAATTACTAAAAAAAAAATACAGTGCGTCTAATAATTTGGCCAGGGACTGTATATATATATATATATATATATATATATATATATATATATATATATATATATATATATATATATATATATATATATATGTATATATATATATATATATATATATATATATATATATATACAATGCAATGTTTGTCTGTCTGTCTGTCCGTTAATGCGCTTATCCCTCGAGAAACCACTTATCCGATTTACGCGATTTCTTAAATTCATACATATGTGCTCTGACCAGGTTATAGGTATATATTTTATTACATCTATAATATATATATAATGCAACGTATCTCTGTCTGTCTGTCTGTCCGTTAGTGCGCTTATCACTGGAGAACCACTTATCCGATTTTCGTACTTTTTTTTTTTTTAAAACATACATATGTTCTCCGGCCAGGTTATAGGCTATATTTTATTACGATAGGTAGCATAAGCACTGAGCAGTGGCAATAATAGTAAATGAAGTCGGACAAAGTTTGCCGCTAACGCGTTCTGTTGCAATACACAGTCGAAACCATTAAATATGGAACAATATTTTGTAGCAGAGAATATCTAAAATATATATAAAATGCAATGTCTCTCTGTCCGTCTGTCTGTCCGTCTGTCTGTCTGTCTGTCTGTCCGTCCGTTAGTGTGCTTATCACTGGAGAACCACTTATCAGATTTACGTGCTTTTTTTTTTAAACATACGTATGTTCTCTGGCCAGGTTATTGGATATATTTTATTAGGTGACATAAGGAATAAGCAGTGACGATAATAGTGAATCAAGTCGGAGAAAAGTTTGCCGCTAGCGCGTTCTCTTGCAATACACTCCCTAAAGCATTAAATATGGAACAATATCATGTAACAAAGAATACAATATATATAAAATGCAACGTCTCTCTGTCTGTCCGTTAGTGCGCTTATCACACGAGAACCACTTATCCGATTTACGTGTTTTTATAAATTTATACATATGTTCTATATAATTCTATATAAGCCTAGATAATGGGAGATAAGGTAAGATAATGAGAGATTAGGAGAAATAATGGGAGATAAGTCGAGATAAGCCTCGATAATGGGAGATAAGGTGAGATAATGGGAGATAAATATAAATAATAGGAGATAAGGAGATAAGGAGATAAGCAGAGATAAGTCTAGATAATGGGAGTTATGGTGAGATAATGGGAGATTAGGAGAAATAATGGGAGATAAGCCTAGATAATGGGAAATAGGGTGAGATAATGGGAGATAAGCAGAGATAAGTCTAGATAATGGGAGTTATGGTGAGATAATGGGAGATAAGGAGAAATAATGGGAGATAAGGAGAAATAATGGGAGATAAGGAGAAATAATGGGAGATAAGACGAGATAAGCCTAGATAATGGGAAACAAGGTGAGATAATGGGAGATAAGGAGAAATAATGGGAGGTAAGGAGAAATAATGGGAGATGAGCAGAGATAAGCCTAGATAATGGAACTTATGTAGAGATAATGGGAGATAAGGAGAAATATTGGGAGATAAGGAGAAATAATGGGAGATATTTTATTACGTTGGGTAACATAAGGAATAAGCAATGACGATAGTAGTGAATCAAGTCCACGCGAGCGGAGCCGCGGGCCCGGCTAGTATAATATATAAATAGTACTTCCATAATTCCGTTACAATGAAAATATTGCCTAAACATTTAATTGTTATGGAAATTAAAACAAATTATTATGGAATTAACTCATATATTCGTAATGACAAAATTTTCAATTAAATTTTTTGTATTCTACGGAAAATTTGAGACCATTTTCGTCTAGTATTCCCTATGTCAAATATCAATAGTTCCTGAGTTAATACCCTACATAAATCAAACAATTTCTTACCTTCATTCTGTTATTTAAAGCAACTTTTTTGAATACCCCTAAAATAATTATTTTTTTTTATGAAAGTTTCAATATGTCGTCTAATAAAAAATATTAAATTAATATATTTTAAAAACCCTTTCAAACTACTCCCTGCTTTAAATATTAACTACCCTTATTAGAAATTACCCTAAATCTAAAATCTATTTAGTCCCAACCTAATTCTTATAAGTGTGCTATAGTTTCGTGAAAAAATAAAACGATTCAATGGACAACATATGTTATTATTAGAACAGAAGTTTTCACAGTCTTAGATGAGAAATCGTGTTTTTTTTTGGAATTAGAGCGTGTCAATTCGAAGTTACTTTCTGATGTTTCACCTATGATTGCACGAGGCGTCTTCAGGGATCTTTAGTCTTCGAGATTATAACATATATTGTGGGTTAATATAATTTTTCAGTTTTGTTTTATGACTTTCCTATAAAAATTACTAGAATCAAAAAGAGCTGCTTTTGGTATAAGGGTAATCAATTTATCACTTAAAGATCTTTTTTGTGGTTAACTTCCAAATTATTTAGGTGATCCAAAATTGCCTACGGGTAGTGATATTCTAGGTAATATAATATATACATAGTACTCCCATAATACCATTACAATGAAAACATTGCCTAAACATTTAATTTTTATGAAAATTAAAACAAATTATTATGGAATTAATTTATATATTCGTAATGACAAGATTAATTTAACATTTACTCAAAATGTCCCCCTCTTGCTTTTATACAGACCCTCAAACTGTTAGGCCATTCGCCTATGGCAGCAAGCGCTTGATCCAACGGAAAATTGTCCACCGCTTTTGTTAAAACTCATTTTAAAAAGTCAAGATTGACATGACCTCTAGAGCAAACCATAGCATCTAAGAGGGAGCATAGTTTATATTCATATATAGAATTTAGATCAGGAGTGGCAAAAGGCCAATCTTTTGTAGTACTAAATGACTGCACATTTTGTTGAAGTCATGCTTGTGTTGTTTTAGCTTTGTGTCCTGGTGCGGAATTTTTCTGGAAGACACAATGTTTATTTTTGAAAAGAGTATGGTTTAGGGGTTTCACTACGTTCTCTAAAATAGTGTCTTGATATATTTTAACCGAAATTTTCACACCTTTTTCACAAAAATAAATCCTGGTAACCCCATCAAAGCTGACTCCCCACCAAACCATAACTGATGCTGAATGATGACCCCTCTGAACTTTTGAGACAAGTTCAGATGCTTCCTTAGAAGATGTGGCATAAATACTATCATTTTGCTTATTGGAAGATCGTTCCACAGTGAAAATTTTTTCGTCGGTAAACAAAATTTTTCTGTGTTTGTCATTAGCTAATTCCTTTAACAAACTTTTAGTTTTTTTCTACCGTCAATTCACACATTTACGGCTTTAACAGCTTGTGTGATGCTGTGATTCTGCCATACCTCATTGAAAGACTACTTTGGTGCTGTTCTCTGGTCTCTTTCAGTTTTAAAAATATGTGCATCAGTCAGAACGAGCTTCTCCAATGTGTTACAGGATGTCTCTTTATGTTTCAGCACAAGTTGGTGCATAGATACACTTTCTGTATCATCACAAATATAACTCGGTAGGCTTACCATCTGATAATTGCTTTGCCCTTATATATTTTAGGCCAGTGCCAACCCTAGACAGTTTCGATTTCATCTAGAAACATTCCACTGAAGTACAGGACGGGTCTTCACTCCTGCCATGGACGCACATGAGGAATGCTATGGCATGCTTGCAGCCCCCTTGAGAGGCAACACAGTCATGGAATTGCACGGAAATAACTGCTACTTCTTCTTCATTGACTATTAACGTAACTGCATATAACTTTGCATGGACCTTATGTTCAGTGCAAATTTTACATTTCACTATGCACATTTTTTCATCACGTTTAAGCTGTATACAGCTTACTGCGTCATCGCCATACGATGGGTGTGAGGACCTAAAATAAATAGAACCAATTAGTATGTACTTACTCATACGACATATCAACATTTTTTGTAGCAATCATAACCTAACCTAAAACTAATAAAACCATGACGTAGAAATAAAGTGCAGTTTTTATGGGTTTTTGTAGTTTTGATACAGATTACTTACATGCTTACCTAGAAGTTTTGATATCTCTAAATTCTAATGAGCAAAAGCCTTTGTTTGACGCAAGAAACTCTCCGAGAATCAGCAAATCAATTCTAGGTAAATTAGAGCTATTTGCCTTGATAAATCCGTCTTCCATCGCTAACGTTTCTTGGTTCTAGTTTTTGTAACACAAAACTAGGAAACTCGATAGTTTAAAACCACAAATTAATTGACAAACGATGCAGAGATTATCGTTAACACAAGAGACATTCAACCGAAATAATGTCTACTTAGACGTGACGTCATTCGCTCTGATTGGTGTTCCACATAACATGGCGGATTGCTGTATTTTGCATTTTTATTTTAACAAAAACAATATTAATATAAAAATAAGAATATTTTTTAGAAACTTTTTAGTCTATTTCATTATTTAAAGTCATAATTTTGGTGTTACTCTCATCACGCCTATTTTAGCGTATTTTCTTAGTACCTTGTGTTCATAAGTAGAAGTAAGTAAGAATACTAAACCTCTTATAACTTCTTTAATAAGGGAGATTATAATTCCTAATAAAGAAATTCTTATTTTGTTGTAATAGTAAGCAAGTTTTAAACGGCGGGTTCAAATTTGATGTAATTTTTATCTTTTAAATTACAGCATTCATTGTACTAAATAAAAGAACAATTTCACCACTGCGCTTGCTTGGAACAACGATAACAACATAGTCATTAGAGAGATTTTGCAATGCTTATTTTGCTAGGCCACTGTCTTTTTCTTTATTTGACGCATGCGCCCACCATTTGGAGCTTGCGCAGTAATAAAAGGAAGAAATTAGATACGAAAGACTCGCCGTTATCGCTATTTGAAGTATGCGCCCCCCATTTGGAACTTGCTCAGTATTGAAACAAAATAAGAGAAACCTTTATTAGGGATAACGATTTCCTTTATTTAGGAACTTATAAGAGAAGTTATTTGAAATTCGTTATTTTTATCGCTATTATGGTAGGGCCTGTTTTTTTTTTCCTACTTAGGTATACAAACTACTAAGAAAATACAGTAAAATTGAAAAGATAATCTTTTATTGCAAGTAACACTGACAACGGTTAATTAGTATTCAGATTATGTTGAGATTGCAAATTTGGCATTACGGTGTGTGTAGTGCTAATTTCAAATGAAATTTTATATATCGAACGTTCATATTACCTTGGAAATATTGAAGGAAGTGATAGAAACATGCTAGATCCAACTTTAATTTAGAAACTTGTGTTGACCCATCATGGTTAACCATGAAATGAATGAAAAAAAAGTTTATCGAAGATGAATACTAACCTAACCTTGCAATTCCTTCGCTTTAATACTGCGCATGCTTGAGATAACAATAAGGACAAAGGCATGTGAAAAATAAGCGTTGCAAAATCTTTCTATTATATTAAATTTCTCCTTTTTAATTTTGCGCAAGCTTATATTAAAGCTAACGTCAAAGGCGTGCCAAAATAAGCTTTGCAAAATCTCTCTATTACTTAAGTCTGAAAATCTTAAGCTTTATATTATCTCGCAAAATGCAAGTCTCTTCCAGATTTAAACCGAACGAAAACCTAAATATCATTTTTCAAAATGCTGTTTCCACTAGATAAATTGGACCCCGCTTCTATAACAAGACCGTACACACAACTTTTCAAATGCGACCTCAACTTTTACATCGCTTTTCAATACGGAAATATAGCGCTTTCCACATTTTTCTGTTGCTTTTAAATCGTATTTTATTGCTAAACTGTGTGGCATAAAATTTTTAAAGCCGAAATATATCTTGCCAACATCAAATTTTGTGATATTTGGTACTTGCTATTTATATAAATTATAGTGTTTTGTTTATTTATTTATGTGTTTAGGATATTAATCGAACTGTGATAGTGTCAAAGACCGAATCGGGTATTTACTGTATAAAAATTGAACGAAATTTAAATTAACCTAAGCAATAAAAAACCTAATTGAATAAATTAGTAAAACCGTATTGAGGTATTACCAAAGACTTTTGTGTGATGTCTCTGTTTTATACTTTAAACTGTTTTTTATTTAAATGAAAATTATCTATATCAACAAAATTTCTGTTAAAAGTGCCCTGAAATCTTGTTAGACGAATGCTAAATCCCACATTGGTGCGTTGCTGGAGCAAATTGAAACGAGGAAGAATATTTAAATTTCTTATAGGGACATTAGAATTTATTTGAGACAGAAATTCAGGTACATTAAACAACATTTGTCAATGTAAATACGAAATATGGAAGACAAATAGTAATTAGGTTTTACTGTTCCACTCAACCATCTAATAAAAAGAATTAAAATCATTTTAACAGTTTGTTTAAATTTTACATATTTAAATTGCTCATGCTCATTTCTGATTTATTCTGTGGTCTTTAGTATATGTTTTACTATAAAATTTGTAATTGTTAAGAAGAAATAACGCATTTGTTCCTTAGTTTGAAGCATTCAAATAAAGAAATAATCAATTGATTGCCATACCAAAACAGATATCGGTAAGTAGTTTTCAATTCACCGTCCAGACAAGTTTTCCATTTTTATCGAGAGGAATTATTTATCAATATTTGCCTTCAATTGCTTTTGTTATAGAGTTACACCAGTTTCAATATATGATTTTCCTACCCGATATATATATATATATATATATATATATATATATATATATATATATATATATATATATATATATATATATATATATATATAACGGAATTAGAAATAAACCTAAAACCCAGGATGTAGGAGAACAGACTACAAAATTAAAATGGACATGGGTAGGACGCAAGAAACGAAGCCGAGATTAGCGAAAGAACAATTGAGATTGTACACAGGACATCGTTCAAGAGGAAGATCACAAACGCTTTGAAGAGATAACATTAGGAGATATGCATGCTTGATGTGGAAAAGAAAAGCAAGGAATTGAAATTAGCAATTTGTAGAAGGATTTTATTCAGTTGTTCAAAAAAGTATCCTTCAAAGTCTTTTTCAATTTTTTTTATGTTGAACCTTTTCTAAAGATCCTATAATTTTTTGAAGTTAAAAAATTTCCACGATGCTGCTAATGTGGTGAAACATATTTCTCACTAGAAATTCAGTAGTAATCTGAGCGTAGTTAACAACATAGTTAACTTGCTAAGTAAAAACTTAAGAGCACTATGAGTTTTGTATATAACATGCTTTCGGTGTTACATGTATTTTGTGTAGAAAATTACAAAGTTTCAATTACACGGAAAAGATATTAAAAAACAAAACAAATAATATGAAGTATCCTGATTATCTTGGTTCGCATCTTCGTTAGGTCAGTGGAAAAAATGTAATAAAAATAGAATGTAGTCGATTTTCTAGTTCAAGTAATCCCCAAACAGTCCTTAGCTCTCAGATATCAAAAAAAATGTTTTAGTAAAAATAAAACGAATTTTATTATTATTGGGTAAAAATACCCTTAATTCCCTTTTTGCTTGTCAACGCCTATAAATTCTTAAAAGCAATCAAACCGCTTAGCCCCACAATCACTTTCACCCCTTTTCACATTTCAATTTTTGTTCATTACGTTTTACTCGTCCATCGGCTTATTATCCACGATTAAAAGTTCTCCATCGTTTCCATTAAAGATTTTCCTAGCTTGAATAGCTATTAAAGCGAAATCCTTTGTTTTAGCTGTTTTATCAGTGGATACTAAACTCTTTTTTCATTTAGTAATAAAACTAAAATGAAATGCTTGGCGATTAGTTTGGGAAATAGAGGAAAATACCGTTTTTCAATTTTACATATGTAGGTGTATTGCTTTGATAAAAAATATTGTATTATGTAAAAACTTGGCGGCCTTAGCTCTGTGGTTCGCTTCGGGCACAGAGGCGGAGTTTACTGTCTGAAGACTGGCAGCGCGGTGGCGAAAATTCGCACTTTCTCCGAATGTTCATGTGTTAAAGATGGTTGTACGAGGCTGGTTTGAAAAGTCCGTGCAAAAATAAAAAACTACTTATGTGTTTGGGGTAAACCTTTTTTATTTTTCGACATAGTCTCCTTTTAGGCTTATACACTTCGTCCAACGATGTTCTAGTTTGTTGATCCCTTCCGAATAATAGGATTTGTCCAAGTCTGCAAAATATCCATTAGTGTCTGCAATCACCTCCTCGTTTGAATAAAATCTTTGTCCCGCCAGCCATTTCTTCAAATTGGGGAACAAATAGTAGTCCGAGGGAGCCAAGTCTGGAGAATAGGGGGGATGTGAAACGAGTTGGAATCCTATTTCCATTAATTTTGCGACCACAACTGCTGAGGTGTGTGCTGGTGCGTTGTCGTGATGGAAAAGAACTTTCTTGTGGGCCAATCGCGGGCGTTTTTCTAGCAGCTCGGTTTTCAAACGGTCCAATAACGATGAATAATATTTCACCTGTAATAGTTTTATCCTTTTCCAGATAGTCGATGAGGATTATCCCTTGCGAATCCCAAAAGACAGTCGCCATAACCTTTCCGGCCGAAGGAACGGTCTTCGCCTTTTTTGGTGCAGATTCCCCCTTGGTAACACATTGTTTAGATTGTTGTTTGGTCTCAGGAGTATAGTAATGTATCCATGTTTCATCCACAGTGACGAAACGACGCTTAAAGTCCTCCGGATTCTTCTGGAACAGCTGCAAACCATCCTTGCAACATTTCACACGATTCCGTTTTTGGTCAAGCGTGAGCAATCGCGGCACCCATCTTGCGGATAGCTTTCTCATGTCCAAATGTTTATGCAAAATATTATGTACCCGTTCAGTCGAGATGCCCACAGCACTAGCAATCTCACGCACCTTAACTCTTCTGTCATCCATCACCATATCATGGATTTGATCAATGATTTCTGGAGTCGTAACCTCCACAGGCCGTCCAGAACGTTCAGCGTCACTTGTGCCCATATGGCCAGTCCGAAAATTTTGAAACCACTTATAAACTGTTCTAATCGAAGGTGCAGAGTCACCATAATGTTTATCAAGCTTCTCTTTAGTCTCCTGAGGCGTTTTGCCTTTCATAAAGTAATGTTTAATCACCACACGAAATTCTTTTTCGTCCATTTCTTGAAAATCACTCGACTTCCTTGATTCACACGAATGCCAAACACAAAAAAAATAGACCAATATGGCTGAAACTTGGTGTGCGTTCATTCAAGAGATGCTACTAACTAAACATGACCTCGATACGCGCCGGTGGTGCCATCTCTCGGACTTTGCACGGACTTTTCAAACCAGCCTCGTATTTGCAGCATTGTGTTCACAATTATGGATAAAATATCAGTAAAAAGTCTCGGAGAGAAGTGTTGTGTGGTTGACTGCCAAAATAGCAAAGCGAATTTGCCCAATACAATATTCTACGGCTTTAACATAAGTTGGAGCAATGATAAAAATTGATTCAAGCAGTGAGATGTCCAAAATGAGTTTATGAGAATTACAAAACTTTTATACAGAATTTATTTATCGAATAAATACATTAAATTATTGAATAAATACATTAAATTGTTTACAGCTCCGATGGATCCCTTTGGCAACCAACAAAATACTCTCTTATTTGCACTGCCCTTTCATTAATTTTATTTTATTTGTTTATATTTGATTGCCCATTTGACTGACCGATGGCTTGGCAGATTCTTGCTCGATACTGATTTTTGATAATCCTTGATGATTGTTGACGTAATAAATGAGAGCATAAATATGCTTACATTGCTCTAACGCCTCAGCAACACAAGTACACTGGATACCTGTTATTACTCAGTTTTCATCGAGCTGCAACAATTTTTTATACATTTTTCCAGCTCAAAAAAATCCACCTCGAATTCCCATATCGCAATTCCACGTTGTATTTTGAATGAAAATTCCAGGTGTAATTTTCCTCCAAATTACCCGATGGAATTTTTAGATGGTAATGCTAGATGGATTTTTTGTAGCTTGGATTCCTTGACAACTCATGTTATTTATTTTCAAATATTTATTTCCTCGATTTTTTTTTTTTGTTTCTACTTACTTTTGTTTCTTTGCCCGAAGCGAATAGTGCCGGAGTACAATGTCCAGGTTCCGGAATTCCAATCCCAGCAGATTTTATTTATTAATTTATTTATTATTTATTTATTTATTAATTTATTTAAGTATATTTGACTTGGCCACAAACATAGGTAGTAGTTGCTTTTGAAACGTAACGTGGCAGTACTACCGCGTTATCTAAAAAGTACTGTGAAATACAAATTTATGTTTCCGAACATTCTCGCTGCTATCGATCTAAAAAGGGGAGGGGACCGATAAAGAGAAATGAGCACCAGAATATGCCTTGTGGTAAAGTTATTTCTTAATTTCTTTAAATAAAATTAGTTAGGTATGAAGAAAAATATATATTTTTCTACAAAACTACTAACTACATTTAGTCGAGGATTTCGTAAGTTTCAGATCATCTAAAAAAAATCTCTTGTTTGCGCTTGAAAAAAACCCATCAGCTGAGGAGAGTTTTCCGCTCCTCACATATTTCTTTAGATGTTTAAACAAGAAGTCACCATGTCTGTGCCTCGTAAGTCAGACTACTCGTCCTTTAAATAGTCAGGTCCTTGATATATGTTCGTTTCTTTTCAGTCTCATGGAGTATTCTTTGAGTATTCCACTTAGACAGTTAATTATTCTCCCTGCGTGAGTTATTCCTTTATTGATCTTCCTGTTACCTGTCCCTGTTCTATCCAAGTCTAAAGTTAAGGGGGTAAAATTTATACTTCTTACATCTTATTTTACTCTGTTACTAATCGAATGTTGTTGTCTCTGTCGCTATGGGTAGATATTTTGTTTCCTGTAATCATCGGTTTTTAGATTCCTCCTGCTACTTTCGTTCCAGATCGTTTTTATAATTAGTTACAATAACTGGGTCACAGCCGAACTGGGCGTTATGTTAGAGAGGGCTGAAGTCTTATTTGCTAGAAATCGGCATGATATTCTACTGCATCTTTTCATTTCGAATGTTGATCCATTAAACAAGTTTTCAAGACCATGATGAGTGTGTAATTTATAGGAGCGCCCTGTAAAACCTTCTACAACTAGTTAGAACAATGTTATAGTTTTTAGAAGATCTGTGAACATACGGTGAGATCTATTTTTGATCTTTTCTTTTTGTTATCAAAGAAACTCTAACATTTAAAATATTTATTTCATTCCTTTTATAACTGCGTGTTTGCGCTGGAAATATTGAGTAACTCATTTTATGAATTTTTTGAGACAATATTAGAAAAATAGAAAAAAATAAATTCTTCCAACAAAATTTAACATAGTCGCACCAGCACCTTCCTAACACTTTTATTAATGTATATTTACATTTGTATACTAGATTTACCTGCCTAAGGATTTACCTTTCACGACTATACATGTCAGTGTTGCCTTACCCTCGGGTAGTATAACCCTCTCTTGTCCAATCTACAAATGTTTAACGGTAATTATGCACACACACAACCCTCCAGCGTTTTGCGGTTACTTTGATTTAATTACCTAGTTATTTGGGCGCTATCAAACGTAGGGTCATCGTGTAAGGGTGCAAAGTGTTTCTAACCGCACCGGTAGTGATTTAGGGTGTTTAAGGTGTTGTTATCTCTTCTAAAATATTTACTTTGGAAGATATTATGTTGGTGGTATCTAAAAATACTGATATATGCTCTAGTTTCTAGTAAGAATATATATATACATAATATATATATATATATATATATATATATATATATATATATATATATATATATATATATATATATATATATATATATATATATATATATATATATATATATATATTATATATATATATATATAAAGATATTCGCATCGTTGCAAATCTGTATTGGGGAGAATCGGCTGACGTAAGAATAGATAAATCCTACTCTGACAACGTTGAGATCTAAAAAGGCGTACGGAAGGGTTGTGTCTTATCCCCCACCTCTTTAACCTATACTCCGAGGAAATATTTAACAAAACACTAGAGGGAGTTAACAAAAGCATCAAAATAAATGGCGAGATTATTAACAACATAAGATATGCCGATGATACCGTCTTGTTGGCCAGTAACATCGATGAACTTCAAGATATTGTTAAAAGGGTGCAAGGGGTCAGCGAAGAGTATGGTCTCCACCTGAATAAACCAAGTGTATGATAATAAGCAAATCTCAACAAGCTGCAAGACAGCTTCAATTAAACAGCCAAATAATCAAACTTGTGAAATCTTATATATACTTGGGGACAGTGGTTAATGCAAAGTGGGACCAATCGGTCGAAATAAAGTCAAGAATCGAAAAAACACGAGCATCTTTTAATGGTATAAGAAGAATATTTACATGTAATGATTTGTCACTCCGATTAAAGGTTAGATTAGTCAAGTGCTACGTATTCCCTTTGAGAAGTGGGTGTACCCACGGATTCTGAAGATTTCGTGGACCGAACATATCACCAACTTAGAAGTTCTGCTCCGAATAGACAATGACAAGGAAATTGCATTAACAATTAAAGGACGAAAGCTTGATTATCTTGACCACGTCATTAGACATAATAAATACCGTTTCTTGCAGCTGGTAATACAGGGAAAGATAGATAGCAAACTAGGTCCAGGAAGGATGTTCTCGGCTATATAACTTAAGACAATGGTTTCGACTTACGTCTGTTCAGCTGTTTCGAAGCGCTGTCAATAAGGTCAGGATTGTCATGTTAATAGCGAACGTTCGAAACGGATAAGGCACTGGAATAAGAAGAAGAAGATATATATATATATATATATATATATATATATATATATATATATATATATATATATATATAGAGTGTTATAAAAATTGTTTAATATACCTAAACCAGCAAATCATTGCATCAAAAACTGCACAAAAATAATTAAAAAGTTCGCTTGTCAAAAACTAGTAAGGAAATGGTCTCTGAGGTTTAATTGTTTTTCAGTAGGTAAGCCAATGATTTTATGTCAGAAAAAAGATTCTTGTATCTTGATAATAACTTGTACTGTTACAGTGTTGCTGTGCTTAATATATTCTTTATCATTAATTTCCTGCTATAATTAATGAACAGACCTTTTCCTATTTTAGTTTAGAAAAGCTTCTGATGTTATACAAAACAAACTACATTTAATGTTCAGTGTAACTAAAAAAAAAAATTAGTACACAAAAAAGCACGAATAATTTTCTATTCAAAGCCCGAAATTTTTTGTAATGCCACAAACTTATTATATTACCACACATCTTTATTATAATTTCATTTATAGTACGATACCGCATAAAAAAATTCTTTTTATAACTAACTGGTAAATTCGATTTACATGTTGTAAGCTCCGGAAAAAAGAAAATTAAAATACTTTCTACATAAAATAGGTATCAGAACGGCCACTATTCCTTTATGAGCTTACAACACAATAAAATTACTAGCTATTTATTCTTGAGAAACTTTCTTACAAAAACTTTACTAATGACCGACAAAACTCATAAAGTTGTCAACTATCAGGATAAAAGCTGTTGCTCCAGTTGCGATGTAAAACTAGCTCTTTGCTGGTGTACTATCATGGTTCTGATTCGGATTCATGACGTCATTACTTTTAGTTCTAATGTAAAAAGACAGAAATATTTTTTTATGTTAAAAATTTAAAGTATTGGTATGCAGATGCAAATTTTAGGTTTTCAGTCATTTCTAAACAGTTTAAGAGTTAAGTAAATTTAGTATAATAATTTTTTAAACATATCTAACAAATGTGGAAGTCAAATAAAGAAAATATATTTGATTTAAATAATTAGGATACTTTTTAGTTTATTATTAAATAATAGTACACATTACTGAATAAGATAAGTAATTTCTTTAGGCAATTTTGGAAGAGTGTCTTTTGGTTTTGACAATTATATGTTTGAACTCTATTTCACTCACCATAGTTTGTAGTGTTCGGCCAATGATTGACATCACCACTTTTTCATGAATAATCTTATACTGAATTTTGGTAATAAATAACTCAGTCTATGACATATTTCCTGTCATGTTGAACTATCTATGCATCTTTTTAATATTCCTGTAAACAGATCTAAAATCTAATACTGAAGCTCATTGCTCAGGTGGTCCACTATGTGGACAAATATAGAAGATATCTACGAGTACATTTTCAATTTACAAAGAAAGTAGTTATATTTGGTGCTAAATACACAGCCCCACAAAAAAAAAGTGGGGTATACTTTTGATGCGATATATCAGATCCGTAGTATTTTTGCCCGCTGATCACGAATCTGACGTCAGAATATCGCCATCACATCTCAATTTTTTTCTAACCTCAAAAAACAGGTAAAAATTAGTAAAAATTAAGAAAAATATACTCCTAAAAAATTGATTCAAGCTTTTTCATGAATCCAAAGATGTATTAATATGTATTCGGACACGCTAAGCTAATATTCATCGGTTGGATTGAGCCATACAGTTCTGTTTTCTTTCTAACCTCAATAAATCAGACAGATATAGTGCTTCTCGAATGCAAAAACGAATTCAAATTAAAATTCAACCGATCCGTACCAAATTTGGTACACGGGGATTTTTTGGGTCGCTGATCACGAATCTGAGGTTGGATTTGCAAAATTCAAGATGGCAGATGTTTTTCGCGCCATTTTGAACGCCGAGAAAATTCATCGGTCGATTTTTATTCTTCTACCTGCATCCAGGGCACCTCCACGTGGTGACGGTGGGCAACGGTGTTACTCCACTAGCTGGCAGAGTCCCTGGATAACGGCTTAGATGCCGTCATGGCAGGTAGAAGAAAGAGAATTACGATGCAGCGACTCGGAAACCCAGTATCGGCCGTTGGTCAGGGTGGGAAAGCGGGCCCGCAGCCGTCGTCATCCAGCGACCGTAGCTCTTCATGTGTGGGTGACTTGGCTCATGTAGAGTATAATGCTACAAGAAAGCGATCTCACGGTACAAGGACTTTTCATAAGTGCGATAAAAACAGTGATTCATTTTGTTATATTTGCTGTCAACACGTATTGAGTAAAATGGGGGTCACCGATAACGGATAAGATTAAAACCTTATATAAGGATTGTTTTAACATTGAAATACAGCACCAGGATACAGATTGGGTTCCCCACATTATTTGCAGTTCTTGCAAAATAATGTTGTACATCAATAAGAAGGCGATTAAATATTCCAGACCAGCAATATGGAATAGACCATACAGTGAAAATGACATTCATACAAAAATACTTTTGTATGAATGTTGTATCTAGGCATAACCGAAAAAATAAAAGCACTATTACTTATAACGATGTTTCGACAGTAACCAGACCAACTAAACTAATTCCGTCTCCTGAACCACTTGATGCTGATGTTATGGAAACAAATGATTTCACCTTATCAGTTCATGCCGAAAACAGTGAGACTATCGAAAAAGATTCAAACACTGTTACTAATGAATGTTCTAGTGACAACCTATCATATACTAGTGACACAGATGAAGAATTTCTACCATACAACCGTAAACCAGAACCAATACTCGTATCACAGTCAGAACTTAGTGATCTAGTCAGAGATTTAGGCTTATCCAAAGATGGTTCAGAGCATCTTGCTTCCTTTTTAAAGAAAATACATTTACTTTCATACATTCATATTGTACCGATGTAAAAGGTCTAATGGATGAATTTCAAAATAACTCATACGATCCTGAAGAATGGAGACTGTTCATTGATTCTTCTAAACGGAGCATTAAGGCAGTTTTGCTGCATAATACCAACGTTTACGCTCCCATTCCGATTGCTCATTCCACAGTTATGGAAGAGCAATATGAAAAAATGAAGCAGCTTTTGATAAAAATAAAATATGCTGATCATAACTGGAAAATTTGTGGAGATCTGAAAATTGTAACAATATTGCTTAGCCAACAGTCAGGATTTACACTTTATCCCTGTTATAAATGTCTGTGGAATAGCAGAGACAGGGAACGTCATTATAAGAAAAAAATTTGGCCAACAAGAGAATCGTTCACTCCTGGTGAAAATAATGTATTGTTTCCACCATTGGTAGATCCAGGAAAAGTTCTTATTCCCCCGCTTCATATTAAGCTTGGACTTATGAAGCAATACACGAGAGCATTAGATACAAACGGCCCATGTTTCAAATATTTGCATAAAAAATTTCCGAAATTTTCTGAAGCTAAAATTAAGGTATTTGATGGGCCACAAATAAGAAAATTCTTTCAAGATTCATTATTTGTTACTAAAATGAATAAAGTTGAAAAAGCTGCTTGGCTTAGTTTTAAAGAAGTCGCAACAAACTTTTTGGGAAATAATAAAAGTCCTAAGTACAAAGAAATAGTCGAGAAAATGGTAAAAAATTTTCAAACATTAGGTTGCTTAATGAATCTAAAATTACATTTCCTGGACTCCCACATCGATGATTTCCCAGATAATCTTGGTGACTACAGTGAGGAGCAAGGGGAACGTTTTCACCAAGATCTGAAAATCATAGAAAATCGGTATCAAGGACGATGGGATGACCATATGCTAGCGGACTATTGCTGGTCGCTAAAAAGAGAAACAAGTCCTCAAAAGCGTTTGGGCAGAAAGCCTTTGAATAGGTCATTCGCCGAAAAAAGAACAAGATACAGCCAAAAAAAGGAAAGTTAGGCGCGGGTCTAACCTTCGCAATTCTAGGGCTTAAGGGTCTACTATTTGAGAGTATATGGTTTAAAAGTCCTGGTTTTGAGTTTATTGGGTCTCATTTTTAAAGTTACTTGAGGTCTATTTTTTGAGGTTACAGGGTGTGGGAGTCTAAGGTTTCAGGGTTTAGGGTTTAAGAGTATCAGGCTTGAGGATTCCCCAACTGTATACCAAATTTGGTAGGAATCGATTGGTTTTCAAAAATTTTGTCCGCCATCTTGGATCCGCCATTTTGAATTTTGCAAATCCGACCTCAGATTCATAATCAGCAACCCAAAAAACCCCCGTGTACCAAATTTGGTAAGAATCGGTTGAATTTTAATTTGAATTCGTTTTTGCATTCGAGAAGCACTATATCTGTCTGATTTATTGAGGTTAGAAAGAAAACAGAACTGTATGGCTTAATCCAACCGATGAATATTAGCTTAGCGTGTCCGAATACATATTAATACATCTTTGCATTCTTGAAAAAGCTTGAATCAATTTTTTAGGAGTATATTTTTCTTAATTTTTACTAATTTTTACCTATTTTTTGAGGTTAGAAAAAAATTGAGATGTGATGGCGATATTCTGACGTCAGATTCGTGATCAGCGGGCAAAAATACTACGGATTTGATATATCGCATCAAAAGTATACCCCACTTTTTTTTGTGGGGCTGTGATATCATTATGATTCCGTCCACTGATTAAGTCGAGTTTCCAGCCTATTATTATTATTGAATTCTAGTGCATTTTAAAATTATTTTTGTAGTTTATGGTTTTTATTTTAGTTAATATAACGAAATTGCTATTTGTAAAAAAATTATTGTTGGGATACTGGAGTGATAAGTGCTATTAATAATCTTTTCTGGTTTAGGTAAGAACTATAATCCTGAGGACTAATGGATTTTGTGAAATGCTGAACTAAGAGAATTGATTTGCAGGGAAAAAATATTAATAAAAAAATAAATTTTGCTTTAATGTTTGCTTCAATTTTTATTCACTAAAAGCGATTCTATTGGGTATAACTTGAAATCAGACTTAAGATTTAACAATACATACTAGCAGATATATTAAATTTTCGCTCGGTGTTTCGGTAAGTAATAAAAATGATCTTGAATCTTTAAACTTTACGATAGAAGGAATCATTCGAATAACATAGTTTATACAAACACTTAAAGTGGAACGCCAGATTTCTCCAAGCTATTACTAAGAGAGTAATGGTCTTTTTACCTTAGAACTTGCTTTTGCACGTAATATAAGATCCAATTTTACAAATGTAATTTTCTGTAATGCTTATTGAAACCACTGATTTTAGCTGAAAGCGGGGTCAGTCAATCAAGAAAAACCGACATCATTTCTGTAACAATTTCCTTATCATTTGGCAACTTTCCAGAGATGACGATGTATATTTGCAAAATGGTTTTGAGAGTTGGCTTCTATTGGATTTATCCTCTAATCCTGCTGATTTGTCAAAATTCTGAAATTGATGATCTAAGACGTTGAGAATTTTGTAACTGCCGACCAATCGTACTGCTATCCAAAATTATGAAAAAGGTCATTAGTCGGCATCTTCTAAAATACCTAGAAGGATTCAATATTTTTAGCTACAGTCAATATAGCTTTCGTAAGCTAAGATCAATACGAGATCTTCTAACTTATCTAACCCAACTGAACATTTTAGAGAATACCGGACGGTTGCTCTTGATATATCCAACGCATTCGACCGTGTTTGACACGATGGATGGTTAGCTTAGCTCCACTCTTACGCTATGTCTGAAAAGTTCTGTTTTTGGCTTTCGTGTTTCCTCGGAGAGTATTCTTTACGAGTGGCAATCGAGAGATTTCTTTCTAATACTTTGATTATCGAAGCCGGTGTACCCTAAGGCCTCATAGGAAACAGAGTAGGAGACCTACTCTCTTTTTTATTTACGTTAACGATCCGTTGGAAAGGACCAAGAATCTAATATATAGCTTTGCAGATGACAGTATACTTATTTCTTCATTCCCTTTGAATGTTCGAATATCGCGTACTCATGTAAATATTCGCAGACCGCAGGAAGTGATTTAACTGAACAAAGACCTGAAAGAAACTCTATCATGGGGTGGCAGTAACCAAATTAACTCTACAAAAACTTAGGCAGCACTTTTTTGTTGAGCGTTAATTTGAGAGCAAATATATCTTGACATGAACATGTTGTAAGCACAGCAAAGAGAGTTTCTCGAAAGTCGAGAATATCATTTCGATCTTTACAAGCCTTACACTCCACAACAACTGATAATTCTGTACAAAGCTCAAATTCGACCAATGCTGCAGCAGTAGCTCCTATGTTTGGGGCTCTGCGCCCAAACATACTCTGTATTTGTTGGATTTTATTCAGAAGAGAGCTGTTGACTTGATTGAAAACACAAATGACCAGCCACCTTGATTTGTTGAAGCATCGAGGAACAGTTGGCTGCTTCAGTCTATTTTATAAGTATTTTTATGGAAAGTGTTCGATGGATGTAGCCCGATTAATTCCTCCTGGAGCGGTGCATGCTAGTATACACCTCGCGCTAATACTTCACATCCATAGGTTCAGCTTGTCACCCCTCGTACAACCCTGTCTGTTATATGGAGAACCTCATTTTTTTGAAATGATTCGCTCAGGACTTCCTTTCCTACCGAGTACAATATACAGCGATTTAAGGCCGACATCAATCGCTATTTTTTTAATTATTGAAATTATCTTGTTTTTCACATTTAAAATCGTTGTCGTAATCCATAAGTGATGACATTTTTACCTCAGATGTTGGAGTAATATTATTATTTATGTTTCCATAAAGTCAAATAAAGAAAAAATGTGGTCATTAACTCCCTGTAAAACCATTTTCATTATGGTGTTACAGCTGGACTTGTTATTTTTAAAAAAAAATTATCTTTAAGGTGAGAATTTCCTTTCTTTCCCTTAAATTCTTTTATTTTACATGGTAATAATGAAATTGAGTTAAGAATTATAATATTATTTTGGAGTTTTACACTGACTTTCTTGAAAAAAGTACCAACATATCTTACGGGCTCTGACATAGAGTTTTATTTCGTGGGTAACATTCTTATTGTTAATAACTTGAACAGATTCAGCAGCTGATTCCTTGTGAGCCATTGTTGGAATGTTTAAAAATAGAATTAAACGAAGTTGCTGTTTAATATTTCAATATTTTATTCGAGAATAATTCGACATATGTTTTGCCTTGTTAGGGCTTTTTCAAGAGCAAATGTACTCGTAATTATTGAAGTTATATTCTTAAGAATCACCTTGAACGGCCAAAATCTGTAAAACATTTAAAACCGATGTTGTCTAGAGATTATACATTTAATAATCACTTATTACAGTTTTTAGACATTTTTTTGTTCATTGGTGGTATATTCCGGATTATATTTCAAACATTTCTTTTATTTCCAACTGTTTCAGTTGTTTACATTATTTAGTAGCTTTACATCATGTAAATCCATAAGATAATTATTTTTAATAAATTATGTTGACACACCATTTTCCGTGCCAATTGAGGCACCGGATTGCAGAACTACCTCTACGTGTGACCCCTATTTCCTTAATAGGCAGAACGCTGTGAACGCGTCGATCGGCGCACAAAATCAATTTATGACGCAATAATCAACTTGTTTTTCTGTTAATAATTAACGAATTGATTTTTGCGTATAAACACTCTTTAGATTTGTGCGCTTCTGATCGTCTAATAAAATTGTTTGTTTAATTTGTTATTAACAATAAAAATATAAAATAAAAAATATTAAAATAAATAAAAAAAATAAAATAATAAAATAAATAAATAATAATAAAAATATAAACTTTACGCGGAAAAATTTCAGTATTAATTAGAAAATTGGCCAAAATGAATACATTTGCGAGTATTATATCAAAAATTCAGGTCAGTATGTTAATTTTTGCAGCAATGATACGGATTACGAGCTCTTGGCGCACGGGCACGTTTCATGCAGCTAATTGTAGTGAACATTTGTTTTTGTTTAATTTGTTATTAACAATAAAAATATAAAATAAAAAATAAATAAAAAAAAATAGAATAATAAAATAAATAAATAATAATAAAAATATAAACTTTACGCGGAAAAAATTTCAGTATTAATTAGAAAATTGGCCAAAATGAATACATTTGCGAGTATTATATCAAAAATTCAGGTCAGTATGTTAATTTTTGCAGCAATAATATGGATAAATAAACAAAAGCGCACGAGCTCTTGGCGCACGGGCGCGTTTTCATGCAGCTAATTGTAGTGAAAATTTGTTTTTTGAATGCTTCAAGCAGCCAAAAACACATTTCGTTTTCTTATTTGGTTATTTCATTTGAAAATTATAAATTAAATTCGTGTTAATTTGTAGTAGCAAAATCAAATATGACAACTAAATGGTGTAACTGTGTAAATATAAATTTTCAAAGTAAAAATTATAAAAGGGTACATGTACGCTTCAAAATCTTCTTTACAATTTTTAAAGCGAAAGTTCAAAAACCATTTTGTTATACAATTTGGGTTTTCCGTTTAGTTAAACTACTAAGAAAACCAAATTGAAGAACCAAATAGTCAATAGGCGCTATTTCACAACGTTTAGAGTAATGGTTACCACTTTTGAAATTATCAAATTTTTTCTATAAAACTTTCTTCAATATTCGATTTCATCTGTACTCAATAGTTTGGAACGAAAACTTTTTCAGTATAAAGCAAAAAGTTTGGATTCAAGACTAATTTAACGTAAGAAAAAAGTTTTGACTTAAAATTTTTTCCTCTTTTTAGAAAAAAAATTCTATTCTGAAATACTTTCTCTGGAGTTAAAACTTTTTTTTCTGAGTGTTCAAAAAAATTATTAAAACATACTCTAAATTTTTGTGTAGACATTTGTTTTTTAAACATACAATAATAAACAAATTCCGCCATTGCCAGTCCCAAGCCGGGATGAAAAAGGAGGAAGGTTCATGATTCAGGTTAGCTCCCTGCCATGGTAAAAAGAACATTGCTCACAGAACCGTGAACGCCCCAGAAACAGGATGGAAAACAATGATGACAACACAAGCGAGAAGAAAGAAAAGAGAATGGAAAGAAATATCACGCGGCTAGCGAGCTGGAATATAAGAACATGTAGAAACAAAGATCAAGAAGTCATACCAGAAGTGTAAAAACATAAAATAGACATATGCGCCATATCCGAAACTCAAAAGAAAGGAAAGGGAATATTACAGCTCCAAAATCATGTACTAATATACAGCGAAAAAAGTAAACAATACCAAGCAACCTCAGGGGTGGCACGGCTAATAATATATATATATATATATATATATATATATATATATATATATATATATATATATATATATATATATATATATATACGTGTATATATATATATATATATATATATATATATATATATATATATACACGTATATATATATATATATATATATATATATATATATATATATATATATATATATATATATATATATATATATATAAATATAGGTGACGTCAAGTACATCTCTGATAGAATTTTAATAGTAACGATCAGGACAGAAAACGAAAAGATGCATATAATATCAATATACGCACCTGATACAAATAATGGAAAAAAAAGAACGAGCAGAATTCTATAATAAACTACAAAAAGAAATAGATAACTTGAATAACAACAAAATAATAATAATGGGAGATTTCAACGAAATAATTGGAAACGACATAATAGGAGGTATAAAACAACGATTCAATGAACGAGAAAGGAATGAAAGTGGAGAGAATTGATACAATTCTGCACACATAATCAATTAAAGATAAACTATACATTCTATCCTCATAAACCACAATACATGTACACCTGGAGGGCAAATGACAGAAAATCTGTGATCGACTATATCATAACACATATGGCAGTCAAACCAGAACAAATCATGGATCTAAGAGCGCTCACATCAGCTAACGTAGGACTGACCACAATATGATACTGTGGAAAACAAGGATAAACATAAAACTTTCTAAAAGAAAACAACCATTATACGTAGAAAAGATGAACATAGAAGCACTACAAAAGGATAACTGAACAGATTAAGAACAACACAATACTAGAAACAGACACAGTAGAAGAAAGCTGGAATAAATTAAGAAACAATACTCTACAAGCAAGTAAAGAAACTATAGGTACGAGATGAATAAACGTGAGAGACAAAAAAAAACAATACTCCATCATTCACTCAAGAAGTCAAAGAACTTGCGCAAAAGAAAAAAAGAACGCACCTACAATATATATCACAAAAAAAAACGAAGAAAATAGACAGCACTACATAAAAATACGAAATGAAGTAAATGCAAAAGTTAAGAAAATAAAGTAGGAATATTGGACAAATTTCACAAAAGAAATGGAAAGAGATTTATACACAGGACAAAAAAAGGTATGGAAAATGTTACGAAGAAGAAAAAACTAATATTAATGAATACTTGACAACCACAAATATTGAACCAAACGATTGGCAACAACACTTTAAGGAACTATAAGAAAACCAGTCCGACAAGGAAGAGAATATAGCAGAAATCATAAACAACAGACAAACAAATAGACGAAAACTACAAAATAGGAAAAGAAGAACTATCGATGGCAATTAAAAAACTTAAAAATGGACCAATGAACCAAACGAACTAACTAAATATGCTGGAGAAAGCTACATATCGGAAATGACAACATTCTCTAATAAGATATTACAGGAAGTAGAAATACCGAAGGAATGAACAAAAAGCATCACGATACCGATATTTAAAAAAGGCAGCAAAAAAGACCCAAGCAACTATAGAGTAATAACACTGTTAGCAAGTATTATGAAAGTGTTCACAAGTATTCTGAAAAGTGAAATAGAAAACAATATACACATAAGCGTCGAGCAACAAGGGTTCCGCCAAAACAGATCAACCACAGACGCTATCTTTGCAATAAGGCAAATAGGAGAAAAAGCTATAGAATATCAGTAACCAGCATTTATTTGTTTCATCGACTTAAGGAAAGCATTCGACATAGCCAGGTTGAAAGATATATTAGAATTAATAAAGGACCTAATTCCGTACCCAATACCACAAATAATCCAAAAACTCACTCACGGTAACACAACAAAAATAGGAAATAATAACGAATTAACAAAGGAAATAAATATAAAAGTAGGAATAAGACCGGGAGATAACTTACTATTCTGCATAATAATGGACAAAATCATTGAGGAAGTAAAACTAGTCAACGATGGATACGAACTAGGAGATAAACAAATAAAAATACTGGGATATGCAGATGATATTGTTCTAATATCACAATCGGAACACGGCCTATAAAGACTGCGGAAGTCAATACCGACAAAACAAAATGCATCGCAATAGCCAGTAAGATATAAATTACATATAAATGAGAAATGAGTAGAGCTAGTAATGGATTTCCCATATCTTGGAGTACTAATTACTAGCTGTGGAGATATAACAGAAGAAGTGAGACAACACACAAATAAAGCAGAAGCAATATTAGGGGCTCTCAGAGTAGTTTAAAAAAAAAAAAAAAAAAATGGGTAGAAGCAAAAACATAAATATATAGAACTTGCGTTAGACCCATACTGGCTTAGAGCATAGAAACACGGACAGACAAAAACAAAACCAAACAGCTGCTAAGAACAAATGTAATGAAATTACCGAGCGCAATAACAGGAAAAAGTTTATTAGACAGAGTGAGTAACAACACCATAAGAAAACAATGCATGGTAGAAGACATACAAAAAGGATGGAAGATACGAGAATGATAAAAATATGTATGAACGAAAAACCACATGTAACAAGACCAAAAGGACGACCACCAAAAAGATGGAGAGACAGCTGGACATTCGAATCCCAAGAGGCTTAATAACGAAATAGAACAGGTCTGTGACCTACCCAGGAGAGGAAGTAACTAAATACGTAATAATAATTTATCATTACATATTCCTTTAAACTCTTCTAAAAACCAAATTGTAAAACCAAATGGTTTTTGGATTTTGGGATGAAAATTTGTTACAACGATTTTAAAGCGTGCATATATCTTTTTATAATTTTTACTTAAAAATTTTATATCTACACACCCTTACATAAAAACACTCCAAAAAACACTTACCTAATTGAGTGTATTTTGAGTTGAATGTTTTTCCTTATGAAAAACACTCAGTTTCAGTGTTACGTTATGAAAAAAAAACAATGAAGATTTTTTTTATTAGAACCATTAAATAAGAAAATAATATGTTTTTTTGGCATCTGAAAGCATTCAAAGAGCAAATTTTCATTGCGATCAGCTGCATGAAAATACGCTCGTGCGCTAAAAGCTTGTGCGTGCTTGTTTATTTATGCATATCATTGCTGCAAAAATTAACATCCTGACCTAAATTTTTGATATGATAATCGCAAATGCTTGAAAAATAAGTCGACATTGGTCATTTTGGCCAACTATTTAATTAATATTGAAATTTTCCAGCGTAAAGTGTATTCATTGTTAACAGCAAATTAAAGAAACAATTTTATCAAACGACTGTATCTATAAGAAGCGCACAAGCGTAAAGAGTGTTTTTGCGCAAAAATCAACTTGATTCGTTAATTATTAACACAAAAACGAAGAGTTGAGTATTGCGTTGTAAATTGATTTTGTCCGTCGAACGACGCGTTCACCGCATCCTGCCTAATAGGGAAACAGGGGTTACGTCTAGAAGCAGTTTTGCAATTCGGTGCCTGAATTATAACTGACTTTCAGTATTCTTTCAATCTATCATCTAAAGTTTTGTCCTCCGCAGTTGATTTTATATTTCTGATTTGTTTACCATATAATGTTTGTCTTGTAGCATTTTGGGTGCACCCTTAGTACTAAAGATTTATTACAGTTAAGCTATGAAAAATGATGCTGCTAAATTATAAATAACCGGTCAAGTGCAAGTCGAACTTGCGCAATTAGTGTTACGTACGTTGATTGCTTTTAAAATAAAAATTTTTGTTACGGAAGTATAAAATGATCAGTCACTCCACTAAACACATCCCAAATGAGTTTTCAACAAAGTTTGTTTCCGACCTTTGTTAAAAACTGATGACCTTGAAATTTTTGTTTTTTTTATATACCAGATAAATTATTAAAAGTAATGCACTGTTTGAATTAAGGTGGGGGACAGCGATTTTTGGCAATTTTTTAAAAATAATAGAAAGAAAAGTGTGCGCAAGTATTAGATTATGTATATTTTTGGGGGGGTTTTTACAAGCTTTCATTTGACACCCCACTCGATCACCTGGTAAAAAAAAATCACTTCCGATTTCACCCCCTAAAACTAACCCTTTAAGTCAAAATTTAAGTGGGGCAATCAATTCCTATATTAGTGCTAAATTTCAACTTTCTATGTTAAATAGAGAGAAAATTGGGTGTGACTGACAGACAGACAGACCCCTGTGATCTTATAAGAATTCCGTACGGAACACTAAAAATAGTTTAAATCATTATTTATTATTACTTGAAATGCCTTAAAGGGAAAGAAAAATATAATTGAATGTTTTCCGCCTAAAAATGAGAAATGCAATGTTAAGAAAATGGGGAAATATTGGGCCTTCTGAAACCTCCAAGCGAATATTTAGTCAATTAAAAAATTGTCATGTCAATATTATTTCTTTATAAGAAAAATATCGATTAAGTTCCTTTTTAACTAGTTTTTATTATAATTCATCGTACTCTAATTTCTAAAACCTGCCTATTAGGTGGGACTAACATACAATTCTGAATGTGCCAGTTTTGGGTTTAAAACTAATTTAGATTACCGATAGGTGTAAGGTATTAGCACAATGTTTATTCTGGGTCAAACTTTAGACTGCTGGAGATGTTTAATTTTGTTTAGTAAACAGCGTTTTGGGAGATTTGGGGCTTAGAGTACGATTTTAAGTTTAGATATTTTTGGTGATCTGACTATAAAATTTTGTCGGGGTTTTAATAACAGTGACATTTTTCGTCCTCTGCACAATAAATCTTTTAATTACATACTTATAGCCTGCCTTTAAAAGTTTTAGACCGGCGTCGTTCTCAATCTCCTTGATTTCCCAGATGAAAAATTCGAGACTGCCAACGGGAAATGCCCTCAGGCACCATCTATTTCCCGCTTGGAAAACCCCTTGCTTGCCTTTGCACCTGATTCGATTCCGAATCGTGTAACTTCTGGGTTATAAAAGAAATATTGTCGGTATTTTTGGTTTTATTTGTAAAGTCTCGGTGTGATAATGTGCTGTAATCATTTTTCTTTGAGACGGCTTTACACTTTTTATGTTATAGGAAAATAGAAATAGAAAATGAGTAATAAGCTAATATTTAGCACTAGTTATTAACAAAAATCAGACGAATACCTAATCTAATGATACTAAATTGTTTGGTAAGTGGGAACTTTCTTATTTTGAAACAATACATAGACAACACTCTAATAAAGGTAATTTTAGGAACTCACACCACAATTACCAAAGTAGAAACAGAGATACAACTGCACATACTTTTAGAAGTGACAAAACCGTCGGTTCAAGTTACTACTTCCCAGTGCCAAAACTTTATAATACTCTGCCCCATGAAATTATAATTTTGTATTTCAAACAATAATTTAAAAGAAAACTAAAAATTAGGATATAATAAATTTTAACTTGAATTCATTATTGACTATGAAATTAATTATTAATTTTTTGGTGGCGGTAAAACGATGTTTATAATCATCATACATTTATGTATAAGGATTCCTATTTTTGTATTTCATTTTGTTAATTTGAAAATATATTTTTAGATGATGACAATAGCATTTTCTTTGTCGTTTTCCCCAAAGAATTTGCTATTTATGTTATATTTATTTACTGTGTTTCATTAGATGCTCAAAAATTATTCATGTAAATTTTTTTTCATATGTGAATATATATATATATATATATATATATATATATATATATATATATATATATATAAATACGAGGCTGGTTTGAAAAGTCCGTGCAAAGTCCGAGAGATGGCACCACCGGCGCGTAGCGAGGTCATGTTTAGTTAGTAGCATCTCTTGAATGAACGCACACCAAGTTTCAGCCATATTGGTCTATTTCTTTGTGTTTGGCATTCGTGTGAATCAAGGAAGTCGAGTGATTTTCAAGAAATGGACGAAAAAGAATTTTGTGTGGTGATTAAACATTACTTTATGAAAGGCAAAACGCCTCAGGAGACTAAAGAGAAGTTTGATAAACATTATGGTGACTCTGCACCTTCGATTAGAACAGTTTATAAGTGGTTTCAAAATTTTCGGACTGGCTATATGGACACAAGTGACGCTGAACGTTCTGGACGGCCTGTGGAGGTTACGACTCCAGAAATCATTGATCAAATCCATGATATGGTGATGGATGACAGAAGAGTTAAGGTGCGTGAGATTGCTGGTGCTGTGGGCATCTCGACTGAACGGGTACATAATATTTTGCATAAACATTTGGACATGAGAAAGCTATCCGCAAGATGGGTGCCGCGATTGCTCACGCTTGACCAAAAATGGAATCGTGTGAAGTGTTGTAAGGATGGTTTGCAGCTGTTCCAGAAGAATCCGGAGGACTTTAAGCGTCGTTTCGTCACTGTGGATGAAACATGGATACATTACTATACTCCTGAGACCAAACAACAAACTAAACAATGGGTTACCAAAGGGGTATCTGCACCAAAAAAGGCGAAGACCGTTCCTTCGGCCGGAAAGGATATGGCAACTGTCTTTTGGGATTCGCAAGGGATAATCCTCATCGACTATCTGGAAAAGGGTAAAACTATTACAGGTGAATATTATTCATCGTTATTGGGCCATTTGAAAACCGAGCTGCAAGAAAAACGCCCGCGATTGGCCCACAAGAAAGTCCTTTTCCATCACGACAACGCACCAGCACACACCTCAGCAGTTGTGGTTGCAAAATTAATGGAAATAGGATTCCAACTCGTTTCACATCCCCCCTATTCTCCAGACTTGGCTCCCTCGGACTACTATTTGTTCCCCAATTTGAAGAAATGGCTGGCGGGACAAAGATTTTATTCAAACGAGGAGGTGATTGCAGACACTAATGGATATTTTGCAGACTTGGACAAATCCTATTATTCGGAAGGGATCAACAAACTAGAACATAAGCCTAAAAGGAGACTATGTCGAGAAATAAAAAAGGTTTACCCCAAACACATAAGTAGTTTTTATTTTTGCACGGACTTTTCAAACCAGTCTCGTATATATATATATATATATATATATATATATATATATATATATATATATATATATATATATATTTATATATATTTATACATACATACATACATACAAATACAGTTGATCAAGTAAGAACCTGTTCGCGATAATTGATTTTTGGTAGATGCGATTCTAGCTACTTAAAAATCAATAGAGAGAACCTTTGTCTGCGACGCATTTTAGTAAAAGTGTGAGTCGATTCCGATGATTCGTCGAAATCACGTAAAATTCAAAATGAGTCACTTGTTTGCGCTTCGGTTCGAGGCAATCTTTCTTTGTTCCCATCCATGCCTAAGATGACACATTCCGCAACTGCTAAATATATTAAAAACTCGGGGTCGTTTGTAAAGAAGTGGGTTAATCGTTGTAACGAGACCAAAAATGGGTTTGAATGTGTCCCATGAAATTACTCGACAACATCTTGGTGCTCATGATGTCAAATTCCGAAGCACGTTGAAGAAGCCTTTGCTGGGCGAAAATCACGTCGCGAAGCGGTTCGCTTGAACCCACGATAAGATAGTAGAGTGGTCCTCATAATCGCCGAACGCCAACTCTATTGAAAACGTTTGGTCTATTGTAAAGAGAAAGCTCAGAGGAAAGACTCCTAGGGATTTGATTCAGTTGTCTCGCGAAATTCGAAAAATTTGGAGAACATTCCTGCGCGAGTATGCGGAAAATTTCGCCTCGAAGATGCCAGATTATTAGTGCAGGAGGCGATTGGACAACTTACTAAGGCAATTGCGCCGTTGCTAGCACACCAAAAAATTCATTAATGGCAAAACATTTTCTCGAGACACATTTTTTCAAGAATACAAGCGGTCACGTTCTTACTTGATCGACTGTAAATATATATATATATATATATATATATATATATATATATATATATATATATATATATATATATATATATTCTTGAGTGTTTGTGGTTTATTGGAGTAAACCGATAATTTAACATCATCCTAAACAGAGTCCAATGGAATTATGTCGCATGATCTTGGAGACTAGTTCACATACGCATTTCTTGAGATTACACGCCATTGAACTTTTCTCTCAATAAATTAATTGTGTCACGAGATGTATGGCATGTTGCACCAACTTGTTGAATACACATGTAGTCCAGATCAAAACCATCTAATTATTCATGCCAGAAGAAATCAGTAATCATGTTTCTGTAGCGTTCTTCATTAACAACTGCAATGTCATTCTCTTTTTTAAAAAAGTACAGTCCAATTACACCTCCAGATCATGAACCACACCAAACAGTTAAATTTTCGTGAATGTAAGGTGTTTGAAGAATAGCATGTGGGTTTTCATTACTCTAAATGCGACAATTTTGTTTATTTACCAAGGCATTTAACCCAAAATGAGCTTTATCGCTGAAGATTTTTTATTTTTTCAATTTTAATTCGTGATTCGGCTTAAAACATTACATACATTTCTCAACATAATCTCCATTAAGTTCAGAATATTTGGTCTTATTTAGCAAAGATCCCATTTTTTTACAACCTCAGAAAAAAAAATTGTTTCGAATTCTGCATATTCGTTTACAGCACAGATAACTTTTTCATTAGACTAAAATTCTTTCTCTCTAAACCATTTTCAAGTTGAGAAACAAAAAAAAGCCACTGGGAGCCAAATCTGGGATAGGGTAGGTAGAAAGCTATTTCGAAGCCCAGGTAATAAGAGCATGTCTCTGTTTAACCTTTTTGCAAATAGTCAATCATTATTATACCCTGCGAGCCCAAATAACAATTACCATCATTTTTTACTCCATAAGACGGTTTTGATTTTTTCGGTGCACTTTCACCTTCTTCAGCCCACTGTTTTGACTACCCCTTTATGTTCGGGGTGTTATGGTGGATTCACGTTTCGTCTACAGACACAAAACGACGCCAGAAGTCCCTCAGATTAGGCTGCATCTTTTCCGAAGACGATTTTGAAATGTCCTTCCTCGGGCGTTTTTGGTCTGGAGTCAACAAACGCAGCACTCACCGGACCACACTGAGCTTTTTCATTTCTAGAACTTCATGCAGAATATTAGGTACCCGTTCAGATGAGATGCCTATCATCTCAGCCACCACAACGCTTAATGCGACGATCTTCCATTATGATACCATGAATTTCACCGATCATTTCTTTAGAATAAACCTAAACGTGGGACGACTGCAGTACTCGTACTACCACCATCACGTTTAAATATATATATATATATATATATATATATATATATATATATATATATATATATATATATATATATATATATATATATACGAGGCTGGTTTGAAAAGTCCGTGCAAAGTCCGAGAGATGGCACCACCGGCGCCTATCGAGGTCATATTTAGTTAGTAGCATCTCTTGAATGAACGCACACCAAGTTTCAGCCATATTGGTATATTTCTTTGTGTTTGGCATTCGTGTGAATCAAGGAAGTCGAGTGATTTTCAAGAAATGGACGAAAAAGAATTTCGTGTGGTGATTAAACATTACTTTATGAAAGGCAAAACGCCTCAGGAGACTAAAGAGAAGCTTGATAAACATTATGGTGACTCTGCACCTTCGATTAGAACAGTTTATAAGTGGTTTCAAAATTTTCGGACTGGCCATATGGGCACAAGTGACGTTGAACGTTCTGGACGGCCTGTGGAGGTTACGACTCCAGAAATCATTGATCAAATCCATGATATGGTGATGGATGACAGAAGAGTTAAGGTGCGTGAGATTGCTAGTGCTGTGGGCATCTCGGCTGAACGGGTACATAATATTTTGCATAAACATTTGGACATGAGAAAGCTATCCGCAAGATGGGTGCCGCGATTGCTCACGCTTGACCAAAAACGGAATCGTGTGAAGTGTTGCAAGGATGGTTTGCAGCTATTCCAGAAGAATCCGAAGGACTTTAAGCGTCGTTTCGTCACTGTGGATGAAACATGGAAACATTACTATACTCCTGAGACCAAACAACAATCTAAACAATGGGTTACCAAGGGGGAATCTGCACCAAAAAAACGGCGAAGACCGTTCCCTCGGCCGGAAAGGTTATGGCGACTGTCTTTTGGGATTCGCAAGGGATAATCCTCATCGACTATCTGGAAAAGGGTAAAACTAAGAAATGGCTACAGGTGAATATTATTCATCGTTATTGGACAGACACTAATGGGTATTTTGCAGACTTGGACAAATCCTATTATTCGGAAGGGATCAACAAACTAGAACATCGTTGGACGAAGTGTATAAGCCTAAAAGGAGACTATGTCGAAAAATAAAAAAGGTTTACCCCAAACATATAAGTAGTTTTTATTTTTGCACGTACTTTTCAAACCAGCCTCGTATATATATATATATATATATATATATATATATATATATATATATATATATATATATATATATATATATATATATATCATAAAAAAATAATACCACTATTTTGGGTTTTCAAATCATTGTTTTGCAGTTCTCGATACTAATTAAATTGTAAATATACGATTAATTCGGTTTGTATTGTAACAATATACTTTTATGGAAACTTGTATTTTGTTACATTTTTCTTATTATTCTTGACACAAAATAATCCCAGAAAGGAAGCGCAACATAACAATTTATCTTTGTCATAACTTAATATTTTATTCCCATCATATTAAAAATTATTTTTCTTTTTTTTATCTACCAGAAGATTTATTATATAAAAAAATTTGCAAGAGATCTTTGTGTCAAAATATTAATATTTTATATATAAGCCATTTTTTCTTAAATAATAAATCTGTATTTAAATGACACTTAATTAGGCTGTGTAGACTACGGCCTGTGGTGCTTGAAAATCCCTTTACTGTATTGAAGATTAAAATGACATTGTTTGAAGTTGAGGCTTAACTTCAACAACTGCCCTCAAGGAAGCGACAACAGTGCATCCGATGAGCCTCCAGCCCCCAAACCCATGACTCTTAATTGTTATGAAAATAGCAGTGGACGCTACCGGCTTAACTCATCGGTTTTCCGACTTGCCGACTATTTGGTCGGGAGAAGGAGAAAATAACACTTAGTCAAGAATTCTTCTTCCCTAATAATAAATTTTATTACTGACTTAATAGTTATGTTAAAAAGAGTTGAAGGTATAATAATGGAATGCACCCCAAGGTACTAAACCATAAGTCGTTACCGACTAAACAAACCATAATATATAAGTTTTAGAACGCCCATAGTCAATATATCTCTGTTGCTTTGATTTAACAAAGGACAAGTTTCGAAAGGATTTTTTCTCTATGATCGTACCATGTCAGTTTTTGATCGATCTGTAATCCAAGATATTTTATTGACTATAGATTGTCTTGACTATCGCTCTACGTTTAGTAAATGGCTTGAATCGAGAGTGGTGCTTTTTTTCAAATTTCCATTGCTACTAATTTGCTTTTATTAAGTTTTTTGCCGGTATCTTTACACCAACTGTTAACATGATTAATGCAATTATGACAGTTCTGCGGTTAGTCTTTTGTTACCTCTTTGTATTGTCGACGTAATCTAAACCTTTATCTAGGAGATCCAGAAGGATTTGATACTATTAACGATCACCACTATAGCTCTCGTAATTAAAAATTAACAGCAGATCTTCTAACCTATGTCACACATGGAACAACGTAACTGAACATTATGAAGAGTCTCAAGCGGTTGCACTGGATATATCCAAGACATTCTGCCATGTTTGGAATGTATTCCAGGGTACCCTGCTGTATGTAACCGACTCATTCTCTCTTCATTTTAATGATCTGAAAGAAAAAACTAAAAATTCAATTCATAGCCTTCCTGTTGACTTTCTTCATTTGTCTGAAGCGCAGAAACACCCAATGCCGATTGAAATATTTCTATACAGGAGAAAATTATACAATTAAAAATATGAAAGAAATTCTGTTTTGAGGTAACAGCAATCAAGTAGCGCACAAAAACCGAGGTGGTAACATTTTCTAAAATAAGTTAACTTTAGCGAACCCGACATAGTTACGTCGGAACACTCTGTTCCATTAGTATCGCCTGTCAGCTTGTTAGGCGTTAAGTTAGGAAATTTGATATAAATCCTAAACCTAATAGATACCGACAAAATTTTCTCTTATATTATATGTCTAAATTATGCAAACGCTTTATAATAAAACATAGAGATCAGAAAAGAAAATTATTTCTCAGGGATCGGATTGCAGAACGAGAAATCATATACAGGTCTGATTCTGAGCTATGGGCAAAAGCAAATCACCGGTATGACATGTACATGTTACATTATTAACCATAGAACCTCCCAAAGACTGTTATAACATTCAGGAATTAGAGCCTCGTCGAAAGGAAGATATTTAGCTGATTAGCGACTTATTTTTTTGGAACACGGAGAGTAGGACTTGATTTTATTTTATAAATATTTCATGGGAAGTATTGGATGGATATACAGCGCTCCTTGCTCCAGCATCTGCAAGAACTCTTTCATGGAAAGTGCTCGATTGCAGTATTTTGTATGGAGAAACTCATTCCTTTGGAATGAACTACCCAGGACTAAATTTTTGCCTCAGAAAACACCCTCCATTTATTCAAGGTCAACGTGAATCGCTACTTCCGTGTAGGAACCGCTCATTTAGCTATTTAGGAATTACCTTGTTACGCGTGTATTAAAAAAATATAATACAAAAAATTAATTTATCTAAAAGCTTTTAATATTGATATCCTTAGTTATTTTCAATCTATAAGCAAAAAACACTTTTGATTATTATTCATGAATCTGCGTCACTCCACATCGCCAAAATGTAACCTAATTTCGTGCCTTCGGCATTCTGAGTGGGCTTCATTTAACTGTTTATGCTGATGGGAGGGGGGTGGGGGGGCGTGCATCATCGGCCTGTCATGAGGGCGATAATATATACATCCTCAACATCCTGTTTATTATTTTCATGATAAACGCGTGTTATTAATGGTACTTTTGCAATTTTAATCTCTTTTATGTAAGCTGTCTTAAGAAGATTTAGTATGTAGTAGGTAGTTTGTCGATGTATTTATATAAAATATAATTTTTACACACATTATGCATAAATATCTAAGTGAAAGTCTTTAATTGATATATTATTCGAGGTATCACATCTGAGGAAATGACAATCACTAAGATGAACATGTATAAGATATGAGACCCACAACGAGCCATGGAAATAAAAATGTTCAACTTTTCACTTAGACATAGAAGAGGAAACGAATGAATTAGAAATAAAATTTAAGCAGAAAATGTGGAAGAACAGGTCGTAAAATTAAAATGGAAATGGGCAGGACACAACGAACGAAGTCAAGACCAATAGTAAAATAGTGAAATAGATAATGGGGACCACACTAGATAACGTTCAAGAGGAAGACCAGGAATGTGAGTGACGACTGGAAAAGAAAAATACAAAATAGAACATACTGGAAACAATTAGGGGGGCATATATTCAATTGTGTGAAGAATAGAGAAGATAGGATATGATCCAGTGAGCGCAAAATTTGAAGATTTTTGTTATTAAAACAATTTCAATTGTCGTTTCGAGATAAGTTCGATAGCAACATTGTCGTTAATATTAATAGCGGAGGCAAGATATTTTGAAGAACTTAAAAATGAATAAAAATTTGGTGATGCTCTGTTTCGAGCTTATACTCAAAACATTATGTTTCTTCATAAGTAACGATTGTTTCAACGAAGTTTGAGTCCTTACAAGTGATGTCAATCTTTGCAATACACAATTTGAAATATTTTTGGTTGTCGGTCAATTGATGGGAAAGAAATGGGTAATTCAATTTCTAAAAGCTTAACTTTATTGAAAAATATTTTGCACAGTTTGTGAAGAAATCTACAGTTAATCTTTAATCGACAATTTCGGAGTTTCTTTTATGACATCAGACACCTCTTGCATGAACTTTGCTCAATTTGGTTTTAAACAGCACTGTCTTCTTCGAAATTACTTAAATCATTCATACATTTGAGTTTTCATCACTGAATACTATTTCGAGAATTTGATGCGTTTCGGTAAATGTTGTACTTACCAAAACGCATCATCTGCTTCACTTATTAAATTTAACATAAAAGTTCAATTATGTCTGTTTATTTTAAACTCATCACAAGACATCTAATAGAACAGATGTAAGAAAATAGCTAATTTAATACTATGAAAGTTGCCGATTTCGACAACAAGAGAATACAATAGCTGGTGCTCTCATTTTCTTCTGTTTTTGATAAATTCACTTTCTATTTCGATAACCAGTATAAATCAGAGTGGATTTGGGAGTAGGCGATACGACCGGGGATTTTTTCGGGAAATCTCTCTTTTTTTTATGTAAAAGAGGAGTTTTCCTTCGATAAGTTTCTTATCTCCAAATGATATCTCTTAGGTAAGAGATGATCCAAAAATGAGAGTAAATTACCCTCGTAAAAAATATTTTTAGTTTACCCCTCATCACCCTACTTACTTCATTAACGTCTTTTTTTTACATCTAACCTACCCCTATTACAGATTAAGAATAACCAAGTCAACTCTAACAATAAACCGATATAATAAGGGCTTTTTTACCGAGTCTAGCACACCCCTCATCACCATAATAAGGAGCTTTTGGTCAACTCGCTATTTTTATTAATGCCTATTCAACTAACAACCCACAACACACACACACACACACACACACACACACACACACGCACACACACGCACACACGCACACGCGCACACGCGCACACGCGCACACGCGCACACGCGCACCCGCGCACACGCGCACACGCGCACACGCGCACACGCGCACACGCGCACACACGCACACACACACACACACACACACACTCACACACACACACCGCAACGACAATGAACATCTTTAACCGAAAAATACTACTTCACACAGAGTTGAGAACACTGCCTGATAACGACTTTTTGACATCTAACCTAACTTTATTACACACTAACAATACCCTAGACAGCGGAAAAAAAAAAAAAAAAACTACTTCTTCACACGGAGATAGCATCAGTATCTCATTCCTGCGCATCTGTACATACACCGGAGCGGGTCCAGAAATGGCACAAAAATGCAAATTTGAAACCTATACGAAAATACATGTAATTTTGCGCCAGAACATATAAAGGTATACCTACTAATATTGCTATACATTTTTTTCACGTATGCCAAACTATGTATTTACGCAGTACAGGGTGAGTCAACGATAGAGTAAAGTTCATTATCTCATTTGTTCCGGGAATGACGAAAAAATGTTAAATACAATAGTTTTAGGGAATGTTAAGGTGTACAGTTTAAAATTATCTTTGAGTATATAGGGTACTTCAAAAAAGTTTGGCCGATATAACATATGTTTTTTTTTAAATGGAACATCCTATTTTCTAATTTATTTTTAAATTCTGCGTAAAATTTTATAACTTTTTTATTAATAATGTTCTATACCTAAACCTAGTAGTTTTTCTAATATTTCAATTTAAAAAAAAAAATACTAGTTTTCAGTTTTGTAGAAAAATTGGCAGTAGCGCCTTTGTTTCTGAAGGTAGAATACTCATAATTGGTACTAGCGTTCTATAGAGATGAAAAAAAAGATATATGTAAAGAAATTTGAATTATATGCTACAGGGTGTTCAAAATAAATTTATGCAATTCGACTATTTTAAATTGAAAAATCTTAAATTTTTTAAATCGCACACCCTGTATATTATTATTTTTTTGATAGATTTTACAAAGTTTATTAAGTATTTCCTGTTTCTAATAGCTTTCGATTTATTTTGAAATTCTCAATTTTTTCCCTTGTTTTTAATACACTTACGCTATAACATCATAGTTGCCAAGACAAAACAAAAATGTAGGCATTGTCAAATTTTGTTATGTCTACTAAGCAAGTAAAAATAGTTTAATTTGTTGTAGTAAGTGACGTATAAATGTAATAGTTATGGATTTTCCTAAAATTGAATTAATTGATATGGGCGAGGGGGGGAAAAATTGTCTAATAGACATATACCACCTAGAAAAATCTTTTCAGTGCTTAATCGAACGGTTTGATTGTAGTGGTAGCGTTAAGTATATGAAACGGAAAGTAGTAAACCAGAATGCTACCAATGAGGAAAAAGAAATGGAGATTTTATTTCGTGTTGAAGATAATCCCCAGGTCAGCAGCCGTCAACTAGCTGATTTATCTGACACATCCCAATCTACGGCTAATCGCACCACGGGACAATACAAGTATCATCCTTTTCATATGGAACTACACCAAAAACTTCAAGACCGTGATTTTGAACGACGAGTAAACTTTTGTACCACCGTGAATGATGCAATAGAGGTCGATCCAAATTTTTTATCCAAAATAATGTTTTCTGATGAAGCTACTTTTCGCAGTAATGGAGCAGTTAACAGCCATAACATGCATTATTATTCAACAGTTAATCCAGTTTGGGTCCGGAAAGTTCATAACCAAAACCGTTGGTCGCTTAATGTATGGTGTGGAATATTAAATTTTGAAATTATTGGCCTATATTTTTTCCGTGAACCGCTTAACGGGCCTAGATTTTTTGCAAAACGAATTACCCCAGCTTCTTGAAGAAATTGATAACTTTGAAAGGGAACAAATGTGGATTCAATAAGACGGAGCTCCTGCTCATTACCACCGGGAATTTCCGGAATTTTTTAAACGATCGTTACCCACAAAAAACGATCGGTAGGGATGGATTAATTTAGTGGCCCAAATCAATTCAAAATAAATAGAAAAACTATTAGAAATAGGTATAGGACATACTTAATAAAAGTTGGAGGGTTTTATAAAATCTATCAGAAAAAATAATATACAGAGTGTGGCATCTAAAAAATTTGATTTTTTTCAATTTAAAGTAGTCGAAATGCATAAATTTATTTTGAACACCCTGTAGTATCTAACTTAAATTTCTTTACATATATCTTTTTTTTCATCTCTATAGAACGCTCATACCAATTATGAGTATTCCACCTTCAGAAATAATGGCGTTACTGGCAATTATTTACAAAACTGAAACCTAGTATTTTATTTAAAAAAATTGATATATTAGAAAAACTACTAGGTTTATGTATATAACATTATAAACGAAAAAGTTATAAAATTTTACGCAGAATTTACAAATAAATTAGAAAATAGGATGTTTCATTTTAAAAAAAACATATGTTATATCGGCACACTTTTTTGAAGTACCCTGTATACTCAAAAATAATTTTAAATTGTGCACCCTAACATTCCCTAAAACTATTCGATTTAACATTTTTTCGTCATTCCCCAAACAAATGAGATGATGAACTTTACTCTATCGTTGACTCACCCTGTACGTGCGAGTTCAGAGACACACTAGAATCTAAACTATTCATCCAAATGTTACGATTTAAAGACAGTTTTTATCTTCGTTAAATGCACAAAACAAAGAATACATTTAATTTGATAAGTTTTTTATATTTTCCTCCTTGAATTACTGTCTTTAGTTGAAGTATTTTAACATATCTCTTTTTAATATCTTTACTTCGATAATTTGAATTTACCTCTGTAGATAAACATATGCTGTTACGAACTTTTTTGTAGAACTTTTGAGGCGAACAATATTGCCTTACATTATTTTCACGTAACTCTAACTATTTACGCCGCGTACGCGATGATACCTCTCCGAGGATTGATTTTTTTTTTTGTGAATTCATCTACATTCATCATGGGTCGGCGAATTTAGACAAAATATCCACAAATTATAAACCTTAACCTTTTTCGTGAAACACTCTATCCATTCGTGAACGCCAGAATAAAATCTGTTAAGTAGTTAGTGAGAAAATCGTGCACAGACAGACCTACGCGGCGGGGGACTTTGTTTTATAATATGTATTGATATATATATATATATATATATATATATATATATATATATATATATATATATATATATATATATATATATATAGCATTTATCGTTAACTCTAATCGTCCGGTAGACTCTCCGCGATTACTTGGAAACTTTCTAAGTTTGAGGTTCAATTGAGCGCGTGCTATTTTTTTCGCTTAAAACATCGCGCTTGCATTTAGCTGAGCCCACCGTGTAGACGACGTCAAGTCTAGCAAAGTCTGACGTCGCTCTTGCGCTCTAGCTGCTATTGATCAGGTTGGTGCGATGTTGTCAAATACGTCGAGAGATCAAGCACTTTTATAATATTTTTAAAGTGTCGTAAGAAGATGTTTACAAACTGTATACTTAACTTATAATTGGGGATGTTACTGTCTTCCAAAAACAGATTTTTAGGGGGTCGGAATCCTACCCTGACAATCTCCCTAAAAATGTAATACCGGCACGTATAAAAATTAGATTTTGTCAGGAATTAACTGTTTTGTAAAGCTTAAAACTTATCATATTAAACATTTTCTGTTAAGTAAAATATATTTTTACTGGCACTACTTAATGATTTCCGCTCCCATTTTTTTTTATTTTCTTACCTGATAAATATTTTTAGTTAATCTTATTATACAAATAAATTTTACCAAAACTACATACATTTGCAAATGTTCTTTTTCGCATTTACATTAACGATCTGCTGGAAAAGACAGGGAATCCAATCTACAGCTTTGTAGATGACAGTCCGCTTAACTCATCCTTCATTTTGAATGCTAGAACATCGGCTACTCATGCAAATATCTGCAGATAGCAGGAGATCGTTCAACTTAAGAAAGACCTGAAAGAAATTCTATCTTGGGGTGACAGTAACCAAGTAGAATTTAACGCTTCAAAAGCCCAGGTGGCAGTTTAATCTAAAAAAGTTAACGTTGCTGAACCCAGACATATTTACGTCGGGGCACGCCATTCCTCTAGCGTCGTTACTCAATTTGCTGGGAGTTAATTTGGAAGCAAATATGTCTTGGCATGAACACGTTGCAAGCTTAGTAAAGAGAGCTTCTCAAAAGCTGGGAATATAATTTCAAACTAAAAAGCTTTACACGCCACAACAACTGTTAATTCTGTACAAAGCTCAAATTCGACCTGTCTGGGGCTCTGCTCACAAACATCCACTGCATTTGTTGGATTCTATTCAGAAGAGAACTGTTCGCCTGATTAGAGACCCGAGTGGCCAGCAACTTTGATTTGTTAGAACATGGAAGAACGATTAGCGACTTGAGTCTATTCTACAAGTATTTTCATGGAAAGTATTCGATATATGTAGCCCGCCTAATTCCTCCCAGAGCGGTGTACTTTAGCGCTAATACTTCACATCCGTATGAGGTTCAGCTTGTTACTCCTCGTACAATCCTTTTCAAGCTGTCTTTTATATGGAGAACCTCATCCCTTCTGGAATAATTTGGCCAGGACTGTGTTTCCGACCGAGTACAATTTATAACAATTCAAGACTAACGTGAATCGTTTTTTTCCGCACGCGTGTCTCTCATGTAGCGCTTTAGAGATTTCCCTGCAGCACGTGTGCTAGGCCCAAAAAAAAAAAGTATTCCTTTATTAACATTAGAAAAATTTAAGCCGAATTTTAAAATCTTACATCTTACTGATGCATTTATATTTAACAAATACTTTACCTATACTGGGAACAAAAAGAAAATATTTATAATTATAATTGCGAAGAATGACTTTTTCAGGAATCTTTGCTCTTCGAGATTAGAACACTGATTGATTATTGATCTCATGGAGTAAAGATACTTGAAGATGCTTTGTACAATCGTATGCGAAAGGTCTAAGTTTTCTCTAAATTTCTCATCGATCGTATCTATAATAACAAAAATATCGATACATTCTGTTATACTAGATATCGATGTAATTATCGATTATAAAATTATACTTTTCATACCTAGATGATGTAGCCCGTTTCTATGGAGACAACGGAAATTAACAAAAATGGCCGATGATTTCACATACGAGGAACTTCACACATTGAAGTGGTAGTTGGTCTTCGGTCGTCATTGTCGTTAGATGTTCCTCGTGCGGCGTGCTCCCTACCGGTAAAACCATTTCCATTGGCTAAAACTGTAAGTTTCTTGATATTGATATAATAAGATGTTAACCGCCAAGATCATTTAACAAAGTTATGAACTTACCTCTATAATAGATTTATTTATTATGGACGTTATAATATGTGTTGGAAAGATACTATTCTTTTGATGTTTACATTCTAAATTTTAAATTACTCAATAAGTCTTCATGAATGACGATGAAGCATGTAAACAGTTAAATTAATACCTTATATTTAGCACTTGCGGTATACGGACATTACACTCTAAATATTGGAACAAGATAATAAACAAGGAAACGTGACGACTGTACCAAGCGATATGCTGTAGGGCCTTAAAATTTGAAAGATATAGAGGGTAATTTCCTCTGAAATTTTAAAATTTTTCTATGTGTACTATTGAAATTATAATTGTTTTATTGTTCTTTCATTTTCCCAAGAATGAGTTTAATAGAGCTTCAGAGAGATTTACAACCAGAAACTGACGTTTGCTTAGCATCTTCTTTTGCTAAAATTGAAAATAATGAAAAAATTACATTTACAGATTCCATAATTTCGAGGAAAACATAAAACAACCCCCTCCTCTACCTTTTCGAACCCTGATATATTTGAGTATAAATAATTATGTTTGCTGTATTTTAACAACTAAAAAAAATATTATAACACGATGCCGATGTATATTTTCAATATGCAAAATTAATTTACCTTCCCTTACCATTTTCATCCTGTTTTCCTGAAGGGATGTATCTCAAAAATTATTACTTCTTTTCCTGCTTTGAGTATTATAAATATATAAGGTCTGAAATAGATATTTTCATTTGTTCGAAAGTTATCGTGCCAGTAGGAAGACACACTGACACTCAGCTCCACTGATGGAAATTAAAAACTATGTTTTTCGTAATCTAGGGACCATAAAGTGTGGGGAAATGCAAAAATCTGGGAGAGTAATTTTTTTCACGTTTGCACTTATATAAGGAAATCGTGGGATTCATAAGTGAGTTCATCAAGTCAGGCAAACTTAGCTGGAACGATAACTTATTCCAAATAAAACATGTTTTTTCTCCAAATATTTAAATTTGTAATATCCCATCAATTATAAGTCGTTTATCTGAGCTAATGGCTAAATACACTAGAAATTATTAATGCGTGAGAGTTTTTTGCCGCACCTGTATTACAAAAACTGCTTTCAGAAAAAATTTTGAAAGTACTATATTTTCGAGACAAATTTTAATCAATTCGTTAAAAAAAAATAAACATGTTTTTTCGTTTGCTTATTTTTTCATATTCGATTGAAGAAATAAAAAATATTGACCAATTATTTATGGTAATTTTGCCCATAACTTAAGCGAGAATTTTATTTGATTCGTATTCATCAGTATATAAAAATTTTCTGTATAAAATATGCTATATTTTTCATAATTTGACATGTTATGTACTAAACAAAACACGCAAAATTCTCATGAATAGGGGAAAACACGTATACAATATTTCTACATATTTTCACAAAAAAAAACAAACACAATATTGATCAGTAGTTAACCAACTTTCTACTCAAATGGAATGTGCCAAATATAATATTTATTTTAGTTAACACAAATACATCAATAGGCAGTCAAATTCATTCTACATCTCAAATGGAATAGGGCTGAGCATGTTGCTAGGTTTAAGGACGGATGATGCACAAAGATAATTGTAGAGTGGCTATCAAGATCCGAAGCCTATCGGAGCAGAGGTAGACCACAAATTGAATGGACTTATGATTTGAGTGGCTGGAAATTGGGCACAGTTGGCCTAGAACAGAAAAAAAGTGACAAGACTTGAAAGGGGCTTTCGTCCAGCAGTGGACAGTATAAGCTGTTGCTGATGATGATACTATTTAAGACAAATACATCCTAGTCAATATTTAAAAGTTTTGTTAATATTCATTATCATTAGCTTATTCCATCCATAGCCGTATGTAAGCCTCTTCAAGTTGTCGCCAATCAGCTTTGTTCTTTGCTTTTTACATCCAAACGTATTCCTCTAATCTTTTTATGTCGTCCCTCCATCTTATCTTTAGCCTACCTCTGCATCTTTTATGTTTTCTAGATCTCCATTCAACTATACGGCGTGTCCATCTGTTATCATTCATTCCATGCGATATGCCTCGCCCAATTTCACCTTAATATACATATTCGTTGTATTAGAACTGTCACTTTTGATCTTCTTCGTATTTCCATGTTAGGAAGATGATCTTAAAGGCTAATATTTAGCATTCTCCTCTCCATTGCTCCTTGGATTACCTGAAGTTTATTTATTATACTTTGATTTAAAGCCCACATTTCAGTGCCATATGTTAATACTGGTATACATATTGATAGAATACTCTGGCTTTTGTTGTATGTGGGATCTAATTTAAATGTGGATTGTAACCTTCCGAACGCAGAAAAAACTAACGAGATTCTTCTATCAAAGTCAGCCTTCAAATTATTTTTTGATATTTCGATTTTTTGTTCTAAATATATGAATGTTTGTACCTTTTCTATTTTTTCACCTTCTATTAATAGTTTTTGGCTGTTATTTTCAGCTTCGGAGTTCAAATATTTGGATTTGTTATTTAATTCCCTCAGCATTTCTTGTATCTTTTGTGTTGTAATCAGAGGAACATGATCTGCTTAAGTGACTTAGTCGTTCACAGTCCATTAGTATTCCTTCACATACTTATAAATAATCTTGATATAAGCTATCATCACAATATCTTATTATTTGCTGACAGTCTCAAGATAAATTTCTTCTCTGAATAATGGTAATTTGTTACATATAGAATCAACTGAAGTTGGTGAAAGGTATTTGTCTAGCAAATAACACATTATATTAATATACTCGTAATCATAGCACAAATTAAAATAAAAATAATAATAATAATAAAACTATTAGTGCTATAAGTGAGGTAGGCATCTTGGTGGATTCTAGATTTAGTTCTAGTGAATATATAACTAACACATTGCAGAATCTACCCTAAAGGTGCATAGGTTTATATAATAATAAGAAAGTGTTTTTTGTTCAGTAACATTACTGACCTAACAATATTATAGGTTTTCCTTGTTAAATCTAAGTTTCGCTATGGGTTAATCATCTCGTTCCCTGCTATGAGGAAACTAGAGGAAAAACTGCAAGATGTTTCTTAAACTTTCTAGCCAAAATGTTTGATGGTGTATACCTGTCACGAGACATCGATTAGTTTAGTTTGTTAATTACCCTTGCTATAACTTCTCTTCAAAAACATAGAATTCTGGATATTATAACTTTTCTTACCATATTATTAAATAATAAAATTTATTTTTTCCACTTAAGCTTAGTACTAGACGTTTTAGGATATTTTATTTAATTAATGCTAAAAAAAAATATTTTTCTGACTTCTATAGAGATAATAAGTAAAAAAAATATTTTTCATAAGTAATGTAACAGCGTCTGTTAATAGACAACTTCTATTACAATTCTTAATAAATATTAGTTAGACATGGTGACCATTTATTATTCTTTTTTTTTTACATCAGATTGTAGAAAAAGAATGGGAATAACAAAAGACGCAGTACATGCCATAGAAGAAAAACGATTGAAATGGTATGGTCATGTAAGGAGAAGCGACGACAGAAGGTGGATTAAGAAAATCACAAAATGGAGTCCAATTGGAGGAAGAAAGAGGGGAAGACCTAGGCGCTCATGGCGGGATGACGTCGATGAGGCAATGGAAAACAGAGGGTTACAGGAAAGAGACTGGGAAGATCGAAGACAATGGAACGCGAGATTCAGAGAAGGAAGACAGCGTCAGCTGTAACAGACCCTTAAATATATATATATATATATATATATATATATATATATATATATATATATATATATATATATATATATATATATATGTAGAAAAATTATTGAGCCTTTTAAAGTCAAAATTGAGATAATTGTTTTTTCTATTTTGAAAGAACATTACGAAACCAAATAGGCGCCATTTTGTTTAATGACCTTCGGCCATTTTTTTAGCAATACCATAATCCCGTTACTACAGAACTTCTTTTGTTCTTGGGCAAAAAATTGTAACAAGTGGTTTTCACAGGCCTCTTTTGAAACCAACTTAACACTATTCAGGGAGTTCCGCAGAAACCAAAACAATATGATAGTAGTCTGATAAGTGCAAAATCCGAGCTATACGCTGGATGCATTAAAACTTTTCAGCTAAGCTCTCTCAATTTATACTGAGTTATCAGATGCATGTGGTATGGCGTTATCATGGTGTAAGACGACATCGTCCCTGTTGACTAGTTCGACTGATTTATTTTAATCGCGTGCTTCAGTCGTGCTAATTGCTGAAACTAGAGTACAAAATCAATCGTTTGGCCCTGTTGCAGCAGCTCATGATGCACGATCCTCATTCAATCTTACCGAACACACAACATAATCTTTGTTGGTATCACTCAGGATTTTGCCATCGTTTGTAATGCTTCATCCAAATAGTTTAAAACTGTTTGGTGATGGATATTTAGTCCCTTAGCGATGTCATGGCTACTTACATGCCGGTGTTGCTCAACTTTTGTCAAAATCCATTGGTTGGCCAGTGCGAGGGACATCTTTGACATTGAAATTATCAGAACGGAAGCGATTCAGCTATTTTAGGTTCTTACTTTTGATAACGTACCTTATTCATGAATAGCACCAATTTCCTTATAGGCTTATGCAGTATTTGTGCGTTTATCGAAATAAATTGTACAATGTAGTGAACTTTTGCAGAAATTTCATTTATTTTCAACGTGCTCTGAATTAAATCTGAATAGACGAATTCGAACAATTTTTGCATGTCTACTATTGTCAAGTATCAGCTTTCAATTGATGCTAAGTAGGACCCGATGTGACTTATATTACCTGAGATACGTGACTCTAAAACTATCTAACGAGAGAAAGGTTAAATACATTTTCGACACTTCTTTAATTATTATTATTTTTAACATATCAATTTTCCTATAATATTTCATATATTTACTTTTGCCCAGATTTGAGTGTATCTTTTTTGGCAACGAAATAATTTACTTGTTTTTTTATATATTCATTTTCTTAAAATTAATAGGATATCCTAAAACAAACTTAGTAATTCTTTAAAAACCAAACATTTATTTATTAATTTATATCAGCCGCCTAAAAAAACTTCAACAACAATCTTATTTTTATTACTAATTCCGATTAATTTTTAATGAATGAATACACACATTTCAAGTGTCCATGGTCAGGGAAATCCGTGCCAACCTCTTCAAAGGTTAGCGATAAAAATAGAATCATATTCGGCTAAACTGGCAACGCCGCAATTCTTCTCTCTTGCGCGAGTCCGCGACCTCGAGATCTCGCCGCAGTCGAATCCGCATCTCGGAGGACGCGAACAGGACCCTAAACGGCCGCTGCAGGGTTTCGAACCTGGGCACCACGACGTGACCACGCGCACTGCCATACGAAAGTCTTTTCAAGGTGTTTTGGTGTATAAAGTTTGGTGTCGGTTTGTAAAATATGTATTAAAGTAGTAAAATAATTTAAATGTTGTCGGTTATTTTATTGGACAGTAGTTTGCAGAGATTAGTTCATTAAAGTAAGAATTTTATTTTATTATAAGTCTTGCAATAAGAATATATTAAACTTATTTTTATTGATAATAGGTTTAAATAATCGTTATAGGCAGCTGCAAACTTGAAATAAGAAGTTGCCATAATGAATTAGCAATGATATACATTTATTTAAGACTCTTGCAATTTATATATGTTTAAAAGCTATTTATTTTTAAACGATTTCCCTAAGAAAATAAAAATTTTCATATTTTAAAGATAATGTTACAATATTGGGCTCCTGTTAAAAATTTTTCATATTTTTCAAAGGTAATTTAAAGTGAAAATATCTCCTGTTTAAAAATATAAAAAAAATGTTTGTTTAATATTCTAATTTTAAAGTGAAAAATCTCCTATGATGCCTCTACAATCTTAGGCGAGATATCGGAAAATCTCTCCAATTTAAAAAAGTCTCTTAATCAAGAATAACGATTTCTCAAAAAAAATCTTCTAGTGAATAAAATTGTTTTCAATTTGTACGATATGTATACAAACATTTTTAATCTCAGGTAATTTATGAAATATAAGTGCTTAAGGTTTTGTCTATTAAATATTTAAGAAGATATTCAAGTCCAATATCGTGGTATTTGTATTCTCTCCTAGATATTTGCTCTTGTTCAGGGATACCTAGATTCCGAAAAACGGTTTCCTATATCTATCAATATATCTATCTGCTACCATGATAACTCTTGATCGAAATGACCTGTTTATGTTAAATTTAGTGTATACATAATAATTGAAGTGAAAAATGAACCTTCAAAAAAAAAGGTGGAGGAGGGGTGAAAGTCGATAAATTTTGTAGAGGTTCAATACTATTATTTTAATTTTTCTTATTATTTCTCTTTTTGAGGAAATAAACAAATTTCAAGGTATATTATTTTGTAATTGAATATATAAAGGTTATTGTTAAACGAGGTTGTTTCGAATTTCTTGTTTCGTGTCATGGTTCTTGGAGTCGAGGAATCTGGAGTTCATTTTTTAGTGTTCCGTCCGGAACACTTATAAGATCACTTCGGTGTCTGTCTGTCTGTCTGTCTGTCTGTCTGTCTGTCTGTCTGTCTGTCTGTCTGTCTGTCTGTCTGTCTGTCACACCCGATTTTCTCGGAAACTATTTGACATAGAAAGGTGAAATTTGGTAATAATATAGGAATTGATGGCCTCATCAGAGCCATGTAGTTTTGAGAACTAAATTTTGACTTAAGGGGTTAGTTTTGGGAGGTGAAGTCGGAAGTGAAAAAAAAATTTTTTTACTAGGTCATCGAGTGTGGTGTCAAATGAAAGCTTGTGAAAACACGAGTAAAAAATATATATATAATATTATACTTGCGCGCACTTTTCTTTGTATTATTTTTAAAAATTCGCGAAAAATCGCTGTCCCGGGCCTTATCTCGAAAAGTACTTATCAAAAAATTTCGAAAAAATTCTGGAATATTCTCCACGGGGTGTAGATTGAATGAAAATTATCACGAGTGCATTACCTTTAATAATTTATATGGTATACAAAAAAAAACAAAAATTTCAAGGTCATCAGATTTCAGTAAAGATTGGAAACAAACTTTGTTGAAAACTCATTTGGGGTGTGTTTTATGAAGTCACTGATCATTTTATACCACCGTAACATAAATTTTGACTTAAGAGGTTCGTTTTGAGGGGTGAAATCGGAAGTGAAAAAAAATTTTTTTTACTAGGTTATCGAGTGTGGTGTCAAATGAAAGCTTGTGAAAACACGAGTAAATATATATATATATATATATATATATATATATATATATATATATAATATATATATAATGTAATACTTGTAATAATTTATTTGGTATATAAAAAAAACAAAAAATTTCAAGGTCACCAGTTTTCAGTAAAGATTGGAAACAAACTTTGTTGAAAATTCATTTGGGGTGTGTTTTGTGAAGTCACTGATCATTTTATGCCACCCTAACAAAAAATTTTATTTTAAAAACAATCAACGTACGGAACACTAATTGTGCAAGTTCAACTTGCACTTGACCGGTTTTTTATTACTATCAATTGTAACAGAAATAATATGTAGAGAAAAATGTAAATTTTCATTTGCAAATATCCCTGAATGTCTTTTTCTGCTAACTTTCTCTTGTGATTAGTGTCTTAGAATCACAAAGTATCTTTCATTTTCCATATCAGGTTGTAGTACTTATATCAAATTATTTTTTCTTTCGTCAGTATTTATTTTAAAATTGCGTGTTTGTGTTGAGTAAATCACTTTACTAACTTTTTTAAAACTAACATTGTAGCTGTGAAAGACGTTACTATTATAAGAATAATGGGTAAATTTAAAAGATAGCAATCTCTTGAAGTTAATTGATCAACTTCTTATCTCTTTACTTTAAGGCAGGCATAAAAAACTCCAAAAAAGAACATTTTTAACTTATTTTCGTACCAGTCTAAAACTTTCTTTTGATGAACGTGTACCTAAAAGTTGACCCAGTTTGGTTTATTTCGTATGAATATATTGTAACTGATGCAAAACTTTTCTTAAGGAAAATACATTTTAAGGATTCGTTATTTCATTTTTTTTTGGTTGCTCCAGTATATAGTACTAAGGTATGGTACTCAAACTATTAAAGGAATAGTCGTAATCTCTTGTCTCAGTGCCACTATACGTTCCTAAAAGCACCACAATCCTCTTCTTTTTAGAACTGTGTTAATAAATTATATTTTCAACTATGAACCAAAACTTTTGCAGGTACATTTCTAAGAACATAAAACCAATAAAATATGTTTGATGAAAGCTCCTAAATGAGTTTTATATTCAATTACGGTTTAAGAGAATTGTAGTAAACCCACCTAATTGACATTGGACGTCAGAACCTCTTCTATGTTTTGAATCATTTCAAAGATTGCAATTATTGAATTATTGGGTTTTGAACAAAACAATGTTTAGAACAACACAATTGAACACTGTGGAGAATCTCGAGCGGTTGCCCTTGATATATCCAAGGCATTCGACCGTGTTTGGCACGATGGATTGGTGACTAAGCTACGCTTATCTTCGTTCTGTTTATGGCGTTTAAGTTTCCTCAAAGAGCGTTCTTTACGGGTGACTATCGACGCCGCTTTGCCCTAGGGCTACATACTCTCACCTACTCTTTTTCTCATTTACATTAACGATCTGCAGACCATGAATCCAATCTACAGCTTTGCAGATGACAGTACGCTTATTTCATCATTCACTTTGAATGCTCGAACATCGGCTACAGCAGACAGCAGAAAGTCATTCAACTTAACAAAGACCTGGTAGAAAATCTATCTTGGATGACAGTAACCCAGTAGAATTTAACCCTACAAAAACCAAGGCTGCAGTATTTTCTAAAAAAGTTAACGTTGCTGAACCCGACAGAGTTATGTCGGGGCACTCCATTCCTTTAGCATCTTCACTCGGGTGTTAATTGGGGAGCAAATATATCCTGGCATGAACATGTTGCAAGCATAGCAAAGAGAACTTCTCAAAAGGTACGAATATTATTTCGAACTAGAAAGCTTTACACTTCACAATAACTGTCAATTATGTACCAAGCTCAAATTCGATCAACTATGGAATACTGCTCCCATGTTTGGGGCTCTGCTGTCAAACATACACTGCATTTATTGAATTCTATTCAGAAGAGAGCCGTTTGCCTGATTGGAGACTCGAAACTGGCCAGCAACCTTGATTCATTGGAACATCGAAGAACGGTAGTC
>CM032456.1:53767281-53997281 GCA_019049505.1 Pachyrhynchus sulphureomaculatus
ATATATACATATATATATATATATATATATATATATATATATATATATATATATATATATATATATATATACATATATATTATATATATATATATATATATATATATATATATATATATATATATATATATATATATATATATATATGTATATATACATGTATATATATATATATATATATATATATATACATATATATATATATATATATATATATATATACGTATATATATATATATATATATATATATATATATATATATATATATATATAATGGGACGTTCTTTGTCAAACGGAACAGGGCTCTGCCCAAAATTCATGTTGATGGATTTTAGTGATCTTGGGCTTAAAATGTTCGTTATTGATCCCTCTTTATGAGCTAGTGTGGCCTTTTGGAAAATTTCAAAGTGGCGGCACAATATAGTGGACAGAAATCAGAGAAAAATCAAGATTTTGGAGTAAAAAATTAGCAAAAAAAAAAAATTACGGCCGATTCGATTGGTTTTGGGTGCAACTTGTTTGTAATTGACAGCTTTAAAATGTTGGATAGGTAGGTTCGCGAAATCCAACATGGCGACTTCAAGATGGCGGCTGAAACCTCAAAATCGTCGAAAATTTAAAAGAATCAAGACTCTGACCAGAGTTTTTGACACTTAACCTGATTATATTGGCCTCCAATGTTGAGTGTTAATCACTTATTACTTATACAGGTTATTATCAATCCAAAATTCAAAATGGCGGCTCCGATTAACTTCACATTGTAAGAGAGAGTTTTGACACTTAACCTGATTATGTTGGCCTCAAATGTTGAGTTTCAATCACTCATTACATATACAGGTTATTATGAATCCAAAATCCAAAATGGCGGCTCCGATTAACCTCAAAATGTAATAAAATCGGTAAAAAATGGTGAAATTTAGTGGAAACAGCCTAACGGTGAAATAGAGAACTTTTCACTTTCACGACTACTTATATAACCCGCTTCGATAAATATGAATAAAAAATTTGTTGTAATAGAATATTCGATGACGATGAGATTTTCCCTTCTGACTCTTAAAGATATAGAATTCTAAATATTCTCCAAAAACAGTGGAAATCATGTAACGGCTCTTTAAAAATAAAATATTCTTCAGCTGTTTGCTCTGAAAATACCTTTTCTCTACTCATTATAGCATTTTTTCCTAATTAAAAATGAATTATTGAGACCAAAATTTTAAGCAGATTTTAAATAGGGTTTTAGAGACTAAAATTCGGTTCAATAGACTTTTAGAGTAAACTTAATAGAGAGCTTAAGACATTTTAGTATAGTGTTTCGTCATCAGGTTAGGTGTCAAAAATTGTCTTGATTTTTTTCATTTTTCGACGATTTTGAGGTTTCAGCCGCCATCTTAGATTCGCCATGTTGAATTTCACCAACCTACCTATTCAACTTTTTAGGGCTGTCAATTACAAACAATTTGCACCCCAAACCAATCGAATCGCTGCTAATTTTTTACTCCAAAATCTGATTTCTGTCCGCCATATTCAGCCGCCATTTAGAAATTTTCCAAAAGGCCACACTAGCCCATAAAGAGGGATCAATAACGAACATTTTAAGCCCAAGATCACTCAAATCCATCAACATGAATTTTGGGCAGAGCCTTGTTCCATTTGACAAAGAACGTCCCATTATATATATATATATATATATATATATATATATATATATATATATATATATATATATATATATATATACATGTATAATATATATATATATATATATATATATATATATATATATATATATATATATATATATATAATGGGACGTTCTTTGTCAAACGGAACAAGGCTCTGCCTAAAATTCATGTTGATGGATTTGAGTGATCTTGGGCTTAAAATGTTCGTTATTGATCCCTCTTTATGGGTTAGTGTGGCCTTTTGGAAAATTTCTAAATGGCGGCTCAATATGGTGGACAGAAATCAGATTTTGGAGTAAAAAATTAGCAGCGATTCGATTGGTTTTGGGTGCAAATTGTTTGTAATTGACAGCCCTAAAAAGTTGAATAGGTAGGTTGGCGAAATTCAACATGGCGAATCTAAGATGGCGGCTGAAACCTCAAAATCGTCGAAAAATGAAAAAAATCCAGACAATTTTTGACACCTAACCTGATTATATTGGCCTCCAATGTTGAGTGTTAATCACTCATTACTTATACAGATTATTATGAATCCAAAATTCAAAATGGCGGCTCCGATTAACTTCAAATTATAATAAAATCGGTAGAAAACGGTGAAATGAAATATAGGTGGAAACAGGCCCGAACGAGTATATTGATGGTTCATAAATGATCAAATGATTGTTTTTGGTATCATGAAGTCAAACTTCATAAATCAAATATGGCGGAGTCAAAATGGCGTCAAGCAATGCCATATATAAAGAAAAAACCCACTGTCAGTTAAATTCGCACAACCCATTTACTTGAAATTCTTAAGCGAAACGTGTTATCTCGTGGCTTTGTGCATTCTGAATACGAATCCGCATTCGGAATAACAAAAAAAGAGTATTTTATGGTGCTAATTAAGAGACGAAACACTATACTAAAATGTCTTAAGCTCTCTATTAAGTTTACTCTAAAAGTCTATTGAACCGAATTTTAGTCTCTAAAACCCTATTTAAAATCTGCTTAAAATTTTGGTCTCAATAATTCATTTTTAATTAGGAAAAAATGCTATAATGAGTAGAGAAAAGGTATATTCAGAGCAAACAGTTGAAGAATATTTTATTTTTAAAGAGCCGTTACATGATTTCCACTGTTTTTGGAGAATATTTAGAATTCTATATCTTTAAGAGTCAGAAGGGAAAATCTCATCGTCATCGAATATTTTATTACAATAAATTTTTTTTATTTCATATTTATCGAAGCGGGTTATATAAGTAGTTGTGAAAGTGAAAAGTTCTCTATTTCACCGTTAGGTTGTTTCCACTAAATTTCACCATTTTTTACCGATTTTATTACATTTTGAGGTTAATCGGAGCCGCCATTTTGGATTTTGGGTTCATAATAACCTGTATATGTAATGAGTGATTGAAACTCAACATTTGAGGCCAACATAATCAGGTTAAGTGTCAAAACTCTCTCTTACAATGTGAAGTTAATCGGAGCCGCCATTTTGAATTTTGGATTGATAATAATCTGTATAAGTAATAAGTGATTAACACTTAACATTGGAGGCCAATATAATCAGGTTAAGTGTCAAAAACTCTAGTCAGAGTCTTGATTCTTTTAAATTTTCGACGATTTTGAGGTTTCAGCCGCCATCTTGGATTCGCCATGTTGGATTTCGCGAACCTACCTATCCAACATTTTAAAGCTGTCAATTACAAACAAGTTGCACCCAAAACCAATCGAATCGGCCGAAATTTTTTTTTTGCTAATTTTTTACTCCAAAATCTTGATTTTTCTCTGATTTCTGTCCACTATATTGTGCCGCCATTTTGAAATTTTCCAAAAGGCCACACTAGCTCATAAAGAGGGATCAATAACGAACATTCTAAGCCCAAGTTCACTAAAATCCATCAACATGAATTTTGGGCAGAGCCTTGTTCCTTTTGACAAAGAACGTCCCATTATATATATATATATATATATATATATATATATATATATATACATGTATATATGTCTATATATATATATATATATATATATATATATATATATATATATATATATATATATATATATATATATATATATTTCCCATATTATTTGGCCCCAAGTGACTTTTTTGTTTTCTTACCTCAAAAGTTATCTTGGGAGAGGAAATTTTTGTCGAATGAAAAGGTCATCTATGCTGCACATGAAAGTTATGCACAGTCCAAAACAATTTTTTTTTCTGAGGGAATAAAAAAATTGGAAACTCACTGAACCCAATATACTAAGTTCAACGGATATTATGTTGAGAAATAAATTTTTGTTTTTGCAAAAAAAAAGTTATTTACTCTGTTTTTTTTCAAGACTTTTCAATCTGCCCTCGTAATTGACTAGTTTTGATAGGAGATTTCTTTAGGTTACAGACATATGTATATATGTCTATATATGTATATATATATATATATATATATATATATATATATATATATATATATATATATATATATATATATATATATATATATATATATATATATTTATATAGTCGAACTTCCAACAGCGGCCATCATCTGGAAACTTGAAAAATTTTCTTATAGAAGGTGGTCGCTAGTCAGAGGTTGGGTGGAATTGAGTCTCATAAGATTACGAAATTTACTTAGTAGACACAAAATTAAAAAAAATATGTTTTTTCCTTCACATTTTGTGCAGACTTAGAACTGCCAACTTTTTTATTTAAAGTAGATATGTTTAAAAATATTTTTTTAAATTTTTTATTTTAATTTTGTTTTTTTTTGTGTTCTGTGTCTTATTTATTATTTTAATCTAATGTATTCAATAAATGATGTAAGGATAATTGTTTAAAAAGTTTTAAAAAATTTTGAAAAATAAAAAAAGAAATGAAATTTGGGGGGACTGATGTAGGTATGGTACCGATGGGCTACCGTTTTAGTACTTTTATCTGTCATTTACTAATATTGGTTTGTACAAAGCCGATACGGTGTAAAGTGTCCATAACCTTAAAATTTCAAATTTTAAAGAAACGACTTTTGTCAAATCAGTTATCTATGATGGCACGCCTAAAATTTATCTGTATAAAAATTATCTTGAATCATCTTGCTAATTTTAAATAAATTTTAAAAAATTTAATATGTTAAATAGTGCCCTTTCATTGGAGAGCAATCACTGATACATTTTGTAAGTAAAATAAGACTTTTATAACAGTAACGAAGTTCATAAACCGATATATGTTAATTTACATAATTTAATCCTTACGATCGGTGATTTCTCTCTTATAGATCTCCTGAAGTAGTTTGTAAACACAGACGAAAGCTTGAGAATTTAAAATAAAATTCAGTCGATGAAATAATGCAACAACAACTTTTATTTGCACTTTTAACCTAAAAAAGAGCAATCTCAGTGTTATAGTTAAGTTTATATATATATATATATATATATATATATATATATATATATATATATATATATATATATATATATATATATACTAGTATAGGTTAGCTGCGATGATTTTTTTTTTATTAAGCAAGATATTATTTTCAGAACTACGAGGTGCATAGTCTGTGGTAATTTACGATGTCTATATTACCCTCATAGGTACATTTCAACTCGTTTGATACTGTTCTCACCAGGATGAGACTCATTAATCTAATGGTTTTTTTATTGTGTTGTCCACAAATTTTTGGTCCTAACACTGTGGTTATCGTGCCGGCATACGGTATCAAGGTTTCCAGAAGCCAATTCCAGCACGTCAGTGTATTTATTTATTAATTTATTCATGTATATTTGGCTTGGCCACCTACATACGTAGTAATTGTTGCATTATAGCAATAACGTAGCAGCACTACAGTGTTGTCTAAAAAGTGCTGTGAAATATAAATTTTCCGAAACCTGGATAACGGTAATAGATATTATGACATCCTTGCCGATATCCATTCAAAAAGAGATAATCCCTATTTGGGCCTCCTGGAACATTGAAGTTCCAAGAAATTAAGTTCGCTGATAAGTTCTCCAATCAGGCGAACAGCTCTATTCTGAATAGAATCCAACAAATGCAGTATGTATTTGGGAGCAGTATTCTATCGTTGATCGAATTTGAGCTGTGTACAGAATTAACTCTTGTAGCATGTAAAGCTTTATAGTTTAAAATAATATTCCTCGCTCTATGCCAAGACATATTTGCCCAACTAATTGATTGACGATACTAGAGAGATGGAGTGTCTCGGATTCAACAACATTAATTTGTTTAGAAAAAACTATCTCCTAGATTTTGGTAGAGCTAAATTCTACTTTGTTCTTGCTCAATCCTTTCACCCCGATAGGAGTATCGGTGACATTATGTAGTTGCTGCTTCAACAGTCAATCTCTAGACATCTCGATCCTGCGCGACTTGACTTGACTCGTGCATACCCATACCAAGGAGAAATCTTACTTGGTCGGACCATCTTGTCGGAGATCGTCCCCTTGATCTTTTATTTCTACGTTCCCCGTTACTATAAGCTTTTCCATGGCATCCATTTTCCTCATAATGTGACCAAAATATTTCAAGTACTATATATTAATTCTATTTGAAAGTGGGTCATTTATACCAAACTCTTCAAGAACAGTTTAAGGATTCTTCGATATGCCCACATCTCAAACGTATCGATTCACTTTTTGTCAGCTTGTTTAATGGTTCATGTTTCTGAGGCGTAAGTTGCTCCGGGGGATATAAGGCTGGATAGCAATCTTAACTTTGTAATTTTTGTGACAGCTGGATCTTTCCAGACCTTAGTTAGTTTCTAGCCATTGCCAAACGTCTTCTTACTTCGCTTCACAACCACCATTGTTAGTTATGAGGGGTCCCAAATAGTTGAAATGGTGTACAGTAGTGAAACCAGCAACTTTATTCATTACGACTAACAATCATTACTTGGGTCTTCGCTCTATTAATTGTTAATCCATAGTGATTTCCATAATTGATTCTAGATCTTCAAATTGCAAGTATAACAGTATCATCCACATATCTAAGGTTACTTAGCTTTTTCTGCCGATTGTCACACCCCCCACTCCAGCCATCCAAAACATATGTTCACTATATATGTTAAAAAGTAAAGGTGATAGAATACAGCCTTGTCTGACTTAGACTTCTACGACAAAGGGATGGGAAAAAGAATTATTCAGTTTAATGATGTATATAAGATGGGTATGTAAGGTGTATAGGTGGTCCCATGTTAATTAGAATCGACCAGAGTTTGTTCCATAGTATGCAGTCGAAAGCCTTGGAGTAGTCTATAAAACAAATGTAGGTTGTTATTTGGAATTTCCTGACTTTTTCTATTATCAGGCGAATGTTGATAATTTGTTTTCTAGTCCCTCTTCCTGGAATGAAGCCTGTTTGTTCGGTAGATAATTGCGGCAGTGTCTTTCATTTAGGATCCAGAGAAACACCTTAGCAGCGTGTGACACTATAGTGATTGTTCTATAGTTGCTGCAATCCAAAGGGGATCCTTTCTTATGCAAGGGTATAAATGCAACTCCGCACCAGTCTTTCGGCCATCTTCCAGTCTTCCACACCTCACTACACAGTTGTTGTAGCTGTCATCCTTATTATTTCCGCAGTGATCTCGTCAGTACCTGCTGCTTTTTTGTACTTTAACCTTTGAATAGCCTTCCTGACTTCAGACTTATAGTAATACATGGCTCTTGTTCTTCTGCGGCTTCTTTGTCGACACTGCAGTCACCCACTAATTGAGTCACAAAAAGTTCTTTACAGTAATCCTCCGAAACGTCAATGATTCCAGGCATGTTGGTAACTGTTCTAGCTAGATTAGGACCAACGCGGACATGCATAAGACAATTAAATTTGATCCTGTGGGACAAGCACATTACAAAGAGAAACAAAACACGCATATACAAATCAATAATACAAAGCATAATGACATACGGGTCAGAAACATGGACGATCAACAAAAGAAATAAATCTAAAATTAACGCGGTAGAGATGGAGTATTGGAGAAGATGTTGTAGAGTGACACGTATGGAGAAAATAACAAATGAAGAAATAAGAAGTAGAATGAACATCAAAGAGAACGCAATAAACACCATTGTAGAAAAACGATTAAAATGGTATGGACACATAAGACGGAGCGAAGATAATAGGTGGATAAAGAAAATAACGGAGTGGAGCCCTATAGGGAGAAGAAAAAGAGGAAGACTCAGACGATCGTGGAGAGACGATGTGGACGAGGCTATGGAGGACAGGGGTCTAACAGATGGAGACTGGGAAGATAGAAATGGATGGAATCAAAGGCTGAGAGAAGGAAGACAGCGTCAGCTGTAGAAAATCCTTGATATATATATGAATTTATTCTCCTAATTCCAAATCTGTGTGGGTTTTCTAATACTGTCAATGTAATTTAATTAGATGTAATATTGTAATTAAGAATTTATATAAAATTGTGAACATTAAACCTAACTTGACAGTGTAAAATGTAGATCTGAAGAAGCTGCATCGACAGCGAAACGCGTCATCGCAATTTAAATAAACCATTAACTAAAAACAGTTTTTTATTATATATTTATAATGAATTTCTATCAAGTAGAAGCTACAACCATCCAAAACTTTTTTTGGTATCAGCTTAACTGTAGCGCATTTTCGACAGGAAGGAAATGTTCCCTTTTTGTAGGATCTGTTGACAAGTCTACATAAAACTGTTGTTAGTTCATTTTTCGTGTACTATAGCAGCGGCAAAGGATTTCTTGCTTCATTAAAATACGTTACATTATGATACGCTGTCTGAGAACAATGTCTTATCACTACATCTGATTGGCGTTTTTGTTTTTTAAATAAGTCTAGCAACCTATTTGAAGCAAGATCTAATACGATCATACTATTTTTTATAGTAAAATAAAAAGTGTAGTTGAATCTCTAAAATTTTATTGCTGTATACGAATCTGTGGGCACTGTATCATCTTCTTATTTTACCCTTGACGTTTACTGTGCTGATAATAAAGTTTTATAGTGTATTTTACAATGTTTTAAAATGACAGATAAGAGATATATACCGCCTATATACAACGTTAGAGATTCTTATCAGCTGCACAGTTTTACTGCCTATAAACTAGGATAACAAAGAAAGTATAAGTTTATAATCTACTCGTATTTTTGAGGAAGAAAATAAAAAGGAAATTTTATTTATTCCTGCACAATTGAAATGCCAATATCAAAAAACGTAAACCAGACTATACCGTTATGAGCAGTTCGACAATTTTGTGGACTTGTTATTACGAGGCTCGCCTTTTAAGATTTTACAAACGACCACTAGATGGCACTATTGAAATGTGACATTACCATTGTTGTAAAATTTGATATTTGTTATTGTTAAAACACTGGCAGCTCAGAAATTGGCCAAGGTGTTTAGAGCGAGTGTTTAAAAAAAAAAACAGTTTTGTGAACAAATTTAACGTGAAAGTTTTCGTTCGATGATTTTTTACTATTTTATGAAAGGTCTTACTCAACAATAATCCCTCAAAGCTTCGTTCAACTTTTAGTACCATCAGAAAAGACTGTTTACAATTAGTTTGCAGAATTTCGTCATGGTCGTGTTTCTGACAGCGATGAATTTCGTGAAGGTCGACCAAAATCGGTTGTTGTTCCAAAAAACATCGATGCTGTGCGCAATATGATTGAAGAAGATCGGTATATGCTTTACCATGAAATAGACGCATCATTAGCCATATCAAAGACTGCAGTATATTCGATTTTGCATGAACATTTAGCTGTGAAAAAGATCTGTTCCCGTTGGATTCCGCATAATTTGACTGAAAGTCAAAAACAGGTTCGTGTCAATTGGTGTAAGGAAATGCTCAAGAAATTCGACCGAGGACATGCAAAATCCGTATACAACATCTTAATAGGAGATGAAACTTGGATATATTCGTACGAGCCGGAAACTAAGCAACAATTAACTGTTTGGGTGTTCCAAGATGAACAGAATCCAACAAAAGTGGTTCGTTCGCGAAGCACTTCCAAGAAAATGATCGCTTCTTTTTTTGGTTATACTGGATATGTGGCAACCATTGCTTTAGAGGACCGAAGAACAGGTAATGGTATCAACAATTTGCTTGCCAGAAATAATCAATGAAATCAGAAGAAACAACTGAAAATGTCGCATCATTCTTCATCATGACAATGCCAACTCTGATACAGCACGTCAAACAATTAATTATTTGACGGAGAAAAACATCTAAGTAATATCTAATTATCCGTATTCACCTGATTTATCACCTAACGACTTCTTTTTGTTCCTGAATGTCAAAAAGAGAAAATGCGTGGACAGCGCTTTTCATCACCTCAAGAAGCTTCCTTCCGAAACCATGTTTTTGAGGTATAAACTTCAGAGTAAAAAAATGTTTCGAGAATTGGTTCAAACGCGTGCAAAAGTGTTTAAGGCTTATATGCGAATAGTTTGAGAAACAATAAACAATTTGTAACAAAATTGTTTTTTTTTTATTTCATTGCTTTTGTAAAAATTTAAAAAGTAACCCTCGTATTAACAAAGGCGAAGTGAGTACAAGGATTTTCCTTTATAAGGGGCGTTCAGTGAGAAATATTGAAGCAGTGTCAGTTCCTCAATGAACTGTGGATGCTTACAATTCATAGGAGACTAATTACACAGAGTGGCGTCTATTGAATCTTTTAATCCCCTTATACGCTTTACAATTTTAGTATGCTTTAAAAATAGGAAAATTGATAGAATTCGCTTGAATAAGTAGTTTTAAAGTAAATCCCATATGTATTTTATAAATACAAATTTGCACATTAACCCCAATAAAGAAAGAAAATTACTCGTTTTCATCTCCTCTTTCTTCTTTTGCCTTGTCAAATATTATTCCTCTAAGATCACATTGTACTGATCAAAACATAGTGTTTTCTTATTTGAGATATTTGTTTTTGACAGGTTTTGATTCTTACTACCTTAATTAATGTTTTGATACGAAACTTCCGTAGGTTGTTGTTGCTGTCGTTTCACCTGTCATTCTGCCAAAGAAGTTACTTTGCGAAACATGTCTTGAAGAAGCTGGTAAAACGTCAGCACTACTTATTCAATCGACACAGAAGAAATCGAGATTTATACGTTAATTAATATCAGCAAATATCGACAATTCAAAAAAATACTCTCTTTTTGATTCCTTACTTCAGACCTGTGAAACTTCGGTTTCTGGCTGGCTGGTTTCAGTTAAAGATCCATTGACACTATAGACATTCGGCGCTTAGATCTTGGTATTTTTAAACACTTTCTCTGGTGCAGATTAAATTGAATTATAGAGTGTGCGATATAATAAATATTATTTTAAAATTCGCCTGCGCTCCATGCAGATATTCTTGGACCCCAACCCAGAAGCCGCTTTGTGTATTTGTCGTTAGTACCTCGGACTATGTGTCCCGCCCACTGCCATTTAAGTCTTGCTACTCTCTAGATCACTTCGGTGATCCCATTCCTTACTCGGTCTCTTAGACTAATGCCGAGCTTCGTTCTCTCCATCGATCTCTGCGTTATTTTCAGCTTGTTAGCACTTCTCTGAGATAAAATCACTGTCTCAATACTATAAGGGATCACTGGTAGTATGCACATATCAAATATTCTCTTCCTCAGGTTGATGGGCAATCGGGTGTTCTTCAGAATAGGACTCAACTTTTCGAATGCAGCCCAGGCTAAGTCTAGTCTTCGGCAGATCTCTGAAGCCTGGTTCCGCCGTCCAAGTGCCATCCTATGTCCCAGATGTCCGAGATATTCGTTTACCACCTCTATGTTTTTGTGGTCAACATAAACTTGACCGGAAGCCGTTGCCATTATCTTGATTTTATCAAGGTTCATAGACACTCTCTTTGATGTATCATTCAATTGGTTGAGCATCGTCGACAGTTCGTCGAGATTTTTATTTATCAGCACTAAGTCGTCGGCAAAACGAAGGTGATTAAGGAACGTTCTGTCTATAGAGATTCCTTTTGCGCCCCACTCAAGTACCTTAAACGCATACTCCAGTGCCAGGGTAAAAAGTTTTGGAGAGATTGGATCTCCCTGCCTAACTCCCCTTTCTACAACTATTGGTTCTGTTCGCCAGCCATCATTTATCGTGACATGCAGGGTGGCGTTTTCGTAGATGCTCTGAATCAGTGTAAAGTACCTGAAATCAATTTATCATGCCAAAAACGGTCGAATGCCTTGGATATATCCAGGGCAACAGCTGGAGATTCTCCAAAGTGATTAATTGCATTGTTCCAAATATGTATTATATATATCAGAAGATCCCCTGTTGATCTTTGCTTACGAAAGCGATATTGGTGGTCGCTAATAATATTGAATCGTCTTAGATACTTTAGAAGAAGCTGATTGGTAGCATTTTCCTGGATTTTCGATATTATTGAAAACAGTGCAACCAGTCGGTAGTTGCTCGGTCTTTTTTATTAATTAACCTACTCTTGGGAGTTTAAATAGATATAAGGCACTCTTTTTTGTATTTTTTAAATGTGAGTAAAAAAAAACGTTTAATAATAATTATTATTAATTATCTATATATGAAAATGTTACTAAAGCTACTTTTTCTTTTATTTCAGTAAACTCATCATAGAAGAAAAAAATAATAAAAAATGTTTCATGATAATAAGCTTCCAGCAAGTGTTCAAGGAGAAATATAGTGCTTAAAAGTTTAGATTTTTAGCTTAAAACAGGACCGGAGTATTTTTTTCGGTTTAATAAACAGACAATCAAATATACATAATATAAAAATAAATGATAATTAAATAATTAAATATTATAATAATAATAATTTTCAAAATAAATTAAATATACTTATCAAATTTTCAATTTAAAAGTGACAGCAGTTAAGAGGTTTTAAAATAAAATGAATTTATTAAATAATATTAAGACTTGAAGTATGGTGTATTGGGGAAAAACTCTATGGTGATAAAATGGTGGACGATTTGAACACGGGAAGGTGTCTTTGAGTTTTTGTGTTCTGGTAAGTACATGCTTTCATTAATTAACAATTTCGTCAAAGTGGTCAACCTGTAGATGTAGGTATGTTTCGACACTTTTTATTGTCTAATAAATTTAAAACGAAAGATAAACAAATTCTCGCAAACAAATTTTCGTTAATCAGAGGTTATAAACCGTTCATAGCTAGTTTTTTGTCGCTATCTCTTAGTGTGTTCGTAATTATTAATAATTATTGGAATAATGAAATAGGAGATTTATAGATACAGAGTAACATCAAGAAATGACGGGTATATTTTTGTATGTTACAATGAAGGTGGCGACAGAAGCATTTCTTGTGTAATTACTACCTCTGGTTGGAACAACTAGTTAGCAAAAGAATTTCGCTGATGTAATTCTTAATAAAATTGTTGTTACTTCAATGTTTTACTTAATCTTGCCTATTTACGGAATTTATTTTTGTGCTAAGTAGTAATTACATATTACTTACATTTCTTGCGTTTTTTATTAACAGCAACAACAACGAAGGTTTTTTCGCTAATTATATATATCTATATATATATATATATATATATATATATATATATATATATATATATATATATATATACATACATATATATATATATATATATATATATATATATATATATATATATATATATATATATACATATATATATATATATATATATATATATATATATATATATATATATATATATATATATACATACATATATACATACATATATACATACATATATACATACATATATACATACATATATACATACATATATACATACATATATACATACATGTATACATACATATATACATATATGCATATAAATAAATGGGTCACCCAAATATAAATCGGAATTTCTTCACACAGCTTTATTGGTGATAGATAAATACACGAACGGAGTAACCTATTTTTCAACGTAGTTTCTTTCAACAGAAATACATTTAATCTCTCGGATAGGAAGCTTTTTGATCCCCTCATAGAAAAAAGGAGATGGCTGCCCCAGTAGCCAATTGCGCACGTATTGCTCGACCGCAGCGTCGTCTTTAAATCTTTCTCCTAATGCTTCCTTAAGGGAACCAAACATATAGTAGTCACATGAAGGCAAGTCTGGACTGGAACTAATGTGAGTGTTTAAGAGGTGGCCAGTGTATTGCAGTGAGTTTATCACGAGTTAGAACTGCTGTATGCGGCCGTGCGTTGTCGTGCAGAAGGAGGACATCGCGAATCGGTTGCCGGCGTCGTTTGTTGCGATAAGCAGTCTTGGCATCATCCAGCAGCTGGCACTAGTAGGCCTCATTCACCGTTCTTCGAGCATGTAGGTAGTCAATCAGAAATACACCTTTTGAGTCCCGAACCATAGTTGCCAGAACTTTCCCAGCTGACAGTCAAGTCTTGGTCTTGATCAGTACCCCCTCTCTAACTTTCGTCCACTCCATACTCGTTCTCTAGTTTTCTGGAGTATAGTGATGAACCCATGTTTCGTCGCAGGTCACGATACGGTCCAAAAAGCCTCTCCTTCTTCTTCAAGGTGATTTAGAAGTCGTTGGCGATATCTTTCCGCACATTCTTTTGTGCCTCATTGAGAAGACGTGGAACCAACCTTGACGATACTTTTCTGTATCCTGGTCGCCGAAGGTGGCTTTGATTTTCCACTTTATCATGCCCATTCGAAACTTCTTGGCCTAATCGACCACTTGGGTTTTACTCAGAGTAGCATCACCAAACTGTGCTTGGAGTCTAACCAAATTTCACCCGATTTCACACTTTCGTCGGCGAGAAAACGAATAATAACGCGTTAGGCAACAGACGCTGTTACTTCCCGTTCACTCATAGCGACACTGAAATCGCGGACATGAGCGCGAGGGCCGTGGGTGTGACTATCCCCCTCTCCATCCCCCCGCCACCGATTCCGGCGTCACGCTATTCAGGTCACTATGCGAGTCAAACAACAAAATTCCGGTTTATATTTGAATGACCCACGTATATATGTATATAGTCAAATAGGTATTAAGTTTTTAAGATTAAGAGATGACATTATTTTGTACTTCTGCACTAAATTTTAGTTTTATTTCTGTCTTTTTAGTTAGGAACGGTAAGTGAGGTATTTATATACATATATTTTAGTTTTAAGTAAAATTGTAAGTGCGATATGAAAGTAACGCATAGACAGAATATAGAATATGATATGTAGCGTGTAACTACCTACCCGCATACTTACCTGCCTATCTGTCTACCTGCCTACCAGCCTAGCTGCCTTGGATAGGCAGGTAGGCAAGCTTACCTACCTATTTTTTTTTTTTGAGTATTCTCAGAAGTCGGACGGTAATTTTTGAACTACAAAACCAATTTTCTGCCACTGTGACCTAAGTTAAAAAAACCTGATCGAATACAAAAAGTTTCATTAAAACCGGCCTGTAATTTTCTAGATATTTGATAATAAACATACATACATATATTCGCGAAGTTTGGTATATCAATTCGAAGGCGAATATAGACTAACATATACAGATATTGCATTTGAAGAATAGTACATATCGGCAATATCATCAGATAAAACTTGCTCTAAAGCAAATATATTTGCGAAAACCGGATCATGATAGATTTCCTGTAATTTAAGATTAATAAATAATAAACCTAAATATCTGTCCAAAATGAGACCGCACTTCTCGAAAACAAATGGAAGTAGTAGCGTCAGCTGTTGTATCCTTTTTGCTTCTAAAGTGGCAACCTTCATTAGTATCACGTTAGGTGTTTTATGAAATTTGATACATTGTTTTCGCTAGTAAAACAAAAAAAAAATGATATCATTTTCTGAGGTTGTGGAAGTTAAAACTGACGCTGACTGCTGTAATTAATGCATATTTGCTTTATTTTTTTATTTAATTTTGTATTATGAGCCGCCTTAGGGATTTGGGCTTTATTTACCTCAAGGAAATTCTTATTTATTCCCTTGTAAACTCTGGAGACTAATTGGCAAATAATCTACATACGACGTCGTAAACTTTTATTACACAAATGAAAAGAAAGCAAAAATAAAAATTTAATCAAGATAAAAGTCAAAGTTGTAAAAGAAAACAGGAGGGAATTTTATACTTTGTCTTTTTATTAAAATACTGAATTTATTTCATGTATATGAAAGTATAGAATAAGAGAAAAGATGAAGTAATAAATAAATATGTTTTTTTTGGGGAATAGTGATTATGTTTACTTTTGAACTATTTGTGACAGAGCTTATGTCCTCAGTTGTTTATAACACTGTAAAACATTTCCGTTTTAATGTATAAAGAACACTATACACTAAGGAACGTTCTTCTGCCAGGGTTCAAAGGTAATGTGTATATAACTTGCTAGTATTAAACTATATTTTGTATATGATAATGTAATAGACAATGAATAAAAGAAAAATATCTCGCCTTTGTGAATACCTCAATGTTAAACTGCTTATAATATTGTTTTAAAAGTTACTTGCCTGTCGAATGTTCTAGAACTTTCTTGAAAAATGTATCGTTTTTGTTCTGAATTATATATATATATATATATATATATATATATATATATATATATATATATATATATATATATATATGTATATATATGTAAACCTTAATAGAAAAGTTACGAAACCAAGACAATTTCACAATTTATTTACTCTATATATGTTATCGTTAAAAAAAAATCTACTGGCCTTACTAGTCTTATATTGATTACTTTAGTAGAATAGTTCTATGGAGCAAAAATTAAAGAAACAACTTGGAAAGAAGAGCTGGTAGAAAACCTGATACTTAAACTGAAACGGTAAAACTGGTGACTGAAACCCAGTAAATTGATAGAAAAAAAATGTTTTAGTAAAAACCGTAGGAAAAAACATTGTGACAAAAACACTGTAAAAACACTTATATCTTTGGAGTAGATTGTTATTCTTTTTAAAATAATTTTACTTTATCGAATTACCATCTCTTTACAGGATAATATCTACGTAGGAAATCACCCGTTCCCCATGAACAGCTAAGTGTCCCGAAAAAATTAACCAGAAAAAGGTGGTGTAACTATGAATGAAAATAAGACCAGACGATAATGGTACGTTCAACAAATACTCCTATAGTTACATGAAATAAAAGAAATAGACTAGATAGGTCATCCAAATGAAGAAAGAAACCGTAAATTATAAAAAAATAAATAAACAATAAAGAAGAACTAAACAAAGTAATCCATATGCGACATTCGAAGAAAGTTAAAACATATATAATAGTAAACAAAGTATTGCTATATAAAAAACCAAGCCAAGTGCAAGTCGGACTTGCAAAATTAGTGTTCCGTACAGTGACTGCTTTTGAAATAAAAAAAAATGTTAACCGAAATAAGTTTTAAACAAAGTTTGTTTCCGATCTTTGTTGAAAACTGATGACTGTAAAATTTTTGTTTTTTTTTATATACCAGGTAAATTATCAAAGGTAATAATTTTGGTTCAATCTACACCGTGTGGAAAATATTCCAGAATTTTTTCAAAATTTTTTTGTCAGTACTTCTCGTGATAAGGGGAAAAGTGTGCGGAAGTATTACGTCATATATACGAGGCTGGATTGAAAAATTCGCGGCCTAGTCAAGAAAATATTTTTATTTTTCGACGATGAAAATTTCTGGCCACCGAGGTGTTTTTTTAGGTTCGGAAACAGATGGAAGTCCGAAGGTGGGGCAGCAATTCGAAATCACAATCACGAATTTTAGCCATAAACTCAACAGACGTATGAACGCGAGCGTTGTCCTAATGGAAGAAAACTTTCTTTCTCAGTAATCTTAGGCGCTTTCTTTAATTTCTTGACGTAAACGACACAAAAGGGTACAATAGTAAGTCAAGTTTATTGTTTCGCCTTTCGGAAAGTAGTCCACCATAATAATAACTTCAGTATCCCAAAAAACTGACGCCATCACTTTTTTAGCCGACAGAATTGCCTTCGCTTTCTTTGGGGTCGGTTCACTAGATTTTTTCCACTGCTTAGATTGTTGTTTTAATTCTAGAGTATAGTGGTGAACCCAGGTTTCGTCCATTGTCACAAACCTGTTAAGAAGATCTTGCGAATCAGCCTCAAACATAGTCGAATTCGTTTTTGTTCAACTGAAAGCAATCTGGGAACCCACCTAGCAGAAATCTTAGAAAATCCGAGTTCGTTGGCAATGTTGTTTTGTGTTCGTTCATACGAGATGGCTATAGTGTCGGCAATCTCCTTGATAGATAATCTACGGTCTTTCAATATAAGATCACACACTTTAACGATGTTTTCCTCAGTCGTGGATGTCGTGGGCGGGCCGGAGCGAGGATCATCTTCGTCCAAGTTTAAATTCTGCAATCCATTTTTTCACAGTGGTATATGACGGAGCAGATTCCCCTAGTGTTGTTTTCATATCATCGTGGATCTCCTTTGGCGTTAATCTTTTTTTAAGCAGGTAAAGTGTTTATCAGGAAATTATACCAAGTGATGGTACCATTTGAATATTATATTCCAATATTGTTAAAACCGTTATTTAAATTGTGCATATTGAAAGAAATATATGCTGCTATATATATATATATATATATATATATATATATATATATATATATATATATATATATATATATATATATATATACCAAACAATAGACAAGAAAACAAGGAACATGAGAGGATTTTTGAATGTAACCTAGAAGAAAATGCTGAGATCATAAAGCTACTTAGAGAAATGCTGAAAAAATGAAATCTAAATCCCACCAAGTAGAACAAAAAAAGAGCAAAGAGCAAGAGAAACAGAATAAGAAGACAATTTCATACAACAAGGGACGAGGAAAGGTAGCACAAGCCAGAAAGACGAATATTTTTCTATGGAAATATAAGAAAGAAGCATTCATGCCGATAGTTAAAATCATCTTACTGCAATCCAACAAGGGAGTATAATACATGAGAAAGGTCCAACTTAATAAAATAAAAATAGAAGCTCAGAAGACGAAATTCCGCACAATGTAGCTTCACAATTGCCAATTGTTCCGGCACTCACTCGCAGAGCCCAAACAAGGTATGTAAAAAGTGGTCTGAACCATCACTACATGAGCTGCATATAAGCAAAAGAAGAACCAGAACAGTTAATACGCAAACTGCTACGGTGGTTATTCAGTGAATTACAGAGGATGGCCTAAAGTAAACGACATAATTCAAGTAGGTGTCACAACTAATATGACCAAGCTATATTACCCTAGATGACCTCAATACAGCACCAAATCAATTTTGCAACATTATAAAATATCTTCAAGAAAGGTTTAATCAATTGCCATTACCCATTAGGGTACACTACAAGAATGACATAACCAACATAAATTGCCTTTACAGCTGAAAGCCATACCAGATATAGAACAAGATCAAACATAGCAGAAGAAGTAATAAGCCAGGACCTAGCCTAGAAGCTGGTAACATAGTATAGATTGTTTCGGAAAAATTGTCCTTTTTACCTAACTGTACTTATCCTTTTAGTCTATTAAAATTTATTTTTCAGGATGTTGGTTATAATATTTTTGGTCGTGTAAGCCGATCTCCATTTACCAAGTGTATTATTGAAATTACAGCTGCTCTTAACTATCCGAAAATAAAAGAATTTTACTATTGAAAACTACTTACAGTCTGTCAAGTAAGAACGTATCCGCGATAATTGATTTTCGGTAGATGCGATTCTAGCGATTCAACAAAAAATCGGTAGAGGGAACCTTTGTCTACGACATATTTTAGTAAAAGTATCAGTCGATTCCGAACTTTCATCCAAATCACGTAAAATTCAAAATGAGCCACTCGTTTGCTCATCGGTTCGAGGCAGCCTTTCTTTTCTTCCATCCAACGGAGCCTAAAATGACACATTCCTCGACCGCTAAATATATTAAAAAGTCGGTATCGTTTGTGAAGAAGTGGGTAAAAACGTTTTAACGAAATGAAAAATGTCGACGACTTGCCAAAACGTGGCTCGGGATTCGAAAAATTTGGCGATCATTGCCCGAGTATGCAGAAAATCTCGTCGACAGCATGCCTCGAAGATGCCAGGCGATTATTGTTGCAGGAGGCGATTGGACAACTTACAGAGGTAATCGCGCCGTTATTAGTACTCCAAAGAATACATTAATGGCAAAAAATTTTCTCGAAACAGTCACGTTCTTATTTAATAGACTGTATTTAATATATTCTTCTTTCTTATTCTTATCAGCTATAAATCTTTTAATCCACGCACAGTGTGTCGCGTAGAACATGCTAGGTGGACAAAATTCATGTTATGATTTCCAGGAAATCTTATTTGCAAAACGTAAACAACACCACCAAACCCCGAATTCCGAGAAAAGGTTGTTTATCAAATTTGTAAGTGGCGAGTCATAAGCGTCAGAAGTCAGGTAATGAGTTTTAATGCAGCTCTTTCAATCAATTAGTTGCAATTTAGCGACACTTTCGTGCACATCTTATAGTGACATATTGTAATATTGTGAAAGTTTTTGTGATGAATATTAATACTGAGGGTAAGTACTATTTTTTAATGTATTTTTTTAATCAGAATCTATTAATTTGAATTTTTATTATTTTTTTTAAATAGCCTATATATTTTAGCGTGTTTTTTTAAAAAAAAAAAACATTGAAAGTTCAGAATATAAAGACATTCACCTCTATCCGGGCTAGTTTTTAGATATTACACAGAAATAACTTTATTCTTCGTAAAAAAATACACATATTGTTTAGCACACTTCAGTACAACATGTTTTTTTTTCTTTTTTTCCAGAACACGTTTACTCTATTTCAAGGGTAGCCTTTTTTGAGGAGTGGTTGAAATACACGAAGAATGAAAAAAACTCGCGTGTATATGACTTTCTTTCTTCAAAATTTCACTTTGGTGACATTACTGAAAGCAGCCAAAAAGAAATAAAGTTGAAGATATCCAACTTGTCTAATAAGTTTGGTGCCAAATGGTTGGCTTCAGGAAAGTCGAAGGAGTGTTTTTTAATTAAAAATAAGAATTGGTTGGATGAAGCAGACATACAGTTTACTGCGAGTTCTTTTGCGCCACAACCTTTAACATCAAGTGAGAATGTGACTCCTGCAGGAAGACCTCGCAAAGATTTCGAAGAATCGTCGTTTAAGACGAAGAAAACGTCGCGTCGTGGATCTCGTAGAATCCCGAAGTGTCAGTGAATTGGTGACTGCTGCCGAAATTGCTGTGCGTTCAGCAGGGCAAAGGAAAATTGCCAATGTGATTAGAGACATTAGTGAGAGCCCAGATAATATTATTAAGTCTAAAAATACCAGTTCCGTTAATCCTAGGCAATTAAGTAGTGACGAAGCCTTAGCTTACTATATAGATTCTAAGTCAACAACGCATTCTTACAAACAAACTAGGAAGTGGTCCATGAAGGCGGGGCATAATGTGTTTCCGTCATATTTTAGTTTAAAAAAGTCCAAACAGGCCTGTTACCCTGCAGAGGAGCACATTGTTATGACAGAAACTCGTGCTGAAATAAATTTGCAAGCCTTATTAAATAAAACAGTGGAACGTCTAGTATTAGCACAGAATGAAGTTATCAGCAGTGTGCTCCCAACAAGTTCATCGTTTACACTTGTTAGTAAATGGGGCTGTGATGGAAGTTCTGGGCACAGCACATACAAACAGAGATTTGAGAACACTGAATATACGGACGAGTTTCTTTTCGCATTTTCTTTAGTTCCCCTTAAGTTATATGATGGGTCCAAAATTATTTGGCAAAATCCTCGGCCTTCATCAACTTTGTATTGTCGCCCAATCAAATTTATATTTGCCAAAGAAACGAACGACTTCACGTTAGTGGAGACAAATAGATTGTTGGAAGAAGTTAATGCTCTTCTTCTAACACTTATCAACTTTGGTGATTCTCAAATCTCTGTAAAACACGAAATTTTGCTGACTATGAGAGACGGAAAGGTGTGTAACGCCTTAACGGAAACTAGTTCATCCCAAAAGTGTTTCATCTGTGGCGCCACCCCCAAGACGATGAACGATGACCCGCGATGTTTAACAGCAATTAAGAACATTTTGGCTTTGGTTTATCTACACTTCATGCTTGGATTCGTTGCTTCGAATGTCTTTTACATATCAGTTACAAGATGAATATTAAGAAATGGCAGGCTAGAAGCAACGAAGACAAAGCAGATATCAAGGTTCGTTCCGAGGAAATCAAATTGAAATTTAAGAACGAGATGGGACTCATTGTAGATAAACCAAAGCCAGGATTTGGTTCTTCAAATGATGGAAATACAGCCCGTCGCTTTTTTAACAGTACTGAGATGAGTGCTCAGATCACAGGGTTGGATGTTACAATTATAAAAGAGTTTGATGTTATTTTGAGAACATTGTCTTCTGGAATCGAGAAAAACTTAGTTGAATTCAAAAAATTTTGTCTTGAAACCAGAAAACATTATCTTAGTCTCTATTCGTGGTACTGTATACCTGCTACTGTCCATAAAATATTAATTCACAGCACAGAAGTCATCAAAGCGGCATTGCTTCCAATTGGGCAGCTTTCCGAAGAGGCTCAAGAAGCACGGAACAAAGATTGCCGCAGATTTAGGGAGTACAACACCCGCAAGTGCTCGCGTGTTGCCACGAATAGAGACTTACTGTGCATGTTAATTATAACATCTGATCCTTTGATCAATAGCCTTCGAGAGATTCCCAAAAAAAAGCCGGAAAAAATATGTACAGATGTATTAAAGTTAATTGTAAGCCCTAGCATAGAAGAGTCAAGATTGAAATCGTGATCATATTGTCGCACAATGCCACAAAATGATGACGATTATACAGTAAACGACTCATCAGAAGACTCTGATGATGATTATTAGGTTCAGCTACTATTTTTAGTTATGTAGTGTTTATACTAAGCATGTAAACCTTGACTTGTAAATTTTTCTTTCTCAATAAATGAGTATTTTTATTTTACATATAATTACAGTCAGTGTCATTATGCTAAATTTATTACAGAGCATTTATAACATTTATTTTAAAATTAAACAAAAACAATTTTTGACTGGAATTTTCAAAAACAATTTTTTTTGAACCGAACAGCAAGAAATATGTACCTTAAAAAATCAAAAACATGTTAAAATACCAACTACTTATGTATGTATAATGCACAAGTTACCTACCTGAAAGGCAGGTATTATTTGAGTTTATCCTTTTTGTGTCAATAAAACTAAGTAATATGGATTAATTGTTTTATTTTTAATTGACAAATGCAATAAATGATTTTTTCATCCGGTTATTATTAAAAATAATAATACAGTGTCTTTCACTTAGTTGCACATTCAAGTTTGTAGAAAAATTCGTGCACATACGCAGAATATTTTGTTTTTGTTATACAATATTTTGTGCAGTGGACAAAAAATACAGGTAAGCGAAATGCAGCAAAATTAAAGACACTGTATTATAATTGTTAATTCTAATAACCATACAAAATACCCTTGCCCTTTAGTTCCGTTATCTACCTGCTAAGCTGATGCAATCCTACCGCGATATGCAAGGGTGGCTGTATTACACAAATTTTATCAATATTGAGTACCTGCGGTAAATTGTGAATAAAACCCACATTTATTAACCGATTTTCATGATTACTACCTTATTTTATTTTCCAGATACGCAGCTGTCAGAAAAAATGTATAATATTTTGTTTTTCTTTTGTTATTGCGCTTTTTTTTTACCGAAAAAAATAATGAATTTTACATGAAAAAAAATTTTTTCTCTCCATTAATTTCTAAATAACTCCAAAACGATAAAGAGATAGAATAAAATAATATTCAATCAACTTTAATAAAATTTTGTTACGCATTTTTTAATGTTTTATTTTTATAAAATCTGACAAGTCGTTCCCGAGTTATCGTTAAATATGTCTGCGTAGCTGACTAATTTAGGGGAAAAAATTAGCCACGCCCATAAAAAAAAACCAACGCGATGATTTTTTTCTTAAAATAACTTAATATGCCTAGAATATACATAAACAATAGAAATAAGTGAAAAAAAAAACAATTTTGTCCAGCTAACTTGTACTAGTCGACACACTGTGCACCGTATTGTGGGACAGGAATCTGATTTTTCCTTCAAAATTATCTAGAGCCCTTAATTATTAACGAAATCAGACATTTTTTTAAAAAAGAAAATACTCGTAATTCCGGACAAACGTAATATAACCTCAAAATTTTTTAAAATTGCAAAAAAGCAGCACGGAACCGGGAGGTGAAATTTCGAAGTTCACGTGATTTCAAGTTTAAGCTTTCAAAACTGATTCGTCCTGGGTTTCTGGGGTCACTGAATCTATTTTCGGGGTCGTTTTTATCATACGCACCCTTTTGAGGTGTGAAAATAGGAGTTGGAAGGGGAGAAATTACGATATTCACCTGAAATAGAGTTCAAAACTGGTTCCTCGAGGAATCTATTTTCAGGGTTATTTTGATCATATACACCCTTTTGAGGGGTGAAAATGAGGGTTGCAAATTAGCGACCCCAGAACCCCCGAAGAACCAGTTTTGAACACGTAAACTTGAAATTACGTGAACTTGGAAATTTAACCTCCCGGTTCCGTTCTGCTTTTTGCAATTTTTAAAAACTTTTGAGGTTATATTTTGCAAATCGGCTTCCTTACGTTTGTCTGGTATTCGCTTACGAGTATTTTTTTAAAAAATGTGTCTGATTTCGTGAATAATTGACGGCTCTAGACAATTTTGAACAAAAAATCAAATTTCTGGCCCACTGTGCACCATGTGGCTATTCATCGAACATGTGCATATATGCTATCTCTGATATTAAAACAGAGAATTAATTTTAGGTTAGAACGGGAAACAAAAATATATTTGGTCTTGTCGTCAAATTTCGGTAATACCAGCAGTATGTTTATCCGATATGGGAGTATAATACATCAGACAGGTCTAACATAATAAAATAAAAATAGAAGCTTAGAAGACGAAGTGCCGCACAATTGCTAATTGTTCGGGTATTCGGCGTTCGCAAGCTCAAACAAAGTATGTAAAATGTGGTCTCAACCATCACTACATGAGCTGCATAAAAGCAAAAGAAGAACCAGAATACTTAATAGGCAAACTGCAACGAAGGTTATTCAGTGAATTACAGAGGATGGCCTAAAGTAAACGACTTAATTCAAGTAGGTGTCACAAGTTAATAGTAACTAATATGACAAAACATATTACCCTAGACGACCTCCACACAGCACCAAATCAATTTTTCAACAATATAAAAGATCTTCAAGAAAGGTTTAATCAATTGCCATTACCATTAGGGTACACTACAAGAACGCCAACATAAATTGCCTTTACCGCTGAAAGCCATACCAGATATAGGACAAGATCAAACATAGCAGAAGAAGTAATAAGCCAGGACCTAGCCTACAAGCTGGTAACATACTATACATTGTTTCGGAAAAATTGTCCTTTTTTACCAAATACCAGCAGTATGTTTATCCGATATACTACAACTACAGATAAATTTGATTCCACCGCTGCGCTGTTCGAAAATAGAAAAAGATGAATTCTGGAAAATTTTGTTAATGGAATATATTCGCGTGGGAGTTTATTCCAAGATTTCAAGAATTGAGGCCCGGTTAAATATATTTTAAAGTTCCGGAGAAAATCATTACAATTATAGTTAAATAAAGGAGCATTATCATCAACACTTGCCTTCTTTCTCTTTCTGCTTTACATTAGTCTCTAATAAATAAATTTTAGAATTAAAATTTTGGCGGCTTAGTATTTTATCTTGATTGAATTTTCATTTTCTCTGTTATCTGTACATTTCAGATAAAGTTTTATGAAGCAAGACCCACGTCCTTATTTGCAAATTACTTTTTGAAGGTTAAGCCGAAAACAAGGCGAGAAAGCCAGATGAAAATGTGTTAATTTAGATTTTCCTGTAACTATCTTAGCTGAACATGTTTGTAAATTTGTTATTTCGCATATATTAAATTTTATTACTTCCCTTGCTGGGGAGAAAAATTGTATTTGTGAAAAATTATCGGATTTTTGCTTTTGTTGTATTTCAGGATCTCTATATCATAAAAAAAAAACACTATTTTCATTTTACCTCTGTCTGTCAGTCCGTCAATCTATTATCGCTACGAGACTGGTTTGAAAAGTCCGTGCAAAGTCCGAGAGATGGCACCACCGGCGCGTATCGAGATTATGTTTAGTTAGTAGCATCTCTTGAATGAACGCACACCAAGTTTCAGCCATATTCGTCTATTTCTTTGTGTTTGGCATTCGTGTGAATCAAGGAAGTCGAGTGATTTTCAAGAAATAGACGAAAAAGAATTTCGTGTGGTGATTAAACATTACTTTATGAAAGGCAAAAACGCCTCAGGAGACTAAATTGAAGCTTGATAAACATTATGGTGACTCTGCACCTTCGATTAGAACAGTTTATAAGTGGTTTCAAAATTTTCCGACTGGCCATATGGGCACAGGTGACGCTGAACGTTCTGGACGGCCTGTGGAGGTTACGACTCCAGAAATCATTGATCAAATCCATGGTATGGTGATGGATGACAGAAGAGTTAAGGTGCGTGATATTGCTAGTGCTGTGGGCATGTCCACTGAACGGGTATATAATATTTTGCATAAACATTTGGACATGAGAAAGCTATCCGCAAGATGGGTGCCGCGATTGCTCACGCTTGACCAAAAACGGAATCGTGTGAAGTGTTGCAAGGATGGTTTGCAGCTGTTCCAGAAGAATCCGGAGGACTTTAAGCGTCGTTTCGTCACTGTGGATGAAACATAGATACATTACTATACCCCTGAGACCAAACAACAATCTAAACAATGGGTTACCAAGGGGGAATCTGCACCAAAAAAGGCGAAGACCGTTCCTTCGGCCGAAAAGGTTATGGCGACTGTCTTTTGGGATTCGCAAGGGATAATCCTCATCGACTATCTGGAAAAGGGTAAAACTATTACAGGTGAATATTATTCATCGTTATTGGACCGTTTGAGAACCGAGCTGCAAGAAAAACGCCCGCGATTGGCCCACAAGAAAGTCCTTTTCCATCCGACAACGCACCAGCACACACCTCAGCAGTTGTGGTCGCAAAATTAATGGAAATGGGATTCCAACTCGTTTCACATCCCCCCTATTCTCCAGACTTGGCTCCCTCGGACTACTATTTGTTCCCCAATTTGAAGAAATGGCTGGCGGGACAAAGATTTTATTCAAACGAGGAGGTGATTGCAGACACTAATGGATATTTTGCAGACTTGGGCAAAACCTATTATTAGGAAGGGATCAACAAACTAGAACATCGTTGGACGAAGTGTATAAGCCTAAAAGGAGACTATGTCGAAAAATAAAAAAGGTTTACCCCAAACACATAAGTAGTTTTTATTTTTGCACGGACTTTTCAAACCAGCATAAAAAAAAACACTATTTTCATTTTACCTCTGTCTGTCAGTCCGTCAATCTATTATCGCTATAACTCGCTTCGTATTTAGGTATCCATATTGCAAAACTGCAATAGTTTTCATTTGGCCATTCTCAGTTTTTTCGAGACAGTGGCATATTCAAACCGTTTAAGAAGTTAAGTTATTGTGACTAAATGCCAACTGACCTGAAAAATTTTAATTTTATTCTATCCTATACCAGGTGTACAAGTATGAAATGCGGATTTTAGACAACAGATGGCGCACCAATGCAGTTTGTGCTATAAAGATTTGACACTGCGCCATTTTGTTCTGTCATCAACAAGTGTCCGACGCGCACGAGTGATAGATTGGAAAAGTGTGTGCATAGTGTTGTGTTGTTGTGTTCAATATGTCGAAATTTATACCGAACAAAGAGCATTCGAGGACAGTATTAATTTTTTTGTTTCCATTTGAAGAAAACTGCTGTTGAATCATACCGATTACTTCGAGAAGCTTATGGTGAACATGCTCCATCGCAAGATACGTGTGAACGATGGTTTTGGCGTTTCAAAAGTGGTGACTTTCGATGTTGCAGGCAAGAAACGTGGAAAACCACCAAAAAAATACGAAGATGTGGAATTGCAAGCATTGTTGGACAAAGAAGATTCGCAAATACAAAAACAACTCGCCGAGCAATTGGGCGTTAGTCAACAAGTTGTTTCCAATCGGGTACGAAAGATGGAAAAGATTCAGAAGACTGGTAGATTGGGTAGCACATGAGTTGAACGACAGGCAAATGGAAAAGCGCAAAAAAACACGTGTGACATTTTGCTAGCTCGGTACAAAAGGAAGTCGTTTTTGCATCGTATAGTTACAGGGGATGAAAAGTGGACTTATTTTGAGAATCCCAAGCGCAAAAAATCATGGGTAGATCCAGGCGCACCATCCACATCGACCGCAAGACCGAATCGTTTTGGCAGAAAGACGATGCTCTGTATTTGGGGGGACCAGAGGGGCGTGGTCTATTATGAGCTGTTAAAACCCAGGGGAAACGGTTAATACTAAACGTTACCAACAACAATTGACCGATTTGAACCGTTGGCTGCTTGAAAAAAGGCCAAAATACCGAAAGAGGCAAACACAAAGTCATTTTTCTTCATGACAATACTCCATCACATACGGCAAAACCAGTTCGCGACACGTTGAAAGCACTCAGCTGGGAAGTTCTACCCCATGCGGCTTACTGACCAGACTTGGACTCCCTCCTATTACCACTTGTTTGCATCGATGGGTCACTCACTTGCTGAGCAGCGCTTTGGTTCGTACGAAGATGTGAAAAAATGGCTCGATGAATGGTTCGCAGCAAAAGAGGAAGATTTTTACTGGCGTGGTATTCACAAATTGCCCGAAAGATGAGAAAAATGTATAACAAGTGATGGAGCATACTTTGAATAAAGCACTTTTTATCATTCTTCCAAATTTAACATGTTTTTTTAGGAAAAAAATCCGCATTTCATACTTGTACACCTGGCATATCTGTAATTATGTTGAAATATTATTCGAATCACCCGATAGCCTTTGTTACGTATGTCGAGAACTTTTCAAAATCAACAGCGAAATTTGACACTTTTAATTAACTGCTGGCTTGACTATTTCGATTCAACCAGCTAAGTCTGAACCTCACTAATTAAAACAAACAGACCCTAATGACTTGGTACGTGATTTAAATTCTTCCAAAAAGCAATCTGAGCTTTTAGGATCAGGTTGAAGGGCTGGAATTTGCTTTCACGTGATACGTTTGCTATATAGAAATGGAGATGAGGAACTAAAATTTTATTTCCCTCAAACAGGCGATTTAGTTCATTTTAATGACATTTATTTAGTTATGAGCTTTTTGAATTTTGAATACTATCCAAGTAGAGTTTGTACAAGAACATATGTAAAGTTAGTTTAAAAACTGTGCGTTTAAACAACGAAAATACCGTGCCTACTGTAATATCTGAATACAGTAGAATCTCACAAATTTCGATCCGTCCAGAAATTAGAACCGGCCATTTCAATGTATTGGACGCTCTGAAATTAGAACCTGTGGTTCTAATTTCTGGAAGTGTTTTTTTTTGGTTTTTATTTCCACTAGAAAATATTTTTTTTCTATGATTTTGAACTAAATAGGCGAAAAACCAAATTAAACGCTCTAAAATTAGAACAGGGGGTTCTAATTTCTGGATGTTTTTTTACTTTTTTTTTGTATTTTCACTACAAATTATTTTTTTCGCTCATTAAAGTAAAAATAAAACGGGGAATCACCGAGTTATTCGTGGTGTGTACAATTCGGTCATATGCGTGTGAAATTTGATATGCTTGTACAAATTTGCGTCAGTTGATGACTGAAGATCAAAGTGAAGTGTTCATACGTGTGAAAGTTAAAAAAAAAAATGCCAAACAAACGTAAAAAAAATACCTTATCTTTTGATACTAAGGTTAAAAAATATTAAAAAGACCTAATGAAGGCGTGAATGGAAATCGTTTAGCTCAAGATTTTAATGTGACAAAATCTTCCATCAGCTACATAAAATCAAAAAAACAAGAAATAATGGATGCAGTTACCAGCACCTATCAGGAAGTAAAAAAAAAAATCTTTACATAAGGCAGAATATGAGGAAATGGAAAAGCGCCTTTATAAGTGGTTTTTTAAATCAACGTGAAAAGAAGAACACAGTGACAGGACCCGTATTAAAAGCAAAAGCTAAGTCAATTTTTAGTGAAGTGTACCCCGATAAAGATGAAAACGTATTTATTGCAAGTGATGGATGGTTTTCCAAATTTAAAACCCGTCATGGAATACGGTTTTTAAAAATTGGTGGTGAAATATTTTCGAGTGATGTTGGTGAGGTCACTCCATTTCTACACAGATTTCGTGCAAAAGTCGCGGAAATGGGGTTATTGGAAGCACAAATCTATAATGCTGATGAAAGCGGATTATTTTTCCGTTGCCTTCCAGATAAAAACATTTGTCGCTGCTTGTGAAAAAAGTGCCCAAGGATTTAAAATTCAAAAAGAACGCGTTTCAATTTTACTAGGCGCAAATTCTGATGGCTCACACAAATTAAAACCGTTGGTTATTGGAAAAGCTAAAAAGCCAAGAAGCTTCAGAGGATTTGATAACCCCACTTGATTATGACTTTTCGAAAAATGCGTGGATGACTTCCCGGATTTTTCATGATTGGTTTCACAAGATATTTATCAAAAAAGTATGTTTAACCAATGCATATTTTAAGTTCCATATTTTTTTAATTTTTTTTTTTGTTCTACAGGTCATCTGATTTTCTGAAGACAATAATTTTTGGCCCCAAAAGCTCTTCTGCTTGTAGATAACTGTTCCGCTCATGTACCAATTGATAAACTTCAAAGTGAGGATGGTAATATAATTGCATATTTCTTGCCGCCAAATGTAACAGCAGCTGTGCAGCCAATGGATCAAAATCCTATTAAAATGATAAAACTTATTTACAGAACTAAGTTGCTATCTCAATTAATTGGTGATGGTGGTGATATTGATAAGCTTTTGAAATGGCATTCAATCCGAGATGCAATAATATTGTTGAAAACAAGCATGGGATGAGGTACAACAGACAGTGTTAAAAAATTCTTGGTCCAAATTATTAAATTGAGACTCAGGCGATTACGACAGCGATGATGATTTGCCACTAGCACAACTGGCTCAACGAAATCAGGATTGCAATGAAGTTCTTCAAATAAATCTTGATCTTTTGAATGAAATTATGCCAAACAATTCCGTAAATGTAAATGAAGTCGAGGAATGGAATGAAGATGTGTTTACTGACGGATCTAATGCAGAGAATAGCGATGAGGAGGCTTCAGATAGCAGCGACGTCGACATAACGCCAGCTATTCCTCATTTAAAAGTCCTTGAAGGCATCAATAATGTTATAAAATGGTGCAAAACCAGTGATATATTTTCCAGTAAACACATGTCTAACCTTTTGGACGTCCGTAACGATATCGTTGTATCCAGTTTAAATAAATCAAAAAAACAAACAAGTATTACTGATTTTATGTTAAAAACCAATTAAATACCTAATAATTAAAAAAAAATTTTAAAGTTTTTCTATGAATTTAATATGTTCAATTAATTAAATGTTAATAAATAAAAAACTGTTTTGTGTTAAAATAAAGCTTACATAACTAGTTTTATTATAATTTTATCATTTTCTGTAAAAAAAAAATGTCCAGAAATTCGAACTTTTCAGAAATTCGAACTGCCGGGGCACAAAGTGGTTCTAATTTGTGAGATTCTACTGTATATGGAAACTTGAAAACAGAAAAAAGTGGCCAAAACATCTTTTGCTTATCTCAGGACCAAAAAAGATGTTTTAAATAGGCGCTTTAGTGAATTTTGATGATGTACTTTTACCTCCCTAGCCTACAATACTGAGGGACCTATAATTTTTTGTAAAAATAATGGACTAAAGCGGCAATAAATTGTTATATTTAAAAGAAAAAATTTTCAAAACCTAGTAACATAAAAATTAAAATATATATATATATATATATATATATATATATATATTTAATATATATATATATATATATATAATATATATATATATATATATTATATATATATATATATATATATATGTATATATATATATATATATATATATATATATATATATATTATATATATATATATATATATAGTAAAATTCCTCTTCACTGACACCCCTCTTACCTGGACACCTCCCTTGAACGGACAGTTTCTCTTGGTCCCGACTCACTCTCTATATTGGCATTGTGTTAACTCCCTCTTGGACGGACATTCTCTTGAATGGACGCGAACACAACAAAATGTTCTCTTAACCGGACAAAAAACAATAAAAAATAAACGCCTTGTCTCATTTTTCTGTGGCGAGTCTCGCTGTTGCCTTTCCCAATCGCGCCGCGCGCCAACGTCGCAGCCTGCCTTTACTGAGGGACTTCCCCGAGTAAACCGGGAATTTAGCGATCTCAATTTTTCGGTACACGCGGGGATTTAATATTAGTCTGACGCCTATGCGAAAAAAAGACACAGTGGGCGGCACATTAATTGTAGAAATGGGTCTAAACAGAAAAGTTTTCACGCTTAAACAAAAAATTGAGATTGTTGAAGTTCACAATAAGGAAACGTTAAGTGTAAGGGACTTATCCAAGTGTTTTTAATATCGGAAAAAAACACAAGCTGCTGATATAATTAAATATAAAGAAATCCTTCGAAACAAGTTGATGTCGAACAGCAATTTGAATGAAAAAAGAAGCTTTTTGACTGATGATGGTACCAAAATTGGCAAGTTGTCTTATAACTGTTTTATAACAGCAGGGGGATTTCTTTGACAGATATGCACATGAATTATTCTTTTTAGGTAAGGTTTTCTGGAATAGTGCGTCGATTTCAATCAATTCAAAGAATGGATAAAAGGGGCGAGAGTATCAGCAGGCTTGTCGTGACAAAAATACAAAAAACTTATCGTTAATGTTTTTTTTCATGTTAATACGATGCAAAGCAAAAGAAATAGCCGAGTCTTTGGAACATTCTACATTCAATGCTTCTTCTGGTTGGTTTAATAAGTTTGGAATCCGCGACAACATAACTTTTAAAGCGATTTCAGGAGAAAGAGCTTCGATTATTGCTGAAGATGTTTCACCATTCTGGAAAAAATGCCCTTCTTTAATTAAGAGATATTTCACCGAGAGACATCTATAACGCCGATGAGACAGGCGTGTATTTTAGGGCTCGACCTAACAAAACGCTAACATTAAAAAAAGAAAAATGTGTTGGTGGTAAATATCCCAAAGAGAGGTTTACAATTTTGCATTGTACAAATATAGCGGGAGAAAAAGCAAAACTCTTAGTCATTGATAAGGCAGCTAAACCCAGAGCATTTAAAAATATGAACATAAACAACCTGCCTGTAACTTGTGATAAGAAAGTTTGGATGGAGCAATTATGACAGAGTGGTTGCGAGATCTTGACTGGAAAATGACGAAAGAAAAAAGAAACATTTTGTTATTTTTAGACAATGCACGGTCTCATCCAAAAGACATCCGCTTAAAAAATATAAAAATCTTGTTTCTGCCTCCTAACTGTACATCAGCTTGTGAATCACTTGACCATGGAATTATAAAAAATTTTGAAATTTATTACCGAAGTTTAATACTAAAACACCTCTGATAGTAACCATTGAAACTTCTGGTACAGCTTTTGAGTTAATTAAGAAAAATTACGCCATTGGATTCAATTTACTTTGCAAAAACCGCTTGGGGACAAGTAACCAAGGAAATAGTTAAAAATTGCTTCCGTAAAGCGGGATTTAAGCATGAAAATATGCAAAGTGAAGACCAGTTAACTCAGACTGTTACATCTGATCCAAAAGATGACTTACCACTTAACCTACTTACAGATATCCTCAAAAATAAGAATTTGTTGGAGTTGACTGATAATAAAAACCTTAATGATTTTTTGAACATAGATGAAAATTTGTATGTTGAAAATCCAGATTCAGAACAAGAAATTGAAAATCCAGTTGAAATACAAGGACTTTCCGAAGATTCTGATGTCGATGAGGTTCCAGTACCAGCAGATGCGATTCCAAATTATGGCATGTATATGTGTGTATATTTCCCTCAGGCAGGCGATTTAGTCTATTTTAATGACATTTATGCAGTCACGAGCTTTTGAATTTTGAATACCATCCAAGTAACAGGACTTTGGTTCATTGATCCATCTAAAGCTAGTTTAATAGCTGTGCTTTTGAACAACGGAAATGTGCTTCCTTCTGTATGAGTAGCTCATGCCAACTTGAGAGAATCCTTTCCTTTTCACTTATCCCAGGAGTAAAGAATGTTTTAAATTCTCTTGTTTTGTTGATGTACTTTTACTTCCTGTGCATATAAAACTGAGACTTAAATTAATAAAATAAAATGATATTTGTAGGTTCTAGGAACTTTTTAAAGAGGTGACAATAGCGTAGTGGTTAAGGTGTATACTTTCTGCACCAACGACCCGAGTTCGTATCTCGGCTTGGGAAATAATATTAATAAAGAGAAAAATAAATTAAAATAAAATTTACAACGTGATGGTCGCCTCTCGGGAAGACAATGGCAAACCACCCGTAGTATCATGCCTAGTAAAGTCCTCTCACTTTGGCCGTTCGGAACCGGCATTAAACTGTAGGTCTCCTTTGTCTGTGAAAAAAAGGCAATAACTACAGGCAAAGGCGAAAGGGTCGTCTACGTCCGTATCGGATATGGCATTTCAAGAAGGAACTTTTGGACAACATATATGAGCAAAAATCTACGTTATATCGAAAACGCTACCTGAAATTGTTTTGGAAATGTTAAAATATTTCCGCAACAAAAGACAAAAAAATATAATGATTTCAGCAAAGAACTGTAAATATTTTTCAAAATCTGTTAAAAATACAATTCTGGATTCATATCTGGAATTCTTACCGGAAAATCTGGCTCCTCTTAATAACGAATACGGCTAGAGATTTGACCAAGATATTTCTATCCTGGAACAGCAACAACAAGGAAAATGTAGCCTTAGATTGTTGGTGGAATATCGTTCGACCTTCAAAAGAACTTCTGTGTTAATTTGCAGTTAAATCTTCACGAAAGTCATAAAATACTTAGTATTTGTTATTTTATACCCTAAGTACAAAGCTCAGGTTATTTTTTTTACGCTCTTAGTGGAAAAAGACTAGCTGGGTAGCGTGGCGGGTACAGAGAATGCCAAGTGGCCTGATGGTCGCTGATTCGAATCTTACACTAGCAGTTGGGTATTGTGACGTCCTAGAATTTAAAACGAAAATTCATATATATTTAAGCTTGTGGCTCATACGCACAAGTTTGCTATTTTGTAAATCTAGACAAGGAATGAAATTTTCTTTCTCTCAAGCAGGCTAAATCGCCTGTTTATTTGAATCACATTTATGCAGTCATAAGCTTTTCGAATTTTAAATACCATCCATGTAAGCCGGGTTTCCACCAAACGAACATAGCACGAAACACAAACAAAAACTGTTTTTCTCAACAAAAAGAGCCATGTTTTGTAAAAAACGAACAGTTCCGAAAACATTTTTGTCGGAAAACAGTGTTTTTAGTAAACAAAACACGCTTCTCGAGTCGGTACATCAAAAGAAAACAAATTTGTTCGTGTTTTTTAGTCGGTTTGGTTGGAACACCTGAATGTCGTAGTTTTGTTCTCTGCGACATTTGTACTCTACTCATTCAACTAGTTATAAAGATTTTATCAACTGTATGCGATTTATGAAGAGTTTGTCAACACTTAAAGTAAGTACCATTTTTTATATTTAATTTGTTAAACAATTATATTGTTTTGGCATTGTTTGGCATTTAGTTACAATGTTGCACGGTTAAAAGAGTTGACTGTAAAACAGATTTATCAAAACAGTAGTTTTAATTCATTTTTTTGGCCGTGAATTCCAAAAAGCAGTGGACTAAAAATCAGTGCAGCGAACTAATTGAAATGTACCGTCAACATATTAACTTGTGGGACTCAAAAAGTATAGAATATAAGAATAAAAATAAAAAATAAGATTCACTCAAGGAAATTGGTAATACTTTTGAAACTAGCAATGATGAAATCGTGCGAAAAATCAAAAACTTGTTCAGTCAGTACAACAGGGAAAGAAGGAAGTATAAAAGCATGAAAAAGTCTGGAGCTGAACACCCGTTTGTTTCAAAATGGTTTGGATATGATGCCATGAGTTTTTTGTGTGACAAGAATAAACCGAGGAAAGGAAGGCTTAGCTTGATATAAAGTTGAAGAGCGTCATACACATCACATACACATACATCTGATATGATTCGTGATACAGAAGAATTTGAAATTTTGAATAAATATTTTAATGATTGAAAACTGTCCCCAGTGGCTAAGTACCTTAGAGTTATTGCCAGGCGATCCTTCACGGAAATTGCGTCCCGGTAATTTGTATTTTTCTTGGCGATTTTAGATTCTAACAAATTAATTAAAATTCAAAATCGGTACTTGACATTCTTGTAAAATTGTGGCAGGAAGATCTAAATTTTCCATTAATCCAACATATTCAGTGCTTAAATCAGCTAATAATTCTTCTGTGCCGTACTTAACTCTCCTTTTAATAGAGAACTGACTCAATACCTTGGATTTTTTCTGTTTTGGCCATTAATTAAAAATCAACCATAGCTAATTATAAAAAAAATCGTCGTCGGAGAAGGACATACTTGCGGGACTAAACAAAATGGGAAAAAGATAACAAACACTAGCCACAAAACTTTTGGAACAGTCTACAGGAACTGTTTGAAAAAACAAAACGGGATTGAAACCAGAACTGTTTTTTAAACTGTCCGTTTGGTGGAAACCCGGCTTAACAGGAGTTTGTCCATTGACCTATCTAAAGTCACTTTATAATCTTTTTGAAGATATTTTACTGTCCAGAACAGCCAATAATATCAAAATATAACACTCACTTTTGTGTAACAACAAAAAGTTTAAATTTTGTAGGTCTTACTGCTACTGCAAGAAATGTCAACATAACAAAAGGGAAACCAAGGTTTCAAACAGAAATGTTTAAAATGTCTTGTCCTGAACTTAAAACCTCTTTCGGGAAAATATTTTTCATTAATATTAAAACTATTTCTATTAAAGTGTCATATAGTTTCTTGGAATAACCACTAACGACGGAACTTCGTTTCATATTAAACCTGAGTGCTTACGTAGAGCGTGAAATATTGTTAGGGTAATTAGCTCTTAACTTCAAAATTAAATTCAGTTTAAAACTTAGGATTTTATTTTTATTTGTCTTATAAAAGACAAATAGATTACAAATTTCTTAGAAAACTATCTTCTTATTGTAATCAGATATAACAAGTTGTATTTAATAATCATAATTAACTTATTTTATAATCCCATTAACCCCTTATATATTTTACTATAAATAATATTATATTCATATATATATATATATATATATATATATATATATATATATATATATATATTGTATATATATGTATATATACATATACATATATATATATATATATATATATATATGTTTGTATATATATATATATATATATATATATATATATATATATATATATATATATATATATATATATATATCGCTATATCGCTTAAAGACAATGGACTTCATCCCTTCATGAGGTATTATATATACAATTTTGAAACTGATACTTCATTTCTTTCGAGAGTTATCATGCTGACAGACAGACATACTGACGAAAATGAGTGTGATTGTGATTTTTTCAAGGAAACAATATTTTTTCTTTAGCAGGGAAAGTAAAAGCGACAACACAAAATCTTTTACTAGTAGCACCCTTAGTCTTCTGAACAGCAACCCACTATACAATGATTTTTAAAGTTGGTTCACAACGTATGTTATATGTCAACGCCGAGTTCAGATGTAGTCCTAAGAACCTGACAGTCTTTCTCAGGCAAAATGATGTAATTGGATTAAATGCGGATCGATTCATGGACAGGCCAAGCTTTTATATGTAAAGAAAGGTTATTGATGTCAGCCAAAGTATTTATGTCTTTTTTTTTGTACTATACCTAGCACTCTTATAAATATTGTTACATTGAAAACATTGACTAAGTCATGCAAAAGGTTATCAATGAGCAGCTGCTAAAATATCTTGAACGATTCAACATTATTAACTATCACCAATATGGCTTTCGTAAACATAGATCAACAGGAGATCTTCTGACTTATGTAACACATGTTTGGAACAACGCAATTGAACACCTTGGAGAAACTCGAGCGGTTGCTCTTGACATATCCAAGGCATTTGACCGATGGATTCTTGGCTAAGCTACGCTCTTATGGTATGTCTGAAAAGTTCTGTTTGTGGCTCTCATGTTTCCTTAGAGAGCGTTCTTTACGAGTGGCGGTCGACGGATTTCTTTCTAACACCTTCACTATCAACGTCGGCGTGCTCTAAGACTCCATACTGTCTCCTACTCTCTTTCTCATTTACATTAACGATCTGCCGGAAAAAACCGGGAATCCAATCTACCACTTTGCAGATGCCAGTACGCTCGGACATCGGCTACTCAAGCGAATATCCGCAGACAGCAGGAGGTCGTTCAACTTAACAAAGACCTGGAAGAAATTCTACCTTGGGGGTGACAGTAACCAAGTGGAATTTACTGGTACAAAAACCCAGGCGGCAGTTTTTTCTAAAAAAGTTAACGTTGCTGAACCCGACATAGTTATGTCGGGGCACTCCATTGCACTAGAATCGTCACTCAATTTGTTGGGCGTTAATTTGGGAGCAACTATGTCCTGGCATGAACATGTTGCAGGCATAAGAAGGACAGCTTCTCAAAAGTTGGGAATATTATTTCGAACCAGAAAGCTTTACACTTCACAACAACTGTTAATTCTTTACACTAGCTCAAATTCGACCAAACATACACTGCATTTGTTGAATTCTGTTCAGAGAAGATCTGTTCGTCTTATCGGAGACCGGAACTGACCGGCGGCCTTGATTCGCTGAAACATCGAAGAACGGTTGGCGACTTGAGTCTGTTTTACAAGCTTTTTCATGAAAAGTGTTTGAAGGATGTAGCCCGCTTAATTCCTCCCAGAGCAGTGCATGTTGGAAATACACGTCACGCTGATACTTCACATCCGTATGAGGTTCAGCTTGTTACTCCGCGTACAACGCTTTTCAGGCAGTCTTTTATATAGAGAACATCATCCCTTTGGAATAATTTGCTTAGGGCTGTGTTTGCCACCGAGTACAATTTACAGCGATTCAAGAACAACGTGAGTCGCTTTTTTTCGCACACGTGCCGCTTCTGGAGCGCTTTAGGGACTTCCCTGCAGCACATGTGCTAGACCCATAAAAAACATTTGATTTCTATGAAAATAAAAACAAATTATTATGGAATTAAGTCATAGTGATAAAATCAATTTAACATTTACTCAAAATGTCTCCCTCTTGCTTTTACACAAGGCCTCAAACGATTAAGCCATTGGTCTATGGCAGCACGCACTTAATCCAACGGAAAATTGTTCGCCCTTTTGTTAAAGTTCTTTTTTAAGAGTCAAGATTGGCATGTCTTTTAGAGCAAACCATACCCTCTAAGAGGAACCATAGTTTATAATCTGAAGGATTTAGATCAGGAGTTGCAGGAGGACAATCTTCTGAGTAATAAATGAAGGCACATTTTGTTGAAACCATGCTGTGTTGTTTTAGCTTTGTGTCCTGGTGCAGAATCTTGCTGGAAGACCCAATGCTTATTTTTGGAGAGTATAGTTCAGGGGTTTCATAACGTTCTCTAAAATAGTGTCTTGATATATTTTAGCCAAAGTTTTCACACCTATTTCACAAAAATGAGTACTGGTAACCCTATCAGAGCTGACTCCCCACCAAACAATAACTGATGCTGGATGATGACCCTTTTTACTTCTGGAATAGGTTCAGACACTTCCTTAGAAGATCTGACATAAATCCTATCATTTTGCTTATTGAAAGATTGTTCCACAGTGCAAATTTTTTCGTCGGTAAACAAAATTTTTCTGTTTGTCATTAACGTATTCCTTCTCAAACTTTTAGATTTTTGCCATCATTTTTGCTTTAAATCTTCCGATAGCAAATGACCAGTGTGTCTCTTATAAGTCTTAAGTCTTCCTTAATAATACGAGATATAGAAGTTTTCGAAATTTTCATCTCACGAGATAAAATTTTGCGGAGAGGATTGCGTTCGCCTCTGTACTGTTTAAAGAATTCAAATTGTAAATATGTTTACACACAATAACCATATAACAACTGAGTAATATAACCTATAAATAATTTCACAAAAAAATTGTTAATGTTTATAAAGGGCGTACGTGAAAGTTTGTATTTGTGGGTGTACTAGGTATATTTGGCCAGATGGTATTTGTATAGAAGAAATTTAAACATTAGCTGCGTGCCGTCTGTAGGCATTTCACAAGAGCAATATTTAATTTAAGTCGGTAGGTCGGTCTTGTAAAGTATAAAAATCAAAATCCTAATATTTATTCTTTTAGCACCCCAGAAATGGTGATGCTTAGAGGCCTTCAATCAAGTAGTTCAGCAAAACCAGGGCAGAAGCTCGACCGTCGTCAAAATCCTCACCTCATCCACAACGCCAGACATAACCACTTTGGGATCATTCAAAAGTTCTCAATAAACACCGGTATTTGGTCCCCAAAAATTTTCTCGAGAATCCTGGAAACTACAGATAAAGGGTTAATCTTATATGTGCCTGATTTCAGGTTAGTTCTATGATAGTGCAAGTACAAGCCTCAAATAAGTACAAGAATTTTTAGAAAAAATGCATTTCGAATCACCATTGCCAAGAATTACCGCTAGGAAGGGCCGCATATAATAATCTCAGGAAGCTTATTTCGTCGTACTTCTATTCGTCCGCCGAGCTATAACAGAGAGGAGAGCCAAAAATGGACCTGGTTCAATTTTGGTACTTAATAATTATTATTCCTGGTTCGGAATTAACGACACATAACTCTCGAGTAATTGTATCAATTCGTAGTTTTTACGTACACGACCTTATGCAAAGGGCGAGTATATTTTTAATAGTAGCATATTACGCGAGTACGGTGATAATGTAATAGTTTTCGCTCCTTCTGTCGATCCCAGTTTGGCTAACACGTCGTTACACGATGAAATACTTGCCCGGAATACAGTCTTCTCAGCTGTCGCGGTTACACTAAAAGAAAGAAGGAAGTCACTGTAGTCAAAATCGCAATAAGATGGTTATAGGGTATAATTACTTCCTATTAAAACACGACATAACAACTTTAAAACCCATAATATTAACTATTTAAAACTTAAGAACCTATTATTTGTGAATATATAGTACTCGAAGTGGTTATTTTTATAATCACCATTCTACTTTTTATCAAAAAAATATATTTAATAATGGATGAAGGTTTTATAACACATTAAAAACTCGCAAAATCCAATTATTTTTGAAATTAGATTCCGGCGCCTTTATAACTCATGAAGGTTATTTTATTATTTAAGAGTTTTTTAATTGATGTTTTAAGCCTTATCTTATTCCTTAGAAGTTTAACCGTAATTATTGACGTTTCCTTTTTTCTGTTTTTTACTGTAGAAATGAAATATATGTCATAATTCTTTTTTGTTTTCGCTCTTAGTCATTTTAAGGGACCTACATAATAAACGGAGTTAAGAAGTTTTCCTCATGCCCCTTCTTAATTTTCTTTTTTTTTTCTAACTTTAATACACTTATTTCTAAAATGGCAGTAGGTCTTTTTGGATATGGGTAGACATATAGTTTTAAACGAATTAAATATAAACAAAAATACTTCCAAAAAAAGTTCAATTTTTAAAGTTGGATACATAAAAATTTCAATTGAAATAGATTCAAGTTATATTTACGAGGCTGGTTTGAAAAGTCCGTGCAAAGTCCGAGAGATGGCACCACCGGCGCGTATCGAGGTCATGTTTAGTTAGTAGCATCTCTTGAATGAACGCACACCAAGTTTCAGCCATATTGGTCTATTTCTTTGTGTTTGGCATTCGTGTGAATCAAGGAAGTCGAGTGATTTTCAAGAAATGGACGAAAAAGAATTTCGTGTGGTGATTAAACATTACTTTATGAAAGGCAAAACGCCTCAGGAGACTAAAGAGAAGCTTGATAAACATTATGGAGACTCTGCACCTTCGATTAGAACAGTTTATAAGTGGTTTCAAAATTTTCGGACTGGCCATATGGGCACAAGTGACACTGAACGTTCTGGGCGGCCTGTGGAGGTTACGAGTCCAGAAATCATTGATCAAATCCATGATATGGTGATGGATGACAGAAGAGTTAAGGTGCGTGAGATTGCTAGTGCTGTGGGCATCTCGACTGAACGGGTACATAATATTTTGCATAAACATTTGGACATGAGAAAGCTATCCGCAAGATGGGTGCCGCGATTGCTCACGCTTGACCAAAAACGGAATCGTGTGAAGCGTGGTCTGGATGGTTTGCAGCTGTTCCAGAAGAATCCGGAGGACTTTAAGCGTCGTTTCGTCACTGTGGATGAAACATGGATACATTACTATACTCCTCAGACCAAACAACAATCTAAACAATGGATTACCAAGGGGGAATCTGCACCAAAAAAGGCGAAGACCGTTCCTTCGGCCGGAAAGGTTATGGCAACTGTCTTTTGGGATTCGCAAGGGATAATCCTCATCGACTATCTGGAAAAGGGTAAAACTATTACAGGTGAATATTATTCATCGTTATTGGACCGTTTGAAAACCGAGCTGCAAGAAAAACGCCCGCGATTGGCCCACAAGAAAGTCCTTTTCCATCACGACAACGCACCAGCACACACCTCAGCAGTTGTGGTCGCAAAATTAATGGAAATAGGATCCCAACTCGTTTCACATCCCCCTATTCTCCAGACTTGGCTCCCTCGGACTACTATTTGTTCCCCAATTTGAAGAAATGGCTGGCGGGACAAAGATTTTATTCAAACGAGGAGGTGATTGCAGACACTAATGGATATTTTGCAGACTTGGACAAATCCTATTATTCGGAAGGGAACAACAAAGTAGAACATCGTTGGACGAAGTCTATAAGCCTAAAAGGAGACTATGTCGAAAAATAAAAAAGGTTCACCCCAAACACATAAGTAGTTTTTATTTTTGCACGGACTTTTCAAACCAGCCTCGTATCTACTAGTAATTTTGTCTACTTTGTGATTACAATATCTGAGAATTTTGTACAAATAATAAGTGGCGGCCGGTGGCTCCATGGCGTAGGGCTTGCGGTGCAGAAGTTCTCGGGTGCCAATCTCTGCAGATCGGTATACTTATTTATTAATTTATTTAAGTATATTTGGCATGGCTACGTACATAGGTAGTAGTTGTTTGAAGAAATGCAATAACGCGTAAGGTGCATTATCCGATACGCAAACCATTGTATTCAAAATTGCCAATTTATTTTGAAGACCTGGCTGAACAAAATTAAAACCAGTCCAGTTTACACACGAAAAATTCATCCAAGCAAATAAAAATGTAAATAATTTTAGACTTATTGCACTATTGTAAATAGATACTTACTTATTTAATCCTTATGCCTTTCTACCCCTTGTTAGGAGTGTAAAGCCCGTGGTGTTTCAGGTATTCTATATCTGTCTTTTCCATATTTCCTTCTAGATCCTTCAATACTGTTTAAATTGCCGATAGCCTCTTTTGTTTCTACTGTATTAGTTTCTTCTGTTTGTATGAGTTCTGTATCTTGTTCCGGTATTATGTCTCTATGTTGATTTTTGTATGCTTTTCCTTCTAATTTTTTGCATCCATTTCCTTTCCTCTCGGTTTCAGTGTTTCCTACATAGTGCATTTGTTGTTCTTCTGTCAGTTCATCCTCTTTTCCGTTTATACCTCTATTATTCCGTGTTCTCAATCTACAAACTCGATAATTATTCCCCATTTCTTTCTTCCTATCTATTTCTTTGATTATCTTCTTATTTCTATTCATTTTACTAGCCCTCCCTTCCGCATCCTTTATCTTTGCCAGGATTGTCGTTAATCTACCTATCTCTCCCCTTTTTTACAGTTTTTTGACTTGATGGTCGTAGTATTCTTTATTTGTTCTTTCAGTTTTTCTTCCTCAATGTCTCATTTATATTCTCGTCCTTGGATTACGATTTTTTGATATCCTGTTTTCACCCTTTTTCCATCCTTTCTCTCGTTCTCTGCTATATGCTTCAATTTCTTTTGAATTTCGCGTTCATCTTTTATTAAATCGTTGTTTATATTAACTCTCTTTATTAGGTTACTCAGTTTGTTTTTATTTTTCATTACAGCTTCCTTATCCCCCGTGTTTCCAAGTTCTATCTTGTATATAGTCGCTTCCATTTTTATCACATCTTTAATCTGTACTTTTGTGTCAATACTCCTCTCCATAAAAAGTTCTACACCCATTTGCAGATCTGGTTGGCTATTCGCTTCAAAACTCATTCCCGATATTACAATATTATTCCTTACGTTGTCTTTTTCCAGTCTACTTATCTTCAAATCCATACTCTAATTATCTTATTTTCCTCTTTCAATACTTCATTCTCCTTTCTTAGTTCCTTCAACTATTGTTGGTATCTCTTCTGATCTTGTTTCATATCTTTTATATCTGACATTAGCTCTCTGATCATTTCTATCAAATTGTCTATCTTATCTACTTTTTCGTTTTCCTCTCTCTGTGGTGTTTTCTTATCAGCTTTTTACTCTTCTTGAATAATCCTGGCTCCTCTTTTTCTTCGACTCTTCCTCTTTTCGAGTCTCCTGGGGTATAATCATCGCTATCCATTGTTCTCTCTCTTATACAAATTTTACGCGTGTTCCTCGTATATTCTATTTTCAAACATGGGAGAAAAAGAAAAAATTGTTGTTTATATTTCTTATCACCGTAGAATGAGCAAGGTCGTCGCTTATCGTCTCGTTAGCTTCATACAATTTCACAAGATTATTCTCATAAATCTCCAAATTTTTTACTTATTGTCTTAATCTCACACTACACTCTGCTTTATTTCTAGTCCCTCTCGTTTGCAATCGACAAAATAATTAGATAGCTCGAAACACTACCGTTAAAATGCTCGTTGAACGAGTTGACTCTTGCCGGGCGTTCGATTTACATGAACACACATCGCGATGCGAAACTCAACGAGTATTGTAAATAGATAAAGAGTGTAAATAAACGCAAGTAAATAATTTAAGAACGAATCAGTGAGAAGGAAGAATAAATGACAGACTAGTGAAAGAGAGACAGAAAAAAGAGAGCGAATACAAACAGTAACAATAGAGAGATTTTGCATCGCTTATTTTCCACATTCCTTTGTCCTTAGCGTTATCTCAAGCATGCACAGTATTAATGCGTAGGAATTGCAAGGTTAGGTTAGTATTCAGGGATTTTTTTTTCATTCGTTTCATGGTTAAGCACACCGGTTATTAGTATTTGATGGGTTAACACAAGTTTCTAATTTAAAATTTTGGCTAGCAGATTTCTATTACTCCCTTCAATATTTCCAAGGTAATACGAATGTGTGATAAATAAAAAATCACTTAAAATTAGCGTTACACACGCTGTAATGCTATTGTGCCAAAGATTTCAAAATTCCAACATAATGTGAACACTAATTAACAATAAAAGATTATCATTTCAATTTTACTGGATTTTCTTAGTGGTTCGTATACCTAAGTTGGAAAAAAATCAGGCCCTACCATAATAGCGATAAGAATAACGAACTTCAAATAACTTCTCTTATAAGTTCCTAAATGAGGGAAATCGTTATCTTTAATAAAGGATTCTCTTATTTTATTTCAATACTATGTAAGCTCCAAATGGTAGGAGCACGCTTCAAATAACGATAATAGCTGAGTCCTTATATTTATTTCTTCCCTTTACTTCTGCGCAAGCTCTAAAAGGTGGACGAATGCTTCAAATAAAGATAAATACACTACCAAAAAATAAGCAAAACCTCTCTAATATAAGGCTATTGAAACGTACCTGTAAAAATCAAGTTGGATTTTTTGTTTAATTTTTCCCAACGAAAATATAAACAACTATAAAGAAACAAAAATAAAAAACAACAAACAACAAAAGATTTTAAATTAACAACAAACAACACTATCCTGTAAAGATATCTGAAAACGATGCAATGAACGCCAAAACGGTACGAAGGCCTATCACTCGGCAAAACACCTGCCAACCGAAAGGTTCTTGTGTAAAGTACTGTAAATGAATATGTTGCTCAGTGTATTGTATTTATATCACATAAGTCAAACTTGTAAGCCTAAGTATGTTACATATGTATAAATTCGTAATTATTAGAAAAACTTTTTGAATTTGAAAGTAACTTGAAACTCCCACTAAATATATCCATAACTGTTACCTTTATCAATCACGTATTACAACAAATTAAACTATTTTTACTTGCTTAACAGGTTGACTGCCGACCACTCCGATCGGAGTGCGTCGGGTCTCTTCGCCAACGCCGTCTACTCCGATCGGAGTTCGACATGCGTTCTTACGAAACGTTTTAGTATTCCATCGGCGTTGTATATGAAACGTGTTTCTAGTGGTGGCGTTGCTTAAAAACGCAAGTTCTAACAGGTGCTTAAGTGGTTCCGCGGATTTGCTTTTGGTTTGGTTGTAATCTGCCGTACAATATGGACAATCAACCTGGGCCTTCTGGTATTAAAAAAAAGACATTGTAGTGATGAAAAAAAAGGTATATGATAAGAAAAAGAAGCTAACTGACACTGAATTATTGCAGCTATTGGAAGAAAGCGGAGGTAGTAGTGACGAACATTACGTACCAGACACAGACGATAGTGATGTAAATTCAAGCTCCGAGTCCGAAGAAGAGAATTTTATAGACCCTATTCGGCCACATCAAACACTTCCTAGCCTTGATGAGATAAAATGGAACAACAGAGGTGCGTTAAAACAAATTTTGTTCCAGAAAACCCAGGAATTATTCGTGCAAATTCCAGGACAGGGTGCACCTATCGATTTTTTCGAAATGATCATTGATGATGATTTTTTACAAACTATTGTAGAACGAACGAACTCTTACGCAGTCGAGGTTTTGCTGCGCCCAGAAACAAGTACAAAATCACGTATTACTAATTTTAAAGATCTTACTCTTGACGAACTAAAAATTTTTTTGGCCCTGTTACTTCACACTGGCACAATATCCTTGAGCCGTCTTAACGATTATTGGAAAACTGATCCGCTATTTAATCTACCTGTTTTTAGAAAATATATGTCAAGGAATAGATTTTTGCTTATCTTGAGGTGTTTGCATTTTACATCTCCAGATATGGATCCGGCAGATCGGCTAGGAAAGATTAGATTTGTGGCAGATTTTTTTAACAACAAGATGGGAGAAATTTACTATCCTGGAAGAGAGTTGTCTTTGGATGAAGCTATGGTACTTTATCGGGGTCGTCTCCAGTTTAAACAGTATATCAAGAATAAGCGTCATAAGTATGGTATGAAGTTATACATGCTGACAGAGCCTAATGGACTTATTTTGAAATTTCGTGTCTACGAAGGTGCGACAGATGTTTATGGTGGAAGCGGACATACTGAAAAGATTGTTTTACATTTATTGGAGGAAAAAGTGGGTGTGGGACATGCTGTTTATCTAGACAATTTTTACAATAGTGTTAATTTAGCTAGGAAATTACTTCAACAAAATACATACTGCACTGGTACGCTGAGAGCTGAGAGGAAAGATAATCCGAAAGAGGTAATGAGTGCAAACTTAAAACATGGTGAGAATAAATCTATGTTTTGCAATGGAGTGCATGTCGGAAAATGGCGCGATAAACGCAATGTTTAATACATTTCAACAGAATTTGGCAGCGAAATGGGCATTTTTAAAAACAAAAGAAATCAACAATCTGAAAAACCTTCCGCAATCATTGGATATAATGCTTTTATGTCCGGTATAGATAGACATGATCAAATGATGGCATATTATCCTTGCAGCCGTAAAACCATTCGGTGGCACAAAAAGTTATTCATGCATGTGCTGCAAATGAGCATGATAAACGCCTATTTTTTGTACAATAAATATTCGCGGTCTGACCAGTTACGATTATATGACTTCCGATTGGATGTCATAAGAAATTTACTAGCCAGACGACCAATTACTAATTTGCCGCAAATTTCTCCAGGCCAAATAAATGTCCACAGCATTAGCAAAGTAGAAAAAATTGTTAGTGAAAAAAAAGGAACTAAAGAAACAAAACGGGTAAGCAGAAAGGAATGCAAAGAATGCAGGAAAAATAAAATAAGAAAGCAAAACAGTGTATGAATGCAAAATGTGCCCTGGACAACCAGGTTTTTGCCTTAATTGCTTTGAGGATTACCACAAAAATGTACAAAAATGATTTAGAAATAAATGTTTTAAGTTCATGAGTTCGATTTATTATTTCTTTACTTATTTAATTGGACACTCCGATCGGAGTGTTCGGCATCTAGTAAAAATTTTCACTTGCTATGCCGATTACTTCGATCGGAGTGAAATTTTTTTTTTCTAATATTTTGAATGGCACATAAAAAAAACACATCCAAGACTCATTTTAATTCATATTTACTACAATAAAATAAAAATATTTGGAAAAATCTTACCGGCGTCAACCACAAACTCAAAAATATAGATCGGCAGTCAACCTGTTAATAGGCATGTCAAAAATTGACAATGCCTACATTTTTCTTTTGTCTTGGCAACTATGATGTTATAGCGTAAGTGTATTAAAAACAAGGGTAAAAATTGGGAAATTCAAAATAAATTGAAAACTATTGGAAATAGGTATATGACATACTTAATAAAAGTTGGAGGGTTTTGTAAAATCTATATATATATATATATATATATATATATATATATATATATATATGTATATATATATATGTATATACATATATATATATATATATATATATATATATATATATATATATATATGTATACATGTATATATATGTATACATGTATATATATGTATACATATATATACATATATATATATATATATATATATATATATATATATATATATATATATATATGTATATATAGGGTGTTATAGAATTCACTGCATATATTGGAACTGGTGAATCCTTGTAGCAAGACCGATTGCAGAAAATTCACCTTAAAAAACGGTTCTCAATAAATCAACCCTAAAGAAATAATGTCATGAATATTTTTTCCACACCCCCTGATGAACGCTGAACTCCACAATATCAAAATACGTAAATCAGACAGAAGGTCTTTTTTCGATCGCGTCAATCGGCTTTTTTCAAATAAATTGTGATATAAAAAAATGTTAAAATATTTTTCTGTCCGAAAGATTTGCGGCTTCTTTTTTATCTGCATTCTAGAGAAGATTAAAGCGTTCATGCCGCAACATCAGTACACTCTATTTTCTTTTCAGTGAATGTTTACCAATCACGGAGGTAAGGTGTCGTAAAGGCAAATATTTTTTTTTTAAAGAGGGAGAGACAGACATAGTGTTTAATAAATTTGCAGAAAGTGTAGAATATAGCAGCAAGTGAGATAGATGTCATTGGTACAAATAGTTAAGTTTTAAATTTTTCACGGACAACTTACGATATTTTATATGGAGATCCATTCCACATTTAAGGTACATTAATTTATTTATTTATTTCGTATGGATGTATATTTTACATAGCACAATTGAAGTTAAATAAAATTACCTAAATCAATTATACAAAAATGTAACCAACCAGCCAATAAGGTACCAATTGAAGGTATTTAAAAGAATCGTTTACTATTTAGGTATTTATCTTGAAAAAATCAGGGAAAAACCTATTTGAAATTCTGTTTATATTTTAACCCCAAAAAGCTGTTAAATAAAAAATAGAGGATCTCAATAATAAAGGAAAAAATCTACCCTAAACTAAATAAAAAAATTTATATTTTAAAATAATTACTTATTACTTACACAAGTTTTATATTTTAATATTATAGTAAGTAAAAATTTTAACAGGTAACTCACCAAAATCTTATTTCCTTCCTTGTAGAAAAGATATTAAAATAAATGTTGGAATGGATTGTTCCCCTTTATTTATTATAGACTAGGAAGAATTTTGTTGTCGACAAAAAATTATTACTTTATAAGCGCCGACAAGAAGAGAGATTTTATTTTGGGTTTTTGCTGTAGGGGAGGCTCGTGTATATTATATGTCTTTTGTTTATTGATTCTTCCAATATATTTTTGTTATAATTTTTATAGTATTCTGTACAGTATTTTTGGTAGTATTGAACATAGGGATTTTAAAATTTTTCTTAAGGCTGTAGCGTTAAATCCCGAAATAGACGGTTCACTATTTAAATGTGGCTGACCAATTGTTTGTTTTCATTATTGGTAATAATAGAAGCGATTTGTAAGATCGATGTGATTTCATTACTTAAGTTTGTTTGAAAGAGAGAATTTAAATTTTCAGCTGCTTTAAAGAAATGTTCAGGAAAGACGTTTTTTGTTATGGGCCAAACTCCAGCAGCTTAAAATCCATTCGCAATGGTACCAATGATAGAAGTTACTTGACGACCTGGAGTTGTCCTCAATAACTTTTCTGTTGCTTAAATAAAATAAGAGCTTATAGGTTTAAAAAAAAGACACGTCGAGTGACTGAAGGCGGTGAGAAGTTAGGCCTGGCATTAGGTAATATTAGTCTACGCTACGTTTAACGCTTCTAGGTTCTTTGAGTGCGTTGTATTTGCATCAAGCAGAAGTAACGCTTTATTTTTAGGGCTTGGCTTGACGACTCTTATAAAATGTTTCATCCATCTTACAAATAAGTTTGAGTTAATATAGCCAGTGCCTAAAATGGTGACAACACCCTCAGAAGGTGTGCCATTCCCAATTCAAGATTTTGTCTTACTCTTTTGAATATTTAATCCTAAATCTTTTAGCGTTTTTTTTCTGAACGGTGGAACACTTTCATCAAAGTTAAATATTTTTGTAGACTAAAATTTATTTTTATCTGCGATTTTTTTAAGGTGATAGTCAATTTTACCCTATTATCTCTAATTGAAAACATTTGTTAAGGAGGAATGCACTCCGGTGCTTTACCAAGGCTAAAGTCGGATTTTCATGGGCGGGTTGACTTTGTAAAAATTTGGTAAAAAGAAGTTGTGCCCCTTTTTGAATTGTTTAAAATTTGAAAAACGTATTGAATGTGCTTCTACATAGCCCCATAATACTGAAAAGGACGTATAATATAATAAATCTGAAGCTACCCCTTTAACTCCATATGCCATCAGTTTAACCCTTTATTGGTTAGACTGTAAATAATTCTATATCAAGTTTGTTCATCATCCTAACCAAAAGCCAGGGAAGCCTGGCATAATTCTGTTGAAACTATATAATAACATTAATAATAAATGTATTAACCCTCACCTCTTTTACCCCTTTCTCCAAAAGCAAAATCGCCTAGCAGCACTATATTTTTCCATTCCTACTTTAAGTATTATATATGCACGGAATTAAAAATCGATATTTTATTTCGTTTAAAAGTATCTTGGCTACAGATCGACTGACGGACCAACTGACAGACTGACATATCAATAGACTAACAGGCCGACGAAAATGGAAAACAATCTTTTTTGTGGTTATGTCTTATTGTAAATAATAACCTTGAATATCATAATTATTGACGTATTTCCTGTTATAAAGTCACAAACAACAAGGAAGACCATAAAAGATCGATTTCAAGTTCAAGTTAAGAAACATTAACATTTTATAAAATATATCACTGAACTTTAGCAACATAAGATTAGTAAAATTCAGGACTGGTTTGATGCCATGTTGAAACTGCAAATTCAAAAGGGAGTACCTGTAATTTGATATAAATCTAGGCAGAAAAATATATTCGCTTGAGTTTATAAAAGAATCTGAAAATATTTTTCTTGTTCTGGTGGTGCCTATCCGTTCCGGATGTTGGCGATCAATCGGACAATCTGAACTTTTTTTACACCTGTTCGAGACAGACTTGTCGTGGATTTATTAACCACCAATACATCATAGAGTTCTCTGTCAATTTTATTCATGATATAAACTAAATCTGACATAGGGCCTGTTAATTATAAAAAAAAACATTCAGAAATAGACCTTTTTTATTTCTTCCATCAATGTAATTTAGCATTACGTTGTAAATTATTGTTGCAAAAGCTATTATAACACTACTAAAAGATTATCAAATTTTAACACATTTTACAAATAATGTTCTTGTTTTTTTGATTGTTAAAATTTATGATTACCTATATTGTTAATAAACTACCAAATAAATATAGGATATTAAATTACTAATGTGCTTTATTAAATTCGAGGCAGATTTCCCACTAAATCTTTAATTAGACAGTTGCTTTAAACATATGTAATTAATTTGAAGTTATTACAAGTATCAACGGTGTTCAGACTAATTTTTTTAAAATTGAAAGTTACGTCGATTGGAACTTAACCTCGAACCTTCGCCTTTCTAGGCTGTCGCTATGCTAGTTGAGTTATCGAAGCTTCTCAGATCAATAAACAAGTAGAAAATATCTTTTTAAATTTTTATGTTATTATGGATATTAAAGGACTAATAATCCTGAACAAGTTTGAATTCTTTCCTCTTATTCGCCTGGTAATTATCGAATATCTCACTAGTTGCTTGACTTTAGATCATATTATTAATTTTAACAAGATTCCTTAAATAGATAGATGCCCCTGTCTTAAATGTTTACAACAACTTAAGGCCCTTAAGGGCCCTTTCTGCATCTGTCTCATTTTAGGGTTGTGGAAAGCCAGTAGCCAACAGTAAACATGACCAAAAACTGAATACCTGTGTGTTGGGGGTGAAAGGGAAGATTCTTTTTTGAAGAACGGAAAAAAAATAAATGCATACTTAAGAACACAAATAGATCAGAGTGGAAGGACAGAACGAGAAATAGAATATCAACTAACAAAAGGAAAATAAGTAATAACGACATTAAATTCACTACTTTGATCAAAGAACATAGCAAGTCAACAGAAATAACCGGTCAAGTGCAAGTTGAACTTGCGCAATTAGTGTTCCGTACGTTAATAAAATAAAAAATGTTGTTACGGAGGTATAAAATGATCAATGACTTTACAAAACACACTACAAATGAGTTTTCATTAAATTTGTTTCCAATCTTTACTAAAATCTGATGACCTTGAAATTTTTGTTTTTTTATATATCAGATAAATTATTAAAGGTAATGCACTCGTGAAAATTTTCGTTCAATCTACACTCCGTGGAGAATATTCCAGAATTTTTTCAAAATTTTTTGATAAGTACTTTTCGAGATAAGGCGGGTGGACAGCGATTTTTCGCGATTTTTTAAAAATAATACAAAGAAAAGTGCGCGCAAGTATTACATTTATATATATATATATATATATATATATATATATATATATATATATATATATATATATATATATATATATGTATAATGTATATATATGTATAATGTATATATATATATATATATATATATATATATATATATATATATACATATATATATATATATATATATATATATATATATATATATATATATATATATATATATATATATATATATATATATAATTTACTCGTGTTTTCACAAGCTTTCATTTGACACCACATTCGATTACCTAGTAAAAATTTTTTTTTTTCACTTCCGATTTCACCCCCCAAAACTAACCCCTTAAGTCAAAATTTAACTTTCAAAACTACATGGCTCTGATGAGGCCATCAATTCCTATATTATTACCAAATTTCAACTTTCTATGACAAATAGTTTCGGAGACAATCGGGTGTGACAGACGGACAGACGGACAGACGGACAGACAGACGGACAGACACCGAAGTGATCTTATAAGTGTTCCGTAAGGAACATTAAAAGGACATCTTCAATAGTATTGTTTTACGGCAAATTACTTAACGTTTAGAAGGAAAATAAATACACTGAAAATGGACTTCTGGAGACGATCAGCAAGTATATCAAGACGAGACAAAATAACAAATACCAGTGTTAGAGAAATAATGAAGATCGAGAAAACTCCAATCAAAGAGATAAAACAAAAACAATTGTGCATGTACAGAGGATGGAAAAACAAACAATACCAAAACAAACAATGTCATGAATGCCTTCGAAACGCAAAAAAATGAGGTAGACTAAAAAATACATGGTAATTAGGCATCCAAGAAGCCATATTGGAAAGAAATCAAGGGCAGGAGTTTGAAAGGACCAACATGAATGATGGCTAGGAACCAGAAGGCGTAGGTCGCTATGAATTCGAATGTATGCTGGAAGGCCAATACTTTTAACTGCAACCTTCCAGGTTGAATCTCCTTAATGCACCAGTGATACAAAATTATTGGCGATCTCAAGTGAGCTGGCCTGCTCGTATGATTTCCAAGTAAGACGCGATTAGCTGAAGAGTTGCCTCCTTCTCCAAGCACCACCTGTCATCCGAATGATCTTCTACCCCAATGCTTATTAGATACTCATTTAGGTGGCAGTATGCCGTAAGAATTTCTGTCATCGTCGTCTGGTCTTTTTTTTTTCAATTAAAACTTGGTCACGATAACATTTTATTCCTATGTCTAGTTTGTGCCTTTTTTAAAATACCACATATTATTTTGAGATGCATCTTCTAATGTAATTAGAATATTTAAAGTACAAAAAAGAGCACTGCATTGTAACATACTACTTAAAAATACTATAGTTTGTAAACTGTTGAAAGAAATATTAGTAACATCCTTGCATTGATTTAGTATTCCTTCTTGAACTCTTCTGTCCTTTTTATAGGTATAGTACAAGCGCTGCAGTGGAATCTCTAAGTTATAAGGCGGCCCGTGCACATAGATAGGGATTTGTTATCGCTGAATTATTGTTGGTTATATTGAATAGGAAACTCAGCCCTTCCGAGTAGGTATATTCCAAGGGAATAAAATATGAAATAATTCCTAAAGAAGATGGTACGAGCAGAACAGCATATGAGTGTCAGGGATTTTTATAACGTATGTTCCTAGCATATACCGCAAAGCTAACATGTTGCTGAGAGACCAAGCATTCCCTACAAACAGTTCACGGCCTAGTCAAGAAAACAAAATAAAATACGTACAAAAATATTTTTATTTTTCAACGTAATCTCCACCTAGCTCTATGCACTCTTCCACCTGCTTTCCAAAGCTTCCACACCTGTTTCAAGAAAAGATTCCTCAAGGTCTTCAAAATACTGGTTAACTGCAGCTTCGACTTCTTTATATGACGAAAATTTCTGGCCACCGAGGTGTTTTTTTAGGTTTGGAAACAGATGAAAGTCCGAAGGTGCCAGATCAGGAAAATAAGCCGGGTGGGGCTGCAATTCGAAACCACGATCACGAATTTGAACCGTAGACTCAACAGACGTGTGAACACGAGCGTTGTCCTGATGGAACAAAACTTCCTTTCTTAGTAATTCTGGGCGTTTTATTTAATTTCTTAACGTAAACCACGCGAAAGGGTGTAACAGTAAGTTGAGTTTCGCCTTTCGGAAGATAGTCCACCATAATAATCCCAAAAACTGACGCCATCACTTTTCCAGCCGATAGAATTGCCTTCGCTTTCTTTGGGGTCGGGTCACCAGATTTTTTCCACTGCTTGGATTGTTGTTTTGACTCTGGAGTATAGTGGTGAACCCAGGTTCCGTCCATTGTTAGAATTAAGAAAATCTGGTGGATCAGCCTCAAACATCCCCAAATAGTCGCTAGTAATCGTGAGTCGAATTCGTCTTTGTTCAACTGAAAGCAATCTAACGGAAACCTTAGAAATTCAGAGTTCGTTGGCAATGATGTTTTGTGTTCGTCCATACGAGATGCCTATAGTGTCTACAATCTTCCTGATAGTTATCTACGGTCTTTCAATATGAGATCACACACTTTGCCAACGTTTTCTTCAGTCGTAGACGTCGTGGGCCGGCCGGAGCGAGGGTCTTCTTCGATGCCCTCTCGTCCAAGTTTAAATTCTGCAACCCATTTTTTCACAGTTGTATATGACGTAGCAGATTCCCCTAATGTTGTTTTCATGTCATCATGGCTCTCCTTTGGTGTAAATCTTTTTTTATACAGGTAGTTGATGGCCGCATGTTGTTCAATTTTTTCCATTTTTCCAAAAACGCTGTACTTGGTCTCACTAAACTCGTTCTAACCTAAAAATCACAAATTCTACAGCAACAAAATTTTACACTGTGACGCTCAAAAAAAAGTATTAACTTATTGAGGGTACTATAATAAAAATATTATAATTATTTTTTGGTGAGGCCGGGAACTTTTCATTCCATCCTCGTAATATCCTGCATGAAATTCCAAAGACAAAAAAGCTGAGTGTGCGATGGGGTGCCGCGTTTGTTAACTACAGATCAAGAAAATGGACGGGAAATGACATTTCAGAATCGTGTTTGAAAAAGTTACAGCGGAATCTGAAGGCCTTTTGGCGTCCTTTTATGACTATAGACGAAACGCAAATCCACCATTACACCCGGGAGGCAAGATGGCATTTAAAACAGTGGGTTGAAGAATGTGAATGCGAAAAAGTTTTATCGGCGAGAAAAGTAATGGCAACTATTTTTTTGGAACTCAACAGTGATTGGTTCTTATTACACAACGTTTGAACAAACAAAATGAGCCTGCTCATACATTGACCGTTGCAATGGCAAAAGTGCACAAGTTGAGCTACGGAATAGTTCCCTACCCGCCCTATTCGAATGAAGATGTTACCTCTGCTGTAAACAAGTATTATCCGCAGTTCAAAATATTTTTTTTTTCTAAGTGAATAAAAAAATTGGAATCTTGCTGGATCAAATACGAGGATGGATTGAAAAGTTCGTAGCCTCACCAAAAAATAATTAAAATATTTTTATTATAGTACCCTCAATAAGTTCATACTTTCTTTGGTTGTCACAGTATAAAATTTTGTTGCTGTAGAAATTGTGGTTTTTAGGTTAGAACGACTTTAATGAGACCAAGTGCAGCGTTTTTGGAAAAATTGAAAAAAAAATGAACAACGTGCGTCACTAAGTACCTGTTTAAAAAAGATTAACACCAAAGGAGATCAACGATGATATGAAAACAACACTAGGGGAATCTGCTCCGTCATATACCACTGTGAAAAAATGGGTTGCAGAATTTAAACGTGGACGAGAGAGCATCGAAGATGATCCTCATTCCGGCTGGCTCACGACGTCTACGACTGAAGAAAACATAGGCAATGTGTAATCTTACATGAAAGACTGTAGATTAACTATCAAGGAGATTGCAGACACTATAGGCATCTCGTATGAACGAACATAAAACATCATTGCCAACGAACTCGGATTTTCTAAGGTTTCCGCTAGGTGGGTCCCCAGATTGCTTTCAGTTAAACAAAAACGAATTCGACTTACGATTTCTCGCGACTGTTTGGAGGTGTTTGAGGCTGATCCGCAAGATTTTCTTAACACGTTTGTGACAATGGACGAAACCTGACTTCACCACTATACTTTAAGCAGTGGAAAAAATCTGGTGAACCGACCCCAAAGAAAGCGAAGGCAATTCTGTCGGCTGAAAATTGATGGCGTTAGTTTTTTGGGATGCTAAAGTTATTATTATGGCAGACTACCTTCCGAAAGGCGAAACAATAAACTCGACTTACTATTGCACCCGTTTATGTCAAGAAATTAAAGAGAAACGCCCAGGATTACTGAGAAAGAAAATTTTGTTCCATGAGGACAACGCTCGCGTTCACATGTCTGTTGAATCTACGTCTCCAATTCGTGATTGTGGTTTCGAATTGCTGCTACACCCGATTTATTTTCCCGATTTGGCACCTTCGGACTTTCATCTGTTTCCAAACCTAAAAAAACACCTCCGTGGCCAGAAATTTTCATCAAATGAAGAAGTCGAAGCTACAGTTAACCAGTATTTTGAAGACCTTGAGGAATCTTTTTTTCAAACAGGTGTGGAAGCTTTGGAAAGCAGGTCGAAGAAGTGCATAGAGCTAGGTGGAGATCACGTCGAAAAATAAAAATATTTTTGTACGTATTTTATTTTGTTTTCTTGACTAGGCCGCGAACTTTTCAATCGATCCTCGTATATTAGGCTTAATGGAGATTACGTCGAGAAATAATTTTTTGTTTTTGCAAAAAAGGTTATTTACATTGTTTTTACAAGACTCCTCGTAAGTTACCATAAGACCACTAGTACAACTAGTGATTTAACCCTCTCAAAGGTTGTAATATATTATTACATGATTGTGTAACCTTTTTCACTTAGTAAGTTATTTATACTATGTAATGAAATAAAGGGCACGTAATATTACGTAATTCAATTTGGTCCTAAAATTAGTATACGTTCGTATAACATGCATGCACGCAATATGTGCAAAGTTAGCAGAGTGTGTATTCAGCAGTAATTTGTCCCTTGACCTATAAGTATAGATACAATTGTATTTATGTATTGAGGGGATGCAACTGGCAACTGACCTTTGACCTATTAAATAATTAATCAATAGTTGAAAAGTATCGTTTGCAGGCTAGCTTTATAAAGTGTTCTTAATCCTTTTATCTCATAAAGGGTTTAAGAGCCGATATGTCTTTTTTAACGTTAACACGGCGCGGCGTCGTATGTGGGAGACCTGCTAAGAATAAAATTTGTAACGAGACTAAAATAACTGAATTGAAAGAATACTGTAACAGAATATTGAGCCTAAGACTAATTTCAGGTACATTAATTTATTGTTAGAGTCGCTGGTACTTCCAAGAATTAGTTTGTTCATTTACAATGTTGTGTCCAGCTGTGGATGACATATGCATTGCGTATATTTAGTTTATTTTCAGAGCCCACGTGAAAATTAACAGTTGTGATGAAAAAATATCTTTTATTTCAAGTAAAAATAAGGTTATATCTCCATAAAAGGTCGCTTGTATTACCAGTTAAAATTTCCTTTTTATATTTCAATATGAAAGATGTATAAAATTTCTTGGAACTAAGATTTTCCCTGTATTGAATTGTTAAGCTTAAATAACGAGGAAAGACAGCAAAATTTTCTACTTGATTCAAATTAAGTTTAGGTTAGATTTTATTAATGTAAATGTTACTGGCAAAGTATATAATCCAGCATTCTACAGAATGCCTAAAACGTGCAGGCAATGTATAAAATATCCTTTATTTTTGCCTAGACATTCTATAAAATGCCTAACGTACATACGTCAATCTGTATAGGGTGAGTAAAAACGATAGAGTAAAGTTCATTATCTCATTTGTTTCGGGAATGACGAAAAAATGTTAAATAAAATAGTTTTAGAGAATGTTAAGATGCAGAGTTTAAAATTATTTTTGAGTATACAGGGTACTTAAAAAAAGTGTGGCCGATTTAACATATGTTTTTTTTTTAAATGGAACATCCTATTTTTCTAATTTAATTTTAAATTTTGCATAAAATTGTATAACTTTTTTATTAAAAATGTTATATACCTAAACCTAGTGGTTTTTCTAATATTTCAATTTTAAATATATATATATATATATATATATATATATATATATATATATATATATATATATATATATAATATATTATATATACTCGGCTTGCGCCTCTCTCGGCTCGTTTACGTTTTTATTCTCTTAGAGTAAATATTCTTGAGGGTACATCGCACAATCAGACTGAACGTACAAAAATTACACAAAAATATCAGTCTCATCCGAAAAAACCATAAGTTGATCTAACACAGGCCGTGAAGGATTCCGTTCCCAGCAGAGGACTTCTTTAAACTAATAGGTCGTCAATAATTTCTCAAATCGGTCAAACGAAATTATCAGTTTTCGCTAGGTTGCACCTTAACTGGTTGGAACAAGGAGTTATTTTATTTTAGTAATTTATCACTTTAATCTTACTAAGTACTGTAAAATTATTAAGTTCTTAATCTCTTTTTATTTAATTAGCATAGAAACTACCTAAAGTTTTAAGCAAATAGTAAGAAAATTTATCTTGAAAATGCAGCGGGAAAGTTATGTTTTCATTAAATCAGTTTAAGGAATTTCACTTAAGTAACTCTCGAATAAGTTTAAGTAGATCGTACGTATAATTCAAAGTTTAAGTTTTCAAGGTTCCTTAATATAGAAGAAAAGCTAGTGCATTGTTATGTCCAGTACTAGAATTAAAAATACTGAATGAATGTAACCATTTTACGAAAATAGTTTGAAAATTATATTTTGTGATAGAAACTAGAGTCATTTCAATCCGGTTCTGATGAAATTTTGTACCTAAAAAACCTAGAAGTAAAATTTCATAAAAAAAATATTGATTTTTAGTGGAGAGCGTCTAAAACTGAAAATTTCTGAAAAAGCTATTATTTCAAAAATCATCGTAAAAGGTCAACAAACATTGAAAAAAAGAATTCAAAACACAGAGAGAACAGTGGTAGAGGAGTTAGGATGGATTTAAGAAGGTATGATGTGGTACTAGACACCGCACCTTGTGGTGATTGAGATAATACCAAAGTAGCCAACCGTATGGTGGTAAACCAAAATTAATTGCGATATTGCTTAATGCAAACCACGTTTCTGTTTTGGCTGCCTAGTAAGTCAAATTATAGGATTTAAAACATAAAAGTCTGTAAAATAGTTATTTTTGTATCTAGTGCGAGAAATACTACTTTGAAGGTCGAGAATGAAAGTCATTATTGGAGAAGATTCTTTGGGCGAGTTGCAAAAAATATTTTCTCTACAATTATTCTGTTTTAATATGATTATTATAAGAAATAGTTGATTAATTGCCAAAAGAGCTAAATTTTTATTTTAAATCAAGACAATTTATGGTCCTAACTATGGAAACAGTGGATGTTTAAATACATAGTTGGACAATAAGATTCTAAAGTGCCAAATATTTCTGATTGTTAAATAATTGAAATTGCTGAGAGTAATTATGCTTTTATCAATACACTATCAAGAATAGTAAATACAGTCAATTCGGCCATTTAAAATCTTTTACCGGATAACTCCAGCCGGCAATATTAAAATACAGATCAGCAATTCAAAGGATAATGCAAAAGTCTGAGAATGTTTTATTGGCATATTTTATGGTATAGTTCAAGTAACTTAACACTATGATCAATATATTTCATGCTTAAATCACCACTTGAATGTTGAAAAGTTTACCAAATTGGCCCCACAAAATGTCAATTGAACACCGCGTTAAGGAGTCTAAGATATTAACACGACAGCAAATTAATCAGTTTATAACAGAGGCAGATAATGAAATTTTATTAATGATTAAAGTAAATTCTCAATCATTATGTTACTAAAAGTATATTGTCGAAAATTTTCAATGTTCTAGTTTGTTTTAATTATAGGTATTGGCGAAGTGAAGAACTCAGTAGAAAGATTGTCGAGCCCTGTTTTAATTGTGGAAGTTTCTAGTCCAAAACCTAACATTCAATGTATTTGTCGGTTTCAAAATTAGATTATATTGAACTGGATCGATAATACGCAGTTCCTCGTCCACACCATCCAAATAGCGGACGTTTATTAGTGTTCCGTACCAAAATTGCAAAATGAAACACTTATGGAATCACTTTGGTATCTGTCTGTCACAGCTGATTTTCTGCGAAACTACTTGACATAAGAAATTGAAAAATATAGGAACCAATGGCCCCATCACAGCCGTGCAGTTTTGAAAGTTAAAATCGGAAGTGAAACAAAAAATCATCAAGTCGGATGTCAAATGAAAGTTTGTGCAAGTTTAAAAATTTACATAATGTACTATAACACTCGCGTAAACCATTATTTAATACATTTAATTACATACATAATTTCCAAAAATCGCTGTTCCCTCACCCCATCTCTAACAGTACTAATCAAAAAATTTCCAGAAAATTCTGGAATATTCTCCATAAGGTCTAGATTGAATAAAAATTATCACGAGTGTATTAATAATTTATCTGGTATATAAAAATAATTTTTAAATTTTTTAATATATGTTTCGTACTTGTATACAAGTCTCCATTTTGTTTAAAAATAACCGACCAAGTGCAAGTCGGACTTGTGCAATTACTGTTTCGTACGTTGATTGCTTTTGAAATAAAAATTTTTGTTACGGAGGTATAAAATACTCAATGACTTCACAAGACACATCCAAATGAGTTTTCAGCAAAGTTTGTTTTCGATCTTTGTTAAAAACTGATGACCTTGATTTTTTTTTTATTATTTATTTTATTTTATTATTATTATTAATTGGTAATGCACTCGTGAAAATTTTCGTTCAATTCACCTTGCGGAGAATACTCCAGAATTTTTTCAAAATTTTTTGATCAGTACTTTTCAAGATAAGGGAGAGGGGCAGGGATTTTTGGCAATTTTTTAATAATAATGCAAAGAAAGGTGTGCGCCAGTATTACATTATATATATTTTTGAACTCCCTACTCGACAACCGGGTAAAAAAAAATCACTTGTGATTTCAGCCTATTTAAGTTAAAATTTAATTTTCAAAACTAACGGCTCATCAATTCCTATATTAGAGCCAAATTTCAACTTTCTATGGGTAATAGTTTCGGAGAAAATCGGATGTGACAGACGGAGAGACACCGAAGTGATCTTATAACTGTTTGTACGGAACACTAAAAATATTATGCACTGTGTAAATAAAAGTATAAATACACATGCACAGTAGGGATCTAAAATAATTATGGTAGGAGATTTTAACATAAATTTTTGGAGTATGAAATACTCTATACACCCATTTGAATAGCATTGGGCTAATACAAGTAATAAAACATATTAGTTCTACTACTGACAAAACCTTAATAGACAATATGTTTTTCAATTTTCCTAATGATATAGAAGTTAACCTTGTAGAAAGTTGTTCAACCATCATAAACAAATTTGTGGCCGAAACTTAAATATTCATTTTTAAAAACCCATTTAGGGTATGTTTTGTGAAGTCGCTGATCACTTTATACCTCCATAATAAAAATCTTTATTTTAAGAGCAATCGCGGGACGGAACACTAATTGCACAAGTCCGATTTGCACTGTCCGGTTTTTTTAAAATATCAAAAAAAAAATGCGTAAACTAAGTTGTTGAAATTAATTAGACCATATTAAAATACTTGAAGTTAACGAATTCTGAATGCCGTATAGATAACTGCTTTCGGAGAAGTCAGCCACACTCTTTACTAAAGAAAGGGGCGATATATCTGATTTAATACGTAGGATAGAATTTTTTGACTGTTGCGGAAAGATATATGGAGGATTCAATCAATAACAAAAAGGAAATTTCAAATAAAATTCTAAACGATCTTAGGCTGTTTTAATAAGTTCAGGAATAAATATTGCTTGTAGTGTTGTACAATTAATGCCAGTATATTTAGTCCATCAAGGTTCCCATTTTTTTAATACCTCAGAGAGCACAGATTACCTCTTCTATTTGACGAACATTTTTTTCCTCCAAGCCAATTTTTAAGGTTCGGAAATAAAAAAAACTCACAGGGGGACAACAATGTCAATTTTTTTTTTAATTGTCAATAGTGTCTTAATTTAATAAGCTACTTTGAAAAGAAGCAAAGAAAATCTACCAAAGACAGTAATGAATCCGAAGTCCATCCAGAAACAAGTATCGGAAGCTTAAAATTTAAGTATTAGAACCATACAAAGGATTGTTAATGAAGATCGTAACTGTATAACAGATCGTAACTGTATAACAGATCGTAACTGTATAACCGCGAAAAAATGTGAAAAGAGGAAAAAGAAAGGGCCAGAAAATAAGGATTTAAGCGAATTCGTGAAAATGGACGTGAGAAATTTGATTTACGACATGTATAAATTACGACTTTAAAAGATACTTTACCGGATAGAAAGATTTTAGAAATTGGACTAAAGTTTATGTCAAAATTAATGAAACATTTGAGATTTCGATTTAAAAAAGTTTGCAACCGAGGATATTATTGCCAGTCAACGAATAACATTTTTAAGGAAGTATGTTGAAAATTTAATTTCACAGTTTGTGGGAAGTGGGTCCAAATCCTGGCAAGATAATTCAGCTAAAACAGTAAAAAGGAAGAAGCGGTACAGTATTTTGCATGCTGGTTCATACACCGGATTTGTACCTGGGGCCAGTTTAATATTTTCAACTACATCGAAAAGCGCCGATTACCACGACAGCATGAATAATGAAACATTCGAAAAGTGGCTAAAAGAAATGCATATTCCAAATTTAGATCAACCCTCATTAATCGTTTTGAACAATGCTTCATATCATTTTGAATAAACAACCAAATTCATCGTGGAAAAATATGAAATATTTCAATGGCTAGTAGAGCAAAATCAAAACTCTTCTTCAAATTTATTAAAAACAGAATTACTCTTAATGGCAAAGACTTTTAGAAAACCTAAAATATACGCAGTTGAGAAATTTTAAGGGAACAGGGTCATGAGGTTTTACGTTTACCACCTTACAATTGCCAATTTAATGCCATAGAATTACTATGGGCAGGCGCAAAAAATTATGAAAAGCGTATTACTGAAGGACCTATATCTCATGAACCTGAAATGGTAGACCATAGACCATATCACCAAAGAGTACTGAAAAAAAGTAGTAGAGCATACAGAAAAAATAATTTTGGAATGATGAGATAGAAAAAAAGTTTTAGATGTCCAAGTAAACCCTGTAGTAATCTTAGTATCTAAAGATGACAGCGATACTTCTGATGACTCAGATAATGAATTTGAACGTTATTAATTTTAATTTTTTTAATTTAATTTTTTTTTTAATGTAGCATTATCGATGCTTTTTGCATGAACAATCGTTTGTTTAGTTTTTCTGTTTAAATTTAATACTCCTGATATATTCTTTCTGGGTGGACTTCGGATTTATTAAGTTACCGCCTTCTAAAGTTATTCTTTGCTCCTCTTTTGAAGTAAGTTTGTTACCTACATACCTATATGTAATAAATGCATTAGTTGTGTTTAGTTTGCACACACAGCGCGCAGCGTGTGTTTCATAAAAATTTTTTGCTTGTTAAATAAATAAAAATAAAATAGAATAATTTATTTTTTTTTATGTAGAGTGTCCTAAAAATATGTAATAATCCAATTCGACGTAAAAAAACCGTAAATTGACAGAAGGGGTGGGGATAAAACATCACAATAAAGATTTTCTTAGAAAAAAAAAATATTGTTTCTAACGAGCCTGTAAAAGTGATTTAAAATGTGGTTAACTGCTTTAATAAGTAAGCAGTAAACATAAACTTTTGGCCAATTTTTGTTCAAATTAAAATTAAAACTATATACTAAATCGATTTAAAAAATGACGTGCATACCCTTTTTGATTAATAGAATCGATTATCGATTCTGAAAAAAAGAAGTACCCCATTTCATTTAAAATTTTGAAAGTGACCCCCTTCCTTCAGAAGGGTGAGGGTGTCGTGAAAAAAAAATCATCATCCCTTTCCTCAAATAAGTATGCTAAATGATAGATTAATCTGCTATAAACTATTGATATAAGTATTCAGAAGTTTACCAGATAAGGTATGTGTACAGTGTAATCTTTTATTTGACGTGAATTACCCTATAGGTATGTTATACATAATAAAATAATTCGATATGTAGGAAGTAGGATTCAAGCCATCCCTTCCGCAACCTTTTAGACAATCGCCTTAAAAATTCTTGTCAAAATATTTTATGAAACATGTCATTAAGAACAAACTTCCGATTTCTGTTTTCTAAACAGGTTTCATACTTTTCTCTTTCAGGATACACAATCGAGTATATAATATTCCTAGGTAGGTATACTTTAGTAGATGATCGTTTTTTATATTTATGTACGTTCCCTTTCCTTCTGTTTAAAATACATCGTTCATTCTAATTTTAATCCTTATCTAACTTTGATCAAAAAAAGCTTTGTACTCATTTATCTTGTTTTGATGTTTTTTTAAATTTGGTGTGAAGTATTGCCAATTTTAAAACTTAACCTGTTGTTAACTATATTTTATTGAATGCTGAACGCAACCCTTTATGGGCAATTCTTTAAATTTTAAACATACAATATCAAATTTGACAACTGGTAAACTAAATTTGACAAATGCCAAATTTTCTTGGCACGCATTTTGGAGAACTCTGCTTTTCTCGATTTAATTCAGAAAATGAAATGACGTCTGACCCGACTTTATACCATACGGGTCGACTAATTTCACGTATAAGAGCCATAAAAAAAAAAATTTTAGGCAAATCGAAAATATGAAGACTTTTTCTTCTCAAATCCGTTTGGTTTGTAAAAGAATAACTCATACATTAAAGGTTTTTTTGGGATAAAGGGTATAGTTTTATCAGCAACATGATTATTACTTCTAGTTAAGTATAATTTACTTTTTATGTAGGCAGATCTACGTCCGCACAAACTAAAACACCTAACAAGAAACGGTTGTTTTTTCTAAGGGATTTTAGGGATGGACCTAACACAATTTATAGCCTATTTCTTTACCGAAAAAATCTCCAAAGGATAAAGCTAAAGTGTTTTTAGGGACCGTGTAGTATAAAAAAGAGAAAGTTCTACAAGATTTACTTTCCATTTTGCAAGTTAAAGATACTTCCAAATTCAACAATATTGATTTTTTATTTTCGCACGGAATATGATTGAAATTTTATTAGCAACGGATTCAAATAGCATCGTTCGACTATCAGTAAAGTAATAATTTCGTTGCTTTTGTTCAAACTGGAACCAACGGGCACAAATTTAATCTGCGTTTACAAATGTAGGTTTTTTTCTTTCTTCGCTAACGAATCAATTCTTTACGTTTCAAGGTTCTTAGATCACGAAAATTATGATTTTCCAATTTACGTGGGTTTATCAGTCTATCTGTTAGAGTGTTTTTTAAGTTATCAATCTAGCCATAAAAATTATGTCATAGAAAAAATTGCTTGGTTATCAAATTACTGTGACTGTTCTAATAGATCAACCATCTCTCTAGTTGTTCATTCTATCTATAATCATTAAAAAAGTCGAGCGCCGCAAAGGGCAGACGCCGCGACTTGTGTAAAATGAACTTTTCCATTTTTTATGAAAATTCGGTAAAAAATATTCATCTCATTTATGTACGATTGCATTTTCTAGTGCTGATGGTATGTGGTATCGAGCTTACAAAGCAGTAAGAACAACTTGGAATTCATGAGAATATCTGCCAGTTCTTGCTCTTTTATTGAAATATTCATGTTGGTTTTATCTTATTTATTTATTTATTTTATTCAAATATTTGTATGGGTCATTCTCACATATTGCAAAAAAAATGTCTCAAGTAGGTAAGAGTCCTCGTTTTTATTCGACTGTCAGAAGTACTTTATGCAGTAGTAAAGATTTTGGTCTACTCTTTAAATCTGAGTAAACTTTTATCATATCCCTGAATTAATTTAAGGTGTTAGGTTTGGTCTTCGGTACATTAGGGTACGTTACATTTGGTGTTCCTGGTTTAAAAGGTTTAAGTTTAGGAAACGTTCATCTGACCATTTTTCCTCTTTGCATAGGGTTATAAAAGGTTTGATGTTCTTGGTGTAAATGGTTAAAACCTATCTTTATTGAAAAATGGGTTTAAATTATGGCCAATAACCAGATATTCGCATAGACAGATCGATAGAGGAATCAAAAATGAAGATTATAAAAAAAAATATATTGAGATTCCTTGAAAATTGCCTGACTCATTTTATTGCTTTAAATAGTGTTTTTGAGAAAAAGATATATTACTAAATTAGTAAAAATCATGATAAATAATTCAAAATCCGCCCAGACAGATCGATAGCAAAATAAATAACCGGTCAAGTGCAAGTTGAACTTGCACAATTAGTGTTCCGTACGTTGATTGCTTTTAAATTAAAAAAAAATTTTGTCGCAGAGGTATAAAATGATCAGTGACTTCACAAAAATACACCCCAAATGAGTTTTCAACAAAGTTTGTTTCCAATCTTTACTGAAATCTGATGACCCTGAAATTTTTGTTTTTTTATATACCATATAAATTATTAAAGGTAATGCACTCGTGATAATTTTCGTTCAATCTACACCCCGTGGAGAATATTCCAGAATTCTTTCGAAATTTTTTTGATAGGTACTTTTCGAGATAAGGCCCGGACAGCGATTTTTCGCGAATTTTTAAAATAATACAAAGAAAAGTGCGCGCAAGTATAATATTATATATATATTTTTTTACTCGCGTTTTCACAAGCTTTCATTTGACATCACACTCGATGACCTAGTAAAAAAAAATTTTTTTTCACTTCCGATTTCACCCCTCAAAACGAACCCCTTAAGTCAAAATTTAATTCTCAAAACTACATGGCTCTGATGAGGCCATCAATTCCTATATTATTACCACATTTCACCTTTCTATGTCAAATAGTTTCGGAGAAAATCGGGTGTGACAGACAGACAGACAGACAGACAGATAGACACCGAAGTGATCTTATAAGTGTTTCCGTACGGAACACTAAAAACGAGGATTATAAAAAAAAATGATTGAGATTATTTGAAAATTACGTGACTAAGACTCAGTTTATTGCCTAAAAAGTTGTTTTTCGGAAAAAAGCAATATATATTGATAAATTAACAAAAATTACGGCAAATAATCAAAAACCCGCCCAGGCAGGTCGATTAAATTATCAAAAATGAAGTTTATACAACAAAATTATTGAGATTCCTTGAAAATGGCGAGACTGAGGCTCATTTTATTGCCTAAAAAGGTGTTTCTTAGGCAACAATGCATCTATATCTATAATCTCTCTGTTGATCTGTCTGCCTGTCCGTTAGTGCGCTTATCATTCGAGAACCACTTATCCCATTGATATGCTTTTTTTTAAAACATACATATGTTCTCTGTCCAGGTTATAGGCTATATTTTATTGCGATAGGTAACATAAGGAATAAGTAGTGACGAAAATAGTGAATCAAGTCGAAAAAAGTTTACCGCTAGCGCGTTCTCTTGCAATTCACGGCCTAAACCATTAAATATGGAACAATATCATCTAGTAAAGAATATAATATATATAAAATGCAACGTCTCCCTGTCTGTCTGTCTGTATATTGATACATTAGTAAAAATCATGGTAAATAATCAAAAATCCGCTTAGACAGATCGACAGAGAAATCACGAACGAAGATTTTAAAAAAGGTAGTGAGATTCCTTGAAAATTGTGACCAAAAAATTAATTTGGGTAAAAAATTAAGTATTGTCGCTATAGTGCGCCGCCCAGACCGGACCCAGCTTTAGGACCCAAAAAACGTCGATCCAAAAATGTCTTTTAACCATATAAAATTAATAAATTTAGTTTGTGCTTGATAAAATAAGAGAGAACCTGCGAAAGGTAGACGCCGCCAATTCCGGAGGACGACGCTGTCGTTTTCCGAATTTTATCAAGAGCAAACTAAATTTATTGATTTTGGAAGTTAAATGACAGTCAATTTTTGGGTCGACATTTTTTGGATCCTAAAGCTGGGTCCCGTCTGGGCGGCGTCTGCCCTTTGGGGCGGTCGACTTTTTTTATTCTCAACAAATGTTATGGTATTTAAGTAGTTAAACGACAGTCCATTTTTGAATGTAGCATTTTGGGCCTTATTTGGGCATTCCAGGGCACGGAGGCCACAAATTAAACGTTAAAAGCTTTTATTCGAATCGCCGAATATAATGAACAACTAGGTAGACGGTAAGTCGACAGATCAAAATTTCGGGTCGTCTTCTTGGTCTGTAAGTACTTTGACGAAATTTTGTGTCTAAATGAATTAAGGGCCAATTGGGACCAGAACTGAGGAAACCATCAAGCCTGTTGAGGATTTGCTGCTGTCAGATCAATACATAGAGAGTCTAGTGCTTGCTAAAGAAGCTGAAATAGCTGAAACTACAGTTTTCAAGATTGTTCAAGAAGGGTTAGGGGTGAAACTCCTCATATCAGAGAAGAAACTAACTAGGAAATATTTCGTCAAAAATATTTAGCCGTCTTAGAGGACGTCGAACGTCATTTTTCGGAAATTGTTATCGGCGACGAGACATGGTGGCTTTAATGGGATTTTTCCACGAAGTAGGAGTCGATGCAATGAGTTCAAGGCGACTCTTCACCTATAAAGAAAGCGACAACTCAGTCATATTTCGAAAAGTTGATGGCGACTATCTCTGGGAATGTCGTTTATTGAATATATGGAAAAAAGGTCCACAATTAATAGATAGGCTAACGGAAGAACGTTTTAGCAAATGAAACATACCAGAGAACCAAAACTTGCTCTTGCGTGACAACCGTACGGTTCCCAAGATTCACGCAGTTCAAGCTATTACCGAAAGATGTGAATTGACTGAGTTACAACATACTGCGATATCTTTTTTTCCAACTTCAAATTCAATAGCAGAAAATATTCCTCAGATGATAAGTTGAAAGCAGCAGTAAACGATATCTTTTGGAATTGAAAGGAATAACTCAATAAATTTCAGTATAACTGTATCCCATCAAAAACATAATATTTTAAAAAACGGCAAGTCTCGCAAAGCTGTCCTTGCACCACAAAAAGTTGTGGGATCTCATGTAAAACAAAGTCAATTATTTTAGTTAGTATCTATGGAAGCACCTATTCAATAACTTTGTCATAAATTGTTATCTAATTATTTACCTACCAACATTTATAGTGACCGTATCAATATTAGACATCTTTATTTCTATAATAAATATAATGACTTGGCAATGGCATGGCAACATAATCTCATAAGAATAATCTACTATTGCGATTGTTAAGTAAGTCTAAACAATGCACTTAAAAATAAAGTATTTTAAACAGTAGATTATTCTTATGCGATTATGTTGCCGTGCGATTGCCAAGTCATTATATTTATTATAGAAATAAAGATGTCTAATATTGATACGGTCACCATAAATGTTGGTAGATGACTAAATAGATAACAATTTATGACAAAGTTGTTGAATAGGTGCTTCCATAGATACTAACTAAATAAACTGACTTGGTTTTACAAGAGATCTTACAACTTTTTATGGTGGAAGGACTGCGTTGCGAGACTTGGCATTTTTTACCTTTTATGTTTTTGATGGGATCTCATTTCTTTTTGTAGGTAGTCCCCTTTTTTTTTCTTCTCGGGTAATATTTCTTGTACGTCAGCTATGGATTTTCTTAAAGCCCACTCCCTGTCTCTATTGGTTTTTCTCAAAGGTTATGATGTAATAATTTTTGACAAGTCTTTTTTTTTTTTTATGGGTCTAGCACACGTGCTGCAGGGAAGTCCCTAAAGCGCTGTAGGAGCGGCACGAGTGCGGAAAAAGTGATTCACGTTGTTCTTGAATCGCTGTAACTTGTACTCGGTGGGAAACACAGCGCTGGGCAAAGGCAAATTATTCCAAAGGGATGACGTTCTCCATATAAAAGATTGCTTGAAAAGCGTTGTACGCGGAGTAACAAGCTGAACCTCATACGGATGCGAAGCACCAGCGCGACGTGTATTTCTAACATGCACCGCTTTGGGAGGAATTAAGCGAGCTACATCCTTCGAACACTTTCCATGAAAATACTTGTAGAACAGACTCAAGTCGCCAACCGTTCTTCGATGTTCCAGCGAATCAAGGCCGCCGGTCAATTCCGGGTCCCCAATCAGACGGACCGCTCTTCTCTGAACAGAATCCAACAAATGCAGTGTATGTTTGGGAGCGGAGCCCCAAACGTGGGAGCAGTATTCCATAGTTGGTCGAATTTGGGCTTTGTAAAGAATTAACAGTTGTTGTGGGGTGTAAAGCTTTCTGGTTCTAAATAATATTCCCAACTTTTGAGAAGCTCTCCTTGCTATGCCTGCAACATGTTCATGCCAAGACATATTTGCTCCCAAACTAACCCCCAACAAATTGAGCGACGATGCTAGGGGAATGGAGTGCCCCGACATAATTATGTCGGGTTCAGCAACGTTAACTTTTTTAGAAAAAACTGCCGCCTGGGTTTTTGTAGCGTTAAATTCCACTTGGTTACTATCACCCCAAGATAGAATTTCTTTCAGGTCTTTGTTAAGTTGAACGACCTCCTTCTGTCTGCGGATATTCGCCTGAGCCGCCGATGTCCGAGCGTTCAAGGTGAATGAAGAGACAAGCGTACTGTCATCTGCAAAGCTATAGATTGGATTCCCGGTCTTTTCCAGCAGATCGTTAATGTAAATGAGAAAGAGAGTAGGAGACAGTATGGAGCCCTGGGGCACACCGGCGTTGATAGTGAGGGTGTTAGAAAGAAATCCGTTGACTGCCACTCGTAAAGAAACGCTCTCTGAGGAAACATGAGAGCCACAAACAGAACCTTTCAGACATACCATAAGAGCGTAACTTAGCCAACAGTCCATCGTGCCAAACACGGTCGAATGCCTTGGATATGTCAAGAGCAACCGCTCGAGATTCTCCAAAGTGTTCAATTGCGTTGTTCCAAACATGTGTTACATAAGTCAGAAGATCTCCTGTTGATCTATGTTTACGAAAACCATATTGGTGATCGCTAATAATATTGAATCGTTCAAGATATTTTAGAAGATGCTCATTGATAACCTTTTCCATGACTTTCGATATTATTGAAAGCAGTGCAACTGGTCGGTAGTTATTTGGCAAGGTCTTCTTACCTTTTTTGGTATCAGCTAAACCGTGGCACATTTCCAGCAGGACGGAAATATTCCCTTTCTGTAGGATAGGTTAAAAAGTTTACAGAAAACTGGTGTTAGTTCCCTTGCACAGTTTTTGAGAACTATGGCAGGTATTCCGTCAGCGCCAGAAGCCTTCTTGGTGTCTAGCTTCATTAAAATACGCTTTATGATGCGCTGTCTGAAGACAACATCGGGCATCCTTGACTGCAATATGGGAATAGTAGGTGGTGTTTTTCCTTGGAAATCGACAGTAGAATGTGAAGTAAAGAGTTCAGCCAACAAGTTCGCTCTCTCAACAGGTGTGGTTGCAATGGAATTATCTGGCCGTGTGAGTGGTGGTATGGTGGATTTGGTAAAATTTTGACTAACTGCCTTAGCGACTGCCCAAAAGGACCTGGAATTGTTGGGACAAGCGAGAAGTTTGTTTCTAATTCGTTAATTGTGTGCCTCCTTGGTTTCGTCGATAATTCCCTTGCATCTGTTCCGGGCATGAACAAAGATGTTACGATTTACGGTGTTAGGATTTTCACTCCATTGTCAGTAGGCAATATGTTTAGAAGCAACAGCTTCTTTGCATTTTCGGTCGAACCAAGGCTTGCCGTTGGAGGAGCGTTTTTTTTCTTCGAAAAAGGGATGTAAGCTTCCATACCAGCCAAAATAACATCGGAGACCTCCCTGGCGCAGTCAGATGGGTTATCGGATCGAAAACAAACGTCCATCCAAGGGAAAGTTCGAAAGTATTCCATGAGATCTTCCCATTTAGCAGATTTGTAGTGCCAAATCTTGCGCGGCCTAGGCGCCTCTCTGTCACTGATTGGCAGGATACTCGATGTCGAAAGCAGTTTGTGGTCGGAAGAACCTAACGGCGGATTTACGGTGACCGTGTAAATCTCCGGATTGGTAGTTAAAAAACAGATCAAGAAGACTGGCGAACTCCCCGTCTCGATCAGGGATCCGTGTTGGTTCGTCAATAAGCTGTGTTAAGCCATAACTGATTGAGAATGATTCAGCTTCACGACCTTGTTCGTCGGTAGTATTTGAATATTTAAGCCAGTTGATATTGTGGACATTAAAGTCGCCCAGGATGGCAATCTCGGCACTTGGATAGTTACTTTGTAAATGATCGATGGTGTCTGCAAGAGAAGCGAAAAGTGTTTGAAAATTGGTATCACTTGGTGGTCGATACAGGATACAGATGAACCTTGTGGTTTGTTGAGTCGTTATTTTTAACCACATAACATCAAAGTTTGGGGGCTCCAGAGCTTCTTCTCGTTGACAAGAGAGGTCGCTTCTGACAAAAAGACAGATTCCAAAGTTACGCCTAAATCGGGAATAGAAGTCGTCTGACTGGACGATCAGTGCTTCTAAATCGATTATATTCAAGGATTGCGGACTCATGAGCTTTAATACTACCAAAGTCAACATTAATTAGATGTAATCCACACAGACTTGTTACTCTCGAAAGTGCCATGTATGCTTGACCGCATGTGAACACTGGAGAACCGATGGCCATCCGTGCACTGTTTAGACTTAGCCCCTGACTTTTGTGTATGGTAATAGCATAGGCTGTACATATTGGAAACTATTCGCGATGAACATAAGCTCTATTAATAATTTTAAATTAATTTTGACTGAACCGAGCTCGTAAAACATGTTCATTATTAAATGTAATATGTATTTTTTTTTTTCTATTTTATCTGTATTTTCAGGATCAACCTTTACTCCTTGTACTATACCGACAGAACCGTTGACTAAGCCAAGACTCACGTCAATATTTCGTCTAAACATGACCTTTGCTCCTATTTTAATAATTATATTTTCTTCTAGCCCTGCTGTTATGGAAGCATCATCTTCATTCTTTTTTAAAAATAAAATATACTTAAAGTATTTCACTTAACAATATTTTATTTATACGAAGTAGGTAAGTATTATTAAACGAATATATTTGATAAATGAAAAATATTATTAAATATAATATATTAATTAATAAATTATTAATAATTATAGATTTTTTAGTGGCTAATTAATTTTATACGACGTATTATTTACTGGGACTCACGGTTGACCTTGCGTTATGCCATGTATGGCTGAGAGCTGCGCGCTCTCCGCGCTCTATCTTAAGAACAGTTAAGTGTATAAAAAAAATGTTTAGAACAAAATTTGTAGAGAATTTTATGTTCTACAATTTCCATAATAAATACAAATATCATTGAAACCATAGGAAGCGAGATATTTGCGAAAACCCGATTTTCGTGACCTTTGACCTTCAATACCTTAAGACGCGGACACGAGATTTATAAGACTTTTGAGACAATTTTTAGAATGCCAAAATAAAGGTTTATACAAGTTGACAGCTTATTATCTCTCATTCCGAGGTTGACCCTCTTTTCTAGTTGAAGTGACTGTAAAATACAATTTAGAAAACGGGACAGAAATTTCGGAATGTTTCAGTTTTTCCTTCCTTTATAGGCTAAACACTAACTAAATTCAAAATTTGAAGTTTGTGTGTCTGCTAGAAGTACCTTAGAATTTTGATGACCGGTGAGTGTCAGTGACAAAATTAAAGAACTTTGACTGGCGATAGGTCGTAAACTATAAGGTATAAATAGTAAGTAATTTAGGAATAATGCTAGTATAGTATGTCCTCTTGGTCACTGAAAATTCAGTCTTCTAGCTTTATCCACAACGAAGTTACAGGCGGCCGAAAGTGTCGTGAGTGGCTTCGAGAAAAGGATGGTACGGCTGTGCTTTCTGCTTGACTTGGCGGGGGCACTGCCGTGCCCCCAGATTAGTATGGATTTATGTAGAGTAATATACATTTTTTAAGCTTTGCAAGTTTTTCTTCATAGCTAAGTAGATAAGAAATTAAGTTATTAGGGCAAAAAACTTAAATTAAGTATTTATTTTACAACCGATATTTGCGGGAATATTCTAGATAAGTGACTATAACAAGTTTGTTTTCTCATAAATTTTTACCATTAATTTCAGTTTCATAAAATATCTTCAAGCACTTTTATGCTTCGTAAAACATAATTTTTGTTTACTACAAAGTTGCGTAATTCCGGGCCTTAATTTTAAATTAAATTTTTTTATGAGACATTAATTTTGCTTGTACAAGGATTAAAAAAGCTTAACATTTTTAAATTATTGCCCTTAATATTAAAAAGGGACAAATACCCTAATGAATCTTATAATTAGAATTAAAGCCCTACAGGAATTCCTTTCCTTCTAAAACTGATAATTAAAAAAATGAATTTTCGGATATTTTTACTTCCCTCGCTAAAAGAAGTATTGTATTCGTCAAAAATCCGCAACTTGAGATTTTTATATATTTTTTTCTATTTCTGGGATCAGGAAAAACATTGTTCTGTTGTGGTCTAATATATACGGTAACTCTAGAGCAAAATGAGACTGATTTTAAATTTTGTAAACATACTATATAACAATTGAAGTAGAAAAGAAACTTACTATTTTTGGGAGATATCACATTAAGGGAAAGAAGTGAAATTGATGAGAACTGATAAATATTTTATAGTTTTAATAGTTTTATGAGACTACCTTGCGATTTTGGAATTTCTGGCACAATGACACTACACAACACTTATCAACACTACACCAAACACTTCACTTTTGCACTGAATGTGTATTTCGTTAACCATGTTAGCATCGTTATGAGTATGATTGCCATAAGATTCAAAATTAGACTATAGCCTAAAAGTATTATATTAACGGGAATTTAGTCTACAACACTGGCCAAAGTTGAATAAATTAAAAATAGGTATATGACATACTTGATAAAAGTTGTAAAATCCACCAGAAAAAATAATAATATACAGGGTGTGCCATTTAAAAAATTTGAGATTTTTCAATTTAAAATAGTCGAAATGCATATATTTATTTTGGACACCCTGTAGCACCTAACGCAAATTTCTTTACATATATCTTTTTTTCATCTCTATAAAACGCTCGTACCAATTATGAGTATTCCACCTTCAGATACAATGGCGCTACTAGCAATTTTTTACAAAACTGAAAATTAGTATTTTTTTTTAAAAAAATTGAAATATTAGAAAAACTACTAGGTCTAGGTATATAACATTATTAATAGGAAAGTTATAAAATTTTACGCAGAATTTAAAAATAGATTAGAAAATATTTAGAATGTTCCATTTAAAAAAACATATGTTGTATCGGTTACACATTTTTGCAGTAACCTGTATACTCAAAAATAATTTTAAACTGTGCACCTTAACATTCGCTAAAACTATTGTATTTAACATTTTTTTCGTCATTCCCGAAACAAATGAGATAATAAACTTTACTCTATCGTTGACTTATCCTTCAGTCTGTCAAATAAGAACGCGACCGCTCGAATTCTGGAAAAAATGTGTTTCGAGAACATTTTTTGCCATCAGTGTGTGCTTCGGTATGCTAACGTTAGTAAGTTGTCCAATTGCCTCCTGCATCTTCAAGGCATGCTGTCGACGAGATTTTCTGAATACTCTGCAAATTTTTCGAATCTCGTGAGACAAAGAGCCAAAGTCCTCCGAGTCGTTTCTCTGAGCTTTCTCTTTATAAGGGATCAAACGCTTTCAATAGGATTGGTGTCCGGCGATTGTGAGGGCCACTCTATGTAGTATCTCATCGTGGGCCCAAGCGAGCCCAGCAAAGGTTGCTTCAACGTGCTTCGGAATTTGATATCATGAACACGAAAATGTTGTCAAATGGTCTCAAGGGATACATTCAAACCTGAGTTTCTTAATTTTGAGGCTCCTTGAGGCAGCATCAATTTCGGATCCCGTGAAACTAAAAATACCATTCGTTTTTCTACTTTTCGAGTGACTCTGCCTACCGAGCCACGTTTTGGCAAGTCGTCGATATTTTTCGTCTAGTTAAAATGATTTACCCACTCCTTCACAAACGAAACCAACTTTTTAATATATTTGGCGGCCACGGAATGTGTCATTTTAGGCCCCTTTGAATGGAAACAAAGAAAGACTGCCTCGAATCACCACACAAATAAGTCTCTTATTTTGGATTTTACGTGATTTCGACGAAGTTTGGAATCGATTGATACTTTTACTGAAATGCGTCGTAGACAAAGGTTCCCTCTACCGATATTTTGTTGAATCTCTAGAATCGCATCTACCAATAATGAATTATCGCGGATATGTTTTTACTTGACAGACTGTATGTCACCGCTCATCATTGCTGTATTTCTTTAGGCCATCTGAATTATTACTTTAAATATCGTCGTTATCTTAATGCATACTCTAGGACTTAATATGCCCCCGTGAAAAATTATTTACTTTGAAAGTGTATTTTACAAGAGTGTTTACAGGCAATTAAATTTATTAGGGATTTGATAATAAGGGGAAAAACAAAAAGTGTATATAGAAACGTGAAAAGGACCTATTTAGAAAGGTAAATTGAAAACAGTAAAAGAGAAATTAAACACGTTTATCAAGAAATTCAGAGCACCACCAGAGAAAATAAAGAGAAAAATAAAAACTTTTTAACAAAAAAAAAAACAATTTCAAAAAACCTGCACACTATAAAGTAAAAAATAATGTTTTTCAAACACTTATAAAATACCTCTAAGATATTGCTTTAATTTGACAATTGACAATTAATTCCATATAAGCTAATCCTACAAATATTAAAAACAGTTATTTATTATGATGATTTCTTTATAAAAAGATAACTTTTGAAGTCGGTGTTAATTTTTTGTGTCAACATCAATTTTTATCTAATTAGGTGTTAATATTATTAGTTTTCGCTTTTTTAATAGTAGTTTGTTCAGAGTAATGTTAACGCATAATTTTGTTAACTCTTAGTTTTAAGAATTAATTATCCTATTTGTATGTTTTATATATCTACGTCCTTCATATGTAAATACTGCCATTATTCTGTTTTCAATAAAATTTAAATGGGACCGTCTCGAATGTGTACTCGTTCGAATAAAAAAAACAGCCAAGTGCAAGTCGAACTTGCGCAATTAGTGTTCCGTACATTGATTGCTTTGGAAATAAAAAATTCTGTTACAGAGTTATAAAGTGATCAGTGACTTTACACCCTAATGAGTTTTCAACCAGTTGTGATTTTTGTTGAAAACTGATGACCTGAAATTTTTTTATATACTAGATAAATTACACAGCCCCACAAAAAAAAAGTGGGGTATACTTTTGATGTGATATATCAGATCCGTAGTATTTTTGCCCGCTGATTACGAATCTGACGTCAGAATATCGCCATCACATCTCAATTTTTTTTCTAACCTCAAAAAATAGGTAAAAATTAGTAAAAATTAAGAAAAATATACTCCTAAAAAATTGATTCAAGCTTTTTCATGAATCCAAAGATGTATTAATATGTATTCGGACACGCTAAGCTAATATTCATCGGTTGGATTGAGCCATACAGTTCTGTTTTCTTTCTAACCTCAATAAATCAGACAGATATAGTGCTTCTTGAATGCAAAAACGAATTCAAATTAAAATTCAACCGATTCTTACCAAATTTGGTACACGGGGGTTTTTTGGGTTGCTGATCATGAATCTGAGGTCGGATTTGCAAAATTCAAAATGGCGGATCCAAGATGGCGTACAAAATTTTTGAAAACCAACCGATTCCTACCAAATTTGGTATACAGTTGGGGAATCCTCAAACCTGATACTCTTAAACCCTAAACCCTGAAACCTTAGACTCCCGCACCCTGTAACCTCAAAAAATAGACCTCAATAACCCTGTAACTTTAAAAATGAGACCCAATAAACTCAAAACCAGGACTTTTAAACCATATACTCTCAAATAGTAGACCCTTAAGCCCTAGAATTGCGAAGGTTAGACCCGCGCCTAACTTTCCTTTTTTTGGCTGTATCTTGTTCTTTTTTCCGCGAATGACCTATTCAAAGGCTTTCTGCCCAAACGCTTTTAAGGACTTGTTTCTCTTTTTAGCGACCAGCAATAGTCCGCTAGCATATGGTCATCCCATCGTCCTTGATACCGATTTTCTATGATTTTCAGATCTTGGTGAAAACGTTCCCCTTGCTCCTCACTGTAGTCACCAAGATTATCTGGGAAATCATCGATGTGAGAGTCCAGGAAATGTAATTTTAGATTCATTAAGCAACCTAATGTTTGAAAATTTTTTACCATTTTCTCGACTATTTCTTTGTACTTAGGACTTTTATTATTTCCCAAAAAGTTTGTTGCGACTTCTTTAAAACTAAGCCAAGCAGCTTTTTCAACTTTATTCATTTTAGTAACAAATAATGAATCTTGAAACAATTTTCTTATTTGTGGCCCGTCAAATACGCCTGCCTTAATTTTAGCTTCAGAAAATTTCGGAAATTTTTTATGCAAATATTTGAAACATGGGCCGTTTGTATCTAATGCTCTCGTGAATTGCTTCATAAGTCCAAGCTTAATGTGAAGCGGGGGAATAAGAACTTTTCCTGGAACTACCAATGGTGGAAACAATACATTATTTTCACCAGGAGTGAACGATTCTCTTGTTGGCCAAATTTTTTTTCTTATAATGACTTTCCCCTGTCTCTGCTATTCCACAGACAATTATAACAGGGATAAAGTGTAAACCCTGACTGTTGGCCAAGCAATATTGTTACAATTTTCAGATCTCCACAAATTTTCCAGTTATGATCAGCATATTTTATTTTTATCAAAAGCTGCTTCATTTTTTTTCATATTGCTCTTCCATAACTGTGGAATGAGCAATCGGAATGGGAGCGTAAACGTTGGTATTATGCAGCAAAACTGCCTTAATGCTCCGTTTAGAAGAATCAATGAACAGTCTCCATTCTTCAGGATCGTATGAGTTATTTTGAAATTCATCCATTAGACCTTTTACATCGGTACAATATGAAAGTGACGATTCCTCGTCCATTGTGAAATATTTTCGAAATTCTTCATCTCTGTTTCTATAATAAGAAATCGTAGCTTCTGGCTTAAGTAAATGTCTTTTCTTTAAAAAGGAAGCAAGATGCTCTGAACCATCTTTGGATAAGCCTAAATCTCTGACTAGATCACTAAGTTCTGACTGTGATACGAGTATTGGTTCTGGTTTACGGTTGTATGGTAGAAATTCTTTATCTGTGTCACTAGTATATGATAGGTTGTCACTAGAACATTCATTAGTAACAGTGTTTGAATCTTTTTCGACAGTCTCAATGTTTTCGGCATGAACTGATAAGGTGAAATCATTTGTTTCCATAACATCAGCATCAAGTGGTTCAGGAGGCGGAATTAGTTTAGTTGGTCTTGTTACTGTCGAAACATCGTTATAAGTAATAGTGCTTTTATTTTTTCGGTTATACCTAGATACAACATTCATACAAAAGTAGCAATCATTTTCACTGTATGGTCTATTCCATATTGCTGGTCTGGAATATTTAATCGCCTTCTTATCGATGTACAACATTATTTTGCAAGAACTGCAAATGATGTGGGGAACCCAATCTGTATCCTGGTGCTGTATTTCAATGTTAAAAACAATCCTTATATAAGGTTTTAATCTTATCCGTTATCGGTGACCCCATTTTACTCAATACGTGTTGACAGCAAATATAACAAAATGAATCACTGTTTTTATCGCACTTATGAAAAGTCCTTGTACCGTGAGACCGTTTTCTTGTAGCATTATACTCTACATGAGCCAAGTCACCCACACATGAAGAGCTACGGTCGCTGGATGACGACAGCTGTGGGCCCGCTTTCCCACCCTGACCAACCGCCGATACTGGGTTTCCGAGTCCCTGCATCGTAATTCTCTTTCTTCTACCTACTATGACGGCATCTAAGCTGTTATCCAGGGACTCTGCCGGCTAGTGGAGTAACACCGTTGCCCACCGTCACCACGTGGAGGTGCCCTGGATGCAGGTAGAAGAATAAAAATCGACCGATGAATTTTCTCGGCGTTCAAAATGGCGCGAAAACATCTGCCATCTTGAATTTTGCAAATCCAACCTCAGATTCGTGATCAGCGACCCAAAAAATCCCCGTGTACCAAATTTGGTAAGGATCGGTTGAATTTTAATTTGAATTCGTTTTTGCATTCGAGAAGCACTATATCTGTCTGATTTATTGAGGTTAGAAAGAAAACAGAACTGTATGGCTCAATCCAACCGATGAATATTAGCTTAGCGTGTCCGAATACATATTAATACATCTTTGGATTCATGAAAAAGCTTGAATCAATTTTTTAGGAGTATATTTTTCTTAATTTTTACTAATTTTTACCTATTTTTTGAGGTTAGAAAAAAATTGAGATGTGATGGCGATATTCTGACGTCAGATTCGTGATCAGCGGACAAAAATACTACGGATCTGATATATCGCATCAAAAGTATACACCACTTTTTTTTTGTGGGGCTGTGTTATTGGCGGTTTTTTAAAAATATTATGAAGAAAAATTTTCGCGAGTATTACATCATACATATTTTTGAACTGTTTTTCACAAGCTTTCATTTACTGGACGACCTGGAAAAAAAATTTTTTCCGCTTCTGATTTCACCCCCAAAACTAACCCCTTAAGTCAAAATTCAACTTTCAAAACTACACGATTCTGATTGGATAAATAGGTTCGGAGAAAATCGGGTGTAACAAACAGACCAACAAACACCACCGAAGTGATCCCATAAGTGTTCCGTATGGAACACTAAAAGGAATCATTTAAATCGATACATATTTGCCAGTTATCGGTGTTTTATTACAGAAATTTAAATTTTTCAGGATTTTTTCAGAAACTACATAACCAGTTTCAATAAAATTGATGAGACCATTTCGAATGTATACTCTATCGAATAAAAAAATAATCATCCAAATGTGTACATATTTGCAGAGTTATGTGGGAACATATGTACATTAAAAAAATACATACGCGTAGAATCGGGAACGTTCTCCTTTTTTAAGTCGGTTAAAAACAATATTCTGTAAGGATAAGGATGTGAGATTAATAGGAGACAATAGGAGACAAATGGAAAATACTGGAATTATAGAGGAAGTATTTCAAAGAATTTTTAAATAAGAAAAAATCGAGCAAATAAACATTAAAGAAACAGATATCAAAGGGGAATGTAAAGGTGTACCAGCATCGACAAAGCAGTAATGGAAGAAATTACAAGTCTATTGAAAGACGCAAAAAATCTAAGAGAAAATGGAATAGTGTTAGAATTAATCACAAAAGGAGGAGACGGGATGAAATATATAAATTAATAACACAGGTCAACATTTGATCTAAGAAAAAACACTCGGAGCGGTATGGTCCTTACGAGGTCCCTGAGTCTGAATTCGTAGTTTGTTTGACCTTACGCCTTTTCCCAGAGGTCACTTGAATGTCATTTGAAGGTCAAATAGAGAAAAAACCGTAGGAAAAATCTGAAAAAATGTATGCGTATGTTTTTGAGGTCCCTGAGTCCGAACCCGTAGTTTGTTTGACCTTACGCCCTTTTCCCAGAGGTCATTTAAAGGTCAAATAGAGAAAAAATCGTGGAAAAAATCTGAAAAAATTCATGCGTTTGTTTTTGAGGTCCCTGAGTCCGAACCCGTAATTTGTTTGACTCAAGCCGCCTTTCAGAGGTCATTATAGGTCATTTCATCATCAGTTTATGTTTATTTGAAAAATATAATTTTGCGTTATTAAATTTAATTTTGTTTTTATCGTACACTTGCGAAGCATACAGAGGTTAATTTACGGTACATTTTTATTGATTATATCTTATACATATCATTTTACATTTACGTTAATATATCACAATCAAAAATGTCTTTTATGCTGCTCGGTCATTACAAGGGAATTAATATGTGAAATATAAGCTAAATAATGGCAGGTAGACTGATGCAAGCAAATGTTTTAATACTGTTTAAAGGTACTTATTAGTAAAACTTAAAATATTGTTCATATCAAAAATAGACTATACAAATATTTTGACTAGTTTTGTGACTGTGAAATAGACTTTTAAAATCTAAAAAAAAATTTGACCTAATTTTTGTACTCTTGATGTTCGTTCCATATATCTAGTAAATTTAAAGTCCAGCCCGACTGTGTTTCTTGAGGTATAAATGAAACATTGTGCGTTATGTTATGTTTAAATTTCGTTTTATAACTCAATTCTCAATACATTTCAAATTAATAATTCTAATGTCGAACAACCTTGTTATCAAGTAACCCTTAATCTGTATACTTCAATACTTAATCCTTGTCGACAAAGAAACTCTAATACCCAATACCTTTGAACCCAATAACTTACTTGTACAGTAATCCTTATATTTACTTACACTCTCATATTGCCTTATATAATACCTCAATGCGTAAGTTAACTACTAAAAATGATTCGGCTCATACTTCGTAAAGAGTCTCGAGTTTCCAAGTAGATTTTCGAAATCGCGCAGTCAGTATTTAATATGAATTAAGCATAAGAGTTTGCTTCTTTTAGTATTTATCAAAGCATGTTTGAAGTACTACTCTAAACGAGAACGCTTTCGTTTCTCGTGAAATGATCTTCGACTTGCTTTTCTTTTATGAGATTTATTTGATTCTCGCTTCAGGCTCCAGCAATAATCTGCCAACATGTTTATCCCCCCAACACCTTGATACCTTTTTTCAAATTCAGTCAAGTCTTGGTGCATCCTTTCTCCATGTTCTTCGCTAAAATCTCCGAGATTTTCAGGGAACCAATCAAGGTGTGAATGGAGAAAATGCAGTTTCAGACTCATTAAACACCCCATTTCTTTATAATTTTGTACTAAATTTCCAACAATATTTTCGTAATTAGGCTCTTTATGATTTCCAAGAAATTTAGTCGTCACCTCTCTAAAACTTTTGCCATGCTGCTTTTTCTTTGGCATTCATTTTCCTCTCAAATGCATCATTTTTTTAGGAGGTCTCTTATTTGTGGTCCAGTAAATATGCCCTCTTTTATTTTAGCTTCAGAAAGATTAGGTAGCACTTTAAAAATATGCATGAAAGCAGGACTTTCGTTTCGGCTCATGGCCTTGACAAGTTGCTTTGCAATACCTAGTTTGATATGCAAAGGTGGAAGTAGGACCTTATTGGTTGATATCAAACTTGGACCTATGATGTTTTTTTCACCTGGAATTAATTCTTGTCTCAACGGCCAGTCTTTCCTCACATAATGCTCATCTCGAGCCCGACTATTCCAGTCTTCATCTAATACAACAGAATGAGTGACTGGTAAAGGGGCATAAATATTTCCATTATGTAACAAGATAGCTTTTAAGCTTCTTTTTGAAGCATCTATAAACAGTCGCCAATCACTTGCTGTGTATTCTATACCGTATTCTTGCACTAACCCTTCAATATTATGGCAATAGACTAGATTACTCATTTTAGTAAAATATTTTCTGAATGGACGTTCTCTCGAACGATAGACAGAAATTTTTGTTCCTGTGGATAGACAATTTTTTTCTTTTAGCCTAGATGCTAAAAGCTCTGATCTATCTTTCGAGAGTCCCAAGTCTCTGCACAGATCACTTAATTCGTTTTGATTAAATGTTTCGGCTTCCGAAATATAATTTTCCTCAACATCTGATTCTTCTGTGCTGAAATTTTCTCTTTCTTCGTGTTCGAATGTTTCATCTGGCATATCTTCATCAGTTACCACTTCTTGTTCCAATTCATTAATTTCCATGATATGATCAGAATTTGTTTCAATAAGAACTGGTAAAGTCACAGATGTTACACGTGCATATGAAATAGAATCCTTATTCTTTCGGTTGTACCCTTTCAAGTTTGTTAAGCAGAAGTAACAGTCGGTGGTATGGTCTGTTGGGGGTCTCCATATCATTGGCCGAGAAAATACCTGGTTGTTAATTCTATATAGAACATTGCGGCATTTATGACATATAGATTTTGGTGTGTAAGAGTTATCCAATGAGGTTGTATCAATATGATAAATTTGGTGATATTTTACTTTTAACGAATCTGAAAACATGAATTTCTTTTGTGGAATATACTCCCCACAAACAACACAAAAATTGTCGAGTTTAATGGAACATGACGAATTTCTTGTAGCATTTGACTCTACAGAGGCCAAGGTTCCCACCAATGTAGAGCTACGGTCGCATGATGACGACGCCTGCGGGCCCGCTTTCCCACCCTGACCAGCCGCCGATTCTGGGTTTCCGGGACCCTGTCTCGTAATTTTTTTAGGACTAGTTGCCATGACGGCATAAACGCCGTAACCCAGGGACTTCGCCGGATAGTGAGACAACTCCGTTGCCCACCGTCACCACGTGGAGGTGCCCTGGGTGCAACTACACCTTAATACTTGGGTTTAAAGCGAGACTGAGCTAAATTTATAAAAAAGAAGAGAATAAATAATTTCACGAGGAATGAAAAAGCATTTTATTGTCAAAGTAAAACTCGAAATATACTTAAAATGACCACCGTATATCTTTTGAGCATAAGATCATGCAGGATTTGAACTGAATGATCTGAAAAAATAATAGATGAATTTTTTTCAGATTTTTTCCACGATTTTTTCTCTATTTGACCTTCAAATGACCTCTGGGAAAAGGCGTAAGGTGAAACAAACTACGAATTCGGACTCAGGGACCTCAAAAACATACGCATGAAATTTTTCAGATTTTTCCTACTGTTTTTTCTCTATTTGACCTTCAAATGACCTCTGGCAAAAGGCGTAAGGTCAAACAAACTACGGATTCGGACTCAGGGACCTCAAAAACATAGGCATGAATTTTTTCAGATTTTTTCTACGGTTTTTTCTCTATTTGACCTTCAAATGACCTTGAATCTGATGTGATGAAGGTTTACCAACCCGCTCATCGTAATCAGCGACCCCAAAAACCCCATAAGGACCATACCGCTCCGAGTGTTTTTTTTTAGATCAAATGTTGACCTGTGTAATTGATATACAGGTATAGCAAGGGAATCGATCCTACAAACGCGGAAGAATGCTATTATAATAACGTAAAAATAAAAGGGTGGTTAAAGCCTATGTAAAAACTATAAGGAAATATCACTTCTGGATACATCTTAAAGGTCCTTTCCATGGCAATTCGTAATAAGTTACAAGAATACACGGAACATATTTTAGAGAAATTTCACAATAAATATTCAGGAAGGATCGCTTGGTGATGAATTAAATATTCACGGGGCTGTTCCTTTTAAAACTACAGCAGAACTAAAACAGTATGGTCCGCTTTCCACGACATTATTTAATGTAAAATTAGAACAAATAATAAGAGCCACAGCTATTGGGAACAGTCCTAAATAAGGGTCAGTAGTGCTTGGAATACGCCATGCCGTAAAATGAAGAGGAGAAATTGAAATGATAGAAAGAATATTAGGGGTAAAACCTGTAGTAAACAGAAGACCCGAGAGGCCAAGAAAGAGATGGATTCAGACAGTGGAAAGAGATGTATGGGAAAAGGGAATAATTAATTCTAGGCACGAAGTGGCTAATAAAAGGACTGGAAAGAAATCTCCAAGGAATGGGCGTAATTAGCTTGTGTGTCCCAAAATTTGAATTTGGCGCCATTTGTAAGGTAAAGTGTTGCCAACAAAACAAAACCACAGCGTGACAGCAGACAGTTCAGGGTTATTAAAAATGGAGCGCTACAAGAAAGAAAAACGTATTTTCATTGTTAAGCAATATTTTAAAAAATAATGAAAGTTTGACAGTTCAGAATGTTCGTACAAAATATAGTTGGAAGAGTAATTTAACCTCATCAACTGTGAAGAGATTAATTGAAAAATTCACGGAGATTGTATCAATTAGTGATCTTAAATGCTCTGGCCGTCCTTCAACAAGTCGTTCGACACAAAACATTGAAGCAGTTCGTGAGAGTGTTGCTGAGACTTCAGGAACACCGTGGTCAAGAATTGGACATTTTAAGAAGCTCTCCACAGCGTATTCTCACGAAAGATTTGCATCTTCATGTTTACAAAGTTCAATTGACTCAAGAACTGAAGCCTGTTGACCACGCACAACGAAGAAAGTTCGTTGAATGGATTATGGAACAACAACAAGTGGATACTTATTTTTCGAAGAAAATCATTTTCAGCGATGAGGCTCATTTCCATCTTGATGGCTTCGTTAATCGACAAAATTGTTGCATTTGGGGTTCCGACAATCCACACGTGACTGTTGCGAAACAAATGCTTCCACAGCGAATACTGTTTGGTGCGGATTTTGGGCTGGAGGCATCATCGGACCATTCTTCTTCGAACATGCAGTTCGCCAGGCCATAAGAGTTAATGGTTTTGTGCCTAAATTGCCAAATATGGATGTGGACGACATGTGGTTTCAATAAGACGGTGCCACTTGCCATACAGCCCGAGAAACAATTCAATTACTGCATGAGTCATTTCCTGGTTGTGTAATATCCCGTTTTGGTGATCAGATTGGCCATCCAGTTCATGCGATTTAACGCTGTTGGACTTTTTTTTTGGGGTTTTTTAAAATCTAAGGTTTATTTCAACAAGCCTACGACCACCCGCGACTTGAAGGAGGAAATTAAGCGCTGTATCAACGAAATTCAACCACATTTAAGCAAAACGGTCATGGAAAATTTCGACAAAAGAGTGCGTATGTGCTAGCAAAGCCGTAGAGGCCATTTACCCGATATGTTATTCCATACATAACCCTATACTGTATACTTTACGAATCAATAAAAAAATTGATTAAAATTAATTAAAAACTTGTTTTCTATCAAAATTACTTCTTGCGTGAGTTTTGGGACACCCTTTATATACGAGGCTGGTTTGAAAAGTCCGTGCAAAGTCCGAGAGATGGCACTACCGGCGCGTATCGAGGTCATGTTTAGTTAGTAGCATCTCTTGAATGAACGCACACCAAGTTTCAGCCATATTGGTCTATTTCTTTGTGTTTGGCATTCGTGTGAATCAAGGAAGTCGAGTGATTTTCAAGAAATGGACGAAAAAGAATTTCGTGTGGTGATTAAACATTACTTTATGAAAGGCAAAACGGCTCAGGAGACTCAAGAGAAGCTTGATAAACATTATGGTGACTCTGCACCTTCGATTAGAACAGTTTATAAGTGGTTTCAAAATTTTCGGACTGGCCATATGGGCAAAAGTGACGCTGAACGTTCTGGACGGCCTGTGGAGGTTACGACTCCAGAAATCATTGATCAAATCCATGATATGGTGATGGATGACAGAAGAGTTAAGGTGCGTGAGATTGCTAGTGCTGTGGGCATCTCGACTGAACGGGTATATAATATTTTGCATAAACATTTGGACATGAGAAAGCTATCCGCAAGATGGGTGCCGCGATTGCTCAAGCTTGACCAAAAATGGAATCGTGTGAAGTGTTGCAAGGATGGTTTGCAGCTGTTCCAGAAGAATCCGGAGGACTTTAAGCGTCGTTTCGTCACTGTGGATGAAACATGGATACATTACTATACTCCTGAGACCAAACAACAATCTAAACAATGGGTTACCAAGGGGGAATCTGCACCAAAAAAGCGAAGACCTTTCCTTCGGTCGGAAAGGTTATGGCGACTGTCTTTTGGGATTTGCAAGGGATAATCCTCATCGACTATCTGGAAAAGGGTAAAACTATTACAGGTGAATATTATTCATCGTTATTGGACCGTTTGAAAACCGAGCTGCAAGAAAAACGCCCGCGATTGGCCCACAAGAAAGTCCTTTTCCATCACGACAACGCACCAGCACACACCTCAGCAGTTGTGGTCGCAAAATTAATGGAAATAGGATTCCAACTCGTTTCACGTCCCCCCTATTCTCCAGACTTGGCTCCCTCGGACTACTATTTGTTCCCCAATTTGAAGAAATGGCTGGCGGGACAAAGATTTTATTCAAACGAGGAGGTGATTGCAGAGACTAATGGATATTTTGCAGACTTGGACAAATCCTATTATTCGGAAGGGATCAACAAACTAGAACATCGTTGGACGAAGTGTATAAGCCTAAAAGGAGACTATGTCGAAAAATAAAAAAGGTTTACCCCAAACACATAAGTAGTTTTTATTTTTTGCACGGACTTTTCAAATCAGCCTCTTATATATATATATATATATATATATATATATATATATATATATATATATATATATATGTATATATATATATATATATATATATATATATATATATATATATATATATATATATATATATATATATATATGGATTGGATGGATTTCGAAAAGTAAATAGACTTTATTTTGAGTAATATATTTTACGTCGGAATCAATTTTGCGTCTCAGTTTTATTAAATTGAAATTGTCACATTAATGAATACACTTTTTTAAGTATTGAATTTTAGCATTATTGTTAGTCGGAATCAAGAAAAAAATTCTGACACCGAACTCTAGACAAGATAATTGACTATTATATCACAAAAAAATCTCCCGCATGTACATGCCTCCGCCATTTTGTTTTACTCGCTTTTATATTAATGATAACGTTATAATTCAGATTCCGGATTCTCATTGAACTACTTGTTTCTTTTTGTTGGAATTGACTAGAGAGCAAAGAAAACAAGAAGAAAAATCATTTTTAATTATATTTACGCAATGTTTGGCCGTTTAATTAATATAAATGTAGAATATACGGAGAACATTTTGATACAAACTTTTCATTGTCCACCACAAAGTTTCATTCATTACAATGACTGTCGAGTTCTATAGTTACAATTGTGTGCAAGACAAAAGCCTTGATAACCTATAAAATATTTGCAAGCAAGTAATAACCGGCGAAAGACACAGACTTTAAGGGATGGAGTGTCTGTTGCAGAAATGTGGGTTCCTTTATTAATATTTTTATTATATTTAAAGTAATTGATAATGTTAATATTTTAGATATTAAAAAATATCTAAAATATTAACATTATCAATTACTTTATATAGTTTATGAATGTAATTGAGGTTTGACACAATCCCGGGCATCAGATGTTCTCGAGCAGACTTTCACCAGATGTTCCCTTGTATACTTTAAGATCATCCGTGCGAAACCAAAATCACTTACCTACCGGTACTTTTTAAAATCAGTTACTTTAAAGCATATAGGCAGGGCTGAGATTCGAAGTACTTGAGGTTAAGCGTCTTACATCGTTCTTGCGAGTTTCCGGATGAGATATTAATTTAAAGGAATTTCGGATGGTTGTAGCGTCTACTTGATGAAAATTCATTATAAATATATAATAATAGTTTATATAATAAAAGACTGTTTTTAGTCAATTTTCACTGGTTTATTTATAATTGTGATGACGCGTTTCGCTGTCGATGCAGCATCTTCGGATCTATATTTTACACTGTCAAGTTAGGTTTAATGTTTACAATTTTATATAATTTCTTAATTATAATATTACACCTATTTAAATTATATTGATAGTATTGGAAAATCCAGATAGACATGGAATTAGGAGAATAAATTCAATAATGGTGAATTGTTTAAATCTACCTGGTCGTTGAGCAAAGTACCTGTAGTCCTTAATCGATTTATTTGCATTGTCTCTAAAAGGCTTAGTTTTAAACCTTTTTGTTGGGTATATAAAATTTTGAAATTCTTATTAAACGTATGATTCTCTGTTAAAAGATAATTAGCATATGTTGAATTAAACTTTCTAGGTATGAAACTTTTTTCTTGTTCTGTAATTCTTTGTATAAATGTACGTCCAGTTTGTCCTATGTATGTTTTAGGACATGACCCACATGTTAATTGATATACTCTCAATTTATTATCTTTATTGATTTGCGGTTTGTAGTTTTTGAGATATTTCAATAAATTTTACAATAGTAGGGAAGGGTTAATTATGGGGAGTCCATTAAACCGATTACTTGCCGAAATTTTCATGGACAGTATAGAAACAATAATATTTAACAACCATAATAACAATGAATAGTAATATTTGCCTATACTGGTATCGATACGTATACGATATAATTGTATACTTTACAGGTACAAACAGACAATTAACTCAATTTTTACAGTACATTAATTCTTTACTTAGAAATATCAGTTTTTCATTGGAAGAAGAAGTCGAAGGGAAAATCAATTTCCTAGACTTAACAATCAGTAAAACCAGGAAAAAACATGAATTTGCAATTTATCACAAACCTTGTCCTACAGATACCACAATTAACAATAGTTCTCACCACCCCAACCATCATAAACTCGCGGCCTATTATAGCTTTATACATAGACTAACTAATATCCCCTTATCAGAAAACAATACAATTTTACTAAAGAACTAAACTACATAAAACAAGTAGCCGTTAACAATGGTTATTCAGTTACCTTAACATCGTTAGGAAAAAACTTAGAAACAAGGAAATCTCAGAAATATACCCATGTTTTAAGGACAGAAAAACCACATTTAAATGCTTAATCTATTTCGGCAAACTAACAGAAAAATTGGGAAAATTTTTAAATGAAAAAAATATCAACATAGCGTACAAGACAAACAATACTATAGGGAATATCTCAAAAACTACAAACCACAAATCAATAAAGATAATAAATCAGGGGTATATCAATTAACAAACATACATAGAACAAACTGGACGTGCATTTATACAAAGAATTACAGAACGCGACAAAAGTTTCATCCATAGAAAGTCTAATTCAACATATGCTAATCATCTTTTAACTTAAAACTAAACCTTTTAAAGACAATGCAAATAAATCGATTAAAGACTTTGCTCAACGACCACACAATTCACCATTATTGAATTTATTCTCCTAATTCCATGTCTGTGTGGGGTTTTCAATACTGTCTATATAATTTAAATAGGTGTAATATTATAATTAAGAAATTATATAAAATTGTAAACATTAAACCTAACTTGACAGTGTAAAATGTATATCTGAAGAAGCTGTATCGAAAGCGAAACGTGTCAGCATAATTATAAATAAACCAGTGGAAATTGTCTAAAAACAGTCTTTTATCATATATTTAAAGGAATTAGGAATGTCAGAAACATGTTCTAATATTGTTTACATAAATACTAAATAAAAGTGCTTCCAAGAATGTCCTGTCCCAATATTGAAGTAAAACATCTAATATAGTCCTATCAACTACCAGAGTAAGTTGCTCTTTCTATATCAAGTAAGACTTTAATGCGGAACACACCCTTCCACCTAAGCAAATCGGATTAACAATAGATAATGATCAGTTTTATTCATATTGTTACAGCAGTTACCTGTTACGGTTTACGTCATGACTAAAGTGAAAAAATTATGTAATTAAAGGTTCCTCTTAGAAAAAACATTCCGCTGTTTGCCTAAATAAATTAATATTTGTTCCGTAAATGCTCGTTATTAATTTGTTAAATCTCTTCTAAAAAGTTATCCATTTTAAATTTTATAACGTTTTTGAAATTTGAATTAAAAACAGGGAAACTAGAACTCGAAGATGCACTGGAATTCTTGCATAAAATTTGAGAATATTTCTCTTTAGTTTAAAAGTTTGAAAGATATTTAATTTCGTATTGTAAACCGGGAGAAATTTGAAGACAAACAAATTTAAGTTAAAAATTTCCATCCGTTAACGACTTAATTATTTTCGTTGAAATTTGAGGTAATTAATACAGCTATTGTTAACAAAAAACATTTAAATAAATTTAGAAATATAAAGTGGTAACTTCCATAAACAGAACAGATTATTTTTACGTAATCGTTTTGCAAAATTTCGCATTCTCTTTATTTTTTAAATAGAAAGGCCGCCGTATGCAGTGAGAGGTTTCAACAAACGTAATTATTTATGTAAAAACTTTTTATTTTATTCCATACCTGTTTTACGTCACTGTGTCATAGTTTTTAGATTTTATCTAATGTTTATTATATTATGAATAGAAGTATTGTAACAGGGTGCAAACAGGTTTGCAAGAAAAAGGAAAATTCTAAACGTTTACAGGTACGCATTTCGTAACTTTTATGTGAATATATATACATATACATATATATATATATATATATATATATATATATATATATATACAAATATATATATATATATATATATATATATATATATATATATATATATATATAAACTCCTGAATAAAATTAACTCAACAATCTGAAAATTAATTTATCTTTTTCTTATGTGAGTTTTAAAGTTTATCGAGTATTTGAATAGTAGGCTATGCATATTTTGTTTCGTTGGTCATGACAGAAATCAAAACAATTCGTTTAAATTTACAGTTTTAAAGAATTTTTTAGAAGATAAACAATTTTTTTTTTTTGACCCCGAAGAATTAGAAAAATGAATCGAACAAGGAATTTAAGTATCCGAATAAGTTTTTTCTAACTTTTAGTGTAACCAATGTTCATAAAAAATTATTAAAATTAATTCATTATAGATATTTGTATGATTTAATATATTGTTGCGTTAATTTTGTCCAGGAGTATATATATATATATATATATATATATATATATATATATATATATATATATATATATATATATATATATATATACATATATATATATGTATATATATATATATATATATATATATATATATATATATATATATATATATATATATATATATATCTATATATACATATATATATATATATATATATATATATATATATATATATATATATATATATATATATATATCTACATATATATATATATATATATATATATATATATATATATATATATATATATAGATATACATATGTATATTAAATGTAGTCAGCTATTGGTAAAGTTTTTTTTTTTTTCTGCGTGAAATTTACAAAAAGTGATATTTGTGAAAAATTACTTTCCGATAATTTCCTAGTTCTCCAAAAACATAGTTTCCAAATTCGGTTCGTCTCTGTGACATCTGTTATGTTATGTTAATTTGCTTTTATTTTCCGCATATCTAAGGTTACTTAGTAAAGTATACTATAATTTGAGCTTTGAATAGAATTAAAAGTTGTTGTGGGGTCTAAATAATAATATTCTCAGCTTTTGAGAAGCCCTTTTTACTATGCATGCAACATGTTGGTGGCCAGACATATTTTCTAATAAGTTAACGCTCAACAAATTGAGTGACTATGCTGGGGGAATGGAGTGTCCGCTACGTTAATATTTTTAGAAAAAACTGCCGCCTGGGTTTTTTGTAGCCTTAAACTCCCCCTGATTACTGATACTATAAGATAGAATTTATTCCAGCTCTTTGGTAAGTTAAACAACTTCCTGCTGGCTGCTTACATTTCTATGAGTAACTGATATTCGAACGTTCAAAGTAAATGAAGAAATAAGCGTACTATCATCTCCAAGCTATAGGTTGGATTCTGAGATCGTTAACGTAAATGAAAAAGAGAAAGCAAGACATTATGAAATCTTGGGGCATACCGGCGTTGAGGGTGAAAGTATCAGAAAGAAATCCGTAGAGAGCCACTCGTAAAGAACTCTCTCTGAGGAAATCTAGTATCTATATCAAAATTAAGACCAAAGGTCTGTGTGTGTATTTGAACGGTTAATTATCAAGAAAATCATATGCATTATCGATTTTTAATTTTTCTTAAATGCTAGTAATGAAATAAGGTAATTATTATTTATGCAAAACAAAACATTATTTTAATTCTCTGTTGGTTGAAATTTCAAATATAAATATTTTTAATTGCGTTTCCCTCGAAATATCCAATTTTAAAGCAATTTCCCCTTTACGGTACATAGTTTTGAATAAATACGTACACTTTTAATTAAATATTTTTTGACTTGCATTTATATTTCATATTGTAATCATCAGATATATGTAATACGAGGGCTACCTTTTAAGTTTTTACAAAAAGAATTTAAAAAACAAATGTTTGGTATAAATCGTTTTATTTTTTCTCAAAATATTCGCCTTTAAGATTTATACACTTTTGCACGTGTTCGAATTAGTTCTCGAGACATTTTTTCCACTCTGAAGTTGGCACCTCAAAAACATGGTTTTGGAAGAATTCAACAGCTTCTTTAGACGATGTCCACGTATTTTTTGTTGATATTCGGGAACAAGACGAAGTCGTTAGGCGATAAATCAGGTGAACACGGGTAATGAAACATTAATTCGATGCTTTTCTTCGTCAAATAATCAATTGTTTTACGTGCTGTGTGAGAGCTGGCCTTATCATTATGAAGAATGATGCGACGTTTTCGGTTGTTTTTCCTAATTTCATCTATGACTTCTGGCAAGCAAATTGTTGTATACTATTCAGCATCAACTGTTCCTCGATCCTCTAAAGCAATGGTTGCAACATGCCCAGTATAACTAAAGAAACAAGCGATCGTTTCCTGAAGTTCGTCGCTATCGAACCACTTTTGTTGAAATCGGTTCATTTTGGAACACTTGATTGTTGCTAAGTTTTCGACTCGTATATCCAAGTTTCGTTTCCTGTTACGATGTTGTAGACGGATTTCGCATGTCCTCGGTCGAATTTTTTGAGCATTACCTCTTACCACTTTACACTAGCCTGTTTTTGAATTTCGGTTAAATTATGCAGAATCCATTGGGAACAGATCTTTTTCACAGCTAAACGTTCATGTAAAAGCGAATGTACTGCAGCCTTCGATTTGTCTAAGGATGCCTCCATCTCACAGTAAGTTACATAACGATCCTCTTCAATCATGTTGCGCGAACCATCGATGTTTTTTGGAACAACAACCGATTTTGGCCGACCAAGATGGAATTCAGCAAACCAATTGTAAACAGCCTTTTCTAATGGTAATTCGAAGCACTGATATTGAGTCAAGCCTTTATTAAAATCGTAAAAAATCATCCAACCAAAACCTTCTCAAGAAATTTCCATTTGTTCACAAAACTGTTTTTTTTTTTAAATGTTCGCTATAAACAAAGTACTCGGCCAATTTCTACACTGCCACTGTTTTAACAATAATAAATGTCAAATTTTATAACAGTGGTAATATCACATCTCAATAGTGCCATCTAGTGGTCGTTTGAAAGACTTAATCGGCTGCCCTCGTAGTTTAAAGTTAAGAAATCTCTACAGCTATAAATAATTTTCAGATTAAAATCGCCTGGCGAATAGTTGTATTAACATTCATCTCAATAGCACCATCTAGTGGTCGTTTGTAAAAACTTAGAAGGTGACCCTCGTATTTTAAACAGTTTCACTGTTCCGTATTTTCATTTGCATAAATGAATATAACGGTTTTAATGGCATAGACCATCTGTCAATGAGGTTCTTTTTTTAAGACTAATCTACTCTTCATTGTCGAAAAGAAATGATGTTGCTATGGATAATTGTTTGACATTTAGTATATGCCTAAATAAAGTTTGGTGTCCCAAATTTCATTTTGATATTTAAGGGCGTTTGTAATTATGGGAAAACGCCAATTCACAACTCTGTAAACAAAAAAATTCAATTACCTATTTTGATTGGTTTTGTTAATCCCGCCAAATTTTCGTTACTATAAATTTCCCTGCTCTTTTGTTTACAATATTTGTAAAATGGCGTTCTTTCTTAATTACAAACGCCCATAGTGAATTTTTGAAGAAAATTTGACCGCTAAAGAAATTCGACGGCACACTTAATACATTGAAGGAGTAATATCCTTCCTACACCACTATCAAAAATTGTGTTGCGGATTTCAAAAGAGAAAGAACCGACAACAGTGATGAATACTTTGCTGGAATACACTTTTTGTCTCTACCCGAGAGAATGTTGAGGCTGTGTATGAAATGATTTTGGAGGGTAGGCGAATTGGTCTGAAACGATAGCAGAGGCTCTAAATATTTCATATGAGCTTATTTTTCACTTTGCCAATGCTGATTTGGGTATGAAAAAATTATCAACTGAAGGATGCCTAAATGACTGAACACTAACTAAAAACGTCTGAGTGTCACAACATCCAAGCTGATTTGCCTCAGTTTTGAAGACGATTTATCTAACTTTTTGGATCTAATGGGAACTATGGATGAAACGTGAGTCCATTATTATGGTTCAAAGATAATAGAACACTCGCCCCAATTAGTTTCGCCTGCAGAAATCAGCAGGAAAACTTCCTGATTTCGTTTTTTGGGACAAGAAGTGTTCATCTTTAACAAATTATTTGGAGCACAGTAAACAGTTACAAGAGAATATTTATTACTAAATACACTTAGCCAAGAAATTGTGGGAAAATGTTGAGAGACAATGCGACCGCTTACAAATCGCTGTTAGTTTTGTAAAAAATGAACGAATTAGGCTTTGAATTGATTGACCGTTCTCCATATTCCCCTGATTTAGCTCCCTCGGTCCAGAGTTACTTTATAACCGTTGCACTAAGTGTATCAATTTGAAAGAAGATTATGTCTAATAAACAATTTTTGTTTTTGAGATTCTCTTCTTCTATCCGAAACTAAAAACACCTCCGTATTTACGTAGGTGACAATTACGGCGGCAGCTAAAGTGATCTTTACACTGACATCATGTTATCTGATTTTGCCGACGACATGACTAAAACAGAAAAAATAGCGCCCTCATGACATAATTGTCGGCCTCTTCTAGAAAAAGCATATTTACGTAATCAGTTGAAAATGATTCTTTTTATTTAACAAATGACTCTTATGAGACGAGCGAAGCGAAATCATGCAAAATCAATGCATTCAATAATATGTTTTATTTTATTTTTCAAATTTTACTAAAATATTCACTTCGGAATGTAGTAAACCATGCAACAGTAATCACCAGTACACCAAACACTTTATTTTTGCTCTTGACACTAACCTTGTTAGCATCATCAGGAGCGATAATCATCGCTTCCAAAATATATATTCCCTTGTAGGCCCTGGAGTACATTCGTTTATTAGTGTTATTTTGAGATGGTAGTCGTAGACGTTTCGCTCAAATCTTATCAGGTGTACAAGTATGATATTAGGGTTTTTTCTAAAAAAACATGTTAAATTCGGAAGAATGATAAAAAGTGCTTTATTTAAAGTATGGTCCATCGCTTCTTATACATTTTTCCCATCTTTCGGGTAATTTATGAATACCACGCCAGTAAAAATCTTCCCCTTTTGCTGCGAACCATTCATCGAGCCATTTTTTTCACATCTTCGTACGAACCAAAGCGCTGCTTAGCAAGTGCGTGACCCATCGATGAAAACAAGTGGTAATCGGAAGGAGCCAAGTCTGGTGAGTAAGCCGCATGGGGTAGAATTTCCCAGCTGAGTGCTTCCAACGTCTCGTGAACTGGTTTTGCCGTATGTGATGGAGCACTGTCATGCAGAAAAATGAGTTTGTGTTGCCTCTTTCGGTATTCTGACCTTTTTTCAAGCAGCGAACGGTTCAAATCGGTGAATTGTTGTTGGTAACGTTTAGTACTAACCGTTTCCCTAGGCTTTAACAGCTTATAATAGACCACGTCCCTCTGGTCCCACAAAACACAGAGCATCTTCTTTCTGTTAAAGCGATTCGGTTTTGCGGTCGATGTGGATGGTGCGCCTGGGTCTACCCATTATTTTTTGCGCTTGGGATTTTCAAAATAAATCCACTTTTCAACCCCTGTAACTATACGACTGTAACAAAAACGACTTCCTTTTGTACCGAGCGAGCAAAATGTCACACGTGTCTTTGCGCTTCTCAATCTTTCCCATCTCTCGTAGCCGATTGAAAACAGCTTGTTGACTAACGTCCAATTGCTCGGCGAGTTGTTTTTGTGTTTGCGAATCATCTTCGTCCAACAATGTTTACAATTTCACATCTTCGTATTTTTTTGGCGGTTTTCCACGTTCCTTGTCTGCAACATCGAAGTCACCACTCTTGAAACGCCGAAACCATGGTTCATACATATCTTGCGATGGGGCATGTTCACCATAAGCTTCCCGAAGTAATCGGGTAACAGCAGTTTTCTTCAAACGAAAACAAAAAATTAATGCTGTCCGCGAATGCTCTTTATTCGGTATAAATTTCTACATATTGAACACAACAACACAACACTGTGCACACACTTTTCCAATTTATCACTGGTGCGCGTCTGACACTTCTTGATGACACACCAAATTGGCGCAGTGTCAAATCTTTATAGCACAAACTGCATTGGTGCACCATCTGTTGTCTGAAATCCGCATTTCATACTTGTATTTGGTATTATCGGTGCTTTCTGGTCAATAATTGACGGTAAAATGAGAGGTTGAAAGTTGTGTGTGCTTCTTATATGCTGGCAGGATCAGATGTTCTAACGCTAACTGGTTGGTGCTGTGCTCTCTAGGCTGATTTGGAAGGGCGCGGCGTTTTTCAGTAGAATGTTGATTGCAGATACGTTGGTGCTTTATGTTATTACGCCTTTTCATGCTTCTGGGAAATTCAAGAAATCATCTTTTCTGTTTAAGGTGAAATTTTTCAAAATTTTGATTACTCGGATGATTCGTCTCTGGTAGTGATGTCCGCTGCTATTTACGTGTAACTATTGAAATAGATTTTGTGGCCCGTCGTTAATCGATTTTGAGAGACAGCTGATGTAGTTTGTTTTTTACGAATGCTAAGTTTGAGTTTCACTAAAATCCTTCTGTTGGCTTTTCCTATATAGACCTAATTGCAAATGCCACATTGAATACTGTATGCATCCTTATTTTCTACTTTTATTTCGTTCCTTGGATTTCGGAGTGATGATCTTATCTTCTTCTATGATGTTCGTTACCGGTGAATATATTGTTTTTCGTAAATCCAAGGTTTTAATGCGGCAATGCCTGGTGATAAAGATGAACCTGGAGCCATCTAGTTGCATGTATGCTTGGTTGTCAAACAAGAAATAGGCATTTTAGAGACAGTACCTGGTATTATCCATTATGTGGTCTGGAAGATCTTTATTGTAAGCGATTTTGTTCAAGAGCTTCATCTTTTGGGATGTTAGGTGTTAGGATACAGAGACTTGACTTCGGAATTTACTGTTATGTCGTTTTCTTCGGAATTGAAAATGTGGCGAATCCTGGCGAAAGGTTCAGAATTTTTAAGTATGCTGTACGGCTGAAATATGCTAACTAGGTATATTTGCAGTATGTTGAATGATCAGTTGTACACATTTGCAATTGGTCCGAGAGGGTTAACCGGCTTGTGGATTTTTCAAAAGCCCTGTGATATGGAGCATTCTCTAGGTTTTTTTCTCTGGGGATTAGCTTAGATTTGATCTCAGTATTTATAGGTGATTCCTTGATTTTGGCTATCTTTTTCAAGTATATTGTCGGGTCTCAAAATACTGGTTTGTATAATAGGTCATTTAGTAGACTTACCATTTTGGTGGTGTAGTTCTTCACGACTGCTACGTTACTTTAATCTTCTTTATATATATATATATATATATATATATATATATATATATATATATATATATATATATATATATATATATAATATTAAAGAACAAATTCTTTTATTAGAAATACCTTTGCTAAAATTGTGGACTTAAATTTCTAATATAAAAATCATTCCTGAAATTTATACTCAATGATAAAGCAGTTTTTGTTTATCTCGCATCTTCCCACTTATAAGAAACTAACTGAAAGAGAACCAACCCTAACGGTTTTCTGTCACCACCAAAGAAAAACGATAAAACTTTTCTAAACGTTATCAAGGATGAAATTACAAAATAGATTCTAGTCTGAGAAAAAGAATGTATATGTAATTCTTTTTATGGTCCTGATCTATTAATAAAGTCTGCGAGCATATTTAATATATGTATATATATATATATATATATATATATATATATATATATATATATATATATATATATATATATATATTATATATATATATATATATATATATATATATATATATATATATATATATTTATATATATATATACGAGGCTGGTTTGAAAAGTCCGTGCAAAGTCCGAGAGATGGCACCACCGGCGCGTATCGAGGTCATGTTTAGTTAGTAGTATCTCTTGAATGAACGCACACCAAGTTTTCGCCATATTGGTCTATTTCTTTGTGTTTGGCATTCGTGTGAATCAAGGAAGTCGAGTGATTTTCAAGAAATAGACGAAAAAGAATTTCGTGTGGTGATTAAACATTACTTTATGAAAGGCAAAACGCCTCAGGAGACTAAAGAGAAGCTTGATAAACATTATGGTGACTCTGCACCTTCGATTAGAACAGTTTATAAGTGGTTTCAAAATTTTCGGACTGGCCATATGGGCACAAGTGACGCTGAACGTTCTGGACGGCCTGTGGAGGTTACGACTCCAGAAATCATTGATCAAATCCATGATATGGTGATGGATGACAGAAGAGTTAAGGTGCGTGAGATTGCTAGTGCTGTGGGCATCTCGACTGAACGGGTACATAATATTTTGCATAAACATTTGGACATGGGAAAGCTATCCGCAAGATGGGTGCCGCGATTGCTCACGCTTGACCAAAAACGGAATCGTGTGAAGTGTTGCAAGGATGGTTTGCAGCTGTTCCAGAAGAATCCGGAGGACTTTAAGCGTCGTTTCGGCACTGTGGATGAAACATGGATAGATTACTATACTCCTGAGACCAAACAACAATTTAAAACAATGGGTTACCAAGGGGGAATCTGCACCAAAAAAGGCGAAGACCGTTCCTTCGGCCGGAAAGGTTATGGCGACTGTCTTTTGGGATTCGCAAGGGATAATCCTCATTGACTATCTGGAAAAGGGTAAAACTATTACAGGTGAATATTATTCATCGTTATTGGACCGTTTGAAAACCGAGCTGCAAGAAAAACGCCCGCGATTGGCCCACAAGAAAGTCCTTTTCCATCACGACAACGCACCAGCACACACCTCAGCAGTTGTGGTCGCAAAATTAATGGAAATAGGATTCCAACTCGTTTCACATCCCCCCTATTCTCCAGACTTGGCTCCCTCGGACTACTATTTGTTCCCCAATTTGAAGAAATGGCTGGCGGGACAAAGATTTTATTCAAACGAGGAGGTGATTGCAGACACTAATGGATATTTTGCAGACTTGGACAAATCCTATTATTCGGAAGGGATCAACAAACTAGAACATCGTTGGACGAAGTGTATGAGCCTAAAAGGAGACTATGTCGAAAAATAAAAAAGGTTTACCCCAAACACATAAGTAGTTTTTATTTTTGCACGGACTTTTCAAACCAGCCTCGTATATATATATATATATATATATATATATATATATATATATATATATATGTATGATTCCAAGAAATATATATATATATATATATATATATATATATATATATATATATATATATATATATATATTGGAATTTATCTTGTGCAGCTTTCTACTTTTAACCAACATCAAGTAAATACATATGTATATAATATTGTGCAAATGTGGTAACATTTATGTATGTTAGTCTATATGATGTCTGAAACGACATGAAAAATTTCGAGAATGTATGTATGTATGTCTGTACGTATATATGTACTCTACTTCAATTTATGCAATTTTGTCATCGTAACCATTGACCTGTGACACGGTGCATTGTCTTAATGAAAGACCACTTTTTTCTTGTTCATTTGGGGCCGTTTCTTTGCGATTTCTGTCTACAAACGCACCAATAACAATACATAATATTCGCTATTGATGGTTTTTACCTTCTCGGCATAGTGGATGAAAATTATTCCACGCGCATTCTAAAATACAGACGCCAAAACCTTCCCAATCGACTGTTGTGTCTTTTCTCGCTTCGGGCGGCTTTCACCGGCTGCTGTCCACACAGCTGACTGCCACTTTGATTCCGGAGTGTAGTGCTGGGTCCATATTTCATCCATTGCCACATACCGCTTAAAAAAAGCCTTTTTATTGCGCTTAGACAGGTCCAAACAGCGCTCAGAATCATCAATACGTTGTTGTTTTTGGTCCACTGTCAGCAAACGCTGTACCCATTTCGAACAAAGCTTTCTCATGCCCAAATGTTCATGCAAAATATGACCAACACATTCTTTTGATATCTTTAGGGTGTCAGCTATCTCACGCAATTTCACTTTACGGTCATCCAAAATAATTTTGTAGATTTTTTTAATATTTTCCGGTCTAACCACCTCATTTGGGCGTCCATAGCGTTTAGTATCATTTGTGTCTGTACGAACACGTTTAAATTCAGCATACAGTAAATGATGAGCGATTTTCCAGGGGCAGAGTCCCCATAATATTTATCAAGCCATTGCTTTGCTTCAACGGTATTTTTCCCCTCAAAAACAGTGTTAAATCAACACACAAAATTCGATTTTTCCACTGTTTTGAAAATATCAAAAGTAGCGTCACTAAAACCACTGTAACTTGTAAAGTAATTGTCGAAATGTCATAAAATTTTAACACCTATCGTTTGAAGGTTGGTACTTCCTAAAAATCATATGGATTTTTGAGAAGGGCGACATCTATGTGTCAGACCAAAAACTTTTCAGCCTACTAGATTTCTTTTAATAATTATATCTTGTTTTATAAGCAGGTAGGTATTAACGTTTAAGACTAAAAGAAGATATTATTTTGTGCTGGTTTAATTTTTATATTCCTATATTTTATACCCCGTGGCCTATATATTTTACCTCCTTCACTGAGGGTGATGTATTAGTATAGAAAATTACCCTCTGAGACTCTTGCTTCTTTTGAATTTTAAGGAACTTACATCATGACAATAGTGGCTTTCAATTTACAAAAACAGCACTTACGAAGAAATAGCTATTAATGCAAGTCATGGATTGTCGTAGATGCTACCAGGAGAAAAACGTAGTCATGTTCAGTTTGGAATGAAATTCTCCATGTAAAAGAATTCTTGAAGAAAATGGTACAAGGTGTTTCCAGCTCAATCTTATATAATTGAAATGTGTTAAATAAAACATAATAAATGCGAAATTTTGGGGCTGAAACTCTATTCAAGGTAGATCAGTATGTCCAATTGAAGAACGAACTAAATAGATAGTCAGGTTTGTTGAGAATTTGCTACTGTCAGATCGACGACTGAAGATCGCAGTACTTGTTAAAGAAGCCGAGTATTCAATATTACAATTTTCAACTACCATGTTTTGCTGTAGCCAAGAAGTCTTTCTTCTATAATATATATAAAATGCAACGTCTCTCTGTCTGTCTGTCTGTCCGTTAGTGCGCTTATCACTGGAGAACCACTTATCCGATTTACGTACTTTTTTTTTTAAAACATACATATGTTCTCTGGCCAGGCTATATTTTATTACGATAGGTAGCATAAGGAATGAGCAGTGATGTAAAATAGTGAATGAAGTCGGCAAAAAAATTTCCCGCTAGCGCATTCCCTTGCAATACACAGCCTAAACCATTAATTATGGAACAATATTATGTAGCAGAGAATATCTATAATCTATAATCTACAATATATATAAAATGCAATGTCTCTCTGTCTGTCTGTCCATTAGTGCGTTTATCACGCGAGAAGCACTTATCCGATTTAAGTGTCTTTTTTTAAATTCATACATATATCCTTTGGCCAGGTTATATAATAAAAATAATAATCTATATCTATGATATATATAAAATGCAACGTCTCTCTGTCTGTCTGTCTGTCCGTTAGTGCGCTTATCCCTCGAGAACCACTTATCCGATTTACGTTCATTCATATGTTCTCTGACATATGTTCTCTGACCAGGTTATAGAGATTTATTATATCTATAATATATATAAAATGCCAGGTATCTCTGTCTGTCTGTCTGTCCATTAGTTCGCTTATCACTGGAGAACCACTTATCCGATTTTCGTACTTTTTTTTTAAACCATACATATGTTCTCTGGCCAAATTATAGGCTATATCTTATTAAGTTAGGTAACATGAGGAATAAGCAGTGACGATAATAGTGAATCAAATCGGAAAAAATTTTCTCTTGCAATACACTGCCTAAACCACTAAATATGGAACAATATCATGTAGCAAAAGATATCTATAATATATATAAAATGCAACGTCTCTCTGTCTGTTTATCCGTTTGTGCGCTTATCACTGGAGAACCACTTATCCGATTTACGTGCTTTTTTTTAAAACATACGTATGTTCTCTGGCCAGGTTATAGGATATATTTTATTACGTTAGGTGACATAAGGAATAAGCAGTGACGATAATAGTGAATCAAGTTGGAGAAAAGTTTGCCGCTAGCGTGTTCTCTTGCAATACACTGCCTAAAGCATTAAATATGGAAAAATATCATGTAACAAAGAATATAATATATGTAAAATGCAACGTCTCTCTGTCCGTTAGTGCGATTATCACTCGAGAACCACTTATCCGATTTACGTGTTTTAATAAATTTATACATATGTTCTATATAATTCGATATAAGCCTAGATAATGGGAGATAAGGTGAGGTAATGGGAGATAAGGTGAGGTAATGGGAGATAAGGAGAAATAATCGGAGATAAGTCGAGATAAGCCTCGATAATGGGAGATAAGGTGAGATAATGGGAGATAAGTATAAATAATGGGAGATAAGGAGAAATAATGGGAGATAAGCAGAGATAAGTCTAGGTAATGGGAGTTATGGTGAGATAATCGGAAATAAGGAGAAATAATGGGAGATAAGGAGAAATATTGCGAGATAAGTCGAGATAAGCCTAGATAATGGGAAATAAGGTTAGATAATGAGAGATAAGGAGAAATAATGGGAGATAAGTAGAAATAATGGGAGATGAGCAGAGATAAGCCTAAATAATGGAAATTATATAGAAATAAGGAGCAATATTGGGAGATAGGGGGAAATAATGGGAGATATTTTATTACGTTGGGTAACATAAGGAATAAGCAGTGACGATAGTAGTGAATCAAGTCCACGCGAGCGGAGCCGCGGGCCCGGCTAGTTTTGAATATATTATGAAACGACGATTTATTACCTGAAGCACATTATTAGAGGACAACGTCTAAATTCATGAAGAACCAAAACTTTGCTGTTGTACGATAACTGTAGGTTGCACAATGTTTGCACATTTCAAGATATTACAGAAAGCTGCGGATTTATCTAGTTGCAACATCCACTCAATAACTATAACTTAGTATATATACCCTGCGACTACTTTCTGTTCAAACATCTGGAGAAATACCTCAGGAGACGCTATAGTGTTGTTTCTTGAGGCGCAAATAAAAGATTTTGTTTTGACTGAAATGAAACAACTCGTGACATACTGTAGTAAGTGTGTTAGTGTATACGAAAGTTAGATTTTTTTTAAGCTCTGCGATTTTTTTTTTTCATAGTTACGTATATACGAGGCTGGTTTGAAAAGTCCGTGCAAAAATAAAAAACTACTTATGTGTTTGGGGTAAACCTTTTTTATTTTTCGACATAGTCTCCTTTTAGGCTTATACACTTCGTCCAACGATGTTCTAGTTTGTTGATCCCTTCCGAATAATAGGATTTGTCCAAGTCTGCAAAATATCCATTAGTGTCTGCAATCACCTCTTCGTTTGAATAAAATCTTTGTCCCGCCAGCCATTTCTTCAATTAATATTAAGATCTATAATACAAGTTATAATTTACATGTAGTAGTATAAAGTTTCTTTATTAATATTTTAACGACTCATGAATAAAAGAAAAATTCGATACATAGTCGTCGTTTATGCCATTATTTTTATGTGTGGAGACACTAGACCTACTTCTTATGAATAAATATTGATTACATACAATACAAACTGCAGTAAATGCATAAATAGGAGAATAAATTGTACAACTGGGAATAGAATGGAGATTTAAGAAAATACCCTTATATTAAATATGTCTAGATTTTTCATAAAATAAATCCCTGGGGTGTTGGGAACTATAAATACACAACGTATTTTTCAGCTGTGGTTTTTCTTTTAACAAGTTTACTGAAATAAATCACTTCATCAAATATAACCCACGCGCAAATAAAAGTTTTCAAAAATTTTTATACGACTCACCCAAATCTGTATTTATTTTAGCCTCAGAAAGGTGGTTAAGAGTAGCTCTTCCCTTTGTCGGCAGCTTCATATTCCATTTTTGCCTAATACGAGAGTTGGACTCCTAGCCCATTCTATTTACCTAATGTAGTTTTTTCTTACCCTAAAGGAAGCATAAAAATGATGATTTTTGGTCATTGCGTTATTCCGTAATGTGTAATAATGTTAATTGTGAAAAATATTTACCTTGACGTTGGTCGGAATAGATTTTGTTTATGCATAACTGGTCAAGTGCAAGTCGGACTGGTGCAATTAGTGTTCCGTAATTTGCTTTTAAAATAATTGCTTTTAAAATAAAATTTTTTGTTACGGAGGTATAAAATAATCAACGACTTCAAAAACACATCTAAAATGAGTTTTCAACCTTTTTTTTTTTTTTTTCCCGATTTTTACTGTAAAATGATGATCTTGAAATTTTTGTTTTTTTTTTATATACCAGATAAATTATTAAAAGGAATGCACTCGTGATAATTGTCGTTCAATCTACACCCTGTGGAGAATATTTCAGAATATTTTCAAAATTTTGTGATCTGTACTTTCCGAGATAAGGGGAGGACAGCCATTTTTCGCAATTTCCTAAAAATAATACAAAGTAAAGTGTGCGCAAGTATTACATTATTTTTGAACTCATGTTTTTACATGCTTTCATTTGATACCCCACTCGATGACCTGGTAAAATTTTTTTTTCAGCTGTATTTATTGTAAAATTTTCAGTATATTATTAATTTTTATATGATATTTTACTCTTCAAATTTTTCCTTTTAATCTCATTATATAAATTGCCATCATCATCAATTTATAATATTTTATAATAATATATATAATAAAATGATAATAATTTGTAATTTTATTATTTACAAAAAATATATATCCATAATTACTACTCAGTATACCAATCCCACTGTACCAATCCCAACCATCCAATCCAAAGATAGTGATGATATATACGGAGTAGTATCATTGTGCTAAAGATTCCAAATTCTAAACATATACATAATTACGTTTAATGATACGGCTCTATCTTTCCGTAATTTTAATTTCACACAATTTATCTTTTTTTTATTTGCATGATTACAATTTAAAAATATTCTAAAATTTTGAAAAGCTTTTATAAGATAAAAGAATATATAATTTAAGAAAAACTTGTTTATAATTTTAGGAAGAAATTTTGAAGTAGCAACTGATGAATTTCTTTCCGACACCTTCATTTTCATTGCCGGAGTTCCCTAGGACTATATACTGTCTCTTACTTTTTTTCTTCTTTTCCTTAACGATCTTATAGAAAAACCTATACTTCTGTTGACAACAGCTCATTAATGTCTTTAGTTACAAATGTCAGCAGATGGTCGAAAGTTATAAAATTTATCAAAGACCTACCCTGGGTAATAGTAACCAAGTAGGATTTAACTTTTCAAAAACTCCATCTTTTCAAATAGTCATTTTCAAAATAGTCAACGGTACAAAACTTAACATTTTTACTTGCTTGGCATTCACTTAGGGCCTAAGCCGGCCTCGGTATCGCGGTGGGTTTAGAGTTTGCCAAGTGGCCCACAGGTTGCTGATGCGAATCCGTCACTAGCAGTTGTGTGACTTCCCGGATTTTAAAAATTCAAAAATTATATACAATTTCGTGATTAATACGCTAAATTCGTAGGGCCCATAAAAGAGAAAAAGGTCAAATAATTTTCAGCAGGGAGTAGGGATTTTACCATTTTTTTATATCTTACAGAATATCGGCGCGGATTTCGTAATACCCATCAACGTTGTCCAAGTGCCGAAACATACCTTTTTGTATTTTACACCAACTTTTGGACAACGCAGTAGTGCTGTCACGGACGTTATTGCATTTTTGTAAACAACTACCACCTATCTACGTGGCCAGGTCAAATATACTTAAATAAATTAATAAATAAAATATATCGACCTGCCGGGATTGGATCCTGAGACCTTCTGCACCGCAAGCAAGTCACTATGCTACACAGCCACGGGCCGAAACAAAAGCATGATAAGTTGCATTCGTATCACGGAAATGTTCTCGAGATTTTGAAATGCTATTTCGTCCTAGAAAACTGTATCTTTCACAACAGCTCTTTTTCCTATACCAAACTCAATTTGGAGTATTTATGTCCCCTCCTCCCTCTGTTTGTGATTCGACTTGACAGTGTGGGTCTGTTAGATTTTATCCAGAAGAGAGCCTTTTTTCTAACTGAAGGTTTGAAACTCGCCAGAAACCTTAATTCTGAGGATCATAAATGAGAAGTTGAGTCTTGAATCGATTTATAAATAATATTATGGAAAATATTCGATGAACATATCTCGCTTGATCTCTGGATCTAAAATAAAAGTTTAAAAAAATAAAAGTTACATTTTAATAAGGCTCAACACCGCTTGGTGGAATGAATAGTAAATGATTGCAAGTCACTTCAAGAAATTTTCATCAAGATCCATCTCAGTTTTTGTGTGTACCTATGGTATCATCAGCATCACTTTTGCTAGATGTACCCTCCTGTGTCAAAAAATTCTATTAGATCACGATTTCCAATTTCCATTCTTAAACGAAAGTGATTTATATTCCCCAGAGCAGTGATTTCCTGTTTAACGATGTTCAACTTCATTGTCCATATATGCATGCAAGGACGAATCACCATCTTATATCCCATGTGATGACAGATTTTATGAATAAGTCACTGCCATCACTCGCTGAGTTAAAGCACGTCTTTTTAATTGTGTAGAAATTTTGTAGTCTTTCGAACTTTTCGTCAGGAAAATTCTTATCCACTTTAAGATAATAAGCCCCTTTAGAAGAGAATTTATGAATTTATTTAACTTCTCTAGTATATTTGCCAAACTATTTCAATTGAGACTACTATTTACAATCAAATTAAACCCGTCGTTTTCATCCTTGTCATTATTATCAGAATGAGCAAATTCTTCATTGTCATATCTTGGATAATATTGATGATATTCATATCCATCTTCAAGATAATAAGCCCCTTTCGAATAGAATTTATCAATTAAATTAAACTCCTCTAGAATATTTGCCAAACTATTTTAACTGAGACTACTATTTAAAATCAAATTAAACCCGTCGTTTTCATCCTTGTCATCATTATCAGAATAAGTAAATTTTTTGTTGTCATATCTTGGATGACATTGAGGATTTTTCTTCTTATAAAGGACGTCTAACACCGTTAAATAAATGTTACGAACAAGACAAGACGCTGCTCCACATCTCTCTCCATTGATCAGTCTCTATCGGTAGCTAAGCAGACTCTATCACTTTTCGAGGACAATTCAAAATCGGATAACCTAACTTCAGGCAATTTTTAACATTGCCGGTGTACTGTCAACTACTTTTGTTAGACCTCGATGATCAAGGTTATTGATGAATGTGTCAGACATGGGATTATGACTATAATGAATGTTTACGTTCATAAAATTTTTGTTCTCTAAACTCGTCCATACATCCAGCGTCAAAGACTCTACTAGCTGAACAAAAAATACTTATTTTTTAAGAAAGTTAAAATATCGATAAGATATAAAAAATCCCGGGTCTCATAAATTCAATCCCGATATTTTTATATATTCTTTTAGGTCAGGATTTCCTATATTTTCGAGATTTTTTATCCCGGTATTAGACCTCTTGCACTAATACAGTATGTCAAGTAAGAACGTGACCGTTTGTATTCTTGAAAAAATATGTTTCGAAAACATTTTTTGCCATCAATATAATCTTTGGTGTGCTAACAACGGCGCAATTACCTTAGTAAGTTATTCAATCGCCTCCTGCATCAATAATCGGCATCTTCCAGGCATGTTGTGGACGAGATTTTCTCCATACTACGTCAATGATCTCCAAATTTTTCAAATCTCGCTAGTTAACTCAATCAAAGTCCCTGGAGTCTTTCCTCTGAGCTTTTTCTTTATAAGGGACCAAACGTTTTCAATAGGGTTTGCGTCCGGCGATTGTGAGGGTCACTCTACTATCTTATCGCGGGTCTAAGTGAGCCGCTTCACGACGTGATTTTCATCCAGCAAAGGTTTCCTCAACGTGCTTCGGAATTTGATATCATGAGCACGAAGATTCAGACATTCAAACCCGATTTTCTTAATTTTGCCGCTCCTTGATACAGCGTCAATTTTGGGTCCCGTGAAAACAAGGCACACGATTCGTTTTTCGACTTCTGGGGTGACTTTGCTGACCTCATTTTGGCAAGTCGTCAACATTTTGCGTCTCGTTAAAACGATTTACCTACTTCTTCACAAACAACAACGACTTTTTAATATATTTAGCGGGATGAGAGCTTTGGATTAGAACAAAAAAAGACTGCCTCGAACCGACGCTCAAACAAGTGACTCATTTTGGTTTTACGTTATTGTTGTTTTAGTTTGGAATCAACTGATACTTTTACTAAAATACGTCGTAGATAAAGGTTCCCTCTACCGATTTCTTGTTAAATCGCTAGAATTGCATCTACTAAAAATGAATTAACGCGGACACTTTCTTACTTGACAGACTGTATATGAAATCTCTACTAGCTCCACTTCTCGTTTTTTGTAATATCCTCCACCAGAGGAGGATAACTTCAACCCCTTGTACTGTACTGCCCGGGATTGATCGAGTACAACTTGCAGAAATTCATGACCAATATTAATCGCTATGTTGACACATGCTCCACTACTATAACGATTTATAGATGTCCCTGCAACGCGTGGGCTATGGTTATAAAAAAGTTCGATTATTACTGTTTTACGTTTTATTTAAAATTATACTCATAAAAATTCAAATTAAAAAAAAAATGTATTTTAGATATCTCGCAAAAACATTTTTCATATCATACGCATACATACCTATAATTTTTCTTTCATATTGCCTATTTTTCACTTTGGATGTAAAAACATAACCATCTTTTACTTTTTTAACATACATTCGCAAAAATCCAATTTATGTATTTACATATTCCGTCGCTTGGGAGCAATAAATACCCACTTTGAGAACTGTAAAATTTCTCTGTCACGTCATAACACGTTATAACTCAAACGATCATAGAATATTATTTTCCCAGGAGTTTTTTCTGATGTAATAGTCTTGAAAAATATGTTTTTTTATTTGATATTCATGGCAGGCTTTTAAAGAATATATTATAAATAATCTGCAAGAGTGAAAATGGTAATTTTAAAATCCTTACTCACCATGCCTACTTAGAGTCTAGTAATAATCACTTACTGCGGTCAGAAATGTTTGAATGTACGGGGAAATTTCTAAAATTTGTCACTCGTCGAATTTGACGGATTACAAAACCAACTAGGATTTTTTAAAATCCAAATACTTTATTTACTAATAAACTTAGTGTGTTGCCATTGAGCACTTAAAAAAATTCTAGTTGGCTTTACAATACGTCAAATTTGACAAGTAACAAATTTTCTATTATCATATTTGGCTTTCTCACAACTTACTAAGTTTATTAATAAAAGCGTTTTTTTGATAGGCCAAATCGGAAAAGAGTAAATCGTGGGAACCACTTAAAAGTTCGGTTCAATAACTTGAATGCGCTCTATATCGGTAACGACTTAAAATAAATATTGAGAGTTATATATTTTTGTAAACGGACTGAAACATGCTATATAATGGTGTGCCCATATGTAAAAGGTACCATTAAAAAATAGCTTAGTTGGCCTTGTAATTGACCGATTACACATTTGACAAGTGACGAATTTCTTGTTACCATATTTGGTTTCCTCATAAAGAAGTTTAGTACTGCAAGCATTTTCTTGGAAATATATAATAAAAGATTGTTTTTTATCAATTTTCACTCGTTTATTTATAATTTTTTTTTGATGACGCGTTTCGCTGTCAATGCAGCACACACAAGTCACTGTCAAGTTTAGTTTATTTGAAACACTGTCAAGTTTAGTTTATTTGAATACCATTGGATATCTTTAATGTTTACAATTTTATATTATTTTTTTATTATTCTATTATACCTATTTAAATTATTAATATATATATATATATATATATATATATATATATATATATATATATATATATATACATATATATGTATATATATATATATATATATATATATATATATATATATATATATATATATATATATATATATATATATATATATATATATATATATTAGCCATGCCCGCGGCTCTGCTCGCGGGAGTTGATTCACTATTAATGCCACTGCTTATTCCTTATGTTACCTAATGTAATAAAATATATCCTGTAACCTGACCAGAAAACCTAGGCATGAATTAAAAAAAAAACACGTAAATCGGATAAGTGGTTCGCGAATGATAAGCGCAGTAACGGACAGACAGACTGACAGAGAGACGTTGCACTTTATATGTATTATATAGATTATCATTATTATTATATAACCTGGCCAAAGAACATATGCATGAATTAAAAGAAAAAAAAAAAAACACGTAAATCGGATAAGTGGTTCTCGCGTGATAAGCGCACTAACGGACAGAGAGACAGACAGACAGAGAGACGTTGCATTTTATATATATCCGACTTGATTCACTATTATCGTCACTACTTCTTTCTTGTGTTACCTGATGTAATAAAATATATATCTATAACCTGGTCAGAGAACGTATGCATGAATTAAAAAAAAGTCACGTAAATCGGATAAATGGTTATCGAGGGATAACCGCACTAACGGACAGACAGCCACACAAAGAGACATTTTATATATTATAGTTATAGATTATTATTATTATTATTATTATATAACCTGGCCAAAGAACATATGTATGAATTTAAAAAAAAGACACGTAAATCGGATAAGAGGTTCTTGCGTGATAAGCTCACTAACGGACAGACAGATAGACAGAGAGAGACGTTGCATTTTATATATATTATATTCTTTGCTACATAATATTGTTCCATATTTAACAGTTTAGGCAGCGCATTGCAAGAGAGCGCGCTAGCGGCAATTTTTTTTCTGACTTGATCCACTATTATCGTCACTACTTATTCCTTATGTTACCTAACATAATAATATATATCTTATAACCTGGCCAGAGAACATACATATGTACGAATGAAAAAAAATCACTTAAATCGGATAAGTGGTTCTCGAGTGATAAACGCACTAACGGACAGACAGACAGAGAGACGTTGCGTTTTATATATATTATAGATTATAAATATTCTCTGCTACATAGTATTGTTCCATATTTAATGGTTTAGGCTGTGTATTGCAAGAGAACGCGCTAGCGGCAACCTTTTTTCCGTCTTGATTCACTATTATCGTCACTGCTCATTCCTTATGCTACCTAACGTAATAAAGTATAGCCTATAACCTGGCCAGAGAATATATGTATGTTTAAAAAAAAAGTATGTAAATCGGATAAGTGGTTCTCCAGTGATAAGCGCACTAACGGACAGACGGACAGATGAACAGATAGAGAGACGTTGCATTTTATATATAATATAGATTACATATATATATATATATATATATATATATATATATATATATATATATATATATATATATATATACGAGGCTGGTTTGAAAAGTCCGTGCAAAAATAAAAACTACTTATGTGTTTGTTTGTTTTTATTTTTCGACATAGTCTCCTTTTAGGCTTATACACTTCGTCCAACGATGTTCTAGTTTGTTGATCCCTTCCGAATAATAGAATTTGTCCAAGTCTGCAAAATATCCATTAGTGTCTGCAATCACCTCCTCGTTTGAATAAAATCTTTGTCCCGCCAGCCATTTCTTCAAATTGGGGAACAAATAGTAGTCCGAGGGAGCCAAGTCTGAAGAATAGGGGGGATGTGAAACGAGTTGGAATCCTATTTCCATTAATTTTGCGACCACAACTGCTGAGGTGTGTGCTGGTGCGTTGTCGTGATGGAAAAGGACTTTCTTGTGGGCCAATCGCAGGCGTTTTTCTTGCAGCTCGGTTTTCGAACGGTCCAGTAACGATAAATAATATTCACCTGTAATAGTTTTACCCTTTTCCAGATAGTCGATGAGGATTATCCCTTGCGAATCCCAAAAGACAGTCGCCATAACCTTTCTGGCCGAAGGAACGGTCTTCGCCTTTTTGGTGCCGATTCCCCCTTGGTAACCCATTGTTTAGATTGTTGTTTGGTCTCAGGAGTATAGTAATGTATCCATGTTTCATCCACAGTGACGAAACGACGCTTAAAGTCCTCCGGATTCTTTTGGAACAGCTGCAAACCATCCTTGTAACACACTTGGTCAAGCGTGAGCAATCGCGGCACCCATCTTGCGGATAGCTTTCTCATGTCCAAATGTTTATGCAAAATATTATGTACCCGTTCAGTCGAGATGCCCACAGCACTAGCAATCTCACGCACTTTAACTCTTCTGTCATCCATCACCATATCATGGATTTGATCAATGATTTCTGGAGTCGTAACCTCCACAGGCCGTCCAGAACGTTCAGCGTCACTTGTGCCCATATGGCCAGTCCGAAAATTTTGAAATCACTTATAAACTGTTCTAATCGAAGGTGCAGAGTCACCATAATGTTTATCAAGCTTGTCTTTAGTCTCCTGAGGCGTTTTGCCTTTCATAAAGTAATGTTTAATCACCACAAGAAATTCTTTTTCGTCCATTTCTTGAAAATCACTCGACTTCCTTGATTCACACGAATGCCAAACACAAAGAAATAGACCAATATGGCTGAAATTGGTGTGCGTTCATTCAAGAGATGCTACTAACTAAACATAACCTCGATACGCGCCGGTGGTGCCATCTCTCGGACTTTGCACGGACTTTTCAAACCAGCCTCGTATATATATATATATATATATATATATATTTATATATATATATATATATATATGGAAACCTACACAGAAATGGTATTAAGAAAATAAATTCAATATTGGTGGATTATTTAAATTTATCATATATATATATATATATATATATATATATATATATATATATATATATATATATATATATATATATATGGAAACCTACACAGAAATGGTATTAAGAAAATAAATTCAATATTGGTGGATTATTTAAATTTATCTAGTCGTTAAGAAGAGTGCCTGTAGTCCTCAATCGATTTATGTGCACTGTTTCTTAAAGGTTTAGTTTTAAACCTTTTTCTTGGGTATGTAAAATTTTGAAAGTCTTATTAAACATATGATTATCACCTAAAAGATGACTTACATATGTTGAATTAGATTTTTTAGGGATGAAACTTTTTTCGTGTTCTGTAATTTTTCGTATAAATGTTCGTCCAGTTTATCCTATGTATGTTTTAGGACATGACCCGTATATAAATTGATATTCCCCTGATTTATTACTTTTATTGTTTAAGGTTTGTAGTTTTCGAGATATTTCCCTATAGTATTGTTTGTCTTCTAAGATATATATGTTGATGTTTTTCTGATTTGAAAATTTTTTTGACGAAATAGGTTAAGCATTTAAATGGGTTTTTTTTTTCCTTAACACATGGATATATTTCTGAGATAGCCTTATTTCTAAGTTTTTTCCTAACAACCTTTTTAATTAAGGTTACTGAATAACCGTTGTTAACGGCTACTTGTTTTATGTAGTTTAATTCTTTAGTAAAATTGCATTCTGATAAGGGGATATTAGTTAATCTATGTATAAAGCTATAATAGGTAGCGAGCTTGTGTTGATTGTGGTGGTGAGAACTATTGTGAATTGTTGTGTCTGTATGAGAGGCTTTGTGATATACTGCATATTCATGTTTTTTTCGGGTTTTACTGATTAAATCTAAGAAGTTAATATTCCCTTCGACTTCTTCTTCCATTGTAAAACTAATATTTCTATGTAAAAACTTGTACTGTAAAAAGCGTGATAGTTGTCAATCTGTCCCTGTAAAGAGTATAATTATATCGTCTACATATCGTTACATGTATAAACAATTATTACTATTGTTATTATATATATATATATATATATATATATATATATACATATATATATATATATATATATATATATATATATATATATATATATATATATATACATATATATATATATATATATATATATATATATATATATATATATATGTATATATATATATATATATATATATATATATATATATATACGTATATATATATATGTGTATATATATATATATATATATATATATATATATATATATATATATATATATATATATTTATATATATATGTATATATATATATATATATATATATATATATATATATATATATATATATATATATATATGTATTATATGTATATATATATATATATATATATATATATATATATATATATATATATATATATATATATATATATATAAGAAGAATGTTGAGAGTGATCTACGGAGGAAAAAACACACCGGAAGGATAGACTAGATGGACTAATCAGGAACTGGAAAACTTATATGACGGACCTAGGATCACATCTTTTATAAGAGCGCAAAGAATGACCTGGTTAAGAGAGACTGCCGAAATGGTGCTGGCAATGAGGCCTGTTGGTGCGAGAAGTAGGGAAAGGTCGAGGATGAGGTGGTTGCAACGTATTGAGGAGGATTTAAGAGCCATAGGAGTCAGAGACTGAAGGACGGGGGCGCAGAACAGAATAGAGTGGAGACATACGATCCAAGAATACTTGGATGCTAGATGATGGAAGAGGGAAATGGATACAAGTTAATAAGCGCTAAGCCTTCATGGCCTGTAGCGCATTATATTATATATATATATATATATATATATATATATATATATATATATATATATATATATATATGTATGTGTATGTATATATATATATATATATATATATATATATATATATATGTATATATATATATATATATATATATATATATATATATATATATTATATATATATATATATATAATGCGCTGCAGGCCATGAAGGCCTAGGGCTTATTAACTTGTATCCATTTCCCTCTTCCATCATCTAGCGTTCAAGTATTCTTGGATCGTATGTCTCCACTCTATTCTGTTCTGCGCCTCCGTCCTTCAGTCTCTGACTCCTATGGCTCTTAAATCCTCCTCAATACGTTGCAACCACCTCATCCTCGACCTTCCCCTCCTTCTCGCACCAACAGGCCTCATTGCCAGTACCATTTTCGGCAGTCTCTCTCTTGTCAGACGCTGTACGTGTCCTAACCAGGTCATTCTTTGCGCTCTTATAAAAGATGTGATCCTAGGTCCGTCATATAAGTTTTCCAGTTCCTGATTAGTCCATCTAGTCTATCCTTCCGGTGTGTTTTTTCCTCCGTAGATCACTCTCAACATCCTTCTTTCCCACCTCTCCAGCGTCTCTTCCTCCAGCGTCTCTTCCCCTAATTTGTTCATTATCCATGTTTCACAGCCGTAGGTGACAGTAGGTTTTATGACCGATGTGTAAATCCTTCGTCTTTCTAAAGACGTATTTTGATTTCATTAAAGCGTTCAGGCTCCCATATTTTTGTTATTGTTGTTGTTAAAGATCTTTGTTTCAATATTGTCCATGAAAAGTTCGGCAAGTAAAGGGCTTAATAGGCTCCCCATAATTAACCCTTCCTTCCTGTTGTAGGCTTTATTTTTAAATAAAAAATAATTTTGTCGTAGACTAGTTTTTAATAAATTAATTATGTTTATTTTTACAATTTCATTTACTTTGTTTTTGGTTAATAGGTTTTCTACTAAAATTATTGTTTCGTCTAGGGGAACACTTGGAAATAAATTTTTGACGTCCAAAGAAACTCATTTAGAATTTTCTGGTATTATTATATTCTTAACTTTTTCTATGAGTTAGTATGAGTTTTTGATACTGTGTTTAGGTTCAAATTTTTTATAATATTTGTTTAAATCTATTAAAAAGGGTCTTATATGCTGGAGCAGACATATAGGAAACAACTGGTCTGATTGGGTGGTCAGGTTTGTGTAATTTTATGAGTGAATAAAGTTGTGGGATAGCCCACTACAAAATTCAATATTGTTCAAATAAACTAAACTTGACAGTATTAAATGTATGTTAGATCCGACGAAGCGACATCGATAGCGAAACGCATTATTAGAAAAAAAAATTATAAATAAACCCGTGGAAATTGACTAAAAACAGTCTTTTATTATATATTTATAACGAATTTACATTAAGTAGAAGCTACAACCATCCGAAATTTTCTTAGAATATAGGATAGAATAAGGGTGAATTAAGTGAAACTGAAAAAAAAATATCCCTGTATACTCACAAAATATCTTTCTATATAATTAAAACATATATACGAATAACATTGTTTATTCTTCATAGAAATGAGTTTTAAAGGAAGTAAACTAATTTAATTTCCTTTACTTTATTTATTATTTATGTAATAGCGGAAATTATACACCAATTAATAGGTAAGTAGATATAAGTTAGTTATACTCCAAAATTACAAAAAAAACTGCTAGAGTAGTTTGTAAATGCGCAAAAATATTAGATTATATCTTGTGCCAGTAAAGAAAATCACAAAGCGTTCCATATCTTAAAAGTTCAGTTTTTGGTAAAAAACCGGTCAAGTGTAAGTTGAAATTGCGCAGTAAGTGTTCCGTACGTTGATTGCTTTTAAAATAAAAATTTTTATTAAGGAGGTGTAAAATGATCAATGACTTCACAAAATACACCACAAATAAGTTTTTAACAACGTTTGTTTCCGATCTTTACTGAAAACTGATGACCTTCAATTATATTATCATCTCGTTCGAGAGTAGTCGTCCCAGCAGATCGACAGTTTGATTGATAAACCGACGAAAAAGGGAAAATAAGTCTTGGTGATCTAAGAACCCTAAGACGTGAAGAAAAACAGACATTTCGGAGGATAATTTTCTTACTAATACAATACTTCTCGTAAGCATGGAGCAATAGTTACGTTTCCGCTAAATTAACCGTTTGTATTTCTCTTGTTCTATATGTTCTATAACTCAACATTTTTTTTGATTACTTTGTAATCAGATAGCAATCTCTTCTATACACTAATTCTGTTAAAAATTGGAAATAATGGAAAACTGAAAGCACTGAAATAGAGGTATTTTACGATATATACGCAATCACCCTTGAAAGTAAGGAGTTTTCTTTTTCACCCAATGTATATTTTATAATAAACTAGCCGTGCCCGTGGATCCGCTCACGTGGACTTGATTTACTATTATCATCATTGCTTATTCCTTACGTTACCTAACGTAATAAAATATTTTTCCTATAACCTAGTCAGAGAACATATGTAGGAATTAAAAAAAAAAACATGTTAATCAGTGGTTCTTGAGTGATAAGCTCACTAACGGACAGACAGAGAGACATTTCGTTTTATGTATATTATAAATTATTATTATTATATAGCCTTACCAGAGAACATATGTATATATTAAAAAAAAAACGTGACTACTTATTCCTTATATTACCTAACATAATAGTATATATCTTATAACTTGACCAGAGAACATACATATGTATGAATGAAAAAATCACTTAAATCGGATAAGTGGTTCTCGAGTGATAAGCGCACTAACGGACAGACAGACAGAGAGACGTTACATTTTATATATATTATATCCTTTGCTTCATCATATTGTGCCATATTTAACGGTTTAGGCAGCATATTGCAAGAGGGCGCGCTGGCGGCAAACCATTTTTCGACTTGATTCACTACCAGGTGTACAAGTATAAAATGTGGATTTCAAACAACAGATGGTTCACCAATGCAGTTTGTGCTATAAAAATTTGATACTGCGCCATTTTGTTGTGTCATCCACAAGTGTCAGATGCGCACGAGTAATAAATTGGAAAAGTGTGTGCATAGTGTTGTGTTGTTGTATTCAATATATCGAAATTTTATACCGAACAGAGCATTCGCGGACAGTATTAATTTTTGTTTTCATTTGAAGAAAACTGCTGTTCAATCATACTGATTACTTCGAGAAGCTTATGGTGAACATGCTCCATCGCAAGATACGTGTGAACAATGGTTTCGGCGTTTCAAAAGTGGTGACTTCGATGTTGCAGACAAGGAACGTGGAAAACCGCCAAAAAAATACGAAAGATGTGGAATTGCAAGCATTGTTGGATGAAGATGACTCGCAAACACAAGAACAACTCGCCGAGTAATTGGGCGTTAGTCAACAAGCTGTTTCCAATCGGCTACGAGAGATGGGAAAGATTCAGAAGACCGGTAGATGGATATCACATGAGTTAAACGATAGGCAAATAAAAAAAGCACAAAAATACGTGCAACATTTTGCTCGCTCGGTACAAAAGGAAGTCGTTTTTGCATCGTATAGTTACAGGGGATGAAAAATGGATTTATTTTCAGAATTCCAAGCGTAAAAAACCATGGGTAGACCCAGGCGCACCATCCACATCGACCGTAAGACCGAATCGATTTGGCAGAAAGACGATGCTCTGTGTTTGGTGGGACCGGAGGTGCATGTTCTATTATGAGCTATTAAAACCTGGGGAAACGGTTAATACTAAACATTACCAACAACAATTGACCGATTTGAACCGTTAACTGCTTGAAAAAAGGCCAGAATACCGAAAGAGGCAACACAAAGTCATTTTTTTTCATGACATCATATATGGCAAAACCAGTACGCGACACGTTGGAAGCACTCAGCTGGGAAGTTCTACCCCATGCGGTTTAATCAACAGACTTGGCTTCTTCGATTACCACTTGTTTACATCGATGGGTCACGCACTTGCTGAGCAGCGCTTTGGTTCGTACGAAGATGTGAAAAAATGGCTCGATCACTGGTTCGTAGCAAAAGGGGAAGATTTTTTCTGGCGTGGTATTTACAAATTGTCCGAAAGATGGGAAAAATGTATAACAAGCGATGGAGCAAACTTTGAAAATAAAGCACTTTTTATCATTCTTCCGAATTTAACATGTTTTTTTTTTAAAAAAAGAATCCGCATTTCATACTTGTACACCTGGTATTATCGTCACTGCTTGTTCGTTATGTTCCTAACATAATAAAATATATCCCATAACCTGGTCAGAGAACATATATATGAATTACATAAAAAAACACGTAAATCGGAGAAGTGATTCTCGAGTGATAAGCGCACTAACGGACAGACAGAGAGATGTTGCATTATATATATCTAATATCGCAATTAAGAACTAGGAAAAATTCACATATTACTATTAAAAGGTCCATCGATTTTTCACCTTCTTCCCATGTTACCAACGAAAATAATGAAAAAAATGTAATGTTTTCGACTCCTTGACTGGACGACTGACAGAACCCCGAAAAATAGCTATAATACGATAAATTCAAATTCACCCATCTACCTCCTTATTCCACCTCTTTCGCTCTTTACGTTATTTATTTATTATAACAGTTTTCTGCATCTAAAAAATCCTGGAAAAATTCTCATAATATTATTGAAACTATACAAGATTTTCCCATCTCTTTTACCTCCTTTCTCTATGAAAGTTAAGGTCATAAAAAAATATAATTTTTATATCCCTGCACTTCAAGAACTCTGAAAAAAGCCCGATATATGTATGTAGCAAACGTCTCTAACCTCCCACAGCACCCCATGAACGCCTTATTTATTTTTACTATAAATAATAATATGTTTAAAATTTGCCAATTACAACAACCAACACTCCTGTGAATTCTTAATATTTTACTGAAACTATACAATATTTTACGACCCCCCACCTTTTTCAGCCTCTTCTTGGGTTAAAATTGTAAAATGTAATTTTTGAATTCCTCGATTTCAAAAACCTTGAAAAGGACATCTGACACTACATATACGAAATGACTCCTTTAATCTCCTTCCCTACTCTTCTTACGTCTTATATGTTTTATTGTAAATACGTATATTTTTTCTAGATACCAAGTTTAGAACTGATATCTCAATTCGTTCGAAAAATAGAGACCCACAGAGTGACAAACAGACAGACAGATGTAAACGACAGAGATGTTTTACGTGATTTAGGAACTTTAAAACGTGAAGAAAAGCAAAAATCTTGGACTGTGATTGTATCACGATTGTAATACGAGGGCTGTATGATAAGTACCTGGCCTTGACAAAAAAAACATTTTTATGTGTAAAATTTATTTTATTTTTTAACATAGTCTCCTTTTAGCTTGATAAATTTATTCCAAGGTTTTTCTGTCATTTGTATCCCACCTCAAAAATACGATTTCTCCAACCCTTCAAAATAGGCGCTTGTTTCTGCAATCACTTCATCGTTTGAGCAAAATTTTTATTCCGCCGAGCCTTTTTTTCATATTCGGAAATAGGAAATAATCGCTGGGGGCTAAATCTGGCGAATATGGTGGATGCAGAAGTAATTCGTATCCTAAATTATGAAATTTTGCCATGGCGATGATACAAGTTTACACGCGTGCATTGTCTTGATGAAAAAGAATTTCCTTCTTCGCCAAATGCGGAAGATTTTATTTTACAGCATGGTTGCAATGATCCAGTAAGTTGACATAATACTCTCCATTATTCGCTTTGGCCTTTTTAAGGTAATCGACGTGTATTATGCCCCGTATATCCCAAACCATTATGGCCATAACTTTGTTGGTCGATAAAGTCGCCTTGGCCTTCTTTGGCATCAGTTTGCCACAGAAAACCCACTGTTTAGACTGTTCTTTGGTCTCTGGTATGCTGTGATGAATCCATGTTTCGTCAAGAGTTATGAAAATCATTCCGATTGCGCTTTAACATCCCCAAACATTCTTAAGTTGACATACGTGCGTGTTTATTGTCAATTACGAGCAGCCGCGGCACCCATCTTGCGGAAAGCTTTCTCATGTTCAAATAATTTTTTAAAATGTTTTGCACTCGTTCAATTGAGATGCTCACTTTTTCATGCACTTTACTCTCCGATCATTTATCGTGGATTTTTTTCAATCATTTCTGATGTGGTGACCACATTTAGACGACCTGGACGTTCTTCATCAAAAATGCTTTTACGGCCGCGTTTGAATTCAGCTGTCTAATATTTTATGGTCGATAACGAAGCTACAGAGACCTCATAAACTTCGCTGAGTTCCGCTTTTATCTCACCATTCGTTTTCTTTTTCAAAAAAAAATATTCCATCATTGCTCGATATTCAATTTTTTCCATTGTAAAATCACAATAGTTGTTCGATTTAATTGGCTGCCACTCACAAACTAAATCACGCAGCTACTTGAAAATTTGACAGGACTCCTGTGAAAGGTTATGTTTACGAAAAACATAATTTTTAAAATAGTAGTATGCACTTATCATACAATCCCCGTACTTTCCTTTAACAAGGAAAGCAATAGTGCTTGATTTAATTTTTGTTGCAATTCGTCAAATGCGAAGTTCTCAAACTTATTCGGTAAAATTAAAATTACGGGACCTGTTTTAAAGTAACTTAAATCTAGTTAGTGAACGTCGCAAAAATCAAAAATTTAAACAATCGAGGGGTAGAGGGCTTTTCTACCAAATTTAGCTTGATTCTAATCTTAGACCCATGGTTTCTCTAAGTTCGTTTAGTAAATAAGGTTTAGAGGGGTTTAAGGCTTAGATTCATGATTTCAAATTTAAATCTCCTTAGTGAATCTGGCTAGTAATATTTTTATTACTTCATAAATAGCATATCATGGTTTTTCCCCATTTTCCAAACAATAGGTTCTTTATTACCTCGTTTAGCAGTTAAGCTAGGTTCTATAGAAACAGGAAAATATAATGAGAGTAACAAAAGTTTGGCCCAGTAGCACAAAAGCAGCTTTATTTTGTATCCCAAAATATGTGTCCTTGCAGCATTTCAACAAAGATCAATATGTAGGGGATTTGGGGAGGATGGGGACAAAGACGTAGGAAATCTGGGGTTTCAACTGATATATTTCGTTTGGACTTAGTCGAAGGTATAAGATAATTGAGATAACAAAAACATACTGTCTGATTTAATCTTGATAAAATTAACCGTAGAAGTAAATATTTCGTTCTAATAATTTAGTAATAAATATTTTTGTTGGCATATACATAGCAAATAAAGGGGAGCGAACGACTGAATGAAAAAGTAGGTGCTTATCAGGTTAAATTTACTAAATGAGTAAATTATAAACTTTACAGCCAGATAAGATAAAATAAAATATTAGAACGTATTTTCAAACGCGACGAGTTTTTTTAGGGTTCCGTACACCCGATTTTCTTCGAAACTATTTGATACAGAAAATTGGAATTTGGCACTAATATAAAAAACTGATGCCCCATCAGAGCCGTTTAGTTTTAAAAGTTAAATTTTGTCTTAAAGGGTTAGTTTTAGGGGATGAAATCGGGAGTGAAAAAAAAATACCAGGTCATCGAGTAGGAGGTCAAATGAAAGGAAAGCTTGTGAAAACACGATTTCAAAAATATATACCAAGTGTACAAGTATGAAATGCAGATTTTTTTTCTAAAAAAACATGTTAAATTCGGAAGAATGATAAAAAGTGCTTTATTTAAAGTATGCTTCATAGCTTGTTATACATTTTTAGCAGTAAAAATCTTCCCCTTTTGCTGTGAATCATTCATCGAGCCAGTTTTTAACATCTTCGTACGAACCAAAGCGCTACTCAGCAAGTGCGCGACCCATAGATGCAAACAGGTGGTAATTGGAAGGAGCCAAGTCTGGTGAGTAAGCCGCATGGAGTAGAACTTCCCAGCTGAGTGCTTCCAATGTGTCGCGAGCTAGTTTCGCGGTATGTGATGGAGCATTGTCATGAAGAAAAATGACTTTGTGTTGCCTCTTTCGCTATTCTGGCCTATTTTCAAGCAGCGAACGGTTCAAATCGGTCAATTCTTGTTAGTAACGTTTAGTATTAACCGTTTGCCCAGGCTTTAATAGCTCATAATAGACCACGCCCCTCTGGTCCCACCAAACACAGAGCATTGTCTTTCTGCCATAGCGATTCGGTCTTGCGGTCGATGTGGATGGTGCGCCAGGGTCTACCCATGATTTTTTGCGCTTGGGATTGGGATTCTCAAAATAAATCCACTTTTCATCTCGTATAAACTATACGATGCAAAAAACGACTTCCTTTTGTACCGAACGCCGAAATCATCGTTCACACGTATCTTGCGATGGAGCATGTTCACCATAAGCTTCTCGAATAATCGTTTTCTTCAAATGAAAACAAAAAATTTATGCTGTCCGCGGATGGTCTTTGTTCGGTATAAGTTTAGACACATTGAACACAACAACACAACACTATGCACGCACTTTTTCAATTTATTACTCGTGCGCGCCTGACACTTGTTGATGACACAACAAAATGGCGCAGTGTCAAATCTTTATAGCACAAACTGCATTGGTGCACCATCTGTTGTTTGAAATCCGCATTTCATACTTGTACACCTGGTATAATGTAATATTTGTGCACGGTTGTCTCTGCATTATTTTTTAAAAATTACCAAAAATCGCTTTGCCCCTCTTATCTCGAAAAGTACTGATCAAAAAATTATGAAAAATGCTGGAATATTCTCCACAGGGTGTAGATTGAAGGAAAATTATCAGAGTGTATTACCTCTAATAATTTAACTTGTATATAAAAAGAAACAAAAATTTCCAGGTTATCAGTTTTCAACAAAATTCGAGAATAAACATTGTTGAAAACTCATTTGGGGTGTGTTTTGTGAAATCATTGATCATTCTATACCTCGGTAACAAAAAATTTTATTTTAAAGCAATGAACGGAACACTAATTGTGGAAATTCGACCTGCACTTGACCAGTGCAGGTCGAATTTTATTTTATATTTTAATATTTTGTTCATTCTAGATTAGATGACTTTCAATATTTCATGTGCATTATGGGAGTTAAGAATTTATAAAGGATCTTCCGATATGCCAGAATATGTTTAACAGTCTTAATATGGAGCCTAACAAGTTTTAGTCTAACGTACATATTTTTTTATCGCAACTTGGTTATATATACATTTTTTTTTGTAAATTATGGACGATAAAGTTGTGATTTACATATTTTATATAAAATAAAAAACAACGCTAAAGCTGCTAATAGCTCTGTCTTCTGAGCATCAAATTTCACGTCATGTACAATATACATTCTGAAAGGTGAATCTCCAAATTTTCCAGACATTTATGAGGAAATTGGCTACAAAATACCGTTGATTAGTAAAAATAAATATAAATAATTTTATGTAGATGCTAGAAGGTGAGGTACGTAATTGTATATTTTATGAAAAATGATATTTTCGAATTTCTGATTGCCTGTAACTTAAAAATGTTATAGTTTAAATTTGTCAAATTAATATTGTTTTTTCACAAAAAATTAAACATGGGAAATTTTTTGCGGGCGGGTATTCATATTATTATTTTTTATAAAAAAATATTCAAAGTCAATACGTAAAGTAAACTTTAATTAATTATTTTCAGGTACTTAAGATACAAGGATGGATTTAAAAGTTCGCGTCCTAGTCAAGAAAACAAAATAAAATACGTACAAAAATATTTTTATTTTTTTTTGGACATAATCTCCACCAGCTCTATGCACTTCTTCTACCTGCTTTCCAAAGCTTCCACACCTGTTGGCAAAAAAAGATTCTTGAAGGCCTTCAAAATACTGATTAACTGCAGCTTCGAATTCTTTATTTGATGAAAATTTCTGGCCACCGAGGTGTTTTTTGGTTTTGGAAACAGATGAAAGTCCGAAGGTGCCAAATCAGGAAAATAAGCCGGATGGAGCAGCAATTCGAAACCACAATCACGAATTTGAGCCATAGACTCAACAGACGTGTGGACGCGAGCGTTGTCCTGATGGAACAAAATATTCTTTCTTAGTAATCATGGGCGCTTCTCTTAATTTCTTGATGTAAGCGACGCAAAAGGGTGCAGATTTTATTGTTTCGCCTTTCATATAGTATTATATATATATATATATATATATATATATATATATATATATATATATATATATATATATATATAAAATACATAATTTATATGTCTAATATAACAATACCTTTAGCATAGCATTAGCCGACAGAATTGCCTTCATTTTCTTTGGGGTCGGTTCACCAAATTTTTTCCACTACTTGGATTGTTGTTTTGACTCTGGAGTATAGTGGTGAACCCAGGTTTCGTCCATTGTCATAAACCTGTTAAGAAAATGCGGATCAGCCTCAAATATCTCCAAATAGTAGCAAGATATCGTGAGTCAAATTCGTTTTTGTTCATCTGAAAGCAATCTGGGGACCCATCTAACGGAAACCTTAGAAAATCCGAGTTCTCCCTGATAGTTAATCTACGGTCTTTCAGTGTGAGATCACACACTTTGCCGATGTTTTCTTCAGTCGTAGACGTCGTGGGCCGGCCGGAGCGAGGGTCATCTTCGATGTTCTCTCGTTCACGTTTAAATTTTGCAATCCATATTTTCACAGTGGTATATGAGGGAGCAGATTTCCATAGTGTTGTTTTCATATCATCGTGGATCTTCTTTGGTGTTAATCTTCTTTCCATTTTTCCAAAAAAGCTGCACTTGGTCTCACTAAACTCGCTCTAACCCAAAAATCACAAAGTCTACAGCAACAATATTTTACACTGTGACTACTAAAGAAGGTATGAACTTATTGAGGGTACTATAATAAAAATATTATAATTATTTTTTGGTGAGGCGGCGAACTTTTGAATCCATCCTCGTATTTTTATTTATGAGGTTACATACACCTGCTGCTGGGGAAAAATAATTTGTTAAAAAACTCACCTCGATATACTCAGGTACATGTGGTTCATAGTTTATATTATATATTTCTATTCTAGTCTCGCTCACTTTTCTTTCTTTCATATTCTTTTTCACACCTGTGTGTATTTTACTCTTTTTTTACATTATTTATACTAATTACATTTGTTTATTTACCACTTGGTATACACATATTTTATATATATATATATATATATATATATATATATATATATATATATACATATATATATATATATATATATATATATATATATATATATACATATATATATATATATATATATATATATATATATATATATATATACATATATATATATATATATATATATATATATATATATTATATATATATATATATATATTATATATATATACATATATATATATATATATATATATATATATATATATATATATCTATATATATATATATATACATATATATATATATATATATATACCATATATATATATATATATATATATATATATATATACAGGGTGCCCCATATGTATGAATAATGATTCCTCAGCATTTATTAATCAGTGTATAAAAAATGTTTAAATAAAAGTTATACGATGTTATACTGCGCACATGCTCAAAGAAATTACGCCATCTTAATTTTTTTTTAATTGGAAAGCCCTGTATATTATTTTATTTTTCAGTCCTACTAAACGCTTTTGGAATTATTGATATTTGAAATTAAGGAGATCAAATTAAAAAAAAAAAATTAAGCTGGCTTGTGTCAAACATTTACTTGTTTTTTTTTCTGACGAGGCTACATTTAGCCTTAACGGACGGATTTTCGAAAACCACAAAAGATAAACATGTGGGCAGGGATTTGTGGACGTCATATCATAGATTCCTTTTTATCGATGGAGGACAGCGGTATTTACAGTTACTCCAAGAGTAAGTTATTACAACTTGTGCAGCTCTTTTTCCCAATGAAAATAGTTTGGGTACCCCTAACAGGAATCTGTGGTATCAACAGGACGAAGCACCTCGTCACTATGAAATCAATGTTCGTAGATATTTGGATGCAATTTTTCTTAATCGATGGATAAGCAGAAAAGGTGCTGTAGAAGGACGTGCAAGGGGTCCCGACTTTACACCACCCGATTTTTTTATGAGGTCATTTGAAAACAAAACTTTATCGAAGTCGACCTGAAACTGTAGAAGATTTACAACAAAGAATTCAACATGAAGTAGCACAGATCACCCCGGATTCTCTGCAAAACTCTATTCAGGCTATTTATGGCAGATTGAGTCATTGCCTCCCTATTAACGGTAGGCATTTTGAGCAATTGTTACCTTAAAAATAAACCTAGAGTATTTATTAATAGTTTATTTTGTCTTTTTTTTATTTTGAATTTTGAATGACAATAATTCCAAAACAGTTCAATTTAGACACATATGTATGACAAATAATATCTAGAATTTTTAGTAGCACTCAAAAATAAAATAATAGACAGGGCTTTCCACTTAAAAAAAATCAAGATGGCGTGGGGTAATTTCTTCGAACTAATAATTCAAAACATTTTTTGTCAACGTCAACTTGTGCGCCGTGTAATACCCTATAACTTTTATTTAAACATTTTGTTGATACACTGATCATTATTCTATACATATGGGGCACCCTGTGTGTGTATATATATATATATATATATATATATATATATATATATATATATATATATATATATATATATATATATATATATTATATATATATATATATATATATATATATATATATATATATATATATTACACGTATTACACGTTTATGCTTTTAATTAGCATTTTTCACTGCACTATTGCACTTTGTTTAAAACTCTTTATTAACTTTTTATACTTTTACAAGAATAACATTATTTACATAATAGTCAGTTTATATTGGCCGTATGTTCAACCAATTGCTACTCCTTTTGGTTTGCGGTCTATTTTTTAGTTGTTTACTTTACTTCCGCACCAGCTTTAGGTCAACGTACTGTGGGGTGCTTTCAGCACGCTTTAGACGCGCTTTAGATACTTTATCAGCTCGGCCTCCCTGTATGTAAGTTTTTTTTTATTTGGCTTCCCCGAATTTTTCCAAATTTGCACTCGTCGCAAAGCTCTTATGGAGCTTCGAAGTAAATTAATGATCTATGATACAGTGGTTTCTGTATCGGGTTATGTTCTATTCTGGTTTCTGTCAGGTCTTGCATCTGAGTCGATACCTGTGTCTTATGTCTGTAAAATTTCTATATTGTATATATATATATATATATATATATATATATATATACGAGGCTGGTTTGAAAAGTCCGTGCAAAGTCCGAGAGATGGCACCACCGGCGCGTATCGAGGTCATGTTTAGTTAGTAGCATCTCTTGAATGAACGCACACCAAGTTTCAGCCATATTGGTTTATTTCTTTCTGTTTGGCATTCGTCTGAATCAAGGAAATCGAGTGATTTTCAAGAAATGGACGAAAAAGAATTCGTGTTGTGATTAAACATTACTTTATGAGAGGCAAAAACGCCTCAGGAGACTAAAGAGAAGCTTGATAAACATTATGGTGACTCTGCACCTTCGATTAGAACAGTTTATAAGTGGTTTCAAAATTTTCGGACTGGCCATATGGGCACAAGTGACGCTGAAACGTTCTGGACGGCCTGTGGAGGTTACGACTCCAGAAATCATTGATAAAATCCATGATATGGTGATGGATGACAGAAGAGTTAAGGTGCGTGAGATTGCTAGTGCTGTGGGCATCTCGACTGAACGGGTACATAATATTTTGCATAAACATTTGGACATGAGAAGCTATCCGCAAGAATGGGTGCCGATTGCTCACGCTTGACCAAAAACGGAATCGTGTGAAGTGTTGCAAGGATGGTTTGCAGCTGTTCCAGAAGAATTCGGAGGACTTTAAGCGTCGTTTCGTCACTGTGGATGAAACATGGATACATTACTATACTCTTGAGACCAAACAACAATCTAAACAATGGGTTACCAAGGGGGAATCTGCACCAAAAAAGGCGAAGACCGTTCCTTCGGCCGGAAAGGTTATGGCGACTGTCTTTGGATTCGCAAGGGATAATCCTCATCGACTATCGGGAAAAGGTAAAACTATTACAGGTGAATATTATTCATCGTTATTGGACCGTTTTGAAAACCGAGCTGCAAGAAAAACGCCCGCGATTGGCCCACAAGAAAGTCCTTTTCCATCACGACAACGCACCAGCACTCACCTCAGCAGTTGTGGTCGCAAAATTAATGGAAATATGATTCCAACTCGTTTCACATCCCTCTATTCTCCAGACTTGGCTCCCTCGGACTACTATTTGTTCCCCAATTTGAAGAAATGGCTGGCGGGACAAAGATTTTATTCAAACGAGGAGGTGATTGCAGACACTAATGGATATTTTGCAGACTTGGACAAATCCTATTATTCGGAAGGGATCAACAAACTAGAACATCGTTGGACGAAGTGTATAAGCCTAAAAGGAGACTATGTCGAAAAACAAAAAAGGTTTACCCCAAACACATAAGTAGTTTTTATTTTTGCACGGACTTTTCAAACCAGCCTCGTATATATATATATATATATATATATATATATATATATATATATTATATATATATATATATATATATATATATATATATATATATATATATATATATATATATATATTTAATATGCAAAGATACTTAAAAATTATACCGTTTAAATGTGTACAATGTATAAAATTCAAATGCTAACAAGCACATTTGCAAATGCAGGAAAATAGCACCAAAGTTTTGTGATATTTTACACAAAACTTTTGCAATATTTAACGCTTATGCTGGATTTACGTTGAATAGAAAGAAAGTTGTTTATGTAAGTCCAACTTTATCTCACTGTAAAAACATCGCGAATAAGCATAAAATGTTCCATAATTTATGCAACAGGAAAATATTATTCTTTTGTCATGCCATTTCGCTGAATTTAAACGTTTGTTTTATCAAGTTCAGTTGCCCAAAAATTATCTTACTGGAGGCAACTAATAACTGTTGAAGATTTTAAGTAAATTCTTTTTTAAATATTGCATCACAATTTCTGATGTTATAGGTAGTCCCTGGAGTACTAACCTATCAGATATCAATTTAGCATACATATTGCTCTAATTGCAGCTCATCAGCTGGGTGTCAACTATAGAGATCTTAATAGTCGTGTAGCTGAACATATCAGCGTCACGATGAGGCAATACTAGACATAATCTAAACATGGCGATATTTTCAAAGCAACACTTATTAGTATATACAAAGTTTAAGTTAAAAACTTTTAGGTAGTTATGACCCCTTTACGAGGCTGGTTTGAAAAGTCCGTGCAAAGTCCGAGAGATGGCACCACCGGCGCATATCGAGGTCATGTTTAGTTAGTAGCATCTCTTGAATAAACGCACACCAAGTTTCAGCCATATTGGTCTATTTCTTTGTGTTTGGCATTCGTGTGAATCAAGGAAGTCGAGTGATTTTCAAGAAATGGACGAAAAAGAATTTCGTGTGTGATTAAACATTACTTTATGAAAGGCAAAATGCCTCAGGAGACTAAAGAGAAGCTTGATAAACATTATGGTGACTCTGCACCTTCGATTAGAATAGTTTATAAGTGGTTTCAAAATTTTCGGACTGGCCATATGGGCACAAGTGACGCTGAACGTTCTAGACGGCCTGTGGAGGTTACGACTCCAGAAATCATTGATCAAATCCATGATATGGTGACGGATGACAGAAGAGTTAAGGTGCGTGAGATTGCTAGTGTTGTGGGCATCTCGACTGAACGGGTACATAATATTTTGCATAAACATTTGGACATGAGAAAGCTATCCGCAAGATGGGTGCAGCGATTGCTCACGCTTGACCAAAAACGGAATCGCGTGAAGTGTTGCAAGGATGGTTTGCAGCTGTTCCAGAAGGAATCCGGAGGACTTTAAGCGTCGTTTCGTCACTGTGGATGAAACATGGATACATTACTATACTCCTGAGACCAAACAACAATCTAAACAATGGGTTACCAAGGGGGAATCTGCACCAAAAAAGGCGAAGACCGTTCCTTCGGCCGGAAAGGTTATGGCGACTGTCTTTTGGGATTCGCAAGGGATAATCCTCATCGACTATCTGGAAAAGGGTAAAACTATTACAGGTGAATATTATTCATCGTTATTGGACCGTTTAAAAACCGAGCTGCAAGAAAAAAACGCCCGCTATTGGCCCACGAGAAAGTCCTTTTCCATCACGACAACGCACCAGCACACACCTCAGCAGTTGTGGTCGCAAAATTAATGGAAATAGGATTCCAACTCGTTTCACATCCCCCCTATTCTCCAGACTTGGCTCCCTCGGACTACTATTTGTTCCCCAATTTGAAGAAATCGCTGGCGGGACAAAGATTTTATTCAAACGAGGAGGTGATTGCAGACACTAATGGATATTTTGCAGACTTGGATAAATCCTATTATTCGGAAGGGATCAACAAACTAGAACATCGTTGGACGAAGTGTATAAGCCTAAAAGGAGACTATGTCGAAAAATAAAAAAGGTTTACCCCAAACACATAAGTAGTTTTTATTTTTGCACGGACTTTTCAAACCAGCCTCGTATATTACTGGTGCTGTACCGCGTGACACATCTCCAGGTGAGATTGTAAAAACGATCTTTTCGAAATTGCTAAACCGCGAAAAATGGGAGTAAAAACGTTAAGATAGACATACCGAGGAGGTGAATACTCTTGTAGTTTTTGTTTTGTTTATTTTTGCTTCACTTATAAAAAGGAATTCTTCTATACGTAAAAAATTACCCATGATTTTAATATTTCTGCACTTTTCAGAATCCCTGGATCATAAAAAACCCTAACTTTTTATTTCCGTTAGTCTATCTATCTGTCGTTCTGTTGATCTAGTCGCACGGCAACTATCATCTGACCCAAGTTTTTTGTTTACTTTATATTTAAGTGTATATAAATAAAAGTGTAGATGTTTTTTTTACCAAAATTTAAAAAAAAAATGAATTAGGTAAAATATAAAAAAAATATATAATTTAGCAGTTGGAGGTTTATGTGGACAAGAACACTAGTAAACCGACTAGAGTTACGAAGTTATGAGTAGTACAAGAGCAGAAAGTTCATTTCTTTATGATTAGAGCAATAAGAATGGTCTCCTCTCTAATTCGTAGTCTTATTTTATTTTAAATTTTCTTATCTGACATTTATCACATGAAATATAACCAAAAATACAAGCTAACTGAACAACTATAAGTGTTAGAGTTCATAATAGTTTTAGCGGGTCTAACTTACAAATTTGTTTAGTGAATGTGGCTATAGAATGTTTAAAAATATAGTAAGTAGTAAATTTTTGGGTTGAAATATATCAGTACCTCTAATTCCTATACATTTGAATAAGCTTTTTTACTAGAATCTTTGGGGTATTTGATTCTGCTATCTTAACATCAATTTCAGATATTTAACAATTTGACAGATCCCACTGATTTATTCTTTGTACCTCTGATATAGTTTTTCACAAATTTTATCGGTAAACAGGTCTTTGGATATTAATGCAACTCGTCTTGACTAGTTGCAAAAACTAGTTGATGCAAATTTCTATCACCCCTGTCCACCCACAAAACATAATGAGCATATCTTCCAGTTGAATGTTACTTTCTAAGATCTGTGGGTGCAAATAGGTAATTGACATCCGATGACTATAAATATAGCTTTTAATGGAAATTCACCTTTACTTTGTTTAGTTCCGATATCTCCAGCTGGAGCAAAAAGCAGAGGAAAATCCATTTTCTCGATTTCTTGTACCATTGTGTGGGTCTCCAGGTTCTTTTAGGTCTGCCTATTCTTCGACTTCCAATCCAGTGCTTTTGAAACTAGAGTTCTCAACTATTAAACGAACAGGTTTTTCCTTTTATTTCACACTTGAATTGAAATATTGAACCTGGTTTCCATTGTAAACATCTTCTGGTCCAGACTGAAAAATTAATTTTCTTTTTAAAAAAATGTTAATTTTCTAGATAAATGCACAAAAAAATAATTAGAAATTAACAAATCCATTTTTAATGAGGAAAACGTGGCAGAAATAAATATGAAACTTTTAAATCTGAATAAAAATTTATTTGATGAAACAAAGAGGTGTCTCTTAATTAAATTTAGGCATTTATTGGGAAGAAATTAAAAAAATAATTAAGTACTGTGGAATAATTAGCTTTACATAATCAAATTCCCATCATAATTATCAAAATTTATAAACTTCACGAATATATACCATCCTACAGCTACTGACAAAAATATAATGGATTGCTGATGGCCCATAAGCTGATTACAGAGGAATACAAAAAAAACAAAAATTATCTGCCGTTTAAGTGAGACACGTATTTTTTTGTGCTGAATCCAAAAAAAATCATAAAAAAAGCCATCTACACTTAAAGTTGCCAGAAAAGTATTAAACAACAAATCAGTCACATATTCAAATCCTTAATACTAACTCACACATTCATTCACTCGAATATCATCACTCAATCACTTACTTATCAACTAACACACTCACTCACTCGCTTGCTCAGTCACTCACTTACTCACACACTTACTCATTCACATACTCCCATACTCACTCACCTCTACACTCTCTCATTTCTACACTCAATCACATGCTCGCTTGCTCACTCACTCGTCTATTTTCACTCAATCAATTTGTCCATAAAATTGACTTCTAAAACTATCAAGGGATATACATTAGACTGCAACCTTTTATTCCTAATTACCAAACAGATTTTTTTTTTAACACTAAACACTATTCCTCATGTTTTGATATCAAATTCTAATTTGAAACTTAAAAAACTACTAGAATTGACAGTTTTATTCGAAAAAACATTCTTGATTTAGCTGTTCCATTTATTTACTTAAAAAAACATTTTACCAACCACATAGCACCCTTGTAAGTGTTAAAAGCGAGTTTTTTGTTGAAACTGAACGTAAAACTTTATTTTTTTATGTCAAGTCAGGGTTAAGAACTTCAAAAAACACGGAAAATAAGAATTTTGTTCAATACCAATAAAAATTAAAAAAATTTTTTTAATTTAGCGGTTGCACATATTTCTTTTAAACAGCATTTTGCTACGTAGCTTAGTTAAAGGTGGTGTATGCGCGTTTTTTATTAAACTATAAACAAAACAAAACCTAATATTTTTAAGTTTTTATGTTATAATAGTTTTAATTCCGTAATTTTAATGATTATACAGTTTTACATTATTAAAATGTATTTTTTTCAATTTAATAATTTTCTGGCAACTTTAAGTGTGTTTTCTGAGAAACCTCAAGGTGGATGTCTTTTTTTATGATTTTTTTTGGATTCAGCATAAAAAAAGTACTTAAGAAAACACGCGTCTCATTTAAAAGAGAGAGATTTTTTTTCGTACATAAGATAATAAACAAAGTAAAATAAAATGATATACTTTCTTCCCTAAGAAAAATGGAACATTTTGAAAAAAGTAGCGTAGGAGGTTATATATCTTTGTTGTCGAAAACTACAACCAAATTTGCTGCTTCAAAAATAACTAAAAATGTTAAAAGAGGTTACATATACCTCGAATTTTCAAAAATTCGATTTCATTTTTTATGGAATTTATTTTCTATACTTCTAAGAATTATTTAAAATTCAATTCCATTCCATTATAAAGTTATAGCAATAAATGTGACCTGTCATTGGATTGGGATCGCTACCAATCTCAATGCACTGTCTGCAAAATTACTCAGTCAATTTTTAATATTTTTTAACCTTTTTTTAAATCTAAAAAATTAATTTTTCTACAAAATGTCGAGAGGTTTTCTTAATTTTTCTAATAGGCAATTTTTTTTATAAGTAATTAAATATACATTTTTAGTTAAAAATTGCATACTAAAGTATGAGACAAGATAGATTTTTTATTTTTGAAAAAAAAAAAAACCCTTCGACAATTTGTAACTACTTATTTTATATGCATTATTATTTTTTGTAAATCCAGCAGACAAGGAGGCGTCATAGTTTTCATCATTGGTCCATTTAACCCGATAAAAAATAATTTTAGCATTTTAAACATATTTTAAAAAAAATTCCTATAATTTAGAGTACAATAAACATATATAATCATCATTCTTTTGTATTATTCACTTAATATTTTGATCTTTATACAAGATTAAAAGTCGTTTTGGAATCTTAAGATTTCTAGTACGAAATAATATTCCGGGCTTTTGAGAATCTCTCTTTATTATGCATTCAATATATTCCTTCCAAGACACGTTTGCAAACTTTAACTTTTAACAGTATTAAATTGTACTTGATCACTGTGGCCCTAAGATAGACTTTCTTCTAGATCTTTGCTAAGTTGAATAATTTCCTGCTGATTGAAGATATTTACATAGGTAGATATAATGCCAGCGTTCATGATAAATGAAGAAACAAGCGTACTCTCGTTGCCAAAGCTATAGATTGAATCCCTTTCCCTTTCCAGTAGATAGTTAATGTGAATTGGAGACAGTATGGAGACTTCGGGCACGGTGGCGTTAATAACTCCTAAAAAATGCTCTCTAAGGAAACAGACCATAAACAAAACCTAACAGCATTCTGTTAGAACTTAGCTTAACCAACAATCCATCATGTCAAACATGGTCGAATACAAGAAGTATGATCAATCGAAATTCTTCGGGATTTTTGAACTATTTTGAATATTTATAACATACATAGGTGAGAAAATTTTCTGATCTACGAGATCCATATTAATCTTAGAAATATTAAATCCGTTAAGGTATCTTAATAGAAGCTAATTAATAATCTTTTCCATACTTTTCGATTTTGCTGAAAGCGATGCGACTGGTCAGTTATTTGAATAGGTCTTTCTCTCGCATCTGTAACTACCGAAATAAATAATAATTTAAAACATCTAACCTTTATACGCGTTATATTACTCTACTACTTAATATTTTTTAACTTTTTTTTTAAATCTTAATAATTTTTCTTTTTCCACAAAATGTCGAGGGGTTTTTTAATTTTTCTAATAAATAATTTTTTATAAATAATTAAACAAAAATTTTTTGATCGAAAATTGGATACTAAAGTTTGAAACACTGTAAATTTTTTATTTTTGAAAAAAAAACCGTTGGACAATTTTTAACTACGATATTATTTTACAAGATCAATTTTTTATTTTTGCGGATTGGATTATTTTTTTGTGGAGTTATCCTACGCACAAGGAGGCGAGATAGTTTGCATCAGTGGTCCTTTTAACTCGATAAAAAATAATGTTAACATTTAAAAAAAAAAAAATTCTTATGATTTAACGTACAATACAAAATATATAATCGCATTCTTTTGTATTTAAATATATTTTTTTAAATATACATACTTTTTGCAGCGCTAAGGTTACATACACCCCATAATAGTGTTTTGTGCCGGTAAAGAAGGTTGCAAACTGATTTTATTCTTGAAAATTCGATTTATAGTGGAATAATTAGAAAAGTGTTTAACCAATATGTTCTAAAATTTTATAACAAGAACACTGATTAAATTAGATTTTAACTTGTTTTCCGTTATAATTTGCCCAATGCAAATTGTTAAATACCCTTTCGGGTTTAAATGTCACGGCTATAGGTTTAAAATTAATTAATAACCAGTTAGTAAGTGACTCAATATTAACAAATTAAGACAATCTATAGATTTAACGCTTTAGAACCAAGTTTAGCGTAAGTCTAACTTTAGATCTCGAAAGGGGTCTAACTTGATTTACCGAATAGAATTTAGGGAGATTATACTCAGGTTTTTAGATTCGAACTAACCTTTAGTGAATCTTGCTGCAAGTGCTATTAAGATCGAAAGCGGAAATAAATCTTAATCTGCAGCGCATATTAACTAACAGATAAAATTTTAAAAAAATTAAATATAAGGAAACCAGAAATATAAAATCAATTGTCACGAAACACTTTATTAAGACATTTCATTTAATTTTGTGGAATTTCACTTTATAAATGTTTAATTTACTTTAAAAGACAGCTCTAACTTTATCAAAGACAACCTCTTTTCAGATAAATAATCAATATTTATTCTTGACATGACAGGAAAAAAGAAAAATTTCATATTTTCAAGTTTGTTTTGAGCTTCTTTCTTATTAAAAGAATTTTTCCCGGTTTCTCATCATTATAAACCAAATAAAAAAGAATAGTAATAAAGAAAGACATTAATATAATTTATTTAGTAAATATTAAGCATTAAAAATACTCTGGGGATATTTCGATTTAGCTAATGAAATCACAATATTGAAAATTAAGAGTAGTACGTGGGTTTTTATTTATATTTGTGGCTTTGGCAACAGTAAGTGTTGCCAGGTGCCATCTGACGTTTCCATTAGAAACTTGTCATTGTTGAACATAACCTTTGAACTAACATTTTGTCATTTGAATGCAATTTGTGTTGGTTACAGTGACTTGAAAAATTCATCTCGGGCAAAAAATGGATTTAACCCGTGAATATTTTCGTGCGATTATTTTTCATAACTTTCGACGTGGATTATTAAGACAAGAGTACATCGATGAGCTTAATTTTTTATACGGCGATGAAGCACCATCCTACAGCACTGTAACAAAAAAACTGTTAAAACGAATTCAATCGTGCCCGACGTTCGCTCCAGGACGTAAAGGTCGTCCAAAATCGGTTGTTATGCCAGAAAACATCGATGCTGTGCGTGAACTGATAAAGCAAGATCGTTATGTGACATACCGTGAGATTGAGGCATCTTTGGGCATTAGTATGACAAGCATCAATAAGATTTGATGATGATGATGATTTGGTCGTAAAAAAGATTTGTTCGCGTTGGATGCCGCATAATCTGACAAACGCTCAAAAGAAGGCTCATGTCGATTGGTGCAAGGAAATGTTGGAAAAATACGATCAAGGTGCATCAAAGGCTGTGTATATATCTACAGAGGTGACGAATCATGGATCTATGCATATGAGCCCAAAACAAAACAGCAATCGACTGTATGGGTCTTCCGAGGCGAGCCAAATACAACAAAGTTGTTAGCGGAAGAAGCACATCGAAGCAAATAGGTTGCCTGTTTCTTCGGCATTATCGGTCACGTGGCGACAGTGGCATTAGAGCAACGTAGGACAGTCAATTCTAAATGGCACACGACCATTTGTTTGCCAGAAGTCTTCGCAGAAATTCGGAAAAAGTCGAAGAAGAGGCGAATCATTCTTCATCATGACAATGCGAGTTCTCACACATCGGCTCAAACAAAGGAATTTTTGACCGGCCAAAACATCGAATTGATGGGTCATCCGCCGTACAGCCCTGATTTGGCACCTAATGACTTTTTTTTATTCCCGCAGACGAAAAACAAATTACGTGGTCAATGATTTTCGACACCCGAAGAAGCGGTTGATGCATTCAAAACGGATGTTTTGGAGTTAGCTCAATCGGAGTGGAAAAAGTGCTTCGAAAATTGCTTCAAACGCATACAAAAGTGTATTGATCTTCATGGAGAATATTTTGAAAAACAATAAAACCAATTCCGATCATAAATATTTATTTTTTCATTATTAGGCCAGAAATATAAATAGCAACCCACGTAGTAACTCCGCCTAAAGTGTTGTGCTATTGTGTGAAGTTCAAATGACGTAGATTTGATTGCAGTTTGTATTTGTTTCTTATATATAAAATATATTTTCGTATAACAAAACTGAAGATTGAACATTTCAAGTTCCAAAGCAAGTCAACATAATTTTGAAATGAAATTTGAACTGTCCCCAAAATAAAGGTGGTGAGAGAATTTGAACACTGAACCAGGTACCGGCCAGGTAACGGTATTTAATATCAATAATTTAATTTAACGATTAATTAGTTTAAACGAGATTTATCATTTATCTTTTTAACAATGCTTAGAAAATGAATAAAAAACTTCTGTTTAAAACTGAAAGAAAGGAAAATTAAATACCCTTAGTATTACTGTTAATAGGTTCTATCACCTAGAGAAAGCTTGGTTTTTCTTCTGCCTGTTGCCTTTTTCGATTGTTGCTAGGACGATACGACTTTCTTTGAAAAATGGTGTCAGTTCAAAAGCTAAGGTTATACTTTGTTAGTTAAAAGTTCATAGATTAGTATAAACGAAAATACAGACCGTTTTAAAATAATTAAATCTAATAAAATTAAATAACCGGCCAGGTGCAAGTCGGATTTGCGCAACTAGTGTTCCGTACGTTGATGGTTTTTAAAATAAAAATTTTTGTTACTGAGGGATAAAATGATCAATGACTTAACAAGACACACCCCTAGTAAGAGTTTTCAACAAAGCTTTTTTCCGATCTTTACTAAAAACTGATGACCTTGAAATTGTTGTTTTTTTTTTATATACGAGATAAATTATTAAAGGTAATGCACTTGTGATAATTGTCGTTCAATCTACACCCTGTAGAGAATATTCCAGGACTTTTTTAAAAATTTTTAATTAGTACTTTTCGAGATAAGGACCCCTTAACTCAAAATTTAACTTTCAGTTCCTATATTAGTGTCAAATTTCAACTTTCTATGTCCAATAGTTTCGGAGAAAATCGGGTGTGACAGACAAACACCGAAGTGATCTTATAATTGTTCTGTATGGAACACTAAAAATAAAATTAATATCAATTAGACATAAAGAATGAATTTAAAAATTAGGCCTCAAAAAAAAAGAGGAAACGTATGGAAAATTAATGTGTCACTGTCTTGAAGTTTTTACTTTGAAAAAAAAAAAACAGAAAAAACCCTTATTTACAAGTTGTAGAGGAAATCTTTTTAAAACGTCAGCTCATACCTTAGCCATAAATGATTCATAAATTGATAAAACTCCCTATCAAAACAAGGCTGATCTCCGACTGCGCTAAACTCAAGGCAGTGCAGTATTTCCAATCAAATTGTTTCTTTGATCAGACAAACCCGGCTATTCTGAAACATTTCTTTTAATAAATCATTGCACCCGAGTGCACTCCAAAAACTCTACAAGGCTATTTTAACTCTCTCAATTCAATTTCGCGCTTCCTTTATCTATCACACTCCGTCTTTTTCATCTGGGCAATAAGCCAAAGGCGTTATCATTAGTACTATCTTTAAATATTAATTTCTTCTTAACCCCAGTACTTACTGAAGTGTCTAGTTTAAGCACAATTTTCCAGCTTGCACCTTTCGAGACCGATTGTATGGAAATATCGATTTACCTTATTTGTTTTTGGAAAATAATAAATTATATCATTACTTTAAATTGAGCGATTAAAATCCTCGGCTCGTTTTTATTGTTATAGTTAGTTATAAGGGATAGGGAAAAAAACTATAAAATTTCAACAACCAGCTGTTTGCTGGTAACTCAGGAGGTAATCTACATCACGTAGTTAAAGATTATTTTCATATCTAAATCGTTAAATCTTACATGGATTCTAAAAATCCTACCCTTCTACATAAGACATGGTTGCCTGCATCCTTCAATAAAATAAACGAATATTAATACAGAATTTATTTAGTTAGAAAATCTTTTACACAGATAAAAGAGATTTAGAGAATATTGAGATTGCACTGTCACATTCTGGATTCTGGATCATCTCAGACTTTTAACTACCACTCTAATATGTGAAATTACATAAATAAATATGCTCAAGTTTTTATTGCTTTTACCGTCTTTTGTACTTTTGTCGGGTTGTGCCTTCATAATACAAAATATCACTAAATTATTATTATTTTCTTATTCTAGTTTCATTCTATAATAGCAGCATTTTTAGAAAATTGAAATTTTGTCACTAATATAGGAATTGATAGCCTCATCAGAGCGGTGTAGTTATGAAAGTTAAATTTTAACTTAAGGGACTAGTTTTTGGGGGGGTGAAATCGGAAGTGAAAAAAAAAACCAGGTCATCGAGTGGGACGTCAAATGAAAGCTTGTAAAAACACACACTTTTCTTTGAATTATTTTTAAAAAATTGTGAAAAATCGCTGCTTTCCCCCTTATCTCGAAAAGTACTAATCAAAAAATTTTTAAAAAATTTTTTAAAAAAATTCTCCACAGGGTGTAGATTAAACGAAAATTGTCACGAGTGCATTACCTTTAATAATTTATCTAATATATAAAAAAAAACAAAAATTTCAAGATCATCAGTTTTCGGTAAAAATCGGAAAAAAACTTTGTTGAAAACTGATTTGGGACGTGTTTCGTGACATCAGTGATCATTTTATACCTCCGTAATAATATTTTTTTTTTTTAAAACAATTAACGTACGGAACACTAATTGCTTAAGTCCAACTTGCACTTGTAATGTAAAGCTATTGTGTATCTAATCCTGTATCAGATACAGCATTAGATATATGTATAAATAATTTTTAATTTTATTCCTATCAGTCGTTTTAAAAACATTAAACTTAGTTTTAGAAGTAACCACATTTACTTTTTGCACTGACCCCACTACGCCTCTTCATTTTCAGACGCCCAATCCTATTGATGCTCCTTTAAAAAAGTGAAAAGCGTATCTGATTGATTGTAACTAAATAAAGAAGGTTGCTGGAATTTCTTCTTTTTAGTGTTCCGTACGGAACACTTATAAGATCACTTCGGTGTCTGTCTGTCTCTCTCTGCCACACCCGATTATCTCCGAAACTATTTGACATAGAAAGTTGAAATTTGGTGATAATATAGGAATTGATGGCCTCCTCAGAGCCATGTAGTTTTGAGAGTTAAATTTTGACTTAAGTGGTTAGTTTTAGGGGCTGAAATAGGAAGTGAAAAAAAAAAGTTTTTACTAGGTCATCGAGTGTGGTGTCAAATGAAGGTTTGTGAAAACACGAGTAAAAAAATATATATATAATGTAATACTTGCGCGCACTTTTCTTTGTATTCTTTTTGAAAAATCGCGAAAAATCGCTGTCCCCCTGCCTTATCTCGAAAAGTACTTATCAGAAAATTTTGAAAAAATTCTCGAATATTCTCCACGGGGTGTAGATTGAACGAAAATTATCACGAGTGCATTACCTTTAATAATTTATCTGGTATATAAAAAAACAAAAATTTCAAGGTCATCAGATTTCAGTAAGGATTGGAAACAAACTTTGTTGAAAACTCATTTGGGGTGTGTTTTGTGAAGTCACTGATCATTTTATAACTCTGTAACAATTTTTTTTATTTTAAAAGCAGTCAACGTACGGAACACTAATTGCGCAAGTTCAACTTGCCCTTGACCGATTATTTCTCCAGTTCTTCTTAACAGATAAGCAGAAAGCCTTCCTTTGTTTAACGAATGTAGTATTTTTTTTCTATATAGTCATAAATCTGTTCTCTTACGCAATATGGATTTTTGTCGTTTTAACCTAGTAACTTCGCTCACCCTAACTTGGGCTAATTTAAAAATTTGATGAGCCGGTAAAAGATAATAAGTGAATAAAAGCCTCCGGTCTTTCCCTTCTTTCCCTTTATAATGCTGCTTTAATTTTAAAATGACGACATTAATGAAGTATCGTTAAAACGTCCTAAAACCCTCGTCAAATTTCTATTGGCTCAAGCACACCTTTGTGTGCTGCAAGGCCAATTTTAATTGTAAAAGGAAAGCAGCTAAATTATATTTTGTAATTTCAAGTAATGGGACTGTAAAATGTAAATTAAGAAGTTGTAAAATTTTCATGAGATGTTGTGAGTAAAAAAAGTCATCAAACGTGGTTTTGCGTGACTTTATCTATAAAGAAATTTACCTTAGTAAATTGTAGTATAGGTTAATGTATATTTAATTGGGGTTGTCCAATGGGTAATGGTCTACTGTAATATAAATAAGTAGAGGGTAGCAACATTTTTAATTTGATGAATTAAGGCTAGATCTATACAGGGTGAGTCAACGAGAAAGTACAGTTCAATATCTCATTTGTTTCGGGAATGGCAAAAAATGTTAAATACAACAATTTTAGGGACTGTTAAGGTGCACAACTATTTTTGAGTATCTAGGGTACTTCAAAAAAGTGTGGCCGACATAACATATGTTTTTTTTTTTAAATGGCACATCCTATTTTCTAATTTATTTTTAAATTCTGCGTAACATTTTATAACTTTTTATTTTTTTTAAATTTTTTTTTAATTTTTTTTTTATGGATCTAGCACACGTGCTGCAGTTTCTAAAGCGCTACAGGAGCGACACGTGTGCGGAAAAAGCGATTCACGTTGTTCTTGAATCGCTGTAAATTGTACTCTGTGGGAAACACAGTCCTGGGCAAATTAATCCAAAGGGATGATGTTCTCCATATAAAAGACTGCTTGAAAAGCGTTGTACGAGGAGTAACAAGCTGAACCTCATACGAATGTGAAGTATTAGCGTGACGTGCACTTCTAACATGCACCGCTCTGGGAGGAATTAAGCGGGCCACATCTTTCGAACACTTCCATGAAAATATTTGTAGAATACGCTCAAGTCGCCAACCCTTCCTCGATGTTCCAGCGAATCAACTCCACCGGTCAGTTCCGGGTCTCCAATCAGACGAACATCTCTTCTCTGAACAGAATCCAACAAATGCAGTGTATGTTTGGGAGCGGAGCCCCAAACATGGGAGCAGTATTCCATAGTCGCTCGAATTTGAGCTTTGTAAAGAATTAACAGTTGTTGTGGAGTGTAAAGCTTTCTGGTTCGAAATTCCCAACTTTTGAGAAGCTCTCCCTTGCTATGCCTGCAACATGTTCATGCCAGGACATATTTGCTCCCAAATTAACGCCCAACAAATTGAGTGACGATGTAAGAAGAATGGAGTGCCCCGACATAACTATGTCGGGTTCAGCAACGTTAACTTTTTTAGAAAAAACTGCCGCCTGTGTTTTTGTAGCGTTAAATTTCACTTGGTTACCGTCACTCCAAGATAAAATTTCTTCCAGGTCTTTGTTAAGTTGAATGACTTCCTGCTGTCTACGGATATTCGTCTGAGTAGCCGATGTCCGAGCGTTCAAAGTGAATGAAGAGATAAGCGTACTGTCATCTGCAAAGCTGTAGATTGGATTCTCGGTCTTTTTCAGCAGATCGTTAATGTAAATGAGAAAAAGAGTAGGAGACAGTATGGAGCCTTGTGGTACACAGGCGTTGATAGTGAAGGTATTAGAAAGAAATCCGTCAACTGCCACTCGTAAAGAACGCTCTCTGAGGAAACACGAGAGCCACAAACAGAACTTTTCAGACATACCATAAAAGCGTAGCTTAGCCAACAGCCCATCGTGCCAAACACGGCCGAATGCCTTGGATATGCCAAGAGCAACCGCTCGAGATTCTCTAAAGTGTTCAATTGCGTTGTTTCAAACGTGTGTTACATAAGTCAGAAGATCTCCTGTTGATCTATATTTACGAAAGCCATACTGATGATCGCTAATAACGTTGAATCCGTCAAGATATTTTAGAAGATGCTGATTGATAGCCTTTTCCGTAACTTTCGATATTATTGAAAGCAGTGCGATTGGTCGATAGTTATTTGGCAAGGTCTTCTTGCCTTTTTTAGGTATCGGCTGAACTGTGACACATTTCCAGCAGGAAGGAAATATTCTCTTTCTATAGGATAGATTGAAAAGTCTACAGAAAACTGGTGTTAGTTCCCTCGCACAGTTTTTAAGAACTATGGCAGGTATTCCGTCAGCGCCAGAAGCTTTTTTGGTATCTAGCTTCATTAAAATATGTTAAATAAATAATGTTATATACCTAAACCTAGTAGTTTTTGTAATATTTCATTTTTTTTTTTTTAAATACTAGTTTTCAGTTTTGTAAAAAATTGCCAGCAGCGTTATTGTTTTTGAAGGTGGAATACTCATAATTTGGTACGAGCATTCTATAGAGATGAAAAAAAGATATATGTAAAGAAATTTGAGTTGCTACAGGGTGTTCAAAATGAATTTATATATTTCGACTATTTTAAATTGAAAAATCTCAAATTTTGACAAATGACACACCATGTATATTATTTTTTCTGATAGATTTTACAAAACACTCCAACTTTTATAAAGTATGTCATATACCTATTTCTAATGATTTTCGATTTATTTTAAATTTTTGAATTTTTACCCTTGTTTTTAATACACTTACGCTACTTTGAAAACATAAACAAATAGTTAACGATAATTTTAATATAGTTTAATTTATCTAACGATTAATTATTATGACGTAATAAATATTCAAAAATATGCCCGTCTAACTCAATACACATGTTTAGTCGTTTTACTACATTCTCCTTCACGTTCCTTAGCATAAAGGGCATTATTGTCCTGCACACATCCCATATCCTATTTTCCATATCTATTGGTGTTGTAGGGGGATTCAGATAAATACGATCTTTAATGTAGCTCTATAAAGAGAAGTCTAAAGTTGTTAAGTCACATGATCGAGGGGGCCACTGAATGAATCCATCCCTACCGATCCATTTTTGTGGATAACGATCGTTTGAAAATTCCCGAACTTCCCGGTGGTAATAAGAAGGAGCTCTATCTTGTTAAACCCACATTTGTTCCCTTTCAAAGTTATCAACTTCTTCAAGAAGCTGGGGTAATTCGTTTTGTAAAAAATTTAGATATCTAATTGATACAGATATTTAATATTCCACATCATTTATTATTGGTTTTGGTTTTGAACTCCCCGAACCCAAAATGGATTAACTGTTGAATAATAATGCATGTTATGGATGTTAACTGCTCCATTACTGCGAAAAGTAGCTTTATCAGAAAACATTATTTTGGATAAAAAATTTGGATCGGACTCTATTGCTTCATTCACGGTGGAACAAAAGTTTACCCGTCGTTCAAAATCACGGTCTTGAAGTTCTTGGTGTAGTTCCATATGAAAGGGATGATACTTGTATTTTCTCGGCTAGATTGGAATGTGTCAGATAAGTCAGCTAGTTGGGCAGCTGACCTGAGGATTATCTTCAACATGAAGTAAAATCTCCATTTCTTTTTCCTCATTGGTGGCATTCTGGTTTACTAGTTTCTGTTTCATATACTCAACGCTACCCCTACCATCAAACCGTTCCATTAAGCACTAAAAAGATTTTCTAGTAGTATACATCTGTTGGGGTACTTGGCTCCGTAAAGCCCTACTGTCAAAAGAAAATTTTTTCCTGCCTCGCTCAGTATATAAACCATATCATTTAATTTATTTTTAGGAAAATCCATAACTATTACCTTTATACGTCACTTACTACAACAAATTAAACTATTTTTACTTGCTTAATAAACATGTCAAAATTTGACAACGTCTACATTTTTGTTTTGTCTTTGCAACTGTGATGTTATAACGTAAGTGTATTAAAAACAAGGTAAAAATTGAAAAATTCAAAATAAATCGAAACTATTAGATATAGGTATATGACTATACTTGATAAAAGTTGGAGGGTTTTGTAAAATCTATCAGAAAAAATAATAATATACAGGGTGTGCCATTTAAAAAATTTGAGATTTTTCAAATTAAAATACATACTGTACAAGTCGACTAAGCGATCCGATTGACTTGAGACTTTTAGAAAATATGCCTTTTGTTTTAGCAAAAATACCCTGACATTTTGGTACAAAAATATTGAACCCAGTAGGCACAATTAAACTTATTATTTAAAATTTGAATTGCCCGCTATTTTCTGCCATTTGGTCCAAAGTGGATCATCTTTTTTAAAAAAAAAATTAGAACTTGACGCCAGCTTTCCGATGCCATCAAAAAAATTTCAAGGTTATTAGTTTTCAATAAAGATCGGAAAAAAACTTTGTAGAAAATTCATTTGGGGTGGGTTTTGTAAAGTCATTGATCATATTATATCGCCGTAACAATCTTTTTTTTTGTATTTTCAAAAACAATCAACGTACGGAGCACTAATTACTCTAACTTACATTTGACTGGTTATTTAACTTCCAACGTTCCAATAAATAATATTAAATCAATCAATCAAATCAACTCAAAATAATAAACACACGTAAAGTAATAACAGTCGCACATCGCAAAAAAGGTTTATTTTTATTTATATATTAAGCACACTTGACAATTTTTTTATCTATATCGCCCACATTTGAATTTTATTCTTTTACGTACACACCTATTTGGCGGAAAGTATATATTCTATTCATTGTGATTTTAAAAGAGAGAATTATAGGTTTTTAATCAATAAATACTTTTTTATTATTCAAATAAAATAAATTTTTGTTTTTTTATTAATATATCACCATAAAGTGGATTGAATTAAGGTATTTCTTACAAGTAACTGTTAAAAGTAGTTTTGCTTGAAATTTTGAAAAATAATATCAACAATATACAAAATATCAACATAAAGATGGTTCACCACACCGTATTACTATAATTAATTGTAAAATTTTAGATATTTAACATGTAAAAGATAGGAATCCATACTTTTTCTTCGATCAAAAGCTTGCGTTTTCTACAATTTCTGTTGTAAAATTACTTTGTTTTCGTTTGTTAAAATATGAAGGCAGTTTACTTCCCAGTTGTTGCAAGAATATTAGATAAATAATACTCTGATGTATTTTATGAAGTCAATTTTCGCTGTGGTAACGTAGCTTGAAGAAGACTAAGCGCGCGGACGCGGGCGTTTTTTCAAATCTTGAATTATATATATGCATTGTACTCATCGGACATTCTTTTAAATGATATTAGAATAAACGCGGGCCTCGCATGCACATTTATTCAGTTATCAATACTTAATAATTGATATATTCTTAATAAATAATCTAAAGTATCATTTTAATTAATTATACATAATTTTTGTTGTATATCATGTAAAAATATCAAGGTTTTTATAAACAACACGTGATTGCGTGCGGCGGAAAGCAAGCGAGAAGCTACGTTGCCACATTCATTATACCCTGAAAACCAAATTATTTTGCGTCTCTAACATAATGCATAATCTTAAGTTATGGCTTAGCCTGAGTCAAATTTAGTGTTTATTTTAGAAAGTACTAGGTAAACTGCTTCACTTATTTTTATTATTTGCTTAAAACAAGAAAAAAATCAACAGTTTACATAAAAAAGATATTTATATTTTTGTTTCTTGTACCTATTGTTTTTTTTTATTAAATCCTTAGATACGCGTGACAATACGATAAGATGTAAAAAAAAATATAATTTTACACTCGTACACACTGAAATGATTTAAAAATATTGGCACTGACATGCAATTTTTTTGCATTTTAACAGTTAGTAATGACATTTTTTTCGAAAAGGAATAGCCGTCAGTCGAAATACTTATTTACTTTTACGATGATGAATAGGAGTGCCTATTGTCGCATTATTATCCTACACACAAAAGTAAATACGAGAGAAAAAGCGACTTTAAGATACATTTTTTGATAAAAAGTTTATGTTTAATTAAAACCTAATAAAAGCTAATTGACCATGGGAAGATAAAAATGTCATGAAAAATTAATTACAAAGAGTTTTAATTTCATCACGAAAATAGTTTATTTGTTTACCTGTGAACTGATCTCTCAATGATACTTCTAGTATGAGATTTTTTTTAACTTAGCTATGAAGAAAAACTCGGAGAGCTTATAAAAATATATTTTTGTACTCTAATACGAGTATGTCCAGCTGAAGTTGTTTTACTCCAAAATACCCGGCCAAGTGCAAATCGGACTTGTGCAATTAGTGTTCCGTACGTTGATTGCTTTTAAAATAAAAAAATTTGTTACAGAGGTATAAAATGATCAGTGACTTCACAAAACACATCCCAAACGAGTTTTCAACAAAGTTTTTTTCCGATCTTTACTGAGAAATGATGATCTTCAAATTTTTGTTTTTTTTTAAATACCAGATAAATTATTAAAGATAATGCACTCGTGATTATTTTCGTTCAATCTACATCCTGTAGCGAATACTCCAGAATTTTTTCAAAATGTTTTGATCAGTAGTTTTCCAGATAAAGGGGTAGCAGCGATTTTTCGCCATTTTTTAAAAATAATAAATAGAAAAGTGTGCGCAAGTATTACATTATATATATTTTTGAACTCGTATTTTTTCATTTAACACCTCACTCGATGACCTGGTTATTTTTTTTTTTACTTCCAATTCCACCTCTCCCTCAAAATTTAACTCTCAAAACTACATGAGACCATCAATTTCTATATTTGTTCCAAATTACAACTTTCTTTGTCAAATAGTTTCGGAGAAAATTGAGACGGGTAGAAGGATAGATACACACCGAAAATATCTTGTAGGTGCTCCGTACGGAACACTAAAAATCATTTGATTTAGTCTCAATTAAGGTCGCTGCAGCAGCTCTTAACTTATCATATGGGGAACATTTTGGGCATCTTAGATATGTCTTAAGATGTTTGGACAAGAAGTCACAGAGCACTAGATTAGGACTATGAGGTGGATGTTGTAATTCGATAAATTCACAGTTTTCGCTAATGGCATGAGGACCTTGCGGAGTCTACAGTTGTCGGACAACTTCAAAGTTTTGGTTTCCCCTGCATTCAGGCGATTTTCTTTACTGGCCTGCGTCAGATTTTGGATCGCCTTTATGTAAACCTTTCCATTATGGGCATCTCTTTCATATGTTCGATAAAAAAAAAATTCTTAACAAACCCAAAGAAAGGCGCCATCAACTTTTCAGAAAACTAGTTTTCACCATCTTTAGAGGTGAAAAGCCTTTATCAAATCAGCCAATCTAAATCAATTATATTGACTACTGCTTTGTGGGTGATTCCAATAATCTCATCGCCTGTAACAATTATCAAAAAATAACTCCTCCTTAAAGTAGTTCTTGGGGAAATGCTTTCATCAGCAGTTTCGGCTCTGGTGTAAGAATTTTAGTGATTAATTGTGTAGAAAGTTTTTTTTCATAGGGATATTTATTCATCTATGAGGTAACAACAAATCCTCAATTAGCCCGATGGTTCCCTCAGTTCTTACCTTGACATTATTACTGCGCCATTCTTCAAAATGGTTTCCCACATTGTTCGGAAAAAAACAATCGTAAAACTTATACATCCGCAACGAACTCGTATAAATTTTGTCAAATTACTTAGAGCAGCGACAGTAATTTGGTAACTAAGCATTTTTTTATATGACATCATTATCCTGGCTATAATTTAAATAAACATCCTCGTTCATTATCCTGTATGAGTTTCTAAGATAAGCTTTATAAAACAAAAATTTTTGTAAAACTTTTTACCGTGGATTTGCCTAACAAATTGGGAAAGTTTCTTACCTTTTTCATAAATATACATAATTTTATTATCTAATTTCAATTCTTCCTAAAATAAATTTTTAGCTGTATTGTAACGTTATTTTGATTGAGTTAAATCTTATTTAGACTAAACTTTAAAGTCATTTAGTTAGATGCTTTAATAAATGGACAAATTTGTAAAAAATGAAATTATGTTCTTTCTTACAAGTAATTAGTTTTTAAACTAAACTAACTCATTTCCCCGTTGGAAAGACAATTCATTTAGTTCCACATATAACACTCCGTCAAAACTTCCTTGGTTGAAAACTTTTGTCACTAAGAAACGACGTTATTGTAATTATAGATTGATAACCGGCCAAGTGCAAGTGGGACTTGCTCAATTAGTGTTCGGTACGTTGATTGCTTTAAAAAAAAAAAAAAAAAAAGGTTTTTTTCCGATTTTTACTGAAAACTGATGACCTTGAATTTTTTTTTTATATATATACTAGATAAATTATTAATGGCAATGCACTCGTGATAATTTTCGTTCAATCTACATGCTGTGCAGAATATTCCAGAATTTTTTGATTTGTACTTTTGAGATAAAGAAGGGACATCAATTTTTCGCAATTTTTTAAAAATAATATAAAGAAAAGTATGCGAAAGTATTACATTATATATATTTTTGATCTGGTATTTTCTTTTTACTTCCGATTCCATCCCCCAAAACTAACCCCTTAAGTTAAAATATAACTTTCAAAAATATACGACTCTGATGAGGCCATCAATTTCTATATTAGTGCCAAATTTCAACTTTCTATGTCAAATAGTTTGGCAGAAAATCGGGTGTGACAGACAGACAGACAGACAGACAGACAGAAATAGTTTGGCAGAAAATCGGGTGTGACAGATGGACGGACAGATGGATAGACCGACGGACAGACAGGCACCGAAGTGATCTTATAAGTGTTCCGTACGGAACATTAAAAAAATATGTATAATGTATACGAAGTCAAAATATATTGATATTTGGCCATTAATACCCTTAAATATCTCCTGCAATCTCTAGCTAAAACGCAAACCTTTTTTTTTGGGGATGCATGCAATGTACTCTATTAAATTTGCTATTCTAGATTCTAGATCCTTCATGTTATGTCAAAGAATGGACATGGTATCCTTGAACGCGCGAGTTTTAGCCATTTCGTCTCGATCTTTATCCTCACTTTCCAGTATCTGAACACGAGGTAGAAACTGCATGCGAATGTGCCTTCACTTTTAGTCAAAGAATGTTTGGTTAAATGCCTGTTCGCCATCCTCATGAATTTATGTTTTTTACTTTCGACGTAGTTACTTAAATCGACGAAGCAATATCAAAAGCAGATTCAACTTTCATTTGCTCACGCCTACTCCGGTTCATATATAGCATATCTGCATCAGCTCTTGGATGGTAAATGTCGTATATATTAAGCATTTTACGGGTTTACCTATCTTAGTCCTTTATCTCATCACGTTGCCAATCTATTATATTAAGGCTGCGTGTCAGGACAGATAGTGCTAAGCTTTTATTAGCATCGAACTTGGTTCTTGCTTTAAGTCTTGTCTTAAGCACCAGTCATACATAGCGTACGTATTCTTTTTTAGGTTTAATCTTCATTTGGCTGTGCTAGATATTGTCGTTCCTGTCTACTTCTAAATACTTGTAAACATCTTCCTGTTCTTGATGCGCATATTATCGTTCAACTAAAGATTGTGTCCATAAGGGTGTTCTCCACCCAATTACCAGGTCTTCGAGTGGGCTATCAAATGAAAGTTTGTGAAAACACGAGCTCAAAGATGTATACAATGTAATACTTGGGCACACTTTCCACTTTTAAAAAACTTCCAAAAATCGCTGTCTCCCCTTATCTCGAAAAGTAATGATCAAAAAATTTTGAAAATATTCTGGAACAGAGTGCAGATGGAACGAAAATTATCACGAGTGCATTACCTTTAATAATTTATCTGGTATATAAAAAAAATGAAAATTTCACGATTCAAAGATCGGAAACAAACTTTGTTGAAAACTCATTTGGAGTTTTATGAAATTATTGATCATTTTATACCTTCGTAATGAAAATTTTTATTTTAAAAGCAATCAACGTACCGAACACTAATTGCGCAAGTCCGACTTGCACTTGGTCGGTTTTTATATCTTGACTGAGTATATCAAAGTTGACTAAAAACCGTATTTCTCTTATCAATATTGCGTGCTACACCTTATGTATTGATCATATGTGCTCCCTGAAATATCTCGCGTTTAATAATCATATATCTTGTTTGAATACGTCCGTTTTGATGGTATGGCTCATCTCAGTGTTCCATTTCTATATCAAAGTGATAATAATTGGGCTCACTTGATATATTCTGGGGTTGCTATTATCCAAGGATAAGGCATGTTGTTGAACGTTTTCTTCTTTTTTGCATCCTCAATCACTATCTTAGTAACCAAAAGTTGATTTTTGCCTCCCCTAGCACCTTCCTTGCATCATTTCTGTTCATTTCGAGATGAAGATGTTTGCTTCCAAAAGGTCCTTCATAGTTGTTGCTCTGAGTAGCAAGCATGGTCGATACCTCTTCGAATTTTTTATTTTTATGTTAAGATATATAATTCCTGTGGTAAACTATTTAAGGCTTGTTTCCGGGTTACTTAGTCTCTCATTCCCTGCTCTAGTTATGGCATTATACAGCGCCGTAGGGTTCTTAATCCAGAAATCCTGCGCCGGGCCCGGTACTCTCCAATTATACACTTTTCTGAATGCTTTGTTAACGTCTTTTTGGTAACAGTCACTCGATTTCTTTGTCATTACATCCTGGAACAAATTTGCGTCTTATCTAATCTAGGGCGCGTTAGTGCTGTGCTGTATGTCTTCTTCCATGACTCAATGATAAAATATCACGATGGATTACTTGTTTGATGAATAGGGACTGGTTTTTTGCTGTCAGCTGAGATGGCAATAAAACCCCCTAGTATCTTGTCTAAATATTTCGCTGTCTTTAAACTATATGCATCTTTCTTCAGCCTTTGATCTCTACCCTGTAGTCTAATTTTTAGTGTTCCGTACGGAACACTTATAAGATCACTTGGTGTCTGTCAGTATGTCTGTCTGTCTGTCACACCCGATTTCCTCCGAAACTATTTAACATAGCAAGTTGAAATTTGACCCTAATATAGGAATTGATGGCCTCATCAGAGCCATGTAGTTTGGAAAGTTAAATTTTTTACTTGTGTTAGTTTTGGGGGTCAAATCGGAAGTGAAAAAAAAATTACCAGGTCTTCTAGTTGGCTATCAAATGAAAGCTTGTGAAAACATGAGCTCAAAGATATATATAATGTAATACTTGGGCTCACTTTTCTTTATTTTTAAAAAATTCCAAAAATCCCCCCTTATCTCGAAAAGTAGTGATCAAGAAATTTTGAAAATATTCTGGAATATTCTCCACAGAGTGCAGATTGAACGAAAATTATCACAAGTGCATTACCTTTAAAAAATTATCTGGCATATAAAAAAAACACGAAAATTTCACGATTCAAAGATCGGAAACAAATTTTGTTGAAAACTCATTTGGAGTGTGTTTTGTGAAGTCATTGATCATTTTTATGTAATCAACGTACCGAACACTAATTGCGCAAGTCCGACTTGCACTTGGCCGATTATTATATCTTGACTGAGTATATCAAAGTTGAACTTACGATAGTCGGGTATCCGTTCTGCTTTGTTCAACTTGACAATTTGCTATTGGATATGTTGAACTACTACTCTGAAATTCTTTGATGATAATTAATATATACTATAATTCTTAATATTATTATTATTTTTATTAATAAAAGTATTATTATTTTTAAATAATGAAGAAATTAACGCCTACAGTTAAGAAATTTTTAATATATTGAATTTACTCATGCTCAAGCAAAAAGCGAATTTCAGATGTAAGATAGATATGATAAAATTGCAAATATTCATCTTTATTAATTTAAGCACTAATGCGTAAAACAAGAAGAAAGATATGTTTAAAACACCAAAATTTCTAATTTATAACAAAGGCTGACCTCGAGATACATTTGCATATCCCATGGTATTATAAAGGTTATTGTATATACACTACCACTTAGACATTTTCGTTAAAACGAGAATAATTTTCCATCTGGACGGGAAAAGGGGTAAACTCAGCGACAGTTGCTACAAAAGACCCAGCTTGTGGTTCAGCATGCAAATAAATAGGTATTAATCCCTTTCTAGTCCGTGTATAATTAGTGCTGTTTTGAGGCACGCCAATGGAATAAACTTAAGTTAATTTAAATGCTAAGGGTTGTTTTGTCTAGTTCTCAGCTCTTTTGTGGGTATAAGAAGACGGTGGTTTTAGGTTAAAGTTAGCATCTTTTATGAAAATACGTTGTGTTATTTTATTTTAAATAAGCGTAAACTTATGTAGCGCTTATACATGCTATAATATATTGCCTGCAGGTAAAAAGGGAGGTAAGTATTATTTACCTTGGAGGGCTAAATTCAAATTTATATTTCGCATATTACGTTTATGCTAATTAAAACACTTGCCCTCCAAAAAAATATTATAATAATATGATCTAATTATACATTTTTATGATATTATTATATAATAATTGTGCAATTTCCTATGGACATTCCCAAGAAAATAAATTTGCTTACGATTATCTTGAAAATTTGAATATACATATTTCTCAGTTTCTTTTATAAGTAGAAAAAATGTCAATACTCCTTACGGAATTAAATTTGTAAATATTGGCTGTTAAAATTTGCATTTTTAACATACGAACCCTACCCCGATCTATGTTCAAACGGATGTTTTATTATATAACAATGGTAATTTTCTTACAATTGTTTTGAAAAACTTAGAAGCTTTGATTAAAAATAGAACAAATATTTTTCTGTAAAGAAAATTATAAGAAGCGGTATTCGTTTTTTTTTATAGAAAATGTTGAAAGTGAAAGCTACTCTTGATCGTTTTTAGTTTTCCTCGCAAAATTAAAGCTCGCGACTTTTTAACGTCGCACTGTGCGGGAAGTTTGAAATACCATCAACGCACAGCTGATTTTAATAAGTGCGTGTAGATCACAGATATAGAAAAAATATGGGTTATCGTAAGTAAAAAGTTATATTAATTAATATCAGAGACTTGGTTTCTTATCATTCCAGTATTTACTAAATTACATTTAGTACAGTTGTTACATTTTATTTTGAACTTTGAATGAACACCTTCCCCTTTTGAAATCACACAATTTTTCTATATCTAAAAGACTTCTGCAGCCGGTGCATTTCTGATTTCTAGCTAACTCTCTCAGTGAAACTATACTAATCTCATCGGGAATTTTATATTAAACTATTTTATCGATTGTTGTTTGAATTTCCTGTTTTTTTTTTGCATCAGATATACTTGCTAATGCAGCAGTTTTGTTTTACCAAATCTGCCATTCTTTAATCGCCAAGTCATTAGTTATGTACCATTAAAATCTCCAATATAAACGTAACCTCGAAAAATACTCAAAAACATTAAAACCCAACATAAACAAGTCGTGTCTCGATCAGAGTAAGAATGTATCGTTACCAGATCCGTAAAACCGAAGCAGTGGGATTATTTTTGTATTTCTGAGCATATTGGACGGGATAGTTTACATAAGAGGGATCTTTCTGTAAGTTGAGCATGATTACTCCTGGGGAACATCATTAACTGCTAACATTTTTTTAAGAAAATTGTTTTATGGCTTTATAAAAAGCCAAGTGATTATACAATTGGACACTAGTACATGCTGGTGCGATTTTATCTTGTTTTGTCTAGTGCTTTTTTCCGTGATAAAATTATATTTATTAGAGGTAATACATAAATGCTTTTAATGTAAAATAATAAGTTTTCTAAATATAGGTAAGATATTTATTTATTTATTAGTGTTAATATTAGTCGGTTGAAATTCGCAGATGGAAAAACGTGTTTTCTTGTTGGGCTTTGAACTGATAGGTCTATCAGTATTGTTTTAACTTAGTAGTACTAGATTTTTCGCCAAAGCCTCATTTGGCATTATCGACGCTTACTGATCAGTCAACTAGTAGTGCATTAAGAGTATTCTGTGGAAAAATAAGGACAAATGGCGTTTTGCTGCAACTAAAAAAATATACTCTGACAATTCGTGGTTTTTCAGCATATATACCAATAGATGTAACAGATACATCAGAGACAATTAACGTCCATTCAATGAATTTCCAATAATAACCTGAATTGCGATATTGTCACGCTTCAAGTTAATACTTTGTCATTCTATTTTATAATAAATTAAGGCCATTCTATCGTTTTCAGTTTGAAAGCAACTAATGCTGAGATTAAAATCATTTTTCAAATTTTTATTCTAGTTTCATTACTACACAGTGTAACACGATATAATTTTTTTTTTTCACTACAAAATGGCCGTGTTGGGTGTGCATGCTTCTCTTCCAATTCGCACATTTGTAGTGGCTAATACGTTGCTAATTACATGATGCTCGATAATTTATAATCTCTACCATACTATTATTATGAGTTTAAAGCCGGACAACATTAATATCGTCATGTCAGGGTTGTGACTCTATGTAGTGCGTACTTTAAGATTTAAACACTATTGCCTTGAACAGTTTGTACATCGTGTACTTCCTTCTTTGATTTTAATCGATATTTATCAGAATATCTAAAAGAAATAACACTAGCCAAGTGCAAGTCGGACTTGCGCAATTAGTAATCCGTACGGCAATTGCTTTTAAAATAAAAAATGTTACCCTAAATGAGTTTTCAACAAAGTTCGTTTCCGACCTTTATTGAAAATATGAGATAAATTATCAAAGGTAATGCTTCTTCTTCTTCTTCCACGTACTGTAGGCCTCAGGCCTGTAGTTTCCAACTCATCAGTTTTCTTGAGATGTTGATGTCCATGATTCGAGCCATCTCTTTGGAGGTCTTCCCAGGGGTCGTCGCCTCCGTGGTTTACCATCTCGCGCGATTCTCGCTAGTCTCTCCTCAGTCATTCTCTCCACGTGATCTCTCCAAGCTCTTCTACGTTTACGTCCCCATCTGATTATGTCTTCCACTTTGCATTCATGTCTTATATCTGTGTTTCTTTTCCTATGTCTTAGTGTGTATCCTGAGATGTTTCTAAGTATTTTCATCTCTGTTTTTCGCAGAATCCTTTTTGTTCTTTTGTTGTCTGCTCTTGTTTCCATAGCGTATGTTAGTATGGGTCTAACACATGTTTTGTATATCCTTACTTTTGCCTCTTTATTCATAAAGGCATTGTTCCAGATGATGTCCCGAAGTGCATCTGATATTCGGCTGGCTTTGTTTGCTTGGTCCTTCACTTCATTTGTTCTACTTTGGCATGAGGTGATTTGTATGCCTAGGTAGTTAAATGACATAACTTGTTTTATTGTTTTGTTTTCCAGAGCAAGTTTGCATCTTATTGGCTCTTTAGATGTAACGAAGGTTTTGGTTTTTGTGTTGGATACCTGCATGCTGAGGGCTTTAGCTTTTTGTGTAGAATGAGTCCAGAAGCCGCTGTAAGTCGTCTTCGTTCTCTGCCACGATCACAGCGTCGTCTGCATAACAGACAATGTTGATTTTACCCGTTGTAAGTGAATATCCTTCCTTCATGTCTCTGATATGGGTTATTATCTCGTCCATTATTAAGTTGAACATTTGCGGGCTTAAAGAGTCCCCCTGTCGGATTCCGGTTGGCGTTTGTATTTCCTCTGTCAGTCTTTGATTAACTAAGATGTGAGTGCCTGTATTGTGGTTTAGTTGTTTTATGATATCTATTATGTTTTTTGGCACATGTTTTCCTTTTGGGATATCACCTACGTGTTTTAGTCTTACTCTGTCAAATGCTTTAGTGAAGTCTATAAAGCACATAAATGCGGGTTTTCCGTATTCTATGGCCTTCTCTACTACTTGTCTGACTATGAGCATGGCATCTACGATTTACCTATTTTTTCTGAAGTCTTGTTATTCTTCCGATATGTTTACATGCTCACTTATTATTGCTTCTATGATCTTTATAAAGAGCTTCAGGGTTGAGCTTAACAGAGTTATACCTCTAAAGTTTTCTGGTAATTTCTTGTCTCCTTTCTTGAATATAGGAATGGTTATGCTTTTTCTCCATTCATCAGGGACTTCTTTGGTTGATAATATTTTATTGAATAGCTTTGTAAGTTGTTGCCCTCCATATTTCAGTAGCTCATTTGGTATGTTATCTTGCCCGGGTGCTTTCCTGTTTTTAATCTTTTTTGCGTGTTCTATCGTCATTTCACCCGGATCTCTAAGTGTTCTTCAATTTTCTCAGGCTTCTTGTGTCTAGTATTTGGGTTGGGTGTATGGCTCTATTTGATATTATATAGTCTATCGTTGAGTTTTGTTCTCGAGAGTTCTGTCATGTAATTTTATGCTGGGGTTTATGTTTAAAGAAGGTGTTTATTCTCATGTTGTAGCGTGCATACAGGTCTACTAGTACTTCTCCGTTCTCATTGATGTGTTCCTCGTTAAAAGTAATGCATTCATGATAATTTTCGTCCAATCTACACCTTGTGGAGAATATTTTTGAGGTAAGGGGGACAGTGACTTTTTAAATAATAACTACATCATATATATTTTTGAACTCGTATTTTTACAAGCTTTCATTTGATACCCCACTCGATGGGTTGTTTTTTTCACTTCTGATTTCACCCCCCAAAACTAACCCCTGAAGTCAAAATTTAACTTTCAAAACCACACGGCTCTAATGGGGCCACGAATTCCTATATTTGTGCTAGATTTCAACTTTTTATGTCAAATAGTTTCGGAGAAAATCGGGTCTGACAGACGGACAGACACCGAGATGTTCTTATAAGTGTTCCGTACGGAACACTAAAAATATCTCAGCATAATGGTTCAACTTACCACTCATCATCTTACCCTTTTCAAACTCTCTCTTATATGGAGAACCTCATCCCTTTGGAATGATTTCCCCAGGACTGTGTTTCCCACCAAGTACGATTCAAAATCCATGTGAATCGTTTTTTTCCATACATGCGTTGATCCTGTAGAGCTTTAGGCGTTAGTCGCGTAATTGTCATACGAAAATAGTTTTTAAGTGAACATCAAGTTGCCAAAAATAACGAATATTTTACAAGCATCCTACAAGAGCTAATAAACGAACGTGTATGTAATATATATATATATATATATATATATATATATATATATATATATATATATATATCTATATATCTATATATCTATATATATATATATATATATATATATATATATATATATATATACATATATATATATATATATATATATATATATATATATATATATATATATATATCTATATCTATATCTATATATATATATATATATATATATATATATATATATATATATATATATATATATATATATATATATACATATATACACACATATATATATATATATATATATATATATATATATATATATATATATATATATATTTATACATATATTTATATATATATATATATATATATATATATATATATATATATATATATATATATATACCTACTTGAACTTTAAAAAAAATGTATTTTAAACATCCCTTTGCTACTTTTTTAAAATCCTATTTATATGCTTTAAAAGAGATACTCGGAATACACATATGAGGACAACGGCCGATCATTTTTAAAAGAACTAGGTCATTCTCTTCCTCGTTTTCATATAGGCCCTCGCGTTAACCCCTTAATCGGTTGAAATGCGCAGACCTATCTCCATTACGATCCCTATTAAGGGTGTGGTGTTCGTAAAGTAAACGGTGCAATTGGCTGTAAGGGAATCGCGCAATTTGGCGTTGTTTCGTGTTCGTATACTAACCATTTTTAATAAATTTAAAATAATTATTTGTCCGTAAAAATGCGGTTTTCATAATCGTGAAATTGTTAACAGTACAACTACAGTGGAAAGAATTAGAAATAAATGAATAGTAAAATTACTGTAAATAAATTATATACAGAGCAATTCATTAAAAATAAGAGAACCCCCCTATCTCTACCCTCTAAATATAGAACTTTTAAAGTCTTTAAAGATTATTTTATTTAGTTAATACTAAAACAGTTGCATTTTTGACCTATAATACAAACTATATATTTTTGAATAGAATACCCTGTATGTTATTTGTTAGCTTTATGAAACTCTTAATTCTAAACACTCTTAAATACTTTTTAAGGTTTGTGTTCAAAATAAGAGACTCCAGACTTGGAGCTCTATCTTCTTTCCGGGGACCCAAACCCACTTTAGGTATCTCCAAGACACAGGTGGCAGCTGCCTTCTCGGAATGTGCTGATCGATGCTTGAGAGAGCGATGTTACCATGACCCAGCAACCACACCGTGGCGTAGGGTGTTTAATTTAAGAAATAAAAAAGTTTATATTATATATCAAAACCGGGATGTGCGATTGTATGTGTTCTAACTCAGTTAAAAATTTCCCGTTACAACTTCTGTATTTAAAATATTTGCAATGAATTAAAAGGGTCGTCCATTGATAATCAGTAACCTTTTACAATAACGGAAGAAGCTATTTTTAATTTTCCAGCTAAATGAAAGCCATGTATAAGGTTACAGTACATCCATTTGGCAACACTAGTTCATGTTCGGTTAAATAATCTCATCACAAAAACTGTCATTTGTGTATGTGATATGTGGAAATAGACGAAAAATATAGAAAAAAAATTATGCATGATTGAGAACTTCTTCACACCTGCTTTACAACACTTCAGTACTACTTATAATTATTACTATTATAATGGATTTGTTTTTTAGTGTTCCGTACGGAAAACTTATAAGATGACTTCGGTGTCTGTCTGTTTGTCTGACTGGCTGTCTGTCTGTCACACCCGACTTTCTCCGAAACTATTTGTCATAGAAAGTTGAAATTTGGTAATAATATAGGAATTGATGGCCTCATCAGAGCCGTGTAGTTTTGAAAGTTAAATTTCGACTTAAAGGGTTAGTTCTGGGGAGTAAAATCGGAAGTGAAAAAAAAAAAAAAAATTTCTAGGTTATCGAGTGTGGTGTCAAATGAAAGCTTGTAAAAACACGAGTAAAATAAATATATATATATATATATATATATATATATATATATATATATATATATATATATATATATATATATATATATATATATACATATATATATATATATATATATATATATATATATATATATATATATATATATATATATATATGTAATGTAATACTTGTGCACACTTTCTTTGTATTATTTTTAAAAAATCGCTGTCCCCCCACCTTATCTCGAAAAATACTGATCAAAAAATTTTAAAAAAATTCTGGAATATTCTCCAAGGGGTGTAGATTGAACGAAAATTATCACCTCTAATTATTTATCTGGTATATAAAAAAAACAAAAATTTCAAGGTCATCAGTTTTGCAGTAAAGATTGGAAGCAAACTTTGTTGAAAATTCATTTGGAGTGTGTTTTGTGAAGTCACTGATCATTTTATACCACCGTAACAAAAATTTTTATTTTAAAAGCAATCAACGTACGGAACACTAATTGTGAAAGTTCAAATTGCACATGACGGGTTATTTTTCTTTTGGATATATCCCGAAACTAAAATTTATAGTAACAGTCCATTCGGAAACAACTAAAAGAAATCATTCGGCAATAAATGGCAGTGATCACTGAGCGACGTGTCGAGCCCTGATCAGTAAATTCACTGCTCGCTTAGGAAACTACAGGGACTGATGGTTCACATTATTTAGAAATATCTTTTTAAGAACTCTAGTTTACAATAAGGGGTTCTTTTTCAATTCTCAGTTTATGTGTATATTAAGAACATATTAAAATTAAACGTTTTAGGGGACAACTTTGCTCATTTTGAGCACTTTGCTTGTCAGTATCATATTAGTTATTTGAAAATCTGATCTTTCCATCTCTGTCCTTTTAACTTTGTTATCTATAAAATTATTTAGAAGCAAACTCTTCTTTTCATACGTTTGTGGATGATTGCTGTTCAGCAGCCCTGTGGGTATATTTAAGAAATATTCAAAGCTGCTATTAAATAACAATACTTTTTTAAAAGTGAATGTTATAAAAAACGATTCTAGCAAATATATTTAAGAGCTGGTACAACTTTGTGATGGAGACAATTTATATAAAAAAAAATAATTTTTATAGCTGTTTATACGATAATGTTGAGGGTTAAGATTATTGTCCTTTAAAAATCCCTTGTATCGTATCGCTTTGCATCTGAAATTAAGTCTGGAGAAACGAATTAAGACACATGGTACTAAATCAGGTGAATGTGACGAATAATCCAGGACACGAAATTAGTTTTTGCTCAAGAACTCACAGTGGCCCCACCAGTGAAGACGCAAACTGAAAATGATGTTCGTAATTTTTATTTTTCGATGATAAAATAACACAAGAACTTGTGTTAGGGTTTTTTTTTCTATTTAAAGTGATAATTTTAATAGCAATTATCAAACCGCATCTACAAGAAATTCTAGCTGCAAAGCAAATGACGGTTGCAATCATGTGTTGGGCAGTGTGTAAGTATACTACGCTGATAGAAATCTGCATCGAAATCTAAGAAAATTACTAAGTTATATTTTATCGCTGGAATCTCTTCTTTTTGATGTGTATATCGGAAAAAAAATTGAAATAAAAAATATTCTACGGAAAATTTCCGATCGACATAGGCCTTTAAAAAAAAAAAAAACCGGTCAAGTGCAAGTTGAACTTGCACAATTAGTGTTCCGTACGTTGATCGTTTTTAAAATAAAAAATTTTGTTAGGGTGGTATAAAATGATCAGTGACTTCACAAAACACACCCCAAATGAGTTTTCAACAAAGTTTGTTTCCAATCTTTACTGAAAACTGGTGACCTTGAAATTTTGTTTTTCTTTTTTATATACCAAATAAATTATTAAAGGTAATGCACTCGTGATAATTTTCGTTCAATCTATACCCCGTGGAGAATATTCCAGAATTTTTTCAAAATTTTTTGATCAGTACTTTTCGAGATAAGGTAGGGGACAGCGATTTTTTAAAAGTAATACGAAGAAAAGTATGCGCAAGTATTACATTATATATATATATATATATATATATATATATATATATATATATATATATATATTTTTACTCGTGTTTTCACAAGCTTTCATTTGACACCACACTCGATGACCTAGTAAAAAAAATTTTTTTTCACTTCCGATTTCACCCCTCAAAACGAACCCCTTAAGTCAAAATTTATGTTACGATGGTATAAAATGATCAGTGACTTCACAAAACACACCCCAAATGAGTTTTCAACAAAGTTTGTTTCCAATCTTTATTGAAATCTGATGACCTTGAAATTTTTCTTTTTTTTATATGCCATATAAATTATTAAAGGTAATGCACTCGTGATAATTTTCGTTCAATCTACACCCCATGGAGAATATTCCAGAATTTTTTCTAAATTTTTTGATAAGTACTTTTCGAGATAAGGCCCGGGACAGCGATTTTTCGCGAATTTTTAAAAATAATACAAAGAAAAGTGCTCACAAGTATAATATTATATATATATTTTTTACTCGTGTTTTCAGAAGCTTTCATTTGACACCACACTCGATGACCTAGTAAAAAAAATTTTTTTTTACTTCCGACTTCACCCCCCAAAACTAACCCCTTAAGTCAAAATTTAATTCTCAAAACTACATGGCTCTGATGAGGCTATCAATTCCTATATTATTACCAAATTTCACCTTTCTATGCCAAATAGTTTCGGAGAAAATCGGGTGTGACAGACAGACAGACAGACAGACAGACAGATAGACACCGAAGTGATCTTATAAGTGTTCCGTACGGAACACTAAAAAAATATGTCAATTTTCACCGCTAGAGGGCCTTTTAAGTACATACATGAAGAATTGAATGCATTATAAACACACAAGATTTTTATATTTATAAATAGTATATTTATGTGTATGTACATATAAACACTAATACAAACACACACACACACACACACGCAGATATATATATATATATATATATATATATATATATATATATATATATATATATATATATATATATATATATATATATGTATATGTATATATATATATATATATATATATATATATATATATATATATATGTATATGTATATATATATATATATATATATATATATATATATATATATATATATATATATATATATATATGTATATATATATATATATATATATATATATATATATATATATATATATATATATATATATATATATATATATATATACACACCTTTAAGTAAATTTAATCATTTTTATTATATTCTGTAATTAAAATTTATAGATAAAAGTTTTTTCAATCATCGTCAAGTGAAGCACAATCCCTACTTTCAGAGACATTTTCGGAAAAAGAAGATTGTTCATAATTATTATACACTTGGATCTTCAATACCTGTTTCTTCATTATCTTGTAATTCAGCTTCATCAACTGGTATGCAGTTTTCACAATCTCTACCTCCGCAACGAGGCACACATCCCTTGGTGCACTTGGAAGATATCATATTTAAGATTTCGTCAGGTACAGGATGATCATCTTTTCCTAAAGTCAATGGCATTAATCCATTTTCATTTCTGAACCAGCCCAATCTTCTGGATTTAAATTTCTATCATGTCGACTTTGAATATGTAAGTATGCTCTTAAAAAATGAAGCTTAGCGTTACCTTCAGTAGGAAGTAATTTTGCTATGTCAAATTTGTCATTTTTATCACTTTTTACAAAATATTCATACCGAAATTATATGTGATACATTTTGAAGATTTTTATATTTTTATAGCAGTTTACAAGCATCTAACTTACCTTTATTATAAATTATAGACGTAGTATCGCATCCCGTAAACGCATGAACAAATAACAAATTTTGTTTCGGTGTTTTTGCATTTATGGAAGAATAATATATGTTACATTTTTTTTTTGAATTCTTACCTGGCTTAAGAAAATATACATTTTTATAAGAATAGTCTAGACCTCTAAGTAATACCAATAAATCAACGTCTTCGCGAATTATAATGCATCATATTCGTTACCTTTTTTAAAGCTTCAGATACAATTTGTTTCTTCAGTTTGTAAGATATCTACACCGGAAATTATTAAATAAGTTATTTTTTTTATCCTTGAATTCTATATCATTTGTATTTATATAAGTGTGTGTGTGTGTGTGCTTGTTTGTATTGGTGGTTTGTATGTGCACATATATAAAAATACTATTTATAAATATAGAAATATTTGTGTTTGTGTGTGAAAAAGTTTATCCATGCATACATATAAATAATAGTGTAAAACATATAAGTTTATGATTCATATTTCCCTTCAACTTTTCATGTAAAACTTAAAACGCCTTCTAGCGGTCAAAATTAGGGTAATTTTTTTTCTAAAAGGCCTATATCAATCAGTAATTTTCTGTAGAATATTTTTTATTTCAAACATTTTCTTCTATAGTCAACAGGAAAGCTGTAAAATGCAAAAAGCCGTTTTTTAACCCTTTCAACCTAGAATAAAGGGAGGAAGTCGAGGGAGAGGGGACTTATATTTTTTTCCAATGTACACATCAAAAAGAAGAGATTCCAGCAATAAAATATAACTCGGGAATTTTTTGGGATTTTACCCCTTTTTTGTAGTTTCTATCAGGCTATACTACATTTTTTAATAGATCTTACGTGATCCTTTAATCAAAAAAAGAAAACCTAAAACAAACGAGTCACTCGACTTAAACTAAAATAATCGAATAAAAAGTCTGTTAGAACGTTTTCTCGCAAAAAATGTTTATATGTTCAGCCTCAGCTGTGTAATGGTCTTTTTTTTTTCGGATTTTCGATTAAATCATTCGTGTTTCCTTTTTCTAAGACTATTTCAGAGTGATTTTTTTATCGTAAGAATATAAAACATGAATAGGGCCAACGTAAAGCTAAATTATCATAAATAAAGGCCGTTTCGTCCCTGAAAAAATCCTTACGAGTAAAATAAACATCGTTGTTCTCCTGGCTAAATTAAATTTGCCCACGCCGAAATGTTTTTTACGGAAAAAAAAATGGAGTAGGGGAGAGCGATACTTGACTTTTTTTATTTTACGCAAAGATATAACAAAGTTAAATATTTAAAGTGGATTTATATTTTTCAGGGGAGTTTTAAAGAGGTTATTTTTTTATCAAATTATATCGGTCAACAAAAGGTTTCTCTGTAAGACTTATGAAGAGGGTTAAAAAAAATATAGGAAAAGTTTATTCTGTTATAACGTTTTAGAATGTTACCTACGCAAAAACAAGTTTTCTACGTGCAATAGTTAATCTTTATAGAATCTTTTATTACTTCCTTCATTACCACTAATAGAGGATACATAAATACTTACAGTGCCAGAACAAGGTTCAAACGACGGTAAAGCATATGAACAAAGGACATTTTCGTAAAAAAAAGACGGTACGTTACAGGCGGTGCCATGGACAAATAGAGGGTTGCCAAACAACTACCGAGGGGTGAAACCCGTTGATGAAAAAAATACCCACTTGTACTGGATTTCTAAAAGCTTCGGACCTTCCCCACACACAAGAGGAAAAGTCGATGACCGCAAGTAGAAATGTTCTACAAAGAAGAACTTCCAATAACAAAACCCTGTTTTTAAGAGGGCACCTACAGGAGCAAAAAGGAAGCATATAACACCCTGGTCCCTCCTTGGTTATGACACAACATAGAAAACAATGAGACACACATTTAATTTTTTTGTAATAGGAAGGAACAAATAAGCGAAGGAAGAATTTAGCAGAGGGAAAAATTTGATGTTTGTTTGATGAATGTTCGCCATTTTGTTTATTAAAATTAATTTTTCAATTCTTTTCCTTATTACTAAATATTTATTTGTTCGTCTTTTTTATTTCATTATGAGAGGGTAAATGGAATCCACAGTTTGTACACTGTAAAACAAAATTACATGTATTTACTACTATTAATTATTCATGTAATCATACACAAATTTCTGTAATCTTTCAATCTTTACGTAACTTTAGATAAAATTATATACACAAGATGACACAGGCATGTAGAATATACTGCTCATAAATAGGTAAACATAAATCCCCATATTTATGTAAAATTTCGTGATGTAAAAGAAAATTTTACATTTCAAATATTTAAAGAATTTACTATAAAGTAATGTAATAAAACAATGGTAAAATTAAGATAAACCAGAAATAACAGCTAGTACTACATAAAATTAAAATTACACGCAAATTTATTTAAAAATATGTTAATAATACATTTTCTTTCAGACAAATAATCTGAAAAATGATTTTGGATATTTCTTTAAAGTACAGTCCTGTGTTTGTACGGCAGACATAACTACATAAAACACAGCTAATAATTTAAAACAAGCAATCAAGAAATAACCTGTAAATGTATGTAATTATAAATAACTTGGGACACTACCGTCTTTAACATTTCAACAGCACCATCATGACTAATGGATCGTCAACGATCTTAAACAACTGCGACAAAAGGTTGGCGCCGCGCAGGTTAGAAGATAAAATTGAAGGATCTGTACATTTTATAATAAATAAAATATTACACTAAATTATAAATACACACAACACGTCTTGAAATACCACACATTTATGTAACTTTCATCAACATTAAGTAATAACAAGGCTCACGCGCTGCACGGGCGCAGGATACGGTAATTTTTTTTAATTCAAAGTTGAAATTTTGTCCAGTATTTTCTACTTGTCCTTCCGCACTAGTAGTTTCTAATGGACCATTGATTCGGCGAAAAACGATGTGATACATGACATACTCCGTCTATTCTTTTTTGTGTTTAGAGGAGTCACGAAGTCGAAAGTAACTACTTTAGATTTTGTAACATTAGTCAGGGAACTTTTAGATTACACCATGTACCAATTTGGAAAAATGATATAAAAGGAAAAGATGTAAAAACAGAAAACCTTTTTTTTTTATTTTGCAACTGTTTTCGAAAGTAAATTTTTAAAAGAAAACCAGAGAAAATTGGAACTTAAGTTATCAAATGCAAGTTTACCGTTATATCCCATCTGTAAGACTGTAACTCTACCTCGTAAATCAAGTTTTTTTTCTTTAAATATTTAAGTAGAATACCATGAAAAATTAAGCTACTGTTCACATGATTTTCTTTGTAGTTTAACAGTTTAGATCTAGTTCCATATCTCTAATTTTATAGACATATATGTTAATTCTAAAAAAAACTATACCTTTCTTCCTCCTCAAAGATAGAATTTTAATAAATGCTCGACTGTAGGTATACTTTTTTGATAACGGATTTGCACACTAAATTTGAGATCTTTGATATCAAAAACCGGCCAGGTGAGGAGTTTCTTTAAAAATGTTAGACAACGTTAAGCAAGTCTATTTATTTTCAACTAAATGTATTGTGGAATATGAAAAAACAAAAAAGTCTTGGTTTCCCCTTTTAATAGCAAACTATTAGGAACATCTCTTTTTTAGTGAGCTTTTACGCTACGAGAAATATTGGATACGTCATATTCTACGCCTGTAGAGGCCTCTTCAAAAAAGACCTAAAAAACAATGAAACCTGAGGGAATGTCTCTTTAACACAGTTGCAAGTTATAACATGGTGCGGATAGATCAAGGATATTCAAGCGAAGGATCTTAAATTGAATAATACTTAGGTGAGCATCAGATTTTAGTTTCATGATGATATAGATAAACTGATTAAGGGCCCTTAGTATCTTTTAAAGTCTGTATTACTTTTGAGAATATCTTTACAGGTATTTTTTTTTATATATATTTGCCGTACATTCTTTAAAAAATTATTCGAAATTATTATATTACTGATAAATATTTTTTCTTACCTTCAGAATAAGCTCTATCGGAGGCAATACCTCTATATGTGCCAATGTTCAGCCAAGTTCACAAAACACTTTTTGAATGCTAACGCTAGTACTTGGAACTCCTTTTGTGATTTTTTTATTACTTCAATCAATCCAAAACGCTTAATCACACCAACTATATCGATAGAAATCGGTACTTATTTATTGATATTTATTGGGTTTTGGTAAAAAATTTACATAAAATTTGCGTGGTGACGTGATGCAATATCCAAGAATTGTTTCTCCACAAATCTGACCCTTTTTCAGCCAATTTTCTCACTCAAATGCCTTGTAACACCAACATAATATTCTTTATTGTCAGTTTATCGATCTGAAAGGAATTTGGGATCCACAATACTAACCTAAACTAAAAAAAATACCGAGTATGATCTTTATTTTGGAATAACTTTGGCCTGGCTTTAGGGGTCATCGAACCGCCAACTTAAAGATTGTTGACTTGTTTGTATGTCATATGGTAAACTCACGTCTCATCACCAGTTATAATGTGATTCATAAAGGTTCGATTACTAGACATTTACTAAAGCCAGTCTTCAGAAACAAATTTTCGATGCCGTGATATGTTTTATACCTAAAAATTTAGTCAAAATGTCGTGAACGGACATGTGTACCATGTTCATCACAACAGTTATCCCTCTTTCACTAAAATGAAAAAAATATCAAGTACCATTTTTTTGATTTCTTGGTGTTTTCCTTAATTGTAGATATTGAATGTCGACCAGAATGAGACCATTAATCCCGTTTTGCTGTTTGAATGCATTATATCCTTTATACCCTTATGTTATGTTTTCGATATCCATAACTCACTAATGCTGTTCTGTAGCATTTTCAGTAATTTAGCTCAAGAACTTTCGTTTGTATCACAAACTAGCAGTGCCCGCGGCTCCGCTTGCGTGGTCTTGATTCACTACTATCGTCACTGCTTATTCCTTATGTTACCTAACCTAATAAAATATCTGCCATTATTTCCCCTTATCTCCTATTATTTCTCCTTATCTCCCATTACCTCACCATAACTTCCATTATCTAGACTTATCTCTACTTATCTCCCATTATTTCTCCTTATCACCCATTACTTATACTTATCTCCCATTATCCCACCTTATCTCCCATTATCTAGGCTTCTATCGAATTATATAGAAACACATGTATAAATTTATAAAAACACGTAAATCGAATAACTGGTTCTCAAGTGATAAGCGCACTAACGGACAGACAGAGGGACGTTGCGTTTAATATATATTATATTCTTTGCAACATGTTATTGTTCCATATTTAATGGTTTAGGCAGTGTATTGCAAGAGAACGCGCTAACGGTAACCTTTTTCCGACTTGATTCACTATTATCGTCACTGTTTATTCTTTATGTTACCTAACGCAATAAAATATATCCTATAACTTGGCCAGAGAACATATGTATGTTTAAAAAAAAGCACGTAACACACTAACGGAGGGACAGACAGAGAGACGTTGCATTTTATATATATTATCGATAGATAACCTGTCCAGAGAACATATGTATGTTTTAAAAAAAACACGTAATTCGGATAAGTGGTTCTCGAGTGATAAGCGTACTAACGAACAAACAGGCAGAGAGACAGGCAGACAGACAAACAGAGAGACGTTGCATTTTATATATATTATAGATAGAAGATTATAGATAACCTGGCCAGAGAACACATGTATGAATTAAAAAAAAAAAACACGTAAATCGGATAAGTGGTTCTCGCGTGATAAACGCACTAATGGACAGACAGACAGACATTGCATTTTATATATATTAGATTATAGATATTCTCTGCTACATAATATTGTTCCATATTTAATGGTTTAGGCTGTGTATTGCAAGAGAACGCGATAGCAACAAACTTTTTTCCGACTTCATTCACTATTATCGTCACTGCTCATTCCTTATGCTACCTAACGTAATAAAATATAGTCTATAACCTGGCCAGAGAACATATATGTAAGTTTAAAAAAAAAGTACATGAATCGGATAAGTGGTTCTCCAGTGATAAGCTCACTAACGGGCGGACAGACAGACAGACAGACAGAGATACGTTGCATTTTATATATATTATAGATGTAATAAAATATATATCTATAACCTGGTCAGAGAACATATGTATGAATTTAAAAAATCACAATAATAAGATAAGTAGTTCTCGAGAGATAAGCGCACCAACGGACAGACAGACAGACAGGTAGACGTTGCATTTTATGTATATATTATAGATATAGATTATTATTATTATTATTATTATATAACCTGGCCAAAGAATATATGTATAAATTTAAAAAAAGATACGTAAATTGGATAAGTGGTTCTCGCGTGATAAACGCACTAATGGACAGACACACAGACAGAGAGACATTGCATTTTATATATTTATTACAGATTATAAATATTCTCTGCTACATAATATTGTTCCATATTTAATGGTTTAGGCTGTATATTGCAAGGGAACGCGCTAGCGGCAAACTTTTTTGCGACTTCATTCACTATTGTCGTCACTGCTCATTCCTTATGCTACCTATCGTAATAAAATATAGCCTATAACCTGGCCAGAAAACATATCGTCCCTACCATGTCAAACTATCGAATACGAAAATGGGTAGTTTTCAGGAGAGCAAAAAAAAACACTTTAATAGTGAAGACAAAATTAGCACATTGCCAAAATTGCAAAGTTTAATACTTTTCCTACACATTTTTTAAACCTTTTTAGGATGTTATCAAGATTTAATCAGTTTAATATTTTTTTACTTTAAATTAGTTTTTTCACATTCGATAGTTTGACATGGAAGGAACGATATCTATGTTTAAAAAAAAAGTACGTAAATCGGATAAGTGGTTGCATTGCGTTGCATTTTATATATATTATAGAAGACAGATTTTTAAAGTTCCGCACGGAACATTTATGGGATCACTTCGGTGTCTGTCCGTCTGTCACATCAGATTTTCTCCGAAACTATTTGACATAGAAAGTTGAAATTTGGCAAAAATATAGGAATTGATGGCTCAATCAGAGCCATGTAATTTTGAAAGTCAAATTTTGACTTAAAGGACTAGTTTTGGGCAGTAAAATCAAGAAGTGAATTTTTTTTTACCAGATAAGTATATTATACTTTTTTCCTTTAAACTCTCCAAATTATGCCTCTTTTCATCCTTTTCGACTGCGGTATTGTCTTGATTTTCTTTTTTACTTTTCGTTTTATAGGTCCAAGTACCTTTACCAATCAGTAGATGATCACTGCCACATTCAGCACCTAAAAACCACCCTCAAAATATATCCAATATGAAAATCGTAAAACATTAATGTAGTCAACTAAAGTAAACAGCTATTGTAAACAAACTTATTTATAACTAAGTTGGGAATGTGGAATCTTTGGCACAATGACACTACTTAGTATATATCAATACTACACCAAACACTTTATTTTTGCACTCGACGCGCGTTTCGCTAACCATGTTAGCTTTATCAGGAGCGATGATTGACTGATGAAGCTAACATGGTTAGCGAAACGCGCGTCGAGTGCAAAAATAAACTCTTTGGTATAGAGGTGATATATACTAAGTAAACTTATTTACAGATCTTACCCAAACCAACAATTAAGTCGGTAGAGTGCTACTACAGTACTTAGGCGGATGAGCAAAACCACAGAACTGATGCTGACTATAAAGGAAAGAAAAACTATTTATATCAGTCACATAATGAGGGGAGCAAAGTATGACTGGTCATCGAAGGCAAAATACAAGGAGGAAGATCAATTAAAAGACGTCAAAATTCCTGGTTAAATGACATCCGGAGATGGTTTAACTGCTCATCAACAGATATTTTTCGAGCTGCAGTTTCCCAGACTATGTTAATCATTTGAATCGCCAGCCTTCGTTAGGAGACGGCGAAGTAAGAAGAAGAAGAAGTGCTACTAACTTACACAGAAAAGGTTTTTTTTTTCATAACCTTATCGCGCGATTTGACTGACAAATTTTCGATAAATCTTTTACACTATATATGCGAGTAATATACTGATATTTTTGTAACAAAACTACATAAAAAAGTATACGCAGTGTACCTACAAAATATTTATTTTAACTTAAAAACTTTCATTTGCGTTGAAAATACGATGACGAAGCAAAATTAAATTCCTAAAATATTAAGGAAATATAATATAATAATATAAAGTTGCTATTATGCCAAAATTAAAATTCATTGTTAACTCCGGCTTAATCTTTAACAAGGTTTCCCATTTGTTTGTTTTGAAGGAAAGATAATTAAAATGGGAGAGGGCGCGCGAATGTATTTAGGCGTAAATCTGGAAACTGAGCAACCGGAATTATTAAGATGCGGATGTGGGTGTAGACTATGCGATTCTAACTGTATAATCGGGCTATTTATTTATTTCTCGGTATTCCTCAAATTCTTCTCGCATTAACCCTAGAACCAGACAATAATTATTGAAAAAGTTATTAACCAAATACGTAATTGGACAAATTACGTTATCTTACATTTGCTCTCGAAATCCTTCTGTAAGCAAAGTTCTACGAGATAGATTTAAGTATTTCGGAAATGAGAATTTGAGCTTAAAATACCAGGAAGCTCTTTGTGAATGGGTGACACAGTTCGTGTAACTGCCGGTAGAGCGAGAAGAGTTCTTAATATTCAAAATGACGACTTTCAGCGTACAAGAACAGCATATAATTATCCATTTTCCCCACTCCCATCCACCGTAAATTGACTGAGACATGCAGTGATGCATGGTGTTATGGAAGTAAAAATTATGTGTTTGTGAGTGCGACGGTTCAAAGAATGCCGAACATCTTGTTAAAACGAACCCAAAAAGCCTTCACTATGAACTAACTGGACAGACAACATGATTGCGTGAGCGTAGCAAGTTGTAATATATAATATACTAGCCGTGCCCGCGGCTCCACTCGCGTGGGCTTGATTCACTATTATCGTCGCTGCTTATTCCTTATGTTACCTAACGTTATAAAATATCTCCTATAACCTGGCCAGAGAACAGACAGACAGAGAGATGTTGCGTTTTATATATATTATAGATTTTTTTTTTTTATAAACATTAAGTTAAGAATTAAAAAAAAAAACACGCAAATCGCATAAGTGGTTCTCGAATGATAAGCACACTAACGGACAGACAGGCAGACAGACAGACGTTGCGTTTTATATATATAATATAGATTATTATTATTGTCATATAATCTGACCAGAGAACATATGTATGAATTAAAAAAAAAAAATGTAAATCAGATAAGTGGTTCTCGAGCGATAAGCGCATTAACGGACAGACAGACAGATAGAGAGATGCTGCATTTTATATATATTGTATTCTTTGTTACATGATATTGTTCCATATTTAACGGTTTAGGCAGCGTATTGCAAGAGAGTGCGCTAGCGGCAAACTTTTTTCCGACTTAATTCACTATTATCGTCACTGCTTATTTCTTATATTACTTAACGTAATTAAATATATCCTATAACCTGACCAGAGTGCATATGTATAAATTTAAAAAAAAAAAAACACATAAATCGGATAAGTAGTTCTCGAGTGTTAAGCGCACTAACGGGCAGCCAGACAGACAGACAGAGAGACGTTGCATTTTATATATTATGGATTATAAAAGATTATTAATAACAGAGAACAAATGTATTGAAAAAAAAAACGCGTGTTAGTTTTATGACCGAAGGCGGCGCGTTGAGCGTGGTGTGGCGCAGTACAAAGCGGCGTACAGTGGGGAAAAAACGAAAAATCGTGTTTCAAAATTGTCTAGAGCCTTCAATTTTGGTTCGATTTGGACGACTTTTTTTTTTAGATTGAAGCTTATTAAATTTCGAACAAAGTTGTCGGAGCCGATTTTGCAATTAAACTTTTGTTTCAAAATGGCGGACGTCTTCAAAATGGCGGTTTCTGATTATATAGCGACTGAGACACAGAAAACGCTTACAGTTTCAAATCAAGTTGTGCTAAAATGCGTGTATGTATGTTTTTTTATGTCGCAGATAATATATCTAATATCACAGTTACAAGATTAATAATAATGAACCCAAAATGGCTGCCATGAACAATAAAAGTATTATAAATATGAATAAATGTACCATTATTATTTTATATCCATAACATTTGCATAAATAATTTCTTTAAGGTTGTTAATTATAAATATGTTTCAACAATTGACTTAAAATGACAAATCAAGTATGGCGGATGCCAAAATTGAATCGAGCAAGAAAGTTTCTCTGTGGCATTTAGACTGTGGCAGTCAGATCATTCAAGTTATTCAAGTTTAGTTGCGGGATTTAAATTTTCATGCAGTTATTGCTAGAATATTGCTGCTGTAAATTTTAAGTATCGTAGACAATTTTCTAGCAGATATAAAAAACAGCGATACACGCAGAAAAGGGCAGCTCACACAGCTAAAAAATGGCTACAGCAGCTAAAACGTTTTGTTAAAATAGGGACAGCTAAATATTTTGCTGCACTAGCCACATTGTTTGCTGTTGTAGCAAAAAAGTGGCTGCTATTGCTAAACAGTGGCACAACTTGGTTTGAAACTGTAAGCGTTTTCTGTGTCTCAGTCGCTATATAATCAGAAACCAACGTCCGCCATTTTGAAACAAAAGTTTAAATGAAAAATCGGCTCCGACAACTTTGTTCGGAATTTAATAAGCTTCAATTTTAAAAAAAAAATCGTCCAAATCGAACCAAAATTGAAGGCTCTAGACAATTTTGAAACACGATTTTTCGTTTTTCCCCACTGGGTGGCGTGGTGAAAGATAGTGTTATTAGGGGCACATGTAAGTTAAGATAATCGCTCGATAATATAAATATTAAGGGTTAAGGGACACAGTAATTCATTAATTAGAAATCGTTTAATTTTCATGGGAAAATACACTTTTAAGGAAATCTTCAATAAAAAAATCTACAGTAATTGAGAAATCTTGTAATGTTAAAGTAATGAGTTACACCATGACCAAAAAATTTATCATCTTTCGAATAAATTTTACAACAAATTTACATATCTGTAAATTTATTTAACAATGGTTAGTTGAGTATATTAACGTAAAACACGGTTGTCAAAGTGTAAAAAAAAATATTTTATTTTTCAGATGGATCTGGTGCCTAATACAAAAATAAATTCAATTTTTCTACGTTGTTAAAGCATCAGTTAGATATTAATGTAGAAACGAAATAACATTTTTTGCTACTTCGCACTATATAGGTGGGACCGTAAAACGCCAACTATATTTTGCAAGTGTACGTCAAATTGATGGTGTGAAAATTCTCAATGCTGAAGATTTGTATATATGGGCTCGAAAGTTTTTTAAGAACATAAAATTTGATTATTGTACAAAACTGCAATATTAAACTCATGCTAAATTCCTGAAAACTCGTTTTAAGCGAGCACGATCAATTTCACACACATGTCAATTCCACAGTTATGTGCCAATTAATGAAAAGACATTGTGTTGTAAAAATTTATTCGAAAGATGATAAATTTTTTAGTTATGATGTAACTCATTAATTTAACAAGATTTTTCAATTTCTATAGATTTTTTTTATTGTAGGTTTTCTAAAAAAAGTATTTTCTCATGAAAATTAAATGATTTCTAATTAAATAATTACTGTGTTTGTTAACCCTTAATATTTATATAAACAAGTGATTATCTTGATTTATATGTGCGTTTAATAACACTACGTTGCCCCACGCCGCTTTGCACTGTGCCACGCTACGCGCAACGTGGGCCAAAAGATTTTTTTTTTTCATTTTCTGCAGAAAACATTGTCTCACTTACGGAATTAAACCTATTGTCGGTAAGTGGTTAAGAACCTTATTAAATTCCAATTTGTTTACAATATAGCGATTTTTTTGTGTTTAAAAAAATTTTTTCCATAGCCAATATTTTTTTGTTTGAAATTCATAAAATTTCTGGCCATTGTTGTTCTCGTAAAAAAAAATCAGTTTCGGAATTTTTGAAAAAAAATTGACCTTAAACTTTTATTGTGTACAAAAATTATAATAATCAACATCAACTGAAAATATTTCAGAGCTTGTTCACTACCTATATGTAGTATTTAAATAAATCATTGTTTCTAGATTTCCGAAATCGGGTTGGAGGTGTTCCATTTCACGAATTTTCACCCACAGCTTTTTCTGATGGTGATTAATTATTAAGGGAAGCGATTCGAGGCATTGGTATTGGGTTAGGCCTTTACTAAAATCGTAAAAAACCATCCAACGAAAATCTTTATGTGAATTTTCCATTTGTCCACAAAACTGTTTTTTTTTAAACGCTCACTGTAAACAAACTACTCGGCCAGTTTGTGTGCTGCCACTATTTTAACAATAACAAATGTCATAGCGCCATCTAGTGGTCGCTTGTAAAAACTTAAAAGGCGGCCCTCGTATGTGTAAGTGTAAACGCTTGGCTTAAGAAACATGGAAGAGTCGATACCTCTGTCTACCTGTTATTTGTCACTTACTGAGTTTATTTTATCGTTTCTAACTCATCAAATACGAGGTCTCTCATATAAAAGTTTAACAGGTTAATAATTTAAATTGTCTTTATGATATTTCTTAAAAAAAATGCCACAGATGAAAACCATTACGTTCCTGGTACTCTGTTATGCGAGAAGTGAAATTACCAATCATTGCTCGATCGTCGCTCAGAGATCGCTACCATTTCTTGCTTCATATTTATCCCCACAGCGAAAGATCCAATGGCCGTAAATCCGGGAATCGTTGAGCCGAACTTATCTGTTTTGAAAATCAATTAATTTGATTTTTTTGATTATTACGCTGATCCTCTTAGTAGCTTATATTATAGAGCAAACATCATCTTTAGGAAAAAATACTTTCTTACGAACTTAACCAAGATTGCATATCACGTTCAACTTTTATGGAATGGTAACTTGCATTATCCATGACAATTATTAAGCTTAGGAGAAACAAATCTATCATCTGCGTAAACCATTCTTCAAACACATCAGAATTCATATCCTCGTGGTAATCTCCTGTTTTTTTCGATTCGAATGTAAGCAGACCTCCATTAACGAAACCGTGGATACTCCCTATATGTGTTATAATTAATCGGCATCCTTTTCCAGATGGTGGAAGGAGACCAGTTGACCAACCTTCCATAAAAGCTTGTCTTGAACTCAAAACGTTTTTGTCCTGCCAAAATTTATTTACGGTGTACCCTTCATTTTTTTTTTCGTCTAAATAATAAATACGTTTCCCTTGAGAACGCCCATGTCTAATTTTTCTCAGATAATATCTTGTGCAGCATACGATTTATCCCCTTTCAATTAATAAGAATTTTCTTTGAAATTTTTCCCAATGAAAATTAAGTCCAAAGTTGGGATTTCTTTTTTAATGAAAAACCCATGAATGATTCTTCGCAGGGAATTTTTTACCTCTTCTGTCAGCTCCAATTTTATTTTACCTGGTTTTAGCGTTGGCGCAGTAACTCCTCCTGCCCTTTCTTCCTTCAAAATTCGATAGATAGTTGTTTTTCCAACTCCGGTCATTAGGAAACACTTTTGAACATTATCAACGACACTTAAATTAAGGTTTTCATCACTTTTGATGTAATTCAACACATTCCTAATTATGATCCTTTCATTTAAGCTTAAAGCCTTTATTTTTTGACGTTTTGGGGAAGACATCTTTATTGTTCTGAACTGATGCACTACGTGTTACGTGAGAAAATAAACTGAGAGTATACCCTCGATAGAGTTTATAATCCAAATTAACCCCATCAGGTAAAACAACCCGCCTTGGTTTATTACCCACTGGGTCACTTTTATTACTAATTTGCATAATTCTACAAGATTTATTACTTCACCTTGTAAACGGATAGAGTACAGAGCCTTGATTTGCAACATCTGGCCAAAAACATGCGCAGGGGGAATTCGGCGGCCCTTCAAAGTAAGCCGACTTCCTTTGTTTAACAAGGGCCCAGACCAAACGAGTGCTGGGACCATTGTCACTTGAGGAAACATCTAAAGAAAATGGTTATCGACAATAGTGACACGACATGCAGACTATGTGGTAAATAAGAAGAAACCTCTATGTACATCTTATATGAATGTACGTCTTTCACTCGAAACAGACATATGGTAAACTGTTCGGAGATCAACATCGTAGGTATAAATTACGACATGAAGGATTTGGAAAGAAGCTAATATACCAAAGGGACGACGCACGTATAACTAAGAGAAGGGAGTACAATAATACAAGAAGCTGCAGTACACAAGCAGGCACAATCGCCTTTGTTTTTATTTTTCGCCTCCCCGCTTAAGTAGGGTACCATTTTTCATATCACGGAGCCACAGGCCGCCTACTTCACCTACAATCAACCAAGGACTGGGATACTCTTTGTGCCCCAGCTACCCTCTCTTATTATTATAACACCATTTACCATATCTACCGAAATACTCTCTGTATATAATAAAGCAGGAAGAGCAAATACAGAAAACGAATTTTTAGAGACTCGCGATAAAATAAAATTAGTTTCTTTAACTTAAAACAGTTATCTTAAACTTTCGTTCCAAAAAATTAAACAAAACCTTTTCACCGTTTTGGGTTTAATTACCTGAGATTTTTTTATATATTTTTTCCATTCCTTTCAAATTTGATCATAAATAATCTCCTTTCGTCTCATTAATCTCCATAAAAGTCTTTTGTCTGGAGACCCCATTAACAAATTTCTGGTTTGAGATTTCGCAGCACTTGAACCCACTAGGGTAATACATTTGTCTTCTGAATTTAGTTAAATAAAATTTACATTTAGGCCTGTTCCTATTTATCACACTTAAAATCTAACTCGCAAAGGAGAAATAGAGATTTATCCGTTGTAAAAAAATGGATTCCTTGGTTTTTCACTTTACTACTTTCTACGTCCAAAAAGAAACCGAGCTTGTAACAAAAACCAAGACACAGGCCAATTAATAATCTCCTTCTTTGATACAGCCTTTGACATGGTCAATTAATTCGCTAAATCAGTGTTTCATTTAAGGTTTTTGTGATATTGATGAGAGTCGTGATGACTGTCGCTTGAACATTTTAATGGTGTTTCGTCGCTTTTCTTTCATTTGTAAATGAAGTTAGAGTAACCTGAACAAATTGTAAAATGAATTTACGAAAGTCCAAATTGTCGAATAAAGTATTATGTACAGATGATTTTAAAATAGTTAATTTATTTGCTTTCTATCTTACAAATGATTTCGTTTTTTTTAAAGAAACAGACTCTAATAAGTTGAATACTATCATCATCATCATTAGCTTATTCCATCTATAATCGGATGTAAGCCTCCTCAAGTTGTCTCCCATAAGCTTTGTTGTTTGCTTATTGCATCCAATCGTGTCCTGTTTTCTATCTTACAAATGATTTCGTGTTTTTTTTTTAAGAAACAGACTCTAACAAGTTGAATATTATCATCATCATCATCATTAGCTTGTTCCATCCATAATCGGATGTAAGCCTCCCCAAGTTGTCTCTTATAAGCTTTGTTGTTTGCTTTTTGCATCCAATCGTGTCCTGCTAATCTTTTTATATCGTCCGTCCATCTTGTTTGTAGTCTACCTCTGCATCTTTTGTGTTCTTTAGGCCTCCATTCAACTATACGGCGTGTCCATCTGTTATCATTCCGCCTTGCGATATGCCCGGCCCAATTCCACATTAATATACATATTCGTTGTATTACATCTGTCACTTTTGATCTTCTTCGTATCGCGATGTTAGGCATACGATCTTGGAGTCTAATATTTAGTATTATCCCCTCCATTGCTCTTCGGGGGAGTTTATTTATTATACTTTTATTTAAAGCCCACATTTCAGTTCCATATGTTAATACCGGCAAAACATATTGGTCGAATATTTTGGCTTTTATTATATTTGGGATGTCCAATTTAAATGGGGATTGAAATCTTCCGAACGTAGACCAAGCTAATGAGACTCTTCTATCCAAGTCAGCCTTTAAATTATTTTTTGATATTGCCTTTCCTATTCGTTCACTTTCTGTTAATAGTGCGTGACTGTTATCTTCACTTTTGTTGTTCAAATATTTGGTTTTGGTGAAGTTTATTTTTAGACCTATTTCTCGTTATTTAATTCCATCAGCATTTCTTGTAATTCTTCTTTTGTGTTGAGTGATTTCATCTGCGAATCTTGAGTAATTTAATCGTTCACCGCCTATTAATATTCCTTTATTTTCCCACTTTAGAGATTTGAACAGATCTTCTAGAGTCAAAGTGTCTAACACCTCTTTTAATTTTGATTTTATTTGTTTTTTCTTCAAACATTATTTGTGATGTGGCGTGTTCATATATGTATTCAAGAAAAGTTGTGTACCTTTCATCGACTCTGCTGTTACTTAAGGCGTTAAGGACTGCCCATATATCTACCGAATCAAATGCCTTTTCGAAGTCAACTATTGCTATCTACAAGGTGACATTATATTCATTTGTTTTTTTCACTAGTAATCCAGTTGTTTGAAGATGGTCCTAAATACTGTATCCCCGTCTAAATCCCGCATTTTCACGTGGTTGATAACTCTCTAATTTGTTCGTTAATACAAAATGATAATACAACAATGGTTATGGTTTCGTGACCAATAACTTTTATCAGAAATAATCTCGCATTGCAGATACATTTACCAATCGCTTTAAAATCTAACTTTAGGACAAGATAGTAATAAAGATCCAGTAGTAGATAGTGAAGTTTTACATGGTACTACGGATAAAACAGCCAAATTACTTAAGATATCCAACATGCGCGCAAACCTCAACACTTGTAAGAAAAGAAATTTGACGATTATCGAGATTACACATAGATAGCATTCTTATACAAACTGAAGGTAACTAAAAAATGTCCTACTCGTGTGGTAGGGTGTATATAGAAGAAACTGGGAGCACAATATCAACTAGAATTAAGGAATATCAAAGATATATCGAAAAGAATTAAATTATTGTGTAAAATCAGCTGTAGCTGAACATCAACACTCCATAGGCCATACCGGTAATGTAAGAGAAACGAAAGTCCTTACTTCTTTTACCAAATGAAAGTTTAGCGAACCAACGGAAAATTAGAAACATTCTAACAAAATTAATATAGACTCGGGTACAATCTTAAAAACATCTGGAATAAGTTTATTACACAGGGTCACGTTTGGTGAACGTTCGAGCTCATTCAATGTTTTAATATCGAAGAGAAAAGATCCCTAAATATGCATTGCGCAATCATAGACGAAATATTGAAAAGTGACTCCAAATTGACCAGTCTAATTCCGAGAACCACGATTCTCATCTTATCGTATTGTTATTTATCAACACTGATTAGTCAAATTCACAGAAAATGTTAAGCAATACGGATGATATCTATTCAAATCTCAGAAACATGTTCATGACTTAATTAAAGGGTTACATATACCCGGGCGCTGCAAAAAATACATATATTTAAAAAAAATATTTTAAAAGTTATTAAGTGAATAACACAGAGAAATGGCGATTATATATTTTTATTGTACTTTAAATTATTTTTGTAATATGTTTTAATTGTCATTTTTTGTCGGCTTAAATGGACCACTGATGGCGCGTTCTTGTCTGCAGGATAACATCAGAAAAATAATTCATCTGCAAAATTAAAAATTGACAACAATAATATAGTAGTTAAAAATTGTCAAAGGGTTTTTTTTTTAAATAAAAAAATTACTGTGTTTCAAACAAATTTATGTCTAATTATTTATAAAAAATTGTCTATTAGAAAAATTTAATAAACCTCTCGACATTTTGTAGAAAAAATAATTATTAAGATTTAAACAAAAAGTTAAAAAATATTAAAAATTGACTGAGTAATTTTGCAGACAGTGTCTAAAAACACAGTTCCGAGAAAAACGCGTTTAAAGTTTTTAGTAGATAAAAAGTTTCCCATTCCAGCTTTGTACTGTATTCCTTCTTCCTCTTGAATCTTGGTGTTATTTATAGTTTTCTGTTTTTTTTTTTTGATTAACTCTAGCTTCTTTTGTCGATTGAACTGATTTTATCCTGGCATATTTCAAACGATTAGCATCCTATTTTCGATAGTAATTGTGCGCTTCAACCCCAGTGCTGACTCCCAGCAGTTCTAACATTTGTAAATAACTGTTAGCTCCATCGTTAAATGTAGACACGGCAACATTGGTCCCAATTTCAACAATTTGACGACTACCTGGCGTACACTTTGGAGCAATTTTCAAAATGTTTGCATTTAGACTCTCATCATTGCTTTGAGTGAATCGACCTAAGCACTTTTAATAAATCGTCGCTACTTAATGACTCGTAGATGGGTTTAATTGCCGTTTGTACTATCTCAGATAATGGGGCCTTATGGACAAAAGTTGTTAATGACCCTTCAGTTTTAGCTGAAAATTCCGTCTGTAGTTATTTTATGGTAATAGGTCGCCCATATTGCTTTCTTCATATTTTCCAAAAAAAATTATATTATTTCTTATAACCAACCTATAATATATATAACATGCAACGTCTCTGTCTGTCTGTCCGTTAGTGCGCTTATCACTCAAAAACCACTTATCCGATTTACGTGTTTTTTTTTAGATGTATATATATATATATATATATATATATATATATATATATATATATATATATATATATATATATATATATATTTTCTCTGGCCAGGGCTATAGGATATATTTTATTACGTTAGGTAATATAAGAAATAAGCAGGGACGATAATAGTGATTCAAGTCGGAAAAAAGTTTGCCGCTAGCGCACTCTCTTGCAGTACGCTGCCTAAACCGTTAAATATGGAACACTATCATGCAACAAAGAACACAATATAGATAAAATACAACGTCTCTGTCTCTGTCTGTCCGTTAGTGCGCTTATCACTCGAGAACCACTTATCCGATTTACGTGTTTTTTTAATTCATGCATTTGTTCTCTGGCCAGGTTATGTAATAATAATAATAATCTATATAATATACATAAAACGCGACATCTCCCTATCTGTCTGTCAGTTAGTGTGCTTATCATTCGAGAACCACTTAGCCGATTTTTTTTTAGTTCTTAACTTAATATTTATCAAGAAAAAATCTGTAATACATATAAACCGAAACGTCTTTAATTATGGAACAATATCATATAGCAAAGAATATAATATATATAAAATGCAACATCTCTCTGTCCGTCTATCCGTTAGTTCGCTTATGACTTGAGAACCACTTATCTGATTTACGTGTTTTTTTTTAATTCATACATTTGTTCTCTGGCCAGGTTATCTATAATCTTCTATAATATACATAAAATGCAACGCCTCTCTGTCTGTCAGCCTGTTGTCCGTTAGTGCGCTTATCACTCTAGAAACACTTATCCGATTTACGTGTTTTTTTTTTTAAAAACATACATATGTTCTCTGGCCAGGTTATAGGATATATTAACTAATGGAATAAGCAGTGCCCGTTAGTGCACTTAGCACTCAAGACCCACTTATCTGATTTACGTGTTTTTTTTTATAAAATACATATGTTCTCTGGCCAGGTTATAGGATATATGTTATTACTTTAGGTAACATAAGGAATATGCAGTGACGATAATAGTGAATCAAATCTACGCGAGCGGAACTGCGGGCGTGGCTAGTCCATAATAAATGGTTAGTTCATCTATTAATTTCGCTGTCAATTTTCCTTTGTCACTGAGCTTGATCATCGAGGTTGCTTTGATGTTTCAGGCTCTTGTTTTAGTGAATTCGATTTTTTACTGTCATTTACTAATTTTCGGAGACACGAACCCATACATTTTTGAATGTGTCCAATACACTCCTTCTTCACTTTTGAGTCGTTGTAGAGCTCAGCTTTTGCGATCGCAGAAAATATTTTTGAATCTCCAACTCCGATGTTGTACTGGTACTTTTCACCAAGTAACTCTTCCGATCTTTGACACATAGTTATTACGGCGTCGGACTCCGTTTTTCCTGCGCTTCCGTTGTGATTTGCAGAGCAAGTAAAAAAGGCACTGATATTTTATTTACCTTAAATATTTCTATGTTGTATAAACCCAGAATTTAAATGTTATAAATGTCAACTGTATTAAAACGCTTTAATGTAATATCTTCTTTAAAGCGATAACATTTCGTTTCAGACCTCAAATAGAAGCTTCCCAGTTTAACTTTAGTCTTAATAAATAATCGAGATCTACGAGATCTAGGGGAAAGTTTATTTGACTAGTAATCTGACATATTTTATAGAGTTGTTAAAAGAAATTATTAAAGATGCTTTATTTAGTTGGTAGTAGACGAGATTTATAGTTGCCACCCATTTTAGCTTATATCATAGGCCTGTCATTTCCTTATTAAGACCCTTATATATATATATATATATATATATATATATATATATATATATATATATATAATATTTTGGTGATATGTTATTGACCGTGCAACAATCTGCACACTATTCTCTTTCGTCAAGGCATTAAAATATTGAAATATAAAACAAACAATTATGAAACAAACGAACAATCAATTAAAACACGTACGAAAATTCGAGTTTGACCTCGAAACCAACACTCAACATCTCGATTTACTACAACAAATGAACGGAAAAAACAGCAACATAAAAACGTCTTTAATTTACTTTATACTAAGAGGTGGCAAATCTTTATTTGTTATTATTGCTGTAATTGTAAATGATTAGTACCTGCGACGAGACGCCTGCGCAGCATAGGATATACAGGAAGCTACAATTTATAAAGCCAATCACAAACTCAATTGTCGCCTTATTCGGAGATTTTCCCAATATAAAAATTGCGAAATATAACAGCATACGATGTTCTGACCTGCTTTCAAAAATAAAGCATAGAACACCTATTTTATATAATAACTCTGTAGTTTATAGATTGTCTTGTTTACAATGTGAAGCGTGTTATATTGGGCCGAAATCTCAGTGGTTGAAACAGAGATTCACACAGCACAGGAGTGACCGATTGGGAAAGAATTCGTGTGCTGTGGTGCAACATAATTGGAAAACAGATCATAATTTTGACTATAACGACGTTAAAATCTTAGCTCATGACAGCAACTATAAAGGGAGACTTTTTAAGGAAATGTACCATATCAACAGGGACCCAAATTCAATTAACTATAAATCAGACACTAATCAACTTAGTATTATTTATAGCAACATATTTAATAGGTATTAATCATTAACAATTACAGTAATAATAACAAATAAAGGTTTGCCACCGCTTAGTATAAAGTAAATTAAAGACGTTTTTCTGTTGCTGTTTTTTCCGTTCGTTTGGAATTCACGGCAGTGCATATGTACCGAGGCTGTTTACTCTCAGATTGTTGTAGTAAATCGAGATGTTGAGTGTTGGTTTCGAGGACAAACTCGCATTTTCGTACGTGTTTTAATTGATTGTTCGTTTGTTTCATAATTGTTTGTTTTATATTTCAATATTTTAATGCCTTGACGAAAGAGAATAGTGTTTTAATATAGGTGTATTAATTTTGTAGTTACTCCTAAAGAAGTTATTAAACGGTAACGAAATATTGAGTTTTAAAGAAGAAAAGAGTGTTATTTACAGTCCAGACCGATTCCCGATAATCATATATATATATATAATATATATATATATATATATATATATATATATATATATATACATATATATATATATATATATATATATATACGAGTATATATATATATATATATATATATATATATATATATATATATGTATTTTTTTTTTCTTAGACTTTAAGGTTCTTTTGTTTTAAGGATAGAGAAATTACATCACGTTCTAGTTAGAAGTTTATTGAAAACGTTTCGCCTAATTTGTAGGCTTCTTCAGCTCATCTAAAAATTGAAATTTTCATTCAATATACATTTTCCTCCCTTCTTTACTTTTTTATGATTTTAAATTTTGATTTTACAGGATTGTTTTGGATGTTCAATAGGATGACAAATTTTTTAATTATGAATATATAAAATTCTTAAACTTAAAATACAGTGTAGAAGGTGAAATAATAAAAATACACATAAAAATATACATAAAAACTTACATGTGTGGGTTGAAACGAAGGCACACTTAACATTCTTTAAAATGTATTACTAAGACGGTCACATTTTTTAAAATAACTTTAGACATGTATAGGGAACGAAAGTTATTATTTGGTTTGTTTATGTGTTTTTATTTATTAACTGCTATTGAGTTATTATGAGAAGATTCCGAAATAAATATGACTCAGACCCCTAACGTCGCTTTTGTCGTTTATATTGTTTTTCTCTTTATTAATATAAATCATTTCATGGAAACAAACCAAAGAATGACTTTCGTTCCCTATACATATATAAAATTTTTTTAAAAAATGTGACCGTCTTAGAAATACCTTTTAAAGAATGTTAAGTGTGCCTTCGTTTCAACCCACACATGTAAATTTTTATGTATATTTTGATCTGTATTTTTATTATTTCACCTTCTACATTGTATTATAAGTTTAAGAATATTATATATTCATAATTAAAAAACTTCTGCATCCTATTGAACATCCAAAACAATCCTGTAAAATCAAAATTTAAAATTATAAAAAAAGTAAAGAAGGGAGGAAAATGTATATTGATTGAAAATTTCAATATTTAGATGAACTGAAGAAGCCTACAAATTAGGCGAAACGTTTTGAATAAATTTCTAACTAGAATGTGATGTAATTTTTCTATCCGTAAAACAAAAAGCCATAAAGCCCAAGAAAAAAAAATTATATATATGTGTATATATATATATATATATATATATATATATATATATATATAGATATATTTATATATATATATATATATATATATATATATATATATATATATATATATGTCTATATATATATATATATATATATATATATATATATATATATATATATATATATATATATATGTCTATATATATATATATATATATATATATATATATATATATATATATATATATATATATATATACATATACCACCTTGTTGATAGCAATGGTTGACAACGAAAAAGCATTTGATTCAGTAACTCCTTAAGTAACAGTAGAGTCGACGAAAGATACACAACTCTTCTTGAATATATATAAAACTGCAACATCACAAATAATGCTTGAAGAAACAACAAATAAAATTAAAATTAAAAGAAGAATTAGCCAAGGCGACTCGATATCCACAAAGCTGTTCACATTGACTCTAGAAGACATGTTGAAATCGTTAAAGTGGAAAATAAAGGAATACTAATGGACGGTGAACGATTAAATCACTTAAAGTTCGCAGATGATGTCACTCTGATTGCCAACACAAAAGAAGAATTGCAAGAAATGCTGGTGGAATTAAATAACAAGTCTCGAGAAATAGGTCTAAAAATAAACTTCACCAAAATCATATATTCGAACAACGAAAATAAAGATAACAGCTAGGAATTATTAACAGAAGGTGAAATAATAGGAAAGGTACAAACATTAATATATTTAGGACAAAAAATCCAAATATCAAAAAATAATTTAAAGGCTGACTTGGATAGAAGAGCCTCGTTAGCTTGCGTTGGGAAAGTTACAATCTACATTTAAATTAGACTTCCCAAATACAATAAAATCAGAGTAGTCGATCAATATGTACTGCCGGTATTAACATATGGCAGTGAAACGTGGGCTTTAAATAAAAGTATAATAAATATACTCCAGGTAACCCAAAGAGCAATGGGGAGGAGAATGCTAAATATTAGACTCCAAGATCGTATTTCTAGCATCGAGATACGAAGAAGATCAAAGAGCGAGGAGAGGAGAATGCTAAATATTAGACTCCAAGATCGTATTCCTAACATCGAGATACGAAGAAGATAAAAAGCGATAGATGTAATACAACCAATATATATATATATATATTAAGGTGGAATTTGGCGGGGCATGTCGCAATGATGAATGATAACAGATGGACACGCCGTATAGTTAAATGGAGGCCTAGAAAACACAGAAGATGCAGAGGTAGACCACAGACAAGATGGATGGACGATATAAAAAGATTGGCAGGACACGATTGGATGCAAAAAATAAACAACAAAGCTCATTTGAGACAACGTCGGGAGGCTTACATCATTATATGATGATATATATTAAATGATTATAGAATAATATATACAGTCTGTCAAGTAAGAACGTTTCCACGATCATTTATTTTTGGTAGATGCGATTCTAGCGATTCAACAAAAAATTGGTAGTGGGAACCTTTGTCTACGACGCATTTTAGTAGAAGTATCAGTCGATTACGAGCTTTCGTCGAATTCACGTAAAATCGTAAATGAGTCACTTGTTTGCATATTCGTTCATGACAGTCTTTCTTTGTTCTCATCCAAAGGGGCCTAAAGTCACACATTCCGTGGCAGTTAAATATATTAAAAATCGGTGTCATTTGTAAAGAAATGGGTAAATCATTTTAACGAGACGAAAAATGTCGACGACTTGCCAAAACGTGGCACGGTAGGCAAAGTCATTTTGAAGGTAGAAAAACGAATCGTGTCCTTGTTTTCACGGGACCCGAAATTAAACTCTGCGTCAATGAGAGGCAATATTGAGAAAATCGTGATTGAATGTGTCTCATGAGTCCATTCGACAATATCTTCGTGCTCATGATGTGAAATTACGAAGCACGTTGAAGAAAACCTTTGCTGGACGAAAATTACGTCGGGAAGCGGCTTGCTTGGGCCCACGACAAGATACTAGAGTGGCCCTCACAATCGCCGGAATCTAACCCTATTGAAAACCTTTGGTCCCTTGTAAAGAGAAAGCTCAGAGGAAAGACTTTGAGGACTTTGACTCAGTTGTCTCAAGAGATTTGAAAAATATGCCGAAAATGTCGTCGACTGCATGCCTCGAAGATGTCAGGCGATTATTGATGCAGGAGGCGATTGGACAACTTACTAAGCTAATTGCGCCGTTGCGTTGTTAGCACACCAAAGAACACATTGATTTTAAAAAATGTTTAAGAATACGAACGGTCACCTCCTTACTTGGCAGACTGTATATAAGGTTAATACGAACGATTGAGCCAGTCGTAGGCACAACTTATCCTTGATTTTAGAATAATTATGTAGGATTGACCCATCAAACAGGTTGATAGTTGCGAACTTTCTGAAACTCAAAAAGAAAACGGTGAAGTTAATTTTTTAGCCAGTACAAACATATTCTAATTGATTGATGTGACTCTATATGTACCATATACGAGTATATACAGGTATACATTATGAGAATCGAAAAACAAACCTTTTTCTAAAATAATTAAAGATCATGACACTTCAGCAAACAATTTTAGAAAATATGCAAAATTGTTTACTGGAAATAGCAAAAGAGGGTTAATCAAGATGTGGCAAAACCAATATTGTTATTAGCTTAATTGAAGATCCTAATGGCTTACGGATTGAAAATTTATATATTTATTTAAAATTTTTATACCAACCTAAATATAAATATTTAAGAACACTTGTTAAAAAAAAATTGGATTCTTTGAATTAGATAATGAAGAAAATATAAATTCACCAAAAGAAATAAGACCAAACTCTAGAGTAATATTTTATGATACTACCTGTTGTAATCAAAACATACTGAAGTATTATTTTTGCTTTGGAAGACATAAGAATAAAGTTTGTTTTTAGTGTTCCCTACGGAAAACTTATAAGATCACTTTGGTGTCTGTCGATTTGACATAGAAAGTTGAAATTTGGCACTAATATAGGAATTGATGGCCTTATCAAAGTGATGTTGTTTTGAAAGTTAAATTTTGACTTAAGGGGCTAGTTTTGGGGAGTGAAATCAAAAGTGAAAAAAAAATTAGCAGGTCATTGAGTGGGGTGTCAAATGAAAGCTTGTAAAAACACGGGTTCAAAAATATATATAATGTAACACTTGCGCACAGTTATCTTTGTATTATTTTTAAAAAATTGCACAAAATCGCTGTCCTCCGCTTATCTCCAAAAGCACTGAACAAAAGATTTAAAAAAAAAAGTTCTGGAATATTCTCCACAGGGTGTAGATTGAAGAAAAATTATCACGAGTGCATTACCTTTTATAATTTATCTAGTATATAAAAAAAAATAAAAAATTCAAGGTCATCAGTTTTCAGTAAAGATCGGAAAAGTACTTTGTTAAAAATTCATTTGGGGTGTGTTTTGTGAAGTCATTGATCATTTTATACCTTCGTAACAAAAATTTCTAAGTAATCAACGTACGGAACACTAGTTGCTCAAGTCCGACTTGCACTTGGCCAGTTTATATTTATGTCAAATAAACTCATCTATTCAAGAACATCTGATTTAGTTTTATATGTAGCAAGTTTTATGATGATTATGTTAGTGTTCCTATGTCATGTAATCAATTTAATGAATTATTAAATAATGTAGGCTTTCATGACCCGTTGAATTAATATGGGTTGAAGCCGTGCTCTCCAGGTATCAACTTCCTGACGTTTCGTTGACACTGCGGTCAACATTTTCAAAGGAGATGTGGCAGTGGTAGAAGGTTTCTTCTTAGCTGTTCGCTGTCAACTGTGTTCGACAACGTAACGCTGTTTGGTTTTGTGTGTTCCGTAGTAGGCGTGGCCATTTGAATTCTCGGCCAATCAGGCACCAGCGCCATTTGCCCGTTTCTTAACGTTTTTGTTTGTTGTAATGCGGGCGTCCAAGTTTTGCTGAGATTAAGCCCTTCGTATTTTTTATTGAAATTTCGTTTAGGTTTGTGGATTTCAATAGCCTCTTTGTATAATCTCGTGTAGCAGCTCCAGACAGCGTTACATCGTCGGACACAGTTGACAGTGAACAGCCAAGAAGAAACCTTCGACCACTGCCACATCGCCTTTGAAAATATTGACCGCAGTGTCAACGAAACGTCAGGAAGTTAATACCTGGAGAACACAGCGTCAACTCCCGAAAGAAATACGTGTTAAAGAATTATGTTTATTATGTTGGAAAGATAAATTTGGGTGGACAAAAATTTAATATGAAGTCGGAACGGTATCGAAAAGGATTTGATTCATATATTTACTTATAAAAATAAGCGAAATCTTAACAAAATATTAATGATGGACGAACGATTGGCAAAAGAACTTGTTAAAGCGAGAAAAGCTGTTAGACGAAAGTATCACTGTTTAAAAAATGAAGAATTTTACACAAGAGCTAAACTGAAAGAAACCTATCTATAGACCAATTACACAACCTCTGCAAGAACTAGTTCAACATTTGGGCAAATTGAGCCAACTTACCTATTAATTTCAACTCTACTCTGTCAGTCTAAATCATAGTATATCATATCATTTTTCTTGTCATAAAATGTGACCAATTTAGGTAGACCTAATGGGAGTAATGCTTATTTAAAGTTTTTTCACAAGTTATGGCAAGTTTAATTAGTAATTGCTTTATTACGGGATCATATTTTTAATTTTCTAACTGGTCATTCACCATCTCGTCAAGAGACAGAATTAGTATAATCTGTCTGAATATTAGTTTGGAGATTGTGAAAGAGCCTTGAATTTTCAGTACGTCTTTTTTAAGAAGAAAAACTCTTTCTTATATGGAAACTTTAATATTTTAATCTTACCTCAAGCAATTTAAAAAAAAAAAATGATGGGGTTGACTTTTCACAAAAAAAATCTTTTTTACTGTACTAATTTATAAGTTTAAGTCCTTTCCCACACAATCAAATCAAAAATCAATGTCTAGGGTAAGTGATTTTTTCAGCAAAAAGAAACCCTCTGACAGTGACATTCTACAGGCTTAAACCGTTCCGTTAATAAAAGAAACAAGTCCTGTTACTAAGGGGATGCTATTTTCAACATCAATAGGATCAGAATGGACTTTATTTTTACCTTATGAATTTTTAGAAATTCATTTTACACCATTCGTTAGAGCTTAAAGTTTAGAAAATAATCAACACCTTAATAATGCACGAAAGTTTTTGGCATAACTTTGGATATATGGATAACCTATTGTGAAAGTTTAAATTGCCGTCTTTCAAAGATTGCTCTTTATGGACCTTTATCGTATCGTACAGGGAAAATGGCGCCTTGGGACCTATCATCAACTAAGGATATAGGTTTCTACCCAATTTGCCACACCATTGCGCTTTTAAATCTCTTTTAAATCCGCATTAATACCTTTTTTACGTCTGGATTAGCAAAATCCTCCTTAAGTTACATTAATAAAGCTCGAGTCCATTTCAGTTGTGTCCAGCTGACATAAGCACGGGAAGGTCCATTAACTTTGCTTTTTGGCTTTCTCATTAGAAAAATGACAGTGTGGGATTTTTTGTAAGCTTCTTATGAAAGGGACACATTAAGTGAGAGTAAGCTTTCTGATTTTTCAAGCTAAATATTGTGCGTGGAATATATAGTGGGTTTAATACAGTGGCCAGTGTGTAATAAATTACATAAATGTACCAAGATTATATTTTAAACGTATACGTAGGAAACGAGAAACAATAGTAACATACTGGTCCTCATATTTGCAGGATCGTAGCAAAAAAAAAATGTTGAAGGGGAAGGCAGTTATTTGGGCACCCTAGCCTGGTTTTTATAGCTGCCATATAAAAATAGGGTTTTAAAAACATACCTTAATGAGGAAACAAAGGTACTTTATATACATCTAGTATGAACGGTGTTAATGCATGTAATAGGAATTAAGTGTGGATTTTCTTTAGAGATACTTAAAATTCTGCGAACACAATTATATCAGCATAAAAATTAGCATTTTAATCCTAAGGATGAAATTTAAAAAATAATTCAATATGAAGTAGCACAGATCACCCCGGATTCTTTGCAAAACTCTATTCAGGCTGTTTATGACAGATTGGGTCATTGCCTCGCTGTTAACGGTACACATTTTGAGCAATTGTTACCTTAAAAATAAACCTAGAGTATTTATTCATAGTTTTTTGTCTTTTTTTTTTTTTTTTAAATTTCAAATGACAATAATTCCAAAACCGTTCAATTTAGACATATGGTATGTTAGATAAATAATATCTAGAATTTTCAGTGAAACTCAAAATTAAAATAATATACAGAGCTTTCCATTTAAAAAAAAATCAAGATGGCGTAATTTCTTCGAACTGACAGTTCAAAACATTTTATTGTCAACATCTGCATGTGCGCCGTATAACACCCTATAACTGTTATTTAAACATTTTTTTGATACACTGATTAATAAATGCTGTGGAATCATTAGTACATACACATGGGGCACCCTGTATATATATATATATATATATATATATATATATATATATATATATATATATATATATATCAATTAGGTTGTCGAAAAAGTAATAAGCCTTATTATTAGCTTTAGAGTCATGTATCTCTGGTAACGTGAGTCGCATTGGGTCATATGTAGCGTCAGCTAAAAACAGACATTTGACAATAATAGATGTGCCCAAAACTGTTAGAATTCGTTTATTTAGACCTAATTTATAGTACCTTGAAGATGAGGGAAATATCTACAAAAGTTCGCTATATTTTACAATTTTCTTTCGATAAAGGCATAAATCCTGCGTAGGTCTATGAAGAATTTGTATTGTTTATGGTTAAGATACGTTATCAACAGCAATAGCTAAGAGACGGTTTAGTCGAATTTGTTCTCGAAATTTTAATGTTAAAAATGTTTCTCGCACTGGTCGACCAATGACAGAAAAAGTTGATAGAATTGCAGCAAAAGTTGAGCAAGACCAGCATATAAGTAGCCATGACGTAGCCAGGGAACTAAACATACATCATCAAACAGTTTTAAATTATTTGGAAAAAGCTAACTATAAAAAGAAGCTCGATGTTTTGGTGCCACATGATTTAACGCTAAAAAATTTACTCGCTTAAATTTCCATCTGCGAATATCTATAGAAACGTAACGAAATCGAGACATTTCGGAAAAGGCTGATCATGGATGATGGAAAGTGGTCCACGTACGACAGAATGTGCGAAAAAGGATAAAACTTCACAAACGATGATAAAGCCTAGATTGACGCCGTGCCGTGTGTTTGATGGAATTGGATGATAATCGTGCATTATAAGCTGCTGGAGTCTAGCCAAACGATTGATTCTGCATTCTGCAGACTGAACCAAGCGATTGAAATAAATCGACCAAAACTAATCTGCAGAAAGTATATAGTCTTTTACCATAACAATTTCAGACCACACATCTTTGATGACTCGTCAAAAATTAAGAGAGCTTGGCTTGGAAGTTTTAATGCATCCACCATATAGCTCGCATCTTGCACCGGCAGACTACTAATTGTTTTAGTCTTGTGAATATTCAATTTTTTTTTTCCGTCGTTTCGTTATGTTATAAATAACCGGTCAAGGACAATTTGGACTAGCGCAATTAGTGTTCCGTACGTTGATTGCTTTTAAAATAAAAAATTTTGTTACAAAGGTGTAAAATGATCAATGACTTCACAAAACACAACCCAAATGAGTTTTTAACAAAAATTTTTTCCGATCTTTACTCAAAACTGATGACCTTGAATTTTTGTTTTTTTATATGATAACAAAAAAGCATAATTCAATTTATATAAATATAACAAATTTTATTTTATGCTTAAAATGGTTGTTTGTTTGTAAAAACAAAAACTAGACATAAACTGTATATTTAAAAGTTCACTTGGAACACATGCACCTCTATTAGTAATTTTGAAAGCTAAATTTCCGATCTAAATTTTGAAGAAACTGGCTAATCCTGGGTTATCCGTTTATTTACCTTTGCGATTAGATTTGACTATTTCGGAATTTTAAAGGTATTTTCATTATTCTATAGTTTTAAATATAAAAACTTAAATAAACATGTAATTTCAGTTAACTTGTATCAATGTCAACTAATTATAATGGCACTAATTATAAAAATAATAACTTAAGAAATAGTTATTTTACTAAAACTAATAATACAGTATAGCTAGTTAAAAGTTAACATTCGGTTCAATAATTTGTTTTTTTTTTTTTTTTTTTTTATTGGTCTAGCACACGTGCTGCAGGGAAGTCCCTAAAACGCTCCAGGAGCGGCACGAGTGCGGAAAAAAGCGATTCACGTTGTTCTTGAATCGCTGTAAATTGTACTCGGTGGGAAACACAGCGCTGGGCAAATTATTCCAAAGGGATGACGTTCTCCATATAAAAGATTGCTTGAAAAGCGTCGTACGCGGAGTAACAAGCTGAACCTCATACGGATGCGAAGCACCAGCGCGACGTGTATTTCTAACATGCACCGCTTTGGGAGGAATTAAGCGGGCTACATCCTTCGAACACTTTCCATGAAAATACTTGTAGAACAGACTCAAGTCGCCAACCGTTCTTCGATGTTCCAGGGAATCAAGGCCGCCGGTCAATTCCGGGTCCCCAATCAGACGGACCGCTCTTCTCTGAACAGAATCCAACAAATGCAGTGTATGTTTGGGAGCGGAGCCCCAAAACGTGGGAGCAGTATTCCATAGTTGGTCGAATTTGGGCTTTGTAAAGAATTAACAGTTGCTGTGGGGTGTAAAGCTTTCTGGTTCTAAATAATATTCCCAATTTTTGAGAAGCTCTCCTTGCTATGCCTGCAACATGTTCATGCCAAGACATATTTGCTCCCAAACTAACGCCCAACAAAAATTTAGCGACGATGCTAGGGGAATGGAGTGCCCCGACATAACTATGTCGGGTTCAGCAACGTTAACTTTTTTAGAAAAAACTGCCGCTTGGGTTTTTGTAGCGTTAAATTCCACTTGGTTACTGTCACCCCAAGAGAGAATTTCTTCCAGGTCTTTGTTAAGTTGAACGACCTCCTGCTGTCTGCGGATATTCGCCTGAGCAGCCGATGTCCGAGCGTTCAAGGTGAATGAAGAGACAAGCGTACTGTCATCTGCAAAGCTATAGATTGGATTCCCGGTCTTTTCCAGCAGATCGTTAATGTAAATGAGAAAGAGAGTAGGAGACAGTATGGAGCCCTGGGGCACACCGGCGTTGATAGTGAGGGTGTTAGAAAGAAATCCGTCGACCGCCACTCGTAAAGAACGCTCTCTGAGGAAACATGAGAGCCACAAACAGAACCTTTCAGACATACCATAAGAGCGCAACTTAGCCAACAGTCCATCGTGCCAAACACGGTCGAATGCCTTGGATATGTCAAGAGCAACCGCTCGAGATTCTCCACAGTGTTCAATTGCGTTGTTCCAAACATGTGTTACGTAAGTCAGAAGATCTCCTGTTGATCTATGTTTACGAAAACCATATTGGTGATCGCTAATAATATTCCCTGAATATCTGTAATGACTTAAATTACATATAAAGAGTTATATATTTCTATAAACGACTGAATAATGCTATTTAATGGTGTGCTGATATAGAGTGTCGTTTAAAAAAATCATATTTGGCTTCGTAATGTGTCAAATTTGACAGGTTACAATATTTTTATTATCATATTTGGATTCCTCATAAAAAAACAAATTTACTAGCCAAAAATTTGTTTTGATACGTCAAATAGGAAACGAGCAAATTGAGTGAGTCCCTTAAAAGTCAAAATTCAGTTTAATAAGTTTACTACCCTGTATATCAGTAACGACCTAAAATACATATTATACGTAGTTATATATACCTGGGCACTGCAAAAAGTATGTATATTTAAGAAAAAGTTTTAAATAGGTTATTAAGTGAATAATATAAAAGAATGGCGATTATATATTTTTACTGTACTTTAAATTATAATAATTTTTTTTTTAAATATGTTTTAAATGATAATATTTTTTTTTCGAGTTAAATGGACCACTGATGAAAATATTGCGCCTCCTTGTTTGCAGGATAACTTTACAAAATATAATCAAATCGGCAAAAATAAAAATTAATCTTGTAAAATGATGTAGTAGTTAAAAAATAAAAAAGTCATGGTGGCGCTGGCAGCAAACTTTAGTATGCCATTTTCGCCCAAAAAAATGTAAGTTTAATTACTTATAAAAAATTATCTATTAGAAAAATTAAAAAAAAAACCTCTTGTCATTTTGTAGAAAAAGTAATTATTAAGATTTTAAAAAAAAAAGTTAAAAAATATTAAAAATTGACTGAGTAATATTGCAGACAATGTCTGAAAACATAGTTTTGAGAAAATCCGACAACAGGTCGCATTTATTGCTATAACTTAACTTGCTTGCTATAACTATAACTTACACTGCATTTGTTGGATTCTGTTCAGAGAAGGGCTATTCGTCTGATTGGGGACCCGGAACTGACCGGCGGCCTAGATTCGCTGGAACATCGAAGAACGGTTGGCGACTTGAGTCTGTTCTACAAGTATTTTCATGGAAAGTGTTCGGAGGATGTAGCCCGCTTAATTCCTCCCAGAGCGGTGCATGTTAGAAATACACGTCGCGCTAATACTTCACAACCGTATGAGGTTCAGCTTGTTACTCCGCGTACAACGCTTTTCAAATAGTCTTTTATATGGAGAACATCATCACTTTGGAATAATTTGCCCAGGGCTGTATTTCCCACCGAGTACAATTTACAGCGATTCAAGAACAACGTGAATCGCTTTTTCCGCACACAAGCCGCTCCTGGAGCGCTTTAGCACATGTGCTAGACCCATAAAAAAAAACTTTGCAATGGAGTGGAATCCTCTTAATTTTTTTTTTTAATAATTTTTAAAAGTATAGAGAATAAAAATTCGTAAAAAAAAATTTTTTAAAATTCGAGGTGTAAGTAACCCCTTAAGTATTATATATTTTTACTAGGTGTACCCGCGGCTCCACTCGCGTGAACTGCAGAATTTTTGTTTAGGTTTTTTGCAAGAGAGTGCTAGCGGCAAACTTTTTTCGAACTGAGAAAAAATCACATCCCATTTTTAGACTTTAGTTACGTAACTCCGAGACCCAAACAAACACTCTTGTAGATAAATATGGGCGCGAAACGAACGAAAAATATTGCGTTTCCTCTGTGGGAAATTTAGGACATTATTGTTCCATTTTTATGGGTATTCGTAGATAATCGCTCCCCAGGTTCATATGACGTCACATATTGGAAAGATCGCATACGGTGCAAGCAAGTATTTCCCAGATCCAATTGAACAACCTTATAAATAAATTCGACAGTGTGTATAAGTTATCCACCTAGCCATGAAAATGACATCATACAAAAAAAACTGTTTGGTTGTCAGATTCCTGCAACTGTTCTAAGCACTTTTGCGAAATTTGGTACAAGGTCGTTGCAGTTTTTACGATATTATTTCTTCCGAAAAATGAATGGAAATAATTTGAAACATCGCGCTGAGAAAAAGATTTTCACTAAAGAGGAAAATGGACCAGAAGTTATTCATATTGGTATTAGATAGACGAGTGAAGATTCTACTCCGTGCTAAATAAGCAGGAGTATCAGAAAATTGTGCACGAAGATTTAGAGGGAAAAAAAGTTTCTGCATCATAAATTCTCAAACTTCTTACACCAGAGCAGAAACTGCGGAAAAAAATTCATAGGAATATTTGACCGCTTTAGCGAGTAATTTTTTATGAATTGTCACAGGCGACGAAACTCGAATGTTCTGTTCGGATTCTAGCACGAATCGCAGGTCGATGGGGTTCATAAGGGTTCTCCACCTCCAAAGAAGGTAAAAACTCAGTGGGCTTCTGGAAAGTTGATGGTGGTCATTTTTTGAGACTACGAAGTGCCGAGTATAATCGAAAAGCCGCGATCATCCAAGGATTTTACGCCGGACGGTCATTACCGGAAATAATTCGATTTTTCGAATACTTGATATCAACTATTTATGACGTTGTAGCTAAGTATAAGGCTCAAGAACAGTCCAACCAAAGTTCCCGTACGCCGGCGAGAAAGCGCCGTTTTAAAGAATGTAGTGTGAGATCCCCTGACGTCAAGGTCCAAGGAATTCTGGCCTCCTAGAAGTCTAGATTTGAATCCCTTGGACTATTACGTATTGTACGTAATTGAAAGTATCCCGAACAAGTTTTGACATCCCAATATGACATAATTATGACCGCTATTGAGGAAGCGTTCAACAATACGGCCAGTACAAAATTACAGAGGGTGTGACAGTGCTTCAGAACGGTTATTTAAGCTAATGGAGGATATATTGAAAGACTGTTATTAACATAGATGTCCTAAGTACCATGTGAAACGATTTTTTTCAAACTTTATTTTTCATTAAAAAATATGCCCTTAAAAAATTGTTTGATTTATCCTGTATATGGAAAAAGAATCTATAATTAATGGATGAGTTTACGGAAGGACGATCCGAAGTCTGAAGCAAGTTATTAGAGAAAAGCATTAGATTTATAAAGAACCGCAACGTTGCTGTTACGCGACGTCTACAAGGTAAATAAGACTGGCTCAGTTTAAGCTAGGACCGGAAGATGTGGATCTACCAAGTTACAAAATCTACAACAACAACAAACAAGGTTTGATTTAGCGTCCTGAAACTTCTTCTTGTTCAAAAATCTGAAGAAAGACCACCCGAGTAGAGAATTTTCCTCAGATGACGCTACAACGACGTTTTGGGAGACGCAAACAAAAGATTTTTTTGAAAGAAATAAAATAACTTGAGAAACACCAGTCGAACGAATGCCACACATGTGCCCCGGTGTTCGTTACAATGCATTTTTAGTAAAGATTTATTTGTTTAAGAAAGATGGAAGAACATCATATACTGCAAACCCATTCTTCTCAATTATTGGTAAAATTCTCCATAATAAATTAACTTTTCCAGGTAGCCCTGAGAAAAATGCATTGGTCAGCTAATGCATTTTTCTTACAGAGATGTCTCAAATATAAAATTTACAGTAACAATCTTTACTAACTGAAACAATTAAAAGACAATATCCGACAAAAACGGAAGCGACGTGGCGAGTGGGTGATCAATAATACCCTAGCTTGTTCAGAAGAGTAGCGAAAAATACACTTCACACTTAAATGGCATTATTTTAAAGAAATAATCTTACAAATAATGTTGCTCGTAAAGATTTCTTTCATTTATCAATTTGTTTTTCCTATAAATATTTTAAAATTAAATTTTTCATACAACACCTCAGACAGCTTTGTAAAATTATTTCAAACCTCAATGATTCTCATTCGATTCAATTAATAGATTGTTTTGAGCACGAACCCCTCAAGAGACTAACAATGCTGCCATTGCTCAGAACCTATCAAGAACTTAACACGAGTTTGAGTTATGCAATTTAAATCACTTCTAGTGTATACACACAATGAGGCATGCTAAAATGATTATCGACGTCAGAATGAGCCAATTTCCAATTAATTCTTAATCCCGAAGGAAGGCAGTCACAGTCTAAAACTTCAATTTCTAATTTGAATTGAAATGTAAATAGTTGTTAAGATGAAATAAGGATATGATGAGTTTTGACGTTTAACTGGATGAATTGAGGACGAAATAATTACGTGAAAATTAGTTGTGTGTTCTTGCGAAGAAGCAGTACACATTATACAAATCGAAGGCAAACTAAGATTACGTTGTCACTAACTTCTCTGCAAAGTTAATTTTAACATTAGTTTCTATAGGTTTGAGTAATTCATGTGGCGCGTAAGAGTAACAAAACCTTGTTTTATACAGGGTTCCTATAAATAAGTTTGGCTTATGACGTGAACACAGTGTGTGGACGGGGCAAGCTAGAGACCCAAAGCATAATATTGACTCTTGGAAATTTAGTTGTTATAGGGCGTTTCACGGGAGTGACGTATGTCTTGTGTGTAAGACACGACTACATTTTTAGTGTTCCATACGGAACACTTATAAGATCACTTCGGTGTCTGTCCGTCCGTCCGTCCGTCTGTCCCTCCGTCCGTCTGTCAGTCCGCCTGTGTCCGTCCGTCCGTCCGTCTGTCTGTCCGCCTGTCCGTCACACCTGATTTTCTCCGAAACTATTTGATATAGAAAGTTGAAATTTACTAATATAGGAATTGATGGCCTCATCAGAGCCGTGTAGTTTTCAAAGTTAAATTTTGACTTAAGGGGTTAGTTTTGGGGGTGAAATAAGAAGTGAAAAAAAAAATTTTTACCAAGTCGTCGAGTAGGGCTGTCAAATGAAAGCTTGTAAAAACCCGAGTTTAAAAATATATATAATGTAATACTTGCGCACACTTTTCTTTTTATTGTTTTTAAAAATTGCTACTCGTATTTTCGTTCATGACACGTAACCGGACATGATGCTAATAACCCTGCTATATACCCTTATCCTGATTTTTAATCGATAACAAGCCTTGTCACATAGGGACCTAGGTTACCGGTACCTACTTACTATATAAAAACGTTGAGCACTGCTGTAAATTTATCACAGATACTGTGAGCATTTAACAAGTGACTTAGTAAAAGATCTCAGACTTCCGAAAGATGCTCGACTCCCATATAAAAGAAAACAACTTAATCCTTTCTTTTCAATTAAATTAATAGTTAAAAAATAACCGGTCAAGTGCAAGTTGGACTTGCGCAATTAGTGTTCCGTACGTGAATAGTGTAGCGTATGAAATGTTGTTTAATTGCGCCCCACGTACACTGCGTCATTTTGTAAGGTGTGAAAAAGTGTTCTCAGTTTGAGGCATCTTTTTTTTTTTTTTTTTTTACCCTGTGAGAAGTTGTTTGTCCCACGCTTGAGCGCAATTTTGTAACCTTTGAACTTACCCGCTTTAATTTCTGATACTGAATTGAGTGAACCCTGATTTTAAAAGAACTAAAGAAATTAAACACACACTAGCTCAGTTTTCCTTGGTAGAGAGATATGGGTAAGAGATAATTTTCTTACGTCTTTTCGGAATTAATTTCTATTTTTTTAAAAGGCTTTAGCTGTACCAAATTTTTGGGCACCATCCATTTTAAAATAGAAAGGATCTAACTTCAGCTAAAAAAATGGAAAAAATGCTGAAGGAAAGTATTGTTGGTAAACAAAAAAAAATCAGTTTGGTACAGCCGTTCTTGCCCTGAAAAGTAGGATAGGTATTCAGTGAGACACTAGCTTTAATCAACAAAAAAAGAGAATTTATTCATGTATTTTTAAAATAAAAAGTTCCGACCTTTGCAGTTCTACAAAAAAATTCTAGCCTAACTAGTAGTTATTATTTAAATTTTAAACTATTATAACCGCCGAAGACGAAAAGTCGTGCTTTACACTTCACTTTTTAGTCTGTTTTAAATTGTAGTTAAGGCACTACTCCGGGATAAGTCTATTGAAGGAAGTTTTGTTGACTTACTGTTCTTATTCCTGTTTTTGATGGACTACGCCCGGTTTCACACTTTTTCTTAGCAAACACTTAGAAAGCCCACTACGGCTTTTAGTTAAGACACTGGTGCTTTTACTTAGCGGCTCTGATGAAAATTAGCCTACTTCGGCTAGATGGAAAATAGCCTCTCGGCTAGACGGTACTGCCTGGCTGCGGCTAGATGGAAAACAGCCCGGCAGCGGCTTGATGGTACTGCCTGGTTGCGGCTAGATGGAAAACAACCACTATTCAAGCTCTGCGGAGCCTTAAATAATCGTGCGACTTTTGCCTGTAATATCACGACGCTCCAATCAAAACTGCGGATCAAACATTTCACCAATCGCGGCGTAGCGAGAGGTTCGGTCAGGAACCCGCACAACACAGTTTATACCGAACGTCTTGGAATCTCTGTTTAATATACCGTTCGATACAAAAATGAAAATAAGTACAATTTGAAATGGAAAAATCAGTAACATTACATGGTCTTAAAATCTAGGAAAAAATGAATGTTACATTTGCTTTTCAAAAATATTTTTTTTAAGGAGGTATAAAATGACCAATGACTTCACAAAACACACCCCAAATAAGTTTTTAACAAAATTTTTTCCGATCTTTACTGAAACTTCGAAATTTTTATTTTTTTTACACCAGTCAAATTATTAAAGGTAATGCACTCATGATAATTTTTGTTCAGTCTACAACCTGTGGAAAATATTCCAGAATTTTTTCAAAATTTCTTGATCAGTACTTTCCAAGATAAGAGGAGGACACCGATTTTGCGCGATTTTTTAAAAATAACTCAAAGAAAAGTGTGCGCATGTATTACAATATATATATTTTTGAACTCGTGTTTTTACAAGCTTTCATTTGACAGCGTACTCGATGACCTGGTAAAAAGAAACATTTTTTCACTTCCGATCTCACCCCCAAAACTAATTCCTTAAATTAAAATTTAACTTTCGAAACTACACGGCTTTGATCAGGCCGTCAATTCCTATATTAGTACCAAATTTCAACTTTCTATGTCAAATAGTTTCGAAGAACAACGGGTGTGACAGACAGACAAACGGACAGGCACCAAAGTGATCGTATAATTGTTCCGTACGGAACATTAAAAAGATAAGAAAATTTAGTTTTCTGTTATCATATCTACGATTTGATACATAAATTTGGTATTAAATATGATGCTAAAAAATGGAGACTATTATAACTTCAAAAAAGGTTTAAGAATGCTCTTCTCCACGACAGTAATAAATTTACATCAAGATCAATCACACATCCCTAGAGACTTTGGGTTTTATGTAAAATAAGTTACGCGAAACATAATTTGGTAATATTTCCCGATTTAAAAATTTAATGCATACTTCTTTGACAACAGCGAGGCTATTCAAAATTTCCATGTTTTATTTGTGAATAGGATAGTCGAGACATATACATTCAACGAAAGTAGATTAGTTAGTGAAAAAACAAGTTTAAAAGTTGCAAAAATGCATTCTGTCGAACTTGGTTCTTCGTAGTAAAGTGTTATTACCACCTTTTCTCATCAAACTTAGTTTGATGAAGCAATTTACTAAAGCCTTAAAAAAAAGGTGAAAATACTTTCAAGTAACTCTACACATAATTTACCAGCTTATCTCATGCTAAGTTAACGGAGGGATTACTAGTGGGACTTGACATTAGAAAAAAAGGATGCCCACTTTGACGCTGTTATGACGAATTTAGATAAAGAAGCCTGAAATTCCTTTAAGGATGCTATTTATTAATTTTTTGGACAACATCAACGAACCATGTTACAAAGATATTGTAAGACAAGTGTTGATAAACTACAAAAATCTCTAATGTTATTAGTCTTCAAATTCACTTCTTAGATTCCCATACTGAATATTTCCCAGCGAAAGAGATTAAAACGAGAAATAAAAAAAAATGCTACCCAGAAATTGAAAAAAAAAGACTGTTTTAGATGTACCAGAAAAAGTTCATAAACAATCTCAAAGATGAAGTTTTACTTTAAAAAAATCAAGATATTATTAAATTTTATAATAATATTTATATATTAGGTTGTCAAAAAAGTACTGAGCCTTTTAAAATCAAAATTGTTTTTTTTTTAATAATTTATAAGAACTTTATAAAACCATATATGTGCCATTCTATTCGATAACCTTCCACCCGTCAGGAAGTTCTGCAGAGACTACAACAAATGTTTTTCAGTGTTCCGTAGGGAACACTTATAAGAGATCACTTCAGTGTCGTCTGTCCGTCTGTTACGCCCGATTTTCTCCGAAACTACTTGTCATAGAAAGTTGAAATTTGGAACTAATATAGGAATCGATGGCCCATCACAGCCGTGTAGTTTTGAAAGATAAATTTTGATTTAAAGGGTTAATTTTGGGAAGTAAAATCGGATACAAAAAAAAAATTACCAAGTCATGGAGTGGGGTGTCAAATGAAAGTTTGTGAAACACTAATTTAAAAATATATATATAATGTAATACTTGCGGGCACTTTTCTTTGTATTATTTTAAAAAAAATGCGAAAAATCGCTGTCGCCCTTATCTCAAGAAGCACTGATCAAAAAATTTTGACAAGATTCTGGAATATTCTCCACAGAGTGTAGATTGAATGTAATTTATCACGAGTTCATTACCATTAGTAATATTTCAAGGTCATCAGTTTTCAACAAAAATCGAAAACAAACTTTTTTGAAAACTTATTTGGGGTATGTTTTGTGAAGTCATTGATCATTTTATACCTCCGTAACAAAATTTTTTATTCCAAAAGCAATCAACGCATATAACACTAATGGCGCTAGTCCGACTTGCACTTGACCGGTTATTTTTAAGTGTCATTAATTTACTACTCAGTATATATTACCACTACACCAAACACTTTATTTTTGCACTCGACGCGCGTTTCGCTAACCATGTTAGCTTCATCAGGAGCGATGATTGAAAGTCAATCATCGCTCCTCAATCAAACGCGCGTCGAGTGCAAAAATAAAGTGTTTGGTGTAGTGGTGATATATACTGAGTAATATCAGTGTGCCAAAGATTCCACATTCCCAACTTAGTTGTCATTAATTTCATTATCCTAGTCGATATTATTACTTTCACTTGTTTGGTTTACAAACCCCAATCGTACGTACTTACGTTGTTAAGACTCACAAGAAGGAAATAAGTTTAAACTTTTCTAGCTTAAAACTGTGGAATACTCAATAATATTTAAAATAAAAGTGGTCGCATGCATGCGTAAAATATTTTTGACTAAAGTAAATTATTCACTTAAAGTATGGAAGAATGTCATAAATTCCTGCAACCCAATATGATTAGATGTTGCAGTTTTTTATATTAAATTTTTTATATTATCTTTATTTTAATTATTTAAATATCATATTTATATTAAATATGTTATAACATTAAAAGTTGCAAGTGCAAAAAAGGGTGTGTAACAAAAATCACACTAAATTTGTGGCATAAAATAAATTACAGCAACTAGCTGCCCAACTTTTATTTCTGCACAATCAATGTTTTGTTACGTCTATTTCAAGGGATGTCTCACTTATTTTTTGGGGGTTTTCACCTATTCTTTTAAGCTTGATGTATTGCCAAATATTTGTGAATTACCAGTAAGCCTTTGTGGGGGAGTTACATATTTCCTAATAATTTTAGACTAGCTATGCTGTGTTGGGAAATACTGCCAGTTTTGCATATATCGCCACAGGAAATACTCTTAAGTACTTGCACAGGGATGCTATGCAGTGCCATTGTGACAAACATATATTTCCAAGGATTAGACAATTTTTGGTAAAACTTCCCGCCTCTGTGGTTATATTTTTAATAGAAAACGTTTCTCCTTGGTTGTAAGCGCAACTTTCATATTATAAACATTGGAAGATACTATGCTACCCAAAATGTAATATGTTGTACGAAATTAAAACCACTTTAAATGAAAACTACACAAATATTAATAGTGACTGAAATTAATCTAAGACTATTTACATACCAATTATGGAATAGTGCTGCCATATTTGAGGCTCTGCTCCTAAACATACATTGTATTTGTTTGTTTCTATTCAGAAGAGCCTGATTAGAGACCCCAGAACGGTTGGCGACTTGGGTCTACTCTACAAGTATTTTCATGGAAAGTGTTCGGTGGATGTAGCCGGGTAAATTCTCCCAAAATGTGTAACGTTTCTTGTTCTTTTTTAATAAATTATTTATTATATAAGACCACCCATTATGCCCCTTGTGTATATTCTTATTTTGAAATTGAATTGAATGGATATTAATATTGAGTTTGTATAAGAAACAAATATAACATATATATATATATATATATATATATATATATATATATTATATATATATATATATATATATATATATATCTATATATATATAGAACATATGCTAGCTCGTTTTTCTGGTAGAGATGTGGGGAAGAAGTAACTTTTGTACACCTTTTAAAAAGGATCTCTACAGCTGTTCAAATCTTAACTTGTACCATTTTGGTCACTATTCATTTTATAATAAAAGAGAATTTGGATCCAACTAAAAAAATGAAAAAATACTGGAGAGAGATTTAGTTGTAGATAAGTTAATAAACGAGGTATAACTTAAATGTCCTGTAAAATAGAACGGGAATTCAGTGAAACCCTAGGTTAAAACAAAAGCAAAATATATCTACAAACATAAAGAGACATATTTACACTAAATCAACCTTTATAATTATAAACGTCTCTGACTTAGAAATTTGGACGTTTGGAAAATAGATTCTAGAATCTCACTTATTTCTGGTTTTGAAAACGGCGTTAAGATGGTATGATGCAAAAATTGGTCAGAGGTTTACTCATGGTGAGAAATGGTTTCAGGTACGTGCGTGGTGAAAATAGTTTCAGACACACGTCGTAAAAATGGTTTGTGAAAAAGGGTATACCTGAGCCCTTTGACGACATTCAGCTTGGCTTTTTCCCATGGATTTTTTTTGCACAATATTACCCCACCCCACCCCCTGGCTTTCATCTGGGTAACCGATTAATCAAAATTTGACCCAAGATGTCTTAAGACTGGCAGAATTTTTATAGAAGACCGAAAAAGCCTCCTACTGAATAAAATGTCCGGTTTTATATCTCCCTCTCTTTTCGTCGAAGCGAAATCTCTAAAACAAAGTTGTTCACTTACGAAGTATCAAACTGAGATAGGAATGTTGAACCTGAAACTCTATAGAGAAGGTCCTACTAAGAATGCACACGGATTCAAGGCAAATGAAATCATTTTAACAAAGACCTGCGCCTAATATAGTTTGAGTTACACTGATAAACTTAAGATCGAAAATGTAATAAAATTATGACCTGTACACGGGAACAAATGTTAAGAACTGTTAAATATCTTAAAAACAAAAAAACCGTTGAGTAACATGATCTTATAATTAAGAAAAAAATGAATGTTACAAGCGGTTAGTGCTTATCATTAGATAAGGAGATTTAAGTCAAAGTTTAAAGCTTTTTAGTTTGAAATTAAGTTTTAAACCATAAATACATAACTATTGTATAAAAGCACCAAAATTCGCTTGACATTTCTACCACAATCACTTTGTCTGTTTCCATTAAAGTAAGAATCTCTAAATAAACCAGCACAGTATTCCCTTTGAAACAAAGTTTTGCGCCACGAGAAATTTAGTTGAGAAAAAATAAGCATCATTTCATTAACCTGATGTTTATTCATAACTCTGTTTCAACGGAGTTAAGTTTTACCCCACAATCGGCTTTGAAGCGTAAATTTCTGATGGCTTATTTAAATAGAAACTTTATAAATTTAGTAATCTACTAATGACTTTTCGTTTATATGATTATATCTAGTTACACAACATTATTTAACAAGCATAAAATATTTGAAGAGAGAATAAAAGATAAAAGAAGGCTCGTGGTCTAAGCGAATAAAAGCCAATCACAAATATTATGCACAAGGTCTGTTTTAGTCCTACGCCAGCAGCCCATTACAGACAACTATAAAATATTTATAAACAATTTTAATAAACAACGTTATTTGTTATACCTATATATATATATATATATATATATATATATTATATATATATATATATATATATATATATATATATATATATAGATATAGATATAGATATAGATATAGATATAATATATATATATATATATATATATATATATATATATATATATATATATATATGTAGTAATGGTTTTTCGGGTATCCCGTGTTAGCTTGAAGTCCCTTGATGGACGGTTTCGCTGACGTTTCGATGGAATCTCATCCATCTTTTTCAAAGCGTTGATCACTGGTCGGTGTCTTGGCGTTGAATGTCACATTCAATACCATACCCAAAAAACCATTACTACATTTCACACCCGTGAGAACATTCGTCAAAACATATATATATATATATATATATATATATATATATATATATATATATATATATATATATAATAAAGAAAGAAAGCAAAAGATTGCCGTATCTACCAAAATTATTAAAAATACAATCTTAGTTGGGGAACTCGGCAAAAAACAGGGCGTGATAAGAGATCACACAATTTTCATTAAGCCAATATTTCGGTCCTGGATTGGGACCTTTTTCAGGGCAGAACTGAAAAGAAGAACAAAGCGTATTCACTGATCGTGTCTGGGACAACTTTAAATTAATGATGTAATTGTTAGGTTACTATAATAAATAAAAATTAGTGTAGAACAAGAATAAGATAGTCATAATAAATTAAAAAACTTACATGAGAAGTGCAAAGATTTAGTTAGCCTAAATGGCCGTAGATAGCTTATACATAAAAAAGTCGTTACATATAAAAGTGGGTTAATCCATAAAATATATAAAATACACACTAAAACACTGTAAACAAAATTGTAAAAACCAAATTTAAAACATGGATGTAATTGGGAACCTTGGATGTTGAGAACATTGTTAATTATTTCACCTGTGACCAACCACACATGGCCACCGCCATTTAGGAAAGATGACAAGGACGACAGGAGACAGCTGACCGACAGAGATAAGGGTTTAGTCAAGACAACTCAATTAACCAGAATGCGGGGTCGACACCTGGAAGGAACCGATAAAAATGGGAAGTGCAAGTATTGGACCTTTAAGTGAGAAGGAGATCCAAAAATCCGGTATGGAGTCGAGGAAGGATAAATCATAACCTAATTATAGGTGAAGGGCGAGCGAGAGAGAGAGAGAAAGTAATGAAAGCAACGAAGAGGAAGATTGTCTAATTAATTAATTATTAATTTATTAATTTCTTTTTGGAATCCGATTGGAGGAAGAGATTGTTTGCAAAAACCAATGAAGACTGAAAGAACCAGGAGGTAATGAAGGGGTGACGCAAGATACTGTCAATGGAAGGTAGACAGTAATCGCTAGGTGCACAAGATGGCCCAAATAACGTGGAAGGAATCTGTGGAGCCCAGGATCAACGAGAACCGTAAACAAAGAGAGGAAGGAGGAGAGAAACCCTGGAAATTACAGAGCTAAACGAGAGAAGACCAACGTGGTTCAGATGGATCATAAAACACTTGAAGACAGGGAATTATTGTGTGGAATTGATTTATCACAGGAGAGGAGGAAACTATATATATGCTACTAAGACCATCTAGGTCGGTTCTTTTATTGATATTGAGGTGATTCTCCTGGATGTAACACATTTCAAGGAATTCTCTCTTGGAAAGATTGTTAGAGAAATGAAGAATTTTGGGTTCCCTGAAATTAAAAGAATGACCATTGTCAACAGAATGGGTCGCCAAAGCACATCTGTGTGGATGGCATCTAGTATCACTTTTATGGAGTGCATTACGACGATTCAAGGATTGAGAAGTTTGGCCAATATAGATTGATGGGTTATATATATATATATATATATATATATATTATATATATATATATATATATATATATATATATATATATATATATATATATATATATTGGTAAGCTGTTATCGTAAGTTAAAATAGAGTTCAGCACAGGAGCGACTGTCGATTGGGCAAGAATTCACGTGCCGTAGTGCAACATCATTTGAAAAACAGGTCATAATTTTGACTATAAGAATTATAAAGGGAGACTTTTTAATTAAATTAACCATATTGTTTATGTGGGACCCCAGTCTTTTTCTTTTGATTTTTTTTCCGTTCATTTAGAATTCACGTCAGTACATATGCACCGAGGCTGTTTCCTCTGAGTTTGTGTAAAAGAATCGAGAAATTGAGTTTTGATTTCGAGGACTAACTCGCATTTTCGTACGTTGTTTTATTTATTTAGTATTTGTTCATATTTATTTTTTTTATATTTCAACATTTTAATACCTAGGCGAAACACAATACATCTAATCCATGTATTAATATTGTAGTTACTGAAAACGTTATCAAACGATAATGAAATATTGAATATTAAAAGAAGGAAAGATTTTTATTTACGATCCCGACCGATTCCCGCAAACACGCGTCTATATATATATAACATATATATATATATATATATATATATATATATATATATATATATATATATATATATATATATTATATATATATATATATTTATGGGTTTAGCACACGTGCTGCAGGGAAGTCCCTAAAGCGCTCCAGGAGCGGCATGTGTGCGGAAAAAAACGATTCGCGTTGTTTTTGAATCGCTGTAAATTGTACTCGGTGGGAAACATAGCGCTGGGTAAATTATTCCAAAGGGATGCTGTTCTCCATATAAAGGACTGCTTGAAAAGCGTTGTACGAGGAGTAACAAGCTGAACCTCATACAGATGTGAAGCACCAGCGCGACGTGTATTTCTAACGTGCACCGCTTTGGGAGGAATTAAGCGGGCTACATCCTTCGAACACTTTCCATGAAGATCCTTGTAGAACAGACTCAAGTCGCCAACCGTTCTTCGATGTTCCAGCGAATCAAGGCCGCCGGTCAATTCCGGGTCTCCATTCAGACGGACAGCTCTTCTCTGAACAGAATCCAACAGATGCAGTGTATGTTTGGGAGCGGAGCTCCAAACGTGGGAGCAGTATTCCATAGTTGGTCGAATTTGAGCTTTGTAAAGAATGAACAGTTGTTGTGGGGTGTAAAGCTTTCTGGTTCGAAATAATATTCCCAACTTTTGAGAAGCTTTCCTGGCTATGCCTAAAACCTGTTCATGCACATATTTGCTCCCAAAATAACGCCCAACAAATTGAGTGGCGACGCTAGGGGAATGGAGTGCCCCGATATAACTATGTCGGGTTCAGCAACGTGAACTTTTTTAGAAAAAACTGCCACCTGGGTTTTTGTAGCGTTAAATTCCACTTGGTTACTGTCACCCCAATATAGAATTTCTTCCAGGTCTTTGTTAAGTTGAACGACCTCCTGCTGTCTGCGGATATTCGCCTGAGCAGCCGATGTCCGAGCATTCAAGGTGAATCAAGAGACAAGCGTACTATCATCTGCAAAGCTGTAAATTGGATTCCCGGTCTTTTCCAGCAAATCGTTTATGTAAATGAGAAAGAGAGTAGGAGACAGTATGGAGCCCTGGGGCACACCGGCGTTGATAGTGAAGGTATTAGAAAGAATTCCGTCGACCGCCACTCGTAAAGAACGCTCTCTGAGGAAACATGAGAGCCACAAAGAGAACCTTTCAGACATACCATAAGAGCGTAACTTAGCCAACAGTCCATCGTGCCAAACACGGTCGAATGCCTTGTATATGTCAAGAGCAACCGCTCGAGATTCTCCAAAGTGTTCAATTGCGTTGTTCCAAGCATGTGTTACATAAGTCAGAAGATCTCCTGTTGATATATGTTTACGAAAACCATATTGGTGATCGCTAATAATATTCAATCGTTCAAGATATTTTAGAAGACACTCATTGATAACCTTTTCCATGACTTTCGATATTATTGAAAGCAGTGCGACTGGTCGGTAGTTATTTGGCCTTTTTTAGGCATCTTTGTCTGCAATATAGGAATAGTAGGTGGTGTTTTTCCTTGGAAATCTACAATAGAATGTGAAGCAAAGAGTTCAGCCAACAAGTTCGCTCTCTCACCAGGTGTGGTTGCGATGAAATTATCTGGCCGTGTGAGTGATGGTATGGTGGATTTGGTAAAATTTTGACTAACTGCCTTAGCGACTGCCCAAAAGGACCTGGAATTGTTGGGACAAGCGAGAAGTTTGTTTCTAATTCGTTGATTGTACGCCTCCTTGGTTTCGTCGATAATTCCTCTGCATCTGTTTCGGGCACGAACAAAGGTATTACGATTTATGGTGTTAGGATTTTCACGCCATTGTCGGTAGGCAATATGTTTAGAAGCAACAGCTTCTTTGCATTTTCGGTCAAATCAAGGCTTGCCGTTAGAAGGACATTTCTTCGAAAATGGAATGTAAGCTTCCATAACAGCTAAGATAACATCGGAAACCTCCCTGGCGCAGTCAGATAGGTTATCGGATCGAAAACAAACGTCCATCCAAGGGAAAGTTCGAAAGTATGCCACGAGATCTTCTCATTTAGCAGATTTGTAGTGCCAAATCTTGCACGGCCTAGGCGCCTCTCGGTCGCTGATCGGCAGGATACTCGATGTCGAAAGCAGTTTATGGTCGGAAGAACCTAACGGCGGATTTACGGTGACCGTGTAAATCTCCGGATTGGTGGTTAAAAACAGATCAAGAAGACCGGCGAACCTCAGGGGCTAGGGGAATCCCAGGATTCTCCTAGTACGGGCATTGACGATCCCGAGGTACCTGAGTCATGTTGTGCTGTCTTGTGTTGTCCAGATTATGTGTAACAAAAACCCAATCTTAAGGTGTTTACCGTGTCGAGAATATGAATGGCTCAGCGTTTATGAGTCGCAAACGATTCCCCCGGATACCGGGCGCCCTCCGGGAGTAAGTAGCCTTGCTGTGGCATCCAGACTCTGCCGCAGTCGACCCTTCTTTCCTAGAATACTCGTGGGAACACTATGTCAAATAATAATAATTATAATAGTGATAATGGCAGGGTGTGCTGAGGAGGCGGACCCCTGTCGTACAAACAGCTACAGCACCACCACAACAACAACGACGACAAACGATCCAACCAACCGCCTCAGCCGAAACTACTGCCGATAGTTTTACCAGATCCGACATTGTAGATGATGGAAATTGTCTTTTCCGTGCAGTTAGCTTACACTTATATGGCCACCAAAACCATCATGAAAGACTCCGAGAGGTTGCTCTAAGATATATACAACAAAACTGGTCGGAACTTCACACATTTTCATTAATTGCAGACGACGATATGAAAGACTTCAATAACTACTATAACTATATAAGGAAAAATGGCACCTATGGAACGAGCCTAGAGATACTTGCCCTCTCGGAAATCCAGAATAGCAATTTTCAGATCTTCTCAAAACAGCGAATAACGAGAGATAAAAAAATAACTTTTAGGGACAGACCAACAATAATAAGCACAAGAAAACACACCGAAACTATTTACCTTCTACTAACAGGTAACCCAATGTTGGGACACTTTGAGCTTCTGACACTACAAAACACTAAAAGCATCCCAAATAACAGTAGACCAATAAAAGAAGCACCGGGCGAGCGACGTAACGGTCGAGGACGTCGCGGGAAATGGCAGCTCGACCGAAACGAAGAAGACCGGGCAACTGAAAATGGACCTGCCAAAAGTGTTGTGCCGGCGTGTAAGCCGACACCACCAAGGCGGGAAAATCAAAGCAACGCATGAGTTACACTACAGGAATCAATGAACACACCATGCGTTGCTTTAATAAAGGCATAAGTCCTGACAAAGAAACCACTGAGAAGAGAATCACTCGCAGCCTGGACCCACCACCATAAATTCCCAAGCGCAACCGACGAAGTATTTAATCAAAAACTCCCGCAACGACAAAGAAATCCCAACAGCACAAAACCAAAATCCAAACAGCAAATGAGAATAGAAAACAAAATCAAAAACATCAGGAGAGATCTAGGACACTTTATCCAGTTTGTGAACGGGAACGTGTCCAAACGAGTCACACAGAGTATAGACAAGATCAAATCCAGGTCTCCCAGCAGAACACTGCCAGAAATCCTGGATACTTTGAAACAAAAATTATCCGTATATGCCTCAAGACTCCGTAGATACAAAGAACCAAACGAGAGGAAAGACATCAACAACCTCTTCCAAAGAAGCGAAAAACAGTTCTACCGGAAAACTATGCACAACAAACAGACAGCAGTGACCGAACCACCAAACAAACAAGAACTCACAGATCATTAGAAAAGTATCTGGTCAGCACCCAAACTACCCAATAATAACATCCCCTGGATCAAAGCCGAAGATAAACATGTTACAGAACATAAAAATTCCACATTAACTACTGTGGGACCAGAAAGCATGATGAGGCGCCTGGATACAAGAAGTTCCGGAGGTGGAATGGCCCCCCGTTCGGATCTCCGGGTGGGGGCTAGTTCGGGGGCGTCGATAAGCAGACATCATAATTTTAAAATAGATTTTTGCAACATACGAGGTTTAAACTCGAACATAAATTCAGTGCATCAACACCTGCAATCAAATAAACCTCATGTACTCGCTCTATGTGAAACCAAAGTCACTCCATCGACCAGCATGGTCAACTATCTTTATCCTGGGTACGACTTCTATTCCCGATTTAGGCGTAACTTTGGAATCTGTCTTTTTGTCAGAAGCGACCTCTCTTGTCAACGAGAAGAGGCTCTGGAGCCCCCAAACTTTGATGTTATGTGGTTAAAAATAACAATTCAACAAACCACAAGGTTCATCTGTATCCTGTATCGACCACCATGTGATACCAATTTTCAAACACTTTTTGCTTCTCTTGCAGACATTTACAAATTAACTATCCAAGTGCCGAAATTGCCATCCTGGGCGACTTTAATGTCCACAATATCAACTGGCTTAAATATTCAAATACTACCGACGCTGTGTAGCTGAATCATTCTCAATTAGTTGTGGCAGTCAGAAGATATATATATATATATATATATATATATATATATATATATATATATATATATATATATATATATATCTTCATTCCGTTTACCGTTGTCAGGACATGGTGATACTCTACATTTTATCATATTGTTCCCTCTCTAATCCGCGGTCTTGAGCCAGATGTACGGACTCTGAAAGATTTTTAACTAATAAGGTTTTCAATTGGTCTGTCCATCTAACCGGGTTCCTTCCTCAGGGTCTTCAATCCTGCACGTTTCCTCCTACCACCAGGTTTTTTATTGTACCAGTACTTCTTGCGATGTAACCTAAGCATCGAAGATATGACTGATTTATTTTCCTCAAGAATTTGTATTGAATATTAAGTTCCTGAGGAATGGAAACTTTTGTGCGGTGCTCGGTCCATGAAACACGTAAGATCACACTTTCAGAAACCAAAGGCACTTGCTTTGCTTGCTTTAGTCAGTAAATACAATCAATGATATGAATTACCTTGTAAGAGACACCTCTGTGAGTACAAAGTTTTGTTCGCCTTACATTCACTACGTTTTCTTTTTGTTTTAATAAAAATGCGGAAGCCAGTATTCAAATAATTCATTTCAGTTGATACGCTGTTTTTGACACATTTACTTATTATACTTCCAATAGTCTTGGATCACCTTTCTTTCATCACAAAATACAAAGTCACAGGATGCTAAGTCCGGTAAAAACAGCTCTTGATAAAATATAGAAACTTAGTTTTCACTCAAAAACTCAATCGCAGCTCTTTGCTAGAAATTTATTTTCCTGCCGTTTGTGAAAAGACAGTGTCACTAGTAGTACTATAACTGGAATAAATATCATAACACAGTCAACACAATACTCATAAAGGTTGCTGCTTTTGCTGATGCTAATATTTTTTCTGTTTTAGGAAAGTTCGGTGGGAGAAAAGGTAATGTCCACCAAGAGTGCTCGAACACATTTAATTTCATTTTGAATAATTTTAAACAAAATTTTATTTATGCTATTCTAAGAGCCATTATATTCAGATCATGACAATTTACCATATTTTTTTGAGAGAAACCCAAGAAATACGTCAATTGGATGACATATATTTGAGTTAATATGGTAGTGCTTATGTCCTCTAATTTAATTCACATGACGAAAGTTTTAACTTTGAAAAAGCATACATTATTTGATCCTCAGTTACCATACAGCAATCGTGTATGTGCTAAAAATAAGCCGAACTTTTTCCCTTCTAATAAATTACACAGAATCCATAAACGCGTTCCTGTTTTCGACAAAACAAGAAATAAACCAACAAGGTTTAATGATCGAGGCTCATACGAACAGCAATAGATTTCAGTGATTTATCGCCCGTATCATTTATTTCCTTATCTAAAATATTTTACTTTTGGTTTTTATATATGAGTGTTAGTTATACAGTAGCTAGCAAAATTCTTGCATCTGCCTTTCATAAGTGTAGACATGAATTAATTTTTAAGGACATAAGGTAGAAGAATCGAAGTCCGGCAGAAGACGATGACGAGAGAGAAAGAATGATTTATTTCAGCATCGTACTGATATGTTGGTCTCATTAAAAATGAATTACATTCTTTGCATTTGAAGTTTAACATTTCAGCAGACTCAATTTTAATGTTCCATATGGAACCCTTATAAGATCACTTTAGTGTCTCCGAAACTATTTGGCATAGAAAGTTAAATTTTGACTGAAGGAGTTCAAAAATATATACGATGTAATACTTACGCACACTTTTCCTCGTATCATTTCTAAAAAATTGCGAAAAATCGCTGCCCCCCCCCCCCGTTATCTCGAAAAATACTGATCAAAAAATTTTGAAAAAATTCTGGAATATTTTCCACAGTGTGTAAATTGAACAAAAATTATCACGAGTGCATTAACTAATAATTTATCTCGTAAATAAAAAAACAAAAATTTTAAGGTCATCAGTTTTCAGTAAAGATCAGAAAAAAACTTCGTTGAAAACTCATTTATTTTAAAAGCAATCAAAGTACGGACCATTAATTGCGCAAGTCCGACTTCCCCTTGGCCGTTTATTTTATTTAATGAAGTACCTTACTTACCGTTTTTAACCAAAAAATAAGAAATAAAACTAAAATTTAAAAAAAAAATTAAATCAACTTAAGAAAAGGCAAAAGAATATTGGTAAAATGATTTACATAATATTTCCTTCCCACTCAACTCTAAAATAAATATTGACTTTCTCACACCAAATAATTACTTAATTCACCATCATTACAACTCGATACTTCAAGTAGTAGATGCTGAATGTTGTCACATTCACGAAGTTGTTCGTGAGAAGAACTTCAGTTAAAATGGAAAATAATCAAAAAAAAAATTATCTTTTTCTTCAGCAAGATAAGTAATAACATGAATATCAGATAACTGGATCCCAAGAGCCTTAAAAATAACTTATAATGTATTCAAATCACTGTTATACTCTCCTTCGCTTATTAAACCGTTTAAACGAGGGTGGATTGAAAGGTCTTGTTAAAAAAAGCTAGAAACAAAAATTTATTTCTCAAAATAATCTCCGTTGAACTCAATATGTTTGGTCAAGCGAGATTAAAATTTTTTTATTTGTTTCCAGTATTCGTTTATAGCACAGATAATTCCTTTATTCGATGAGAATTCCCCCCCCCCCAAGCTGTTTTTTGAAGTTAAGAAACAAAAGAAAGTCACTTAGGGCCAAATATAAAGAATTGGATAAGTGGGGAACTGTTGCAATGGCCGATGTGTAAGCAGGCGCATTTTCCTGGGGAAGAAGCACTTTTTTGAGCACTAATCTTGGCCGCCTCTGCGTCATAAGAGTCAATTACCCCTTAAATTTTTTTAAGGAATCAATCATGATCTGGATCCCAAAAAACTGTTGCCATCATTTCCCATCCATTATCTCAATTATAAACCAGGAAAAACTATATAAAATTTATAGATTCCCCCATTTTCGTTCAAGTTTTATTTATAAAGATTATATCTGCACCAAAATTTAAATCAATATCTCATTTCGTTGGTACGTTATCGTGCCACAAAAAAGAAAGAGAATTGGTAAGTGTAAAGTTAGTTTAGGATGCAATGGGAATATTTATGTAAACAGACAAATACTTTTTTGTACAGTATAAATGAAAAACGTTTTCATTTTACCTAAAATTGCATTTACACGACATAAAATCCAAATTGCGTATGTAATTTTAAACTTTATACGTTACACGTGTTTCATACATTACATCTTTTATTTCTATTTTCATGCTACGTGAAAGAAAATACATGCATATTGTGCTTGCTGTTTTATTGTTTTGTTTTTAAAACCAGGTTACCGTGTGGAAATATTCTGAAAACGTAATAAATTAATAATTTAGCGTCCAATATTTTATTAATTATTTTATTGTTAAATACTTTTTATGCATTTGCTGGAAAAATTTCCAGTTTCTAATCAGTAATGAAAAAAAGCCAATAAAAATTAAGTCTGAAATACAGTAGTATGAAGTATTTGGGCAAAGCTATATTTTTTTGTAAGTTGCTAATAGTACTACTCTGTTCCGATATCATTTCGGCTGGTAAGAAAGCTTACATCCGTTTTTCAAAGAAATGCCCTACCAACGGCAAGTTTTGATTCGATCGAAAATAAAAAGAAGCCGTTTCTTCCAAACCTCTTGCCTACTAAATGGTGTGAAAATCTTGTTCGTACCCGAAACAGATGCAAAAAAATTATCGACGAGACCAAGGAGTCACACAATCAAAGAATTAAAAATAAACTTCTTGCCTGCCTCAACAATTCCAGGTCCTTAGGTCAGTAACTAAGGCCAGTAATCAAAATTTTACTAAATCCACTCTGTCACCACTCACACGACCGTATAATAACAAGTAGGCTGAGAATTTCTTGGTCTGATACAAATATGTCGCCCTTTTCAAAAAAATCCATATGATTTTTAGGAAGTACCAACCATCAAACGATACGAAATGAAAATTTCTTGACATTTCGACATTTAGTTTAACCAGTTACAGAAGTTTTTTTTTTATGGATCTAGCACACGTGACGCACATAGTGACGCTAATTTCGATATTTTCAAAACAATGGAAAAAATCGAATTTCGTGTATTGATTAAACACTGTCTTTTGATAGGAAACAACACCGTTCAAGCAAAGCAATGGCTTGATAAGGGTTACGGGGACCCTGAAAAATCACTCATCATTTACTCTTATGCTTAATTTAAACGCGGTCGTACAGGCACAAATGTTGCTGAACGTTCTGGACGCCCAAATGAGGTGGTTACACCGGAAAACATCAAAAAAATCCACAAAACTATTTTGGATGACCGTAAAGTGAAATTACATGAAATAGGTGGGACCCTAAAGCTATCAAAAGAACGTTGGTCATATTTTGCATGAACCTTTGGGCATGAGAAAGCTCTGTTCGAAATGGGTACAGTGTTTGCTCACAGTGGAACAAAAACAACAACGTGTTAATGATTCTGAGCGCTGTTTAGATCTGTTTAAGCGCAAGAAAAAGGATTTTTTTCGTGCGATATGTGACAATGGAGGAAACATGGATCCACCACAACACACCGGAATCAAATTGGCAGTCAGCTGAGTGGAGAGCAGCTAGTGAAAGCTGCCCAAAGCGACCAAAGACAGTCGGCTGGGAGGGTTTTGACCTTTGTATTTTGAAATGCGCTTGGAATAATTTTCATCGAGTATGCTGAGAAGGGAAAAACCATCAATAGCGAATAATATATAAAGTTATTGGTGGGTTTGAAGGCAAAAATCGCAAAGAAACGGCCCCAAATGAATAATAAAAAAGTGCTCTTTCATCAAGACAATGCACCGTGTCATAAGATAATGGTTACGATGGTAAAATTGCATGAATTTAATTGCTTCCTCATCCACCGTATTCCCCGGATTTGGCCCCCAGCGACTATTATCTATTCGCAGACCTCAAAAAAAATGCTCGCACGAAAGAGATTTGGCTCCAATAAAGAAGTTATCGCCGAAATTGAGGCCTATTTTGTAGGCAAAGACAAATTCTTCTACAAGAAGGGTATAGAAATGTTAGAAAAGCGTTGAATCGATTATATCGCTCTTGAAAGAGACTATGTTGATGAATAAAGTCGAATTTTGCAAAAAAAAAAAAAAAGTTTTAACTAGCTAGACCAAAAACTTTTCATCTACGTATATAAAATCCTATATAAAAATATTTATTATAAATGCTGGAACGTATATCATTAATTCGTTTATTTAATATTTTGTCATTTTATTCAAATGCACAACTGAGTCGTTTAGTTTCTTCCATATTTCCAGTATTCACTTCCACAGTAAATATCTATTTCCTTTCCTGTCAGATACACAAACCCTTTTCCATCGATTTTATTTTATCGGCACACAAAGCATTTTTATTACCGAACGAGTTTTAACCCAGGAAACACACAAATGGTGTATGCATGATAGCCATTTATTTTACGGAAACTCATGGCCACCTGTACATTTTCACTGACAGTGCCTATGTCGATACCAATGGCACCTCTTGCAAATAATATTGAAAATTAATTTGTTATTTTTGTGTTTTTTCATTGTTTACTCCAATTAAATATTACAATAATTTTAATATTGTTGCATTTCATTTGTGAATTCTTACGAAATGGAGAAGAACTTGCGTCGGAATGGGTATATATACATTAGGGTGACCGCAAAAAATCGATGTCGGAATTTTGTTCGTCTGGACCCCAGAAAACGATTCCCCTTTCCAGATATTGAGATAGCCGAAATTAGAGCTCGATTAAACGACGTTAACCCGCGCCGCTCGTCGCTCAAAGTTTGAAAAAATCCAAATTTTTGGCCAAAAAGCTGACATATGGAGCCATAACTCCAGAACGGTAAATAATAGAAACACGCTTAATATCTCAAAAGAAAGCTAATGTTGTTCTTCAAAATTTATATTCTATACATAATTGTTGTTATTTTAAGTCAAACCGAGTTACAACAGCCTTTAGCCCCAAAAACGTGACCTGGTACCAGTAGGAGCCAGTATGGGAGTATTCTAAGAATTTTACGGGTTTTTACATAATGTGTCTCGGAATTAACATTTTTTTGTTAAAAAGTATTTTGGAACTCAATTTTCAAACATAAAGAGCCTTTTGTTCAAATTTAATCTTTTATTATATGGGGATTACCTGACTAGTTTACCAAAGAAAGACCCGTTTGACAGGTAAAAAGGAGGGTGAATCTAATTTCTATTTTAGGGATGGTGATTTTACTTCAGCGTACAACCGACCTTTTATTTATTCAGTTTAGTTTCTAAAGTGCCTTTGAGCTAATTAGATCGAACAATTATCTAGTGAAGATATTTTAAGACACTGAAGAGGACAGCATCTACCAGGAACTTGAGAGCTTGGAGGAAATGGACATCCCTGAAGAAGCTGTAGAAGATCCAGGACCATCTGAGAGCAAGAGGATGAAAGTTTCATTTGCAAGGGGCGTTAAAGAGATTTTAAACATGAAATTGTCCATTTTATTAGATCGATGTAAAGTATCCGACAGAAATGCCACGAGAATTTTGATAGCTACTCTAGAAGCACTAAACCTTGACCCTCTTGAGTACAAAGTCTCGAAAACTTTATTACATGATAGAAGGCAAATGTTCAGAGAACAATATAATAAAAAAATTTTTGATAAAGTAAACATTCCTGAAAAAGAGCCCGTGGTTGTCCATTGGGACGATAAACTTTTACCGGGTGTTTTAAAAAATGAACAATGTGAGCGAATAGCTATAGCTATTTCATATGGCGAAAAGGAACAGCTGCTGGGAGTTCCTGTAACAGCAAACAGCTCTGGAGAGGAGCAAGCCGTAGCCGTATATGAAGGCCTACATGAATGGGGTCTTCTCAACATCGTCAAGGCGATGTGCTTCGACATTACAGCATCCAACACGGGGAGACTCAAAGGAGCATGCGTCATATTGGAGCAAATGTTAGGAAGAGAATTGTTATACCTAGCTTGCCGTCACCATATCTTGGAAATTCTGTTAAGAGGCGTATTCGACACAAAAATGGGATCAACCACTGGACCTCATCCAGACATTTTCAAGAGATCCCTCACTGCGTGGCCCAAGATAGACAAAGGAAAATACGACACAGGTATCAGTGACAATCTAACTGCTGAATTCGAGACCAAATTAACTGAGAGCCACCCCAGAGATGACTACAAGGAGCTATTGCAGTTGGTTCTCGTATTTGTTGGATCACTAGACGGCAATGTTGTGGGTTTTAGAACTCCAGGAGCCATTCATCACGCTAGGTGGATGGCAAAGGCTATTTACTGCTTAAAAATGTTCATTTTTCGTCGTCAATTTAAGATGTCTAAAGAAGAAGAAAGTTCTGTGCGTGCCATTTCTGTTTTCCTAGTTAAAATTTATTGTAAAGCTTGGTTCAGTGCTCCAAAAGCTCATCTTGCACCAAAGCAAGATTTAGGTATTTTGCATAGTCTGTTAGACTATAAAGAATGTGACAACGACATTGCAGAAATAGCCCTGACCAAATTTTCGAACCATTTGTGGTATTTGAATGCAAAGTTGGTGGGATTATCGTTTTTTGATCCCGCTATTACAGACGATGAAAAGTTGATAATGGCTAATAAATTGCTCAGTAGCACAGATGAACCATCACAGCACGCTAGGGTTGTAAATCCAAAAGTTAGGAAAGAAAACTTAAAAGAGGTAGTTGATGGAGGATTGGTAAATTTACTTACCAAAGAAACGTTTACATTCTTTGACCAATTTAATATAAAAACAGATTTCCTAAGACATCCAAACACCTGGCCTCAAAATAATGACTTCCAAGAAGGATTGAAAATTGTCAAAACATTAAAAGTAGTTAATGATATGGTTGAGCGTGGTGTTAAATTAATAACCGACTTTAACGACCTTCTGACAAAAGATGAAGACCAAGACCAAAAGCAATATGTCCTGCAAGTTGTAAGTAAATGCGAGCATTATATCCTGACGTTTCACAAACTACTTTAACAAAAGCTCTAGAAAAGATTAGATAACTATGTAAAAATATCAACTCATGTAGGTACTACGTCTGTATCTTTTCTGTGTCTGTTTTGTATGTATTATATACCTAATTTTTATATTTTAAAATAAAAAATGTCATTAAACTTATCAGTATTACTTGTTTTTTTTATTATATTTCTACTTTAGACTCAAAAATATACCAAAAAAAAGCAAAATTTATCACTTAATAACAAAATATACGAAGTATGCTCCTAGTGGTACCAGGTCACGTTTTTGGGGCTAAAGGCTGTTGTAATTCGGTTTGACTTAAAATAACAACAATTATGTATAGAATATAAATTTTGAAGAACAACATTAGCTTTCTTTTGAGATATTAAGCGTGTTTCTATTATTTACCGTTCTGGAGTTATGGCTCCATATGTATATACATATATATATATATATATATATATATATATATATATATATATATATATATATATATAGATATAGATGTATATATATATATATATATATATATATATATATATATATATATATATATATATATATATAAAAATATATATATATATATATATATATATATATATATATATATATATATATATATATATAAATGAAAATACAGCCTTATACACTCCATATTTCGCTGATGACCAGGTTGTTATCGTTCAAGACGAAGAGAACCTGCAATTCATGACAAGAAGACTGTTTAAAGAATACGAGGGATTATCAAAAAGTGTTTCTCGAGAATCGAAACATCTCCTCTATGAGTCAATATTTATAACTATATTACTTTATGAATGGGAAACTTGGCAAATAACAAGCAAACTTGGAATGGCGGCTGCTTTCTCTTGAAATGGACTTCTGGCGTAGAGCGGCTATAAGATCAAGAACGGAAAGAATAACGAATGAGCAAATAAGAAATACGATGAACAATTGTGATGAAGCTACTTGGCGATTTTCCTCACCTTTGTTTTAATTGTTTGTCCAGTTATTATATAATCAACCATACACTGAACAGAAGAAGATTGTCGCCTAGCCTCCTCAATCTGGGTTCAGAGGTATACATTTTTTTTTTCTTTTTCTGTATTACTGTGTTGTTGGTCTGGAAATCATTACGAGATAAAGAGGTAGTAATATAGTTTGGTATTTCGATCGATACATTTTATGGGCGATTGCCCCTAAAGCGTCGATTAATATTTGCCAGATATTATAGTAACTTTTGTTGTCTTCCTCAGAATGATATTCCTGCTTAGCTACTGAACCAGATTGCCCTCATTCAACATCACTAGATCAGCAAAGACACGCCGCCATATATCCTTTCTCTATTGGTTCAGATTATTAAATAGTAAAATAAGTCATCTGTGAGTTAATTCCAGTCTAACTAAACCAACAATATTTATTTCATAAATAAATTAAGTTGTGGTGTTATATACTATTAATGTATATAGAATATATATATATATATATATATATATATATATATATATATATATATATATATATATATATAAATATATATATATATATATATATATATATATATATATATATATATATATATATATATATATATATAAATATGAAAAAGTAAACATTATAACACAGTAAACTCGTAATTGCACGCCAAAAAGGACGTGAAAACATAAAAGGAAAAAGAAAAGATTATTTATTAACAGAAAAGGTCGACAGGATTTATCAACTTTTACTTTTCTTTTTACTTTTTGTATTATATCACCCTTTTTTAATTTTTTTTCCTTATAATAATAAAGAAAAGTAGAATATTTCCTTGAACCTTGTTTGGTAACCACGTGCCATGGAAAGTTATATTAAAATTATAAATAACTTGCATAATAGAGATTTCTTAACATATCAACTAATAATGAAAATGAGAAATACAAGATGGATTGAAAAGTTGGCGGCCTAGTCAAGAAAACAAAATAAAATAAGTACAAAAATATTTTTTATTTTTCAACGTAATTTCCACCTAGATCTATACACTTCTTCCACCTTCCAGTCCTGTTTGAAAAAAAAAGATTCCTCAAGGACTTTAAAATACTGGTTAACTGCAGCTTCGACTTTTCATTTGATGACAATTTCTGGCCACCGAGATGTTTTTTTAGGTTTAGAAACAGATGAAAGTCCGAAGTTGCCAAATCAGGAGAATAAGTCAGGTGGGGCAGCAATTCGAAACCACAATCACGAATTTGAGCTATAGACTCAACAGACGTGTGAACGCGAGTGTTGTCCTGATGGAGAAACTTTCTTTCTAGTAACTGGGCGTTTCTCTTTAATTTCTTGACGTAAACGACGTAAAAGGGTGCAATAGTAAATCTAGTTTATTGTTTCGCCTTTCGGAAGGTAGTCCACCTTAATAACAACTTTAGCATCCCAAAAAACTGACGCCATCACTTTTCCAGCCGACAGAATTGCCTTCGATTTCTTTGAGGTCTGTTTACCAGATTTTTTCCACTGCTTGGATTGTTGTTTTGAGTTTGGAGTA
>CM032456.1:54002281-54017160 GCA_019049505.1 Pachyrhynchus sulphureomaculatus
CTACAAAATGTCGAGAAGTTTTTTTAAATTTTTAGCGTTTCGTCCGGAACACTTATAAGATTACTTCGGTGTCTGTCTATCTGTCTGTTACACCCGACTTTCTCCGAAACTATTGGTCATAGAAAGTTGAAATTTGGTAATAATATAGGAATTGATGGCCTCATCAAGGCCGCGTAGTTTTGAAAGTTAAAATTTTGACTTAAGGGGTTAGTTTTGGGGGGTGAAATCGGAAGTGAAAAAAATTTTTTTTAGTAGGTCATCGAGTGTGCTGTCAAATGAAAGCTTGTGAAAAATATATATATAATATAGTACTTGGACTCACTTTTCTTTGTATTATTTTTAAAAAGTCGCGAAAAATCGCTGTCGCCCCACCTTATCTCGAAAAGCACTGATCAAAAAATTTTGAAAAAATTCTGGAATGCTCTCCACGGGGTGTAGATTGAACGAAAATTATCACGAGTGCATTACCTTTAATAATTTATTTGGTATATAAAAAAAAAAAATTCAAGGTCATCAGTTTTCAGTAAAGATTGGAAAGAAAATTTGTTAAAAACTCCTTTGGGGTGTGTTTTGTGAAGTCACTGATCATTTTATACCAACGTAACAAAATTTTTATTTTGAAAGCAATCAACTTACGGAACAATAATTGTGCAAGTTCAACTTGCACTTGACCGGTTATTTAAGTAGACAATTTTTTATAAATAAACATAAACTTTTTGGTCGAAAATTGCATACTAAAGTTTGAAACACTGTAAATTCTTTATTTTTGAAAAAAAAATTTTTAACGACACATTGGTTTATTTTTTGTGAAGTTATCCTGCATACAAGGAGGCACCATAGTTTTCATCATCATTTTTTTAAATATACATACTTTTTGCAGCGCCTAGCTGCATGTAACCCCATAAACATTATTTTTTGTTGTATAATTTTTTAATCTGCAATATTTTATTTAGTGTTTTTTGTAAGTAATTAAAAAATGTCATAAATTTAAATTAAATACGTAAATAGTTAAACATATTTTTCTCCAATTTATTTGTATACGTCGAAACTTTATGTTATTTTTTTTTAATATAGGTCCAATTTAATAAGAGCATACATTTTTTGCGGTGTTCAGTAAGGAACTTTTTATTTATTTATTTATTTGGTTACATTTATTTCCGGAAAAGGACAATTCCCAGTCTCTGAAGAAAAAAAAATTTCCAACAAAGAAATTTCAACATTTTTATCATAGTCCTTTGACAACAAGGAACAGAAAGAGATATAGAAAGTTAAGGTTTGTAACTTTCTAAAGTTATTGGAGTGTATCAGTATATCGACGAAGTTGGAAACTTAAGGCTCTGATATAATTTAGAACTTTTATATAGGTGTATATTTGAAGCTGTTAAAACTTTCTTTTTTACTACAATCCCGTAGAGCGTTGTTGGTTATAGTGACCATATTAACGTAATTAAATCTTAGCATATAAGTCTTTATCTTTGGGCAAAATAAGTTGTAATTTAATGTTTTTTCTTTTTCATTAATTGCCGTTAATGTTTTTTAGACCCTTTTTGTAACAACATATATTTTGATATTTCGTACTTACATATGTTATTGTCAACATATACGAGGGCTGCCTGAAAAGTTCTCGGCCTGACACATAGATGGCTTTAGAAACTGGGAAACCATAATTGTATTGGAAATTTCCAACCTTTATATAAACACATGTAAAATTTTATTTCGATCTGTAAGGTCATTTGAGTAGTAGCAGCTGTTTAATATTGACGTGTCATTGATTTTTTGAAGATGGGATAAACTGAATATCGTGTAGTGATTAAATTCTTTGCTTTGGATGGTTTAACACCAACAGAAATTCATCCGAAATTGGTAAAAGGGTATAAGAATGCATCATCATCACTTTGCACTGTGAAGAAATCGGCTGCTCTTTTTAAATCTGGTCGTACAAGTCTGAAGATGATCCACGCGAAAGTCGTCCAAAAAACTGCTACACCACAAATCAAGCAACGACGAGTGAAAGTGCGTGAAATAGCTGAGGCCACAGGCATTTTAAAAGAATGAATTAGAAATATTTTGCATGAAGAATTACATATGAAAACGTTTTTGCAAGATGGGTTCCACATTTGCTGATAATTGACCAAAAACGCATCCGAATACGTATTTCTCAAGCATGTTTGGATCGTTTTAAAACAAACTAAAATGGATTTCAAGCGTCGTTTCATAACTGTTGATAAAACGTGCATCCACCACTATGCACTAGAGCGAAAAGAAGTCGAAACAATGGACTGAAGCTAGTGGAAGTGTACCAAAAAAGGCAAAGTTAGTTCCATTAGCAGGGAAGGTTATGGTAAGAGTTTATTTGTTTTGAGGCACGCGCTAAAAAAAATTCCTATATCGCTGTGGTGGCAGCGCGAGCGCAAGAATAACGATTCTATTTTGGTTATCAATTGCTACTCGGTGGAAAATATAGTCCAGGGTAGTTCGTTTCAATGCCTAGGTAAACTAAATGAGAGGATAGTCACTCCTAGACAGGACAAGAGCAGACACCGAAATTAACGCACAGAGCTTCTCCACTTTGACCGCAATAACCATAAAGAAACCCCTTCGTAATGGGTGCTGTTTTTTTCTGATATTTTCTATCCATTGAAAGATGTAGTATTATTTATTTATGTCTCCATATGTAGGTAGAACCATTTCATTGTAATCAAAAATAGGACAGGTAAACGAGGTAAAGCGAGTATTCATTTTTGTATATAATAGATGCACAAATGAAAGCACGTACCTACAGAAAACAAAAGCGAAGCATCAGTGGACCCCAATTAGCGGCGACTGATTGGGCTTTCCCTGTCCCACCACTTTACTGTCCAGGGTTGTCATATGGTCATTTTTTCAATTAGCTCGGTGAGTCAGTCTACAACGTGAAATGATCTATGACTTCGTCAATCGCAACACTGCCTCACGCCCTCTATTCCACTTACGTCGTCACATGTCCCTCGTTTCTCTAAGATTTCCATTTTCGTGCTGAATGTTCAGGGAGTGGAAAAGTTACCTCGATACAACAATTGATAAACTCAACAACCAACACAAAAATCTTTAATCTACCATGGGCGAGATGGCCAAGGAAGTTAATGGTTTATTAGTGTTTGCTACCTCAAACCTAAAGTTACTCTGCAGCAGTCTAAATATTCGAAATTTCAGAACATTTAGTTAAGAATGGTGGTAGGCGCGATTTCAAATTCGGACTATTTGTTTTTGAAAACTTCCTCTCTAATATGTACCTAGTACTCCAATAAATACTATTACAAACTTTCACGTACGCCATCTATAAACATTAACAAATTTTGGTGAAATTATTTCTAGGTTATGTTATATAGTTATTGTGTGTTGACATATTTACAATTTGAATTCTTTAAACATTGCAATGGAGTGATCTAGAAAATAGGATTACTGTTATAGCTTCATTTGAGTGTGGTATGGAAAAAGCGACATTTTTTAGATCTTAAAAACTGCTTAAAATAAGTCGTATGTGTGTTTAGCGGGCGATAAAATTATTTACCGCGACGGGAGACAGAAAAGACAGGCAATGTTCAGGAAGAGCAAGGCCAGTTCGAACACCACGCGCTGTTAGAGCTGCAAAAGCTCGAATTGACCGAAATCCTCTCCACAAACAAAAAATTATCTAGTGAGAAGAAAATTTCGAAAAAAAATTTTACGTCTCGTATTATTAAAGAAGACTTAAGGCTTGGCGCTTATAAGAGACACATTGATCATTTGCTAATGGAAGATTTAAAGCGAAAACGGTGGCAAAAATCTAAAACTGTGTTGAAGGATTATGCTAATGACAAACACAGAAAATTTTTTTTTACTGACGAAAAAATTTTCACTGTGGAACAATCTTCCAATAAGCATGACAGGATTTAAGCCCGATATTCAAAAAATCTTCTAAGGAAGCATCTGAACTTGTTCCTAAAGTTCAGAGGGGTCATCATTTAGCATCAGTTATGGTTTGGTAAGGAGTCAGCTTTGATGAGGTGACCAGTATTCATTTTTGTGAAAAAGGTGTGAAAACTTCGGCTAAAATATATCAAGACAGTATTTTAGAGAACGTTGTGAAATCTCTAAACCATATTCTTTTCATAAATAAGCATTGGGTCTTCCAGCAAGATTCTGCAGCAGGACACAAAGCTAAAACAACACAAGCAGGACTTCAACAAAATGTGCCTTCATTTATTACTTCAGGAGATTAGCCTTTTGCAAGTCCTGATCTAAATCCTTTAGATTACAAACAACCCTCTTAGGGAGTTAGGTTGTGTAAGAGCAAGAGAGGGATATTTTAAGTAAATGTCGTTTGTCGTTATGTTAATAATTCTCATAGAAATTAAATGTTTAGGTAATGTGCCAGTATTTATGGAAGTACTAGGTATATATATAAATATATATATATATATATATATATATATATATATATATATATATATATAATATATATATATATATATATATATTTAATATATATAATATATATATATATATATATATATATATATAATATAATATATATATATATATATATATATATATATATATATATATATATATATATATATATATATATATATATATATATATATATATATATATATATATATATATATATATATATATAAAAACATTTTAAAGATTATGAGAAAAAAAAAAAAACAATTTACCTCAAGCTACATAAATTTAAAATATCGCCTGAGCTCTTTATTCCAAATAAATCTAATTTCCTCCTAAAAAGATGTGTATAAGTAAGCAACTCAATATAAAGCATAGCTATATTTAAAATTATTTTGAATTGACCCAATTTTCTCTTTCATATCGGCAATTTCCATTCCTTTTCCATGCATTCACAGCATCTTTCAGGCTATTTGCTCCCGATTTATTCGCAAACAAACACATTTGCTCCCAACACAGTACGACAGTGGCATGAAGATAGATTATGTATCGAATTTTACCTACCCTCATATATTTTCCCTTTTCTTAACGTGTAGTTTCATCCCTGATAATGTCTCGAGAAAAGTTTTATCGTTTTTTTCGGTAGTGATTGGGGCGCCTTAGGGACGTTCTGTATGGATTATTCATCCAAGGGGAAATGCATTAATAGTCAGTATAATTTTACATGGTTGTACTGTTCTCAGTTACGTATATTTATATTACACCGTATATCCAAACCACATCTTTAATATTAGGTTATCCGAAAGCCTTTTAAAGTTAAAATTGAGAAAATTGCTATAGTCTGATGGAGGTGAGCTCCGGGCTATACGGTGGATGCATTAAAACTTCCCAGCCAAGCTCTCTCATTTTTTGCCGAGTAATCAAAGATGGGTGTGGTCTGGCGTTATCATGGTGGAAGACGACACCCTTTCTGTTGACTAATTGAGGTCGATTTTTTCAGGCGCGATATTTTCCGCATATTAGTCTCATACATTTCGACATCGATGTCCTACCAGTCAGTGACAGAGAGGCGCCTAAACCGCGCAAGATTTGGCATTACATCTGCTAAATGGGAAGATCTCATGGAATATTTTCGAACTTTTCCTTGGTTAGACGTTTGTTTTCGATCCGACGACCCATCTGCCTGCGCCAGGGAGGTCTCCGATGTTATCTTAGCTGGTATGGAAGCTTGCATTCCATTTTCGAAGAAATGTCCTTCTAACGGCAAGCCTTGGTTTGACCGAAAATGCAAAGAAGCTGTTGCTTCTAAACATCTTCCCTACCGACAATGGCGTGAAAATCCTAACACCATAAATCGTAACACCTTTGTTCGTGCCCGGAACAGATGCAAAGAAATTATCGACGAAACCAAGAAGGCACACAATCAGCGAATTAGTAACAAACTTCTCGCTTGCCCCGACAATTCCAGGTCCTTTTGGTCAGTCGCTAAGGCAGTTGGTCAAAATTTCACCAAATCAACCATACCACCACTCACACGGCTAGATAGTTCTATTGCAACGACACCTGTTGAGAAAAGCAAACTGGTTGGCCGAACTGTTTGCTTCACATTCTAATGCCGATTTCCAAGGAAAAACACCACCTATTATTACCATAGTGCAGTCAAGGATGCCCGATGTTGTCTTCAGGCAGCATATCATAAAACGTATTTTAATGAAGCTAGACACCAAAAAAGCTTCTGGCGCTGAAGGAATACCTGCCATAGTTCTCAAAAACTATGCAAGGGAACTAACACCAGTTTTCTGTAGACTTTTCAACCTATCCTACAGAAAGGGAATATTTCCTTCCTGCTGGAAATGTGCCACAGTTCATCGATACCAAAAAAAGGCAAGAAGACCTTGCCAAACAACTACCGACCAATAATATCGAAAGTCATGGAAAAGGCTGTCAATCAGCATCTTCTAAAATACCTTGAAGGATTCAACATTATTAGCGATCACCAATATGGCTTTCGTAAACATAGATCAACAGGAGATCTTCTGACTTATGTAACACATGTTTGGAACAACGCAATTGAACACTTCGGAGAATCTCGAGCGGTTTCTCTTGACATATCCAAGACATTCGACCGTGTTTGGCACGATGGGCTATTGGCTAAGCTACGTTCTTGTGGTATGTCTGAAAAGTTCTGTTTGTGGCTCTCATGTTTCCTCAGTGAGCGTTCGTTACGAGTGGCGGTCGACGGATTTCTTTTTAACACCTTCACTATCAACGCCGTTGTGCCCCAAGGCTCCATACTATCTCCTACTCTCTTTCTCATTTAAATTAACGATCTGCTGGAAAAGACCGGAAATCCAATCTACAGCTTTGCAGATGACAGCACGCTTATTTCTTCATTCACTTTGAACGCTCAGACATCGGCTGTTCAGGCGAGTGTCCGCAGACAGCGGGAAGTTATTCAATTTAACAAAGACCTAGAAGAAATTCTATCTTGGACTGACAGTAACCAAGTAGAATTTAACGCTACAAAAACCCAGGCAGCAGTTTTTTCTAAAAAAGTTAACGTTGCTGAACCCGACATAGTTATGGCGGGGCACTCCATTCCTCTAACATCATCCCTCAATTTGTTGGACGTTAATTGGGGAGCAAATATGTCCTAGCATGAACATGTTGCAGGCATAGCAAAGAGAGCTTCTCAAAAGTTGGGAATATTATTTATTTGTTGGATTCAGAGAAGGGCTGTTCGTCTGATTGGAGACCCAGAACTGACTGGCGGCCTTGATTCGCTGGAACATCGAAGAACGGTTGGCCACTTGAGTCTATTCTACAAGTATTTTCATGGAGACTATTCGAAGGATATAGCCCGCTTAATTCCTCCCAGAGCGGTGCATGTTAGAAGTACACGTCGCGCGGATACTTCACATCCGTATGTGATCAGCTTGTCACTCCTGGTACAACGCTTTTCAAGCAGTCTTTTTTATATGGAGAAGATCATCCCTTTGGAATGGCTTACCCAGGACTGTGTTTCCCATCGAATACAATTTACAGCGATTCAAGAACAACGTGAATCGCTTTTTCGGCACACGTGTCGCTCCTGTAGCGCTTTAGGGACTTCCCTGCAACACGTGTGCTAGACCCATAAAAAAAACATGATCCACTTTTCATCTTCAGAAATGGCTTGATTTCATTACTTTTCTGTAGAGATTCGCAGATATTTTTTAGCCTCAAATCATGTGATACCCCAACATCGAACTTCTGTTTGTAGTCAGCTTTCTCCAAACGGTTTAAAACTATTTAGTGATGAATGTTTAGATTCGTGGCGATATTATTACTTACATAGCTACACATACCTGTGCAATATTAATAGGATGAATAGAAAAATAAAACGTAGATTATCTTTATTTCTTCAGCTTCGATAATGTGTTTGAATTATCAATCGCTAAACTTGGCTTGGGCCCGTCAGCCCAACATGACACCACATTGACCAAATGTGAGAAAGAAGAACCAAAAATATATATATAAAAAACTGGTCAAGTGTAAGTTGGATTTATTCAATCAATGTTTCGAACCGTGATTGCCTTTAAAATAAAAAATTTTGTTACGGAGGTATAATCAGTGTCTTTACAAAACACGCCCTAAATGAGTGTTCAATAAAACAATTAAGCGCCCAGATTATAAACATATCTAGTCTGATACTGACACAGCAGGCTAATCAGATCAACCAGAATAAGACAAAAACTTTCTTTCACGTTTTTTTTTTAGCAAATGATGTATAATAGTAATAACATATTAGCTACCTAATAGCCTCTCTCAGTCAATCTAACTCAATCTAGAATCTAGTAAAAGTTTGAAACAAATTTTACTACCTAAATATTTGATTAATTGTAAAAAAAATAAAATAAAATTATTTTGACTCGGTACCTAATGCTTAAAGTACGTGTAATAGCTATTAGTCTCGGTTTAAATTCGCAACTTGCGACGAAATAAGCCATTTTGTCGGTCAACTAGTTTTTTTTTTATACCAAATAAATTATCAAATCAATCTACACTTTAGGTATAGAGACTATTCCAGAATTTTTTCAAAATTGTTTGATCAATATTTTTCGAGATAGGGGGGCTGGACAGGGGTTTTTGGCCATTTTTTTAAAATAATGCAAAAAAAAATGTACGCAAGTATTACATCATATATATTTTTGAACTCATGTTTTCACATCTTACTCCATGACCTGGTAAATCTTATCTTCACATTTATGCCAATTGTCAACTTTCTATGTCAAATAGTTTCGGAGAAAATCGAGTGTGACAGACGGACGGACCGACACCAAAGGGATCCCATAAGTATTCCGCACGGAATAGTAAAAAGGTGAAATCGCAAACGAAATGTTTAAAATGTAACAGACCATCGCGGCATCGGGAGCATTAAGTGAAACTAACTATTTTCCTACGCTGGGTCCTACACATCCGAACACATTAAAACCTATTTGTGCTGTTTATCGGGAACGGTTTTAGCCTTCTCCCACTATTCCGACACAATGGGCCACGACCGTATTTATAATCCAAAAACAGAACATAGATAGTGTTTTGTGAAGGAAGCAGCTATTCAGAACCAAAATTTATCGTTAATGAGAGCTAAAGATTTTCCGTAAGTAAATGCTTAAAGTTTGTACGGAAGCTACTTCAAAATGAAAACGTTGGTTAAATATTAGTATTACTAACACCATTTTAAGACCCTGCCGAATAATTTGTGCTTACTTTTTTTCCTATTTTCTTTTCTCATACAATTTCTTAGGTCTCTTTTAAGTGAAAAAATATTGAACTGACACACACTAAAAAAAAACTGAGTATGGAATATGTAAAACAACAAATTCTAGGTAACTAATATTTTTGATTATGTTAGAGTTGTTGTTTAAACTAGTTTGAGGTTGTTCTCCGTTTTACTATATTCTTTTTACTTTTTTTGCTAAAGAAAAGTATTTTATTCGTAAAAAAACGCATTCTGAGGTTTTTGCTTTTCTTTACGTTTTAGGGTTCCTAGATTACAAAAAAACAGTCACTCATTTCTGTCGGTCTGCCTGTTTCTCGGTCTGTTCGCACGGTAACTCTCGAACGAAATGATATATCAATTTTAAACTACATATGTATATATGTACATATATATATATATATATATATATATATATATATATATATATATATATATATATATATACATATATAATTCAATAAAATTCCGGGTGTCAATCCGTTCGTCTAACAATGAATTTGCATGACGTTTCGCCAAAATCTCATTTGGCATTTTCAAGTGCTCTTGCTGCTGCTGCTGCTGCTGCTACTTGATACTGTGATCTTGCTGCTGCTGCTGCTCGAAGCTAACTAAGCAGCTTCGATAATAGTGAATCAAGTTGGAGAAAAGTTTGCCGCTAGCGCATTCTCTTGCAATGCACTGCCTAAACCATTAAATACGGAACAATATCATGCAGCAAAGAATATAATATATATAAAATGCAACGCCTCTCTGTCTGTCTGTTTGTTGGTTAGTGCGCTTATCAGTCGAAAACCACTTATCCGATTTACGTGTTTTTTTTTATTCATACGTCTGTTCCCTCTCCAGGTTATATAATAATAATAATCTAGAATCTATAATATATATAAAATGCAACATCTCTCTGTCTGTCTGTCCGTTAGTGCGCCTAGCACTCAAGAAACACTTATCCAATTTACGTGTTTTTTATAAAATACATGGCTGGCCAGGTTATAGGATATATTTTATTACGTTAGGTAATATAAGGAATAGGAGGTGACGACAATAGTGAATTAAGCGAGCGAAGCCGCGGGCACGGCTAGTTTAATATAAAATAATAATTTATACAGGGTGAAAGGGATGAAGTAGGGGGCTAAAAGGGTGATTACGTGTATGTCGTAAAATAGTCCCTTTTCAGTGTTCTTATATTTATTTCACTTATTTCCTATTTTAACAGAAATAGTACAGAGACAGAATTCAGATCTGATTACAAAATGACCTAAAAAAAATGCCGAGTTGAACATAGTTATAGTTTTGCAAATACGTACGGTAAAGTTGGCTGAAATGTACTTATGGAACAGTAGGTAAATTATTGAATTTACTTTCCTTACGAAAGGGATGTATTCTATTCGTCAAAGAATTACCCTCCGAAATTTTTCTTTTCTTTAGATCTTCAGATCACGAAAAACTTGTTTTTTAATTTAAAAGTTCGTGACACGTATTATAAATAACACTGGTCAACACAAGTCTTGTTTCCTTTATTTTTTTTTCTATTATTGGGTATTTCTATGGCCCTGACTATGAAAAAAATACTGGGAGATTGCTAACAGCTTTACCTTTTGAAATATACAGTTTTATTATTTAGCCAAAAAAATACAAAAAAATAATACATTATGTTAACAAAATTTCTATTGAACACTAGCAAATGATCTTTTATATGATTTCCTTGAATGAACGACTTTAGGTAGATCTCGTTGCAAACTCCAGCAGTAGTCTGCCATCATATGTGAGGTCCACCGCCCCTGATAACGCTCTTCCATTGTCCAAAGATCCTGATAAAATCTTTCACCCTGCTCCTCACTAAAATCACCCAGATTTTGTGGAACTCGGTCTAAATGCGAGTGCAGGAAGTGGATTTTTATGCTCATGTTGCACCCTAGCTCTTACAAGTTCGATAGCATGCACTCAACAAGCTCGACATGGTCGTCAGATTTCTTTTTGCCTAGGAAGCTACTCATAACCAAAACAAATGAATTCCAAGCTTTGGATTCGACTTCGGTCATTGATTTGACAAAATTAGGATCTTTCACGAGTTGCTTAATCTGTGGCCCATCAAAAATACCAGCTTTCAATTTTTCTGAACTTAATCCTGGAAACTTGCGTAAAAGAAAATTAAAACATTCGCCTTCACAAACTGTTTCATTATGCCGAGTTTAATATGAAGTGGTGGAAGTATGATGCGGTCTCGGCTAACTAAAGGCACGTTTATAACATTTTTTGTACCAACTTTTAGCTCTTCCCGCACTGGCCAAATTTTTTGTTACCAAATATGTTGTTTGTCACGACTATCCCAGAGACACATGAAACAAGGGAACTTTGTGTACCCCCCTTGTTGACCTAAAAGAAAGTTAACCATTTTCAGATCAACACAAATGACCCATTTGTGGTCTTGATACTTAATTTTTTCCATAACCTTAGAAACATTTACGTATTCTTCTTTTAAAGTCGTCGAATGTGCAGTAAGTATAGATCCGTACTTGTTACCGTTATGAAGCAAAACACACTTTAAACTTCTTTTGCTGCTGTCTATGAAAAGACGCCAATCACTAGGTTGGTACTGTTTTAATCTCATCTGTTGCAAAATACCACCAACATCGTTACAAAAAACTAAATCCTTCTCTTGAGAAAAATACGGTAACAGATTTTTTTCTCGGGTACGATAAAATGTAATGTTGGTTTCCGGAGTAAGCAAATTTTTTTTTCTTTTAAACGAGATGCTAAAATTTCAGAAGCTTCTTTTGGTAAGTTCAGATCTCTTACTAAGTCATTTAGTTCTTTCTGATTAAATGGTTGAGGTTCTGAAAGGCTACATTTGTAGTCTGAGTCTTTCACTTGATGTATTTCGTTCGGGTTCACAGAGATTTGGATCATCAGAAGAGTTAGATGTGCTGGGTTGTACCTCTTGTGATTTTAATTGAGGTCGTCGAGCAGAAGATAAGTTAAGATATGACCACTTACTTCGATTTCCAGGGTTAATTCCGTTTATTTTCACAACGCAGAAGTAGCAATCCTCATGATGGTTTCGAGGTTCTCACCAAATCATGGATGTTACGAACATTATTGCATCTCTTTTTCCACTGGACCATAACCGTAGACATACCACACATTTCTGGCATACAATATGAGGAACCCATGGCTTGTCCTGATTACACAATTTTATTTTAAAGTATTGATGATACGCAGTTTTCACAAAGTCCGATATAGGTTTTCGATATTTTGCAAATATATATTCACCACAAATATAGCAAGAACAATTGGGATTAAGCACACAACATCTTTTTGACGAAGCCATATCTAAAACAACAACAAAATATATTTTAGTGTCCAATAAAAAACGAAAATCTAAGTAAAAATAGTAAATGAGGGTAGTTAGCTATAACCAAAAACAAAAGCTGTTAGAGGAAAATTGTTGCCATATTTTAAAAAATACGCGTCAATTTGAGATAGAAACAAAAAAAAAATCACAGGGAAACAAGCAATTTTCTTTTTTTTGTTGACCAGTGTAATCCAGCCACACATCACAAAAACGATTTATTTTTATTTACACATCGAGACGTCTTTTTCAGCATCACTGACAATTTTTTTATCTGTATTGTCCACATTATATGTTAACACAGAATAAAATTCATTCTTTACAGTACGCAATGTATTTTTTTTTATGTGCCACAAAATTTGAAAACCATTATTTTTTATTTTACATACCTACATCTATAATACATATAAAATGCAACGTCTCTCTGTCTGGTTGTCTGTCCGTTAGTGCGCTTATTACTGGAGAACCCCTTATCCAATTTACGTGTTTTTTTTTTTTAAACGTACATATGTTCTCTGGCCAGATTATAGGCCACATTTTATAACACGTTAGGTAACATGAGGAATAAGCGGTGACGATAATAGTGAATTCAAATCGGAAAAAAGTTTTGCCGCTAGCGCGTTCTCTTGCAATACACTGCCTAAGCCACTAAATATGGAACAATATCATATAGCAAAGGATATCTATAATGTATATAAAATGCAACGTCTCTCTGTCTGTTGGTCTGTTTGTACCCTTATCACTGGAGAACTACTTATCCGATTTACGTGCTTTTTTTTAAACATGCTAAACCATTACATATGGAACAATATGATGTAGCAAAGAATGTCTATAATATATATAAAATGCAAAACGTCTCTCTGTCTGTCTGTCTGTCCGTTAGTGCGCTTATCACTGGAGAACCACTTATACGATTTACGTGCTTTTTCTTTAAACATACATATGTTCTCTGGCCAGGTTATAGAATATATTTTATTACGTTAGGTGACATAAGGAATAAGCAGTGACGATAATAATGAATCAAGTCGGAGAAAAAAGTTTGCCGCTAGCGCGTTCTCTTGCAATACAGTGTCTGAAACATTAAATATGGAACAATATCATGTAGCAAATAATATAATATATATAAAATGCAACGTCTCTCTGTCTGTCTGTCTGTCCGTTAGTGCGTTACGTGCTTTATGTTTTCTGGGCAGGTTATAGGATATATTTTATTGCGTTAGGTAACATAAAGAATAAGCAGTGACGATAATATGAATCAAGTCGGAAAAGTTAGCGCGTTCTCTTGCAATACACTGCCTATCTGTCTGTCCGTTAGTGCGCTTATCACTTGAGAACCACTTATCCGACTTACGTGTTTTTTATAAATTTATACATATGTTCTATATAAGCCTAGATAATGGGAGATAAGTATAAATAATGGGAGATAAGGAGAAATAATGGGAGATTAGCCTAGATAATGGGAGTTATGGTGAGATAATGGGTGAGATAAAGGGAAATAATGGGAAATAAGGAGAAATATTGCGAGATAAGTCGAGATAAGCCTACATAAAGGGAGATAAGGGGAAATAATGGGAGATAAGGAGAAATAATGGGAGATGAGCAGAAATAAGCCTAGATACTTTAAATTATGTAGAGATAATGGGAGATAAGGAGAAATAATGGAGATAAGGGGAAATAATGGCAGATATTTTATTATGTTAGGTAACATAAGGAATAAGCAGGGGACGATAGTAGTGAATCAAGTCCACGCTAGCGGAGTCGTGGGCACGAGCGAAGTCGCGGGCACTGCTAGTACAAAATATTATAAAAAAAAGCTCTAACTTCGTTGTTTCTTCTTCTTCTATGTGTAGTATTGTATTTAAAATAAAAAAGAATTTTATTTAGTTTTAAAACCTACCATCGACAGCTTAGTAATATTTGCATCGTATGCCAGGGATACAACTCCACCTAAATTGTTGGCGGTCTCATCCACCGATAATTTAAGGATTAGCAAAAAACCTCCTACTTATATTTACATCGTTGGTGTTACTAAATCCAGCTTTTTTGGCACATCTATGATTAAACTCGTTTGCTCTCTGAATTTTGCCTGCATTTCTGCCATTTTTACTTGACAATTTCTTTGTCACAGTCAAATTTTAGCTGCCCCTTTTTACACAGAAAACTTGTATGACACTTTCGAATAATCGGGACCCTAGCGTGCAATACAGACAGTCCAAACTGTAATACATCTGTGTCGATGTTATATATTACGTTGAGGTCATTAAACTGCATTGAACTATCACCACAAATGTAGCATCTCATTGTTGAAGCGATTGAAGTAGTAGCATTGCACCACTT
>CM032456.1:54017260-54077260 GCA_019049505.1 Pachyrhynchus sulphureomaculatus
GGAAATGGATTATACTTTAAGGGTAACCCAGAAGACAACAAAAACGAAGTAGGGTTCATCATCAATAAAAAGATCGCTAAACACGTACAAACTATGAAGGGTTTATCAAACAGAGTAGCATTTATCATATTTAAATTAAAAAGAATAAATCTGAAAATTATACAGGTGTACGCACCTACCACGACATACACTGATGAAGAAGTTGAAGCCTTCTATGAGGAAGTAAGATCAGCACTAAAAGAAAGAAAGACCTGCCTAACACTAGTAATAGAAGATTTCAATGCCAAATTGGGACAAAGACCAAACAAAGAACTTAGGATGGGAAAGTATGGCTATGGCACAAGAAACGAAAGAGGATCTACTCTGATGAACTACTTGGAAGTGAGAAGACTCTTTGCAATGAACTCCTTTTTCAACAAGAAACCACAGAGGCAGTGGACGTGGACAAGCCCCAATGGCAACACCAAAAATGAAATCGATCACATACTTTCAACACAGAAATCTATTGTTAAAGACATAACAGTGCTTAATCAGTTTTCGACTGGTAGCGATCATAGACTTGTAAGCGCAAAGATTCAAATTAACAGCTTATTTGAAACTAGAAAAAAAATGAACCAAACACAAAGATTAGACATGGAAGAGCTTAGGCATAACGCAGCTAAATATAAAGAAAATATAAAAGACAGTATACAAAAAAAAAATAATCTGGAGAATAAAAACATTGACGAGATAAACGAAATATTATCTAATACACTACTTAATGCTGGAAAAGAAACCGCGAAAGTGACATCAGCAACAACGAAGAACGACAAATATATCTCTTAACATACAAAAGATCTAATGAATAAAAGAAGAATTCTACTAAAAGAAGGAAAAAGAAAGACAGTAGAATATACAGAGATTAACAAAACAATTAGAAAAAATATCAAGGAAAATAAAAGAAAACAAGAAACCTTAACACAACAAATATCCAGCCAAACAAAAGTATAAAATGCTTGTAACCATAGCTAGGAAAAACTCAGTTAAATAGTATAAAAAGCAAAGAAAGAGTAAAAACCAACAACATAGAGCAGTTTATAAAAATAACTCAAAAATATTACATGAACCTATACAGTACAAAACAAGAACCACCACAAGAAATCTTTTACCGTCTAAAAACTAAAATAAAAAAATTCAACTATGATCTATAACCCGAAATCAGTAACAACGAGATAAAAAGAGCTGTAAAAGAATTGAAAAACAATAAATTGTCTGGAAGAGAGAGAATTACTAACGAAAATACTGACAAATAGACTAACTACCAACCTCGACAGCTACCAGACAAGAGATCAAGCTGGATTCAGAAGGGGTTTCAGCACTTGCGATATTAACTGAAAAAGCCACAAAAAGCTGGATTCTATTATATATGGCATTCACTGACTTCGAAAAGACCTTCGATAGTATAGAACATTGGGCAATTAAACATGCATTACAGAATGACGGAATTGACTACAGATATACAGATCTAATAACAAATATATATAACAATGCAAGTTTCACCATTAAATAACAGAAGACCATGTTACTAAACCAATAAAAGTGGGAAGTGGAGTCAGACAGGGAGACACAATGTCGCCAAAGTTGTTTAACCAGGCCCTGGTGGACACCTTTCAGAATATTCAGTGGGACAAATATGGAATCAAAATAACCGGAGAACCACTAAATCACGGACGACATCGTACTAATAACACAAAAAAGGGAATAATTGCAAAAGATGATGGAAGAACTATAAACCGAGACATCAAAGATAGGTTTAAAAATAAATTTTGACAAAACAAAGATCATGACCAACCAGATGGAAGAACTAAACATCACATTTGCACAAAAGGAAATAGAAGAAGTCACGGAGTAAAATAATAAAACTAAATAAAGACAAGCAGACAGAGGAAATAAAAAGAAGAAAGGGACTGGCATGGATGTCATTTAGCAACCTCTCATACATCCTAAAAAACAGAAAATATCCGCAGTACCTGAGAACTAAGGTCTTCGATGTATATTACCTCCTTACATATGGTTCCCAAACATGGACGTTTACAAAAGAAAATATCAATAGAATAGCGAAGACACAAAGAGCAATGAAGAGACAAATGCTAGACATCAAACTCATGGACAAAAAGAAAAATACATGGATAAGAACCAGAACAAAAGTAAGCGATGTGTCAACACATATAGTCAAGCTTAAATGGAAATTTGCCGGTCACACTTTACGACAAAAAGACGATAGATGGAGTAAAAAGATCCTGCAGTGGAGATCTTGGAAGCATAAACGAAAACGAGGTAGGCCACAAATGAGGTGGACGGACGACCCGAAGAAACACGCTAGACAGAGATGAATGTAAATCGCTCATAACAGAGAACAATGGAAAAGAGAAGGGGAGGTCTATGTCCGAAAATGGATGTTTGAAGCTGATTAGATATATATATATATATATATATATATATATATATATATATATATATATATATATATATATATATATATATATATATATATATATATATTATACGTTTTTTTTATATAAGAGAATTTTTTTTTTAAGGGGAATGCGAAGGTGAACTTTATGAAGATTTGAGGGATCAGTGCATCGTGTAGAATATGTTATATACAAATATTTTTAACATGTACCACTCTGAAGGGAATCAGGAGGGCTATACCTATTCAACATTACCTGTAAAAATACTTATAGAATAGTCCTAATTATCAACTATTATTCGATGTTTCAAAGAATCAAGATGTCTAGTGGGTTCCGGGTTCTCAATCAGGTAAGTAGACTTTTTCTGAATAAAAAATAGCAAAAGCAGTATCTTTAAGAGCATAGACCTAATCAGCTAAGTTGCCTTGTTTTACAAAAACGTCATGGGTGATCGCTAATAATATTAAATTCTTAAATACTAACCTCAACTTCTAATTGAAATCCATGCAAGCTATGTACAGGTGCTGGTTGCAAAAAAGTTCCATAAGCCGACGTAGAAAATTCTACTAGAAGTTCGTGGCCGCTTGAAACTGCTTCTGGAACTGCTTCGCCACCTCCACAAAATTTTAAAATAACAGCGTCTCGAGTAGTGTATCTGAAATTTAAAAGAAAATAATTATTCTTACTTTTTTACACAAACTATTAGAATATATTGTTCATTTAAACGTATTGATCCTCTTTATAAGTAATCTGTTCCTACTCGTATTGTTTTTTTTTCCAATCTTCAGAACACTTGTTACTGATTTTCGGTGTTGTTTTCAGAGCGGCCAACTAATTATCTTTTATAGCTTTTATAGATTCGATATTGTATCTACAGAGTGGTAATTTCAGCTTGGAAAATAGGAAAAAGCCACCCGGTCCTATATCTGGTGAATACGGTGCTGGTAAAATGGTACTCGCTCCATTTTTACTTAAAAAAATACGAATAATTCTTGCATTTTACAATGGCCATCCAACATCTGTCATGCAAAACCTATAAATTATTCTTCCACAGTTCTGGTTCATTTTATGAATTAACTCCCGTACATGATACATAACGCTTACATAATACTTTTTAGTAAGTCTTTGACCAGTTGGAATACGGTAATCTTTTTTGATTTTTGACTGAATGTGATGTGGTTTCTGTCGGTCTTGGTTCACCTTTTGTACAATATTCACTTGATCGTTGCGATATCTCATTTTCAGTACTTATGTACTGCAATGTAAAATTGGCAAAAGAAACTATTTTTTCAACTATTGTCGAACAAGATGCGGTAACATACGAAACAAGACCAAATTGTTCCTCAACACTGATTGTATTTATTTAGTTGATATTTCAGTAAGGTCTATAAGAACTCTATTATTTAAATGACGATTACTCAGTACAAGATTCTCGATTTTGTTGATGTTTTCTTCTGGCTTAAGCAATATGCCAAGCAAATCCGAACTTACTTATAGAACATCCTGTATTGCCAAATTCTCGTTTAATTTGACATGCTAGAATCTCCAGATAATATATCTTAAATACTCAATGTACCGTGCGGTCTTTAGAATTTATTTCGCTTAAATACCTTTAGATTCTCTGGAGCTTTGTAAAGTTATCCAGAATATCTACCTGCATTGAGCTAGATAATATTTGCGGAATTTGCAGTATTCAAAGGTAAATAACCGTAGAACGTTGTAGATTGTAAAGATATATATGTACTTGGTTAAGCACGTTGCAAATTCGTGTATGAATGGATCTACGATTAATATTTAATGCACTAAATAAACACACATATAAAGCAATTACCTATTAACTCAAGTTTGCCAATTAATTTTATCTAGTTAGGGCAATCTACACGGTAGGGAAATGGGAATCTGTGTTTGTCGAAAACTTCAAATTAGTTTCAAGCTATTAGATATTCCTTGTTACTTTTAATGAGGATTATATGAGCTAAGTCGTTAAAGTCATTAAAAATAACGAATTTATGGTTCTTTGCATGTTATATACGGGAATCATCTTAGGTTTGTGTTAAAAAGACAACAATTTGTGAGTTTGCGGAAAGCCGTACAATAACTTTATGACCAAAAAAAGAGCGAATGGAAATAAAACACCCACAAATCATTTAGGCGGGCCAACTCTTTGCTCACAACACCACGGCAATCTTTTTTGATTTTTGAATGATTTTTGATGTGGCTTTTGTCGGTCTTGGTTCACATTTTGTATAAGATTCACTTTTTTTCATTTTCACTACTTATTTATTTCAAAGTAAAACTGGCCAAAGAGATCTATTTTTTCAGCTATTATCAAACAAGATGTGGTAACATACGAAACAAGATCAAATCATTTCTTAAAACCGATTGTATTTATTTAGTTGATATTTCAGTAAGGTCTTTAAGAACTCTATTACTTAAATTACTCAGTACAAGATCCTCGATTTTATTGAAATTTTCTCTTTCGTCTTCAATTGCTCCTTTCTCATCGTCAACGATTTTATAGTACTTGAAAACTTGTTAAACATGCATCACCTTAAAACTTGTTTAACATGTTTAACGAATCGGTAACACTAACTAACTAGTACTTATGTACCTGGTGTTCAAAGGAAATGAAAACACACTTACCCATCATACACAGTGACGTAATCCTGTACGTCATCACAAGCATTCCAGACTTTTAGTTCTCTTGGTGTAGCCGTCCCGTAAAGACTGGACTGACTTCTTATTGAAATTAGCTGCCCTTTAGGTTGCCTCACCGTTATAAGGGCATGCTTACCTGTAAAAAAATTATGGGGGTTTGAAAATAGGAAAAATACAATTTTAGCAATTCTGTAAATAAGATTTATAGCAGCAGCGAGATTAATAATACCAATCAAAGTAGACAATTAATCTAACCAAACTCCGGTTGCTATAAATATCATCCCTACGCTGTTTTATTTACAGTGTTGTAAAATGGTTATTCCCCTTAATTACGAGCGCCCATAAAAATAGAATTCTAATATATTATTATATTTTAGTAGGGATGCACGATGCGATCTCAATATCGGCATTTGCTTTGGGATTAGAGCCTTGTCATACTGATATATGTTTATTTACACGTTTGACATAATTTACTATTGTTTATAAGTTGATATAGTATACCTAGAACTCCCATAAATATTGTTACAAACTTTAAAGTACGCCCGCTATAAACAACACTTTTTTGGTAAAATTATTATGTTATGTTACTCGGTTGTTATGCAATTATTGTGTGTAAACATATTTATAATGTGAAATCTTTAAACAATGCAGTGGGGTGACCGAGAAAATAGGATTACACGGTGCGGCGCCAAAATCCGGACAAAATTCAATTTGAATTTCCCGCCGTTTTATACCACAGAAGTCGCGATTGGCATCCAAATAGCTTGATGCATTTACTAAACATTTATAACCTCGAAACAGTCGCAATGTTGAAACCAAGTGCGGAGTATAATCGAAGAGCCGCGATTATCGATAGTTGTTCGCGCTGGGCGCTCAGCGTCAGAAATCATTCGATTCTCGAAGTATAATGAGTCAGAGAAGTCCACCGAAGGTTTTGCAACACCGGCGAGGATAAAATTGGTTGACGGACAACGTCAACATGTTTTGGTCCAAAGAATTTTGGTCTCCCAACAACCCAGATTTAAGTCCTTTGGACTTCTGTGTATGGAGCGTGGTTAAGAGGGTTACTAACAAGTTCAGACATCCAAACGTCGCATCATTGAGAGCCGCATTAAAACGGGCCTGCGACCGCTTCAGACCGAGAATGGAGGCGATCATTCAAGCAAAAGGGGATTATATTGAGTAAATGTGTTCTTTATGACCTAACAAACAATTTAGTAAAAAAAAATAATTATAACCTTCTCCATTTTTGCAATAAAAATTATGTTTCAAAAAAATGTTTAATTTGCACGGATTTTGGCGCCTCACCCTGTACTGTTATAGCCTTATTTAAGTATTTTATGGAAAATAGCGACATTTTTAAGACCTTAAAACCGCTTAAAATAAGTCGTATATTTATTTAGCGATAAAATTATTTACTAAAATAGGCAAAGTTCAGGAAGATCAAGGACAATTCGAACGCCACAAGCTGTTAAAGCTGTAAAAACCCAAATTTGCCGAAAGCCCTTCGGCAAACAAAAAAAATTATCTCGTAAGATGACAATTTCGAAAAATTTTATGTCACGTATTATTAAAAAGACCTAAGACTTGGCGCTTATAAGAGACACACTGGTCATTTGCTAACAGAATATTTAAAGCGAAAACGGTGGCAAAAATTTAAAAGTTTGTTGAAGGAATACGCTAATGACAAATACAAAAAAATTTTGTTTACCGATGAAAAAATTTTCACTGTGGAAGAATCTTTCAATAAGCAAAATGATAGGATTTATGCCAGATCTGCGTCTGAACTTCAGGTTCAGGGAGGTGATCATTCAGCATCCGTTATGTTTTGGTGGGGAGTCAGCTTTAATGGAGTTACTAGTATTCATTTTTGTGAAAAGAGTGCAAAAACTTCGGCTAAATATATCAAGACACTATTTTAGAGAACGTTGTGAAACCTCCCCCGTGCTCTTTTTAAAAATAAGCATTGGGTCTTCCAACAAAATTGTGCACCAGGACACAAAGCTAAAACAACACAAGCATGGTTTCAATAAAATGTGCTTTCATTTATTCTTACAGAAGATTGACATTCAGTAAGTTCTGTTCTAAATCCTTTAGATTATAAACTATGATCTCTCTTAGAGGGTGTGGTTTTAATAAAAGAGATGGACAATTTTCGGTTGGATTAAGTGCGTGCTGCCATAGACGAAGTGTTTGAGGGCTTGCGTAAAAACAAGAGGGGAACATTTTGAGTAAATGTTAAATTAATTTTATCACTATGAATATACGAATTAATTCCAGAAAAATTTATTTTAATTTTCATAGAAATTAAATGTTTCGGCAGTGTTTTCATTGTAACAGTATTTATGGGAGTACTAGGTATATACGATGTGCCCTATAAAAAAAATTAATTCCAAAATATTTATAGTAAAAGAAACAAATTAATAAATGAATAAATTCGTTCACTTCAAAATTTTTTCCATAAAAATAATACCGTCTAAATCAGAACGTTACATACATGGCACATTTTTTGAGCACCGGTGAAATTATTGGTTACTCCTTGGAATGTTGTGTCCATGCTGCCATTCCTTACCCGATATTTTATTTTATTTTTTCAAGAAGCGACCGAATTTATCTTATCTCTTTTGGAAATCTATTTATCTTAATAATTCCTCGCATCGCGGTTTGAGGATTACCTTACAACTCAAAATTCTTCGTGCAATTGAGCAATTTCAGCGATCAAAGCGTTTGAATATTATTCGCGCGGTTACACGTGTGATTCACTGCGTGCAAGGGAGAGCTGAAACGGATATATAACATTACGATCAATTTCCGATTTTTTTTTTATATATTTGACCGGGTTCGTAGATGAAAGCTCTTTTAATATAAATCAAGCAGCAGAGAGCGAAGTATTGTTTATCTTCTCTTATTTTCTTAAGGTTATAAATGGAGTTAATGGGGTATATATACGATGTAAATGAAATAAAAATGTTCGTATTAAAACGACCTCTATGGATCCATTAATTTTTGTTGGGTACACACGCTACACAGAAATTACCACAAAATGCGCACGAAAGTGGCGCGGTATTTAGCCTTGTTTAATTTGTTGTATAAATAAATGACTTTCATACGTAAACCAGATTAAGATCACCGACCAAATGAAAGTCGGACTTGCACAATTAGTGTTCCATACGTTGATTGGTTTTAAGATAAATATTTGTGTTAAAGAGGTATAAAAGATCAATCACTTCACAAAACACACCCCAAATGAGTTTTCAACAATTTTTTTTTCCGATCTTTACTGAAAACTGATGACCTGACCTTTTGTTTTTTTTATATATACCAGATAAATTATTAAAGGTAATGCAGTCGTGATAATTTTCGTTTAATTTACACCCAGTGGAGAATATTTCAGAATTTTTTCAAGTTCTCTTGATCAGAACTTTTCGAGATAAGGGGGGGGACAGTGATTTCTCGCAATTTCTTACAAATAATACAAAGAAAAGTATACGCAAGTATTATATTATATATATTTTTGAACTCGTGTTTTCACAAGCTTTCATTTACATCCCACTAGATGACCTGATAATTTTTTTTTTCACTTCCGATTTCATCCCCCAAAACTAACCTCTTAAATTAAAATTTAACTTTCAAAACTGCATGGCTCCGATGAGGCCATCAATTTCTATATTAGTACCAAATTTCAACTTTCTATGTCGAATAGTTTTGGAGAAAATCGGCTGTGACAGATGGACAGATAGACGGGCAGGCAGAAGGACAGACAGACGAACAGACATACGGACAGGCAGATGGACCGACAGACAGAGAGACGGACAGACAGAGAGACGGACAGACAGAGAGACGGACAGACAGAGAGACGGACAGACAGACGGATAGATAGACGGACAGACAGACGGACAGACAGACACCGAAATGATCTTATAAGTTTTCCGTACGGAATACAAAAAAGATTCTCGGAAATTCATTGAAATTATATAAGTCAGTTTAACGGACGTCGCTCACAAGCAGTGATTTGCACATGTGGTCGCGCAAAATGAGAGTAATTTTCAAATCTCGATGCAATATCGATATAATCGCTGAAACAAATACAAAAAGTGATATGCGCACTTACTTGGTACTGACTAGTGCTATTAAAGTCGAATCATTTTATTCAAACTTCTCCACCTAAATTTTTATTAGTAACTCGGGGTGTAAACTATATTAAACGCGAATTTCTCGCTGTATGCTAGTTGTAGAATTATTGTTTTTGTAAAACGCTCGAACAGAAAAGATACGCCCCGTTCCGGTGATATGCTTTACGGCAACTAAATTTAAAAAGACCGCGGTTACATTTTGATTCCCAACTTATTCCACCCGCACTTACTTATAGAATATCGTGTATTGTCAAATTCTCGTTAAATTTGTCATGCTAGAATATCCAGATCCTTAAATACCCAATGTACCAAGCGGTCTTTATAATTTGTTTCGCTTAAATACCTTTAGATTCTCTGGATCTTTGTAAAGTTATCCAGAATATCTACCTGCATTGAGCGAGATAATATTTGCGGAATTTGCAGTATTAAAGGTAAATAATCGTAGAACGTTGTAGATGGTAAAGATATATACTTGGTTAAGCACGGTGCAAATTCATGAATGAATGGATGTACGATTAATATTTAATGCACTAATTAAACTCATATATAAAGCGATTACCAATTAACTCAAGTTTGCCATTTAATTTTATCTAGTTAGAGTCACCTGTGTGGTAGAGAAATGGGAATCTGGGTTTGCGAAAACTTTAAATTAGTTTCAAGCTATTAGATATTCCTTGTTATTTTTAATAAGGCTTATATGAGCAGTTACTCCCTAATAAATAACGAATTTATGGTACTTTACATATATATATATATATATATATATATATATATATATATATATATATTATATATATATAAAGGAAACAAAAATGCTTCAGTCTGTTTACAGTTGTACAGTAACTTTATGCCCAACAAAATGAGAGCGAATAATAATAAAACGCCTATACCATAAATCATTTAGGCGAGCGAAATGTAAGATGGCGTTCAAAGATCGATAGTATCGTTATCGGTCGCAGCCTGTAATCTCTACTACTTACACGACTTATGGAGATCACAATTCCTAGATTTATTATACGACTATATATGAATGTGGTTTTGAAATAAGCTAAATTTATCAAAATTCCTGATCAAATTGATCAAATACTCGAAGAAGCCCGACATCGAAACCATGCAGAGAAAAATTGGAACATTCTTCAACAGGACACAGAAATAGGATCTTCGGAGTGCCACTGAAAGAACAATGCTACCTTGACATCGAGGAGGCAGAGAACTGGTTTATATAAGTATCTAGACCAACAAATAATAAACTAAACATATATTTTCGTAAGCTTGCTACAACAGATAATATGTGACGCGGCGGATTTTGAAACCGTTATGGCTGAGGAAATGTAAGATGACTTGTCACCATCATACAGACCAAAAGAAGCTGCATTGACAGAGGTAATGATCAATGTAATTGCTCTGTTAAAGTATAAGAAAAGATGCAATACCAGTGGTAAGATACTTTACGCAGAATTAACAAAAAACTGGATGGGAATCAACTATTGACAATAACAATTACATAGGCTCTAATGGGATCAAACTCAATATCCTAAACATTAAAAACGTACGGAAGAAATCTAATCGAAACATTGTCGTATACAAGAATTTAGGTACACAAATAGAACGACAGTGGAAAACCAACAATTATCATAATCTTATCGACAGCGGTTGTGATACCAAAAAGTCTGATACACATATATATATATATATATATATATATATATATATATATATATATATATATATATATATATATATATGAGCATTTCCGTAAATTGTTGGTATGTTAGCAGTTAAAAAAAAAAATAGAAATTTTCTTTCAAAGCGACATTAGACTTGATTTAAACCGTCCCTTGGACCTCCCGAAACAATTATTTACGGCTAAACACGACTTTTTTAAGAACCTTTTTTTTCCAGCTCAATATATATATTTTTGCGGAAAAAAAAAAAATGGAAAAACTCGGTAAATTGCTGCAAAAAGCATCAAGAATCCATATATAATGTACCGTATTATAAGTTTATCCATGCGATTTACTGAAATTATTCATTGTGAATCGTGATAAGTTTTCCTCTTTTATATAATGGCCATTTTTGCCTATTTTTTGCCCCTTTTTATATCTTTTAGTGAAAATAACGTCCAGGTACATTTTTCTTTTGTTCTTTGACCTGCTGCCTTCGAATTTTTATGTACCTATCGCTTCCAAGTTATGGTCAGATTTTATCCACTTTTTGGTCAGAAATGACCGTAAATTAAAAAAAGTGTCCTTAAAGACGTTAATGTTACAGCCAATGTATATATACATTATTCGTTATCGGGATTCACGACGAATAATTTCAATAAATGACATGGATTAAACCTATAATACATTGTTATATATTAATTTTTTACACTTTTTACGAATTTAGCGAGTTTTTCCATTTTTTTCCGTAAAAGTTTGCATATTGAGCTGTAAAAAAAAGTTCTTAAAAAAAAGTCGTGTTTAGTCATGAAAAATTATTTCTGGAGGTCCAAGGAACGATTTAAATGGAGTCTAACGAGTATCACTTTCAAAAAAAAATTTCTCTCTTTCTTGAATCGCTCACATACCAACAATTTACGAAAATGCTCATATATATAAATATATATATATATATATATATATATATATATATATATATATATATATATATATATATATATACAATAAATATTTTTTTAGGGCATTAGTTTGATATACAGGTACACTGATTTGGTTTCAAAAAATCTAAAAGAGTTTCCAGAGGCAATAAACTTACATACAGAGGTGATGTTAAATTAAAACTTCAACATTCTAACACTATCTTCAATGTACATTCACAAACGTTTTATTTTGGTGTACGACCATAAATCAGATATCATGTTTTTTACACGCTTTAACAATCAATTCGGAGTAAACTTTCACAGATTCTCTAATCCAACCATTGTTGTATTAAATTTTGTACAAATATTCCGATTTCTATAAAAATCTACTTGAAAGCAGTTTTATTAACAGAACTAGGGACTTTCTGATATACCATGCCTTGTACAATATAAATGATTTTCTCAATTCTAGTCTGCCAAATTTAAAGGTCAACTTGAGTTCTATATTTTGATTTTGTGATATGTTTAATTTTGTTATTTTTTTATTATTTTTTTTTTTTAAATTGGACTGAGATAAATATTATAGCGTAATGACATTAAATAATAAGTAAATAAAAATAACTAAAAAAAATATAAAGCATTCAGAATCTCGTATTTCTACCTTCAACAGTTTTGAAAATTTTGTACAGTTTTCTACCTACATTCTTTGGATGTCTTTAGTAAATTCTCGGATATTAATACAACCCAACGCGATTAATTGTAGCAATTAACTTTTACAACTTTTCAAATAGATATGTTTCATCTCTTCGTACCCGAAAAGACACAGCATCGTCACGTGCGACATCACACCGCTTTTCGCATCTAACGTAATTATTAAAATAAAGCAACTTAACTTAAAAAGTTTAGCAAAAATATCATGAAACTACGAGTAGTTGCAACAACTTGGTCCTGTTACTAATCGCGTTGAGTTACTTTAAAGTGTGAAAATTACGAAAAACATTTTTTGGGACATGTTTACAGGAAATTTTTGCCCTATCTTGAACGAAAAATACTTTCCAGAGATTTAATTTAGCGACAACCTGTATATTATAAATGACTTACCTGGTGGTATCTCGTGCTGTCTAACAGCATAATAACATGTCAAATTCCTCGGGTATATTCCCGGGAAATTAGGTGATTGAAGACGGCAGTGCTTTTTATCACAGTCGCTGAATATCCTAGAACAATATGTTCCTGCGATGAGCTCCCCCAGAAAGTAATCTGGTTCTGGAGGTAAAGTGGGAATGGAAATGTTAAAGAAAGAAAGAGGCGGACCTGAAAACAAAATATATAGAATTTAAAAAGTAGTATGTCGCCTCTTACTTTTTTACATAATTATTGAAGAATTGGATACCGAAAATAAGAAAAAGGTAATTCTATAGTTATCCTGTGCCTCGTTAAATACTATGTTACACTTTTTCGGGATAGATGTATCTTGGGGCCTGGTTGATTAGTTGCAGTTAGTGGAGTAGGCGGTTGTGCCTGTTTGTAGACTTTTTGTGCCCCCCTATCTTGGTTACATGACCCGTCGTTCCTTTAAGAAGGTTTATTAGCTTCCAAGTCCTTCAGGTCTGCACATCGTGCTCGCATGTCTTTGGCTAGATGTTACGAGCCAACGTTCTAAACATTGCTGATATGACCATCTGTTAATTATCGTTTTTACCATTTATTTTGGTATACCAAGCTAGTTCTGGACACCTCGTTTTATAGCTCTGAATTTTATTAATTCGTCCGCTTTTTCATTACCTTTTATGCCCGAGCATTCTGGAAACCATAGTAGTTCCACACTGTTGTTCCTGGAGGATAGTTCTAATAGGTCACGTTTACACTGCATCGTAAGATATTAGAGCAGCTTGATATGTCTTGGTTGCGGTAGCTCCACTTGGACTTTTTTGCATATATGTTAGCGTCTAGTCAGCTACCATTAAAAAGCGACACTGGGCAAATTTTGACTGCAAAGCTAGAAGTAATCGAAAGATGGCGGGAGTACTGCCAAATTCTCATGGGAAGTGTAAATAACCATAGCATATAACTGAATATGGGAAATCTAGAGCTAACAATTTTCAGGAATGAGGTGAAATCAGCTATGAGAAAACTCAAAAATAATGAGTTCGCTGAGGTGGACGGCATTGTGGCCGAAATGCTTAAAACGAGAGGAGAGACCGGTGCTAACTTCATCCACGAAATATGCAATAAGGTCTGAACATCTGGACAACAGGTGAATGGCCTAAAGAATGGGCACAATCGCTGTATACGAGGCTGGTTTGAAAAGTCCGTGCAAAGTCCGAGAGATGGCACCACCGGCGCGTATGGAGGTCATGTTTAGTTAGTAGCATCTCTTGAATGAACGCACACCGAGTTTCAGCCATATTGGTCTATTTCTTTGTGTTTGGCATTCGTGTGAATCAAGGAAGTCGAGTGATTTTCAAGAAATGGACGAAAAAGAATTTCGTGTGGTGATTAAACATTACTTTATGAAAGGCAAAACGCCTCAGGAGACTAAAGAGAAGCTGGATAAACATTATGGTGACTCTGCACCTTCGATTAGAACAGTTTATAAGTGGTTTCAAAATTTTTGGACTGGTCATATGGGCACAAGTGACGCTGAACGTTCTGGACGGCCTGTGGAGGTTACGACTCTAGAAATCATTGATCAAATCCATGATATGGTGATGGATGACAGAAGAGTTAAGGCGCGTGAGATTGCTAGTGCTGTGGGCATCTCGACTGAACGGCTACATAATATTTTGCATAAACATTTGGACATGAGAAAGCTATCCGCAAGATGGGTGCCGCGATTGCTCACGCTTGACCAAAAACGGAATCGTGTGAAGTGTTGTAAGGATGGTTTGCAGCTGTTCCAGAAGAATCCGGAGGACTTTAAGCGTCGTTTCGTCACTGTGGATGAAACATGGATACATTACTATACTCCTGAGACCAAACAACAATCTAAACAATGGGTTACCAAGGGGGAATCTGCACCAAAAAAGGCGAAGACCGTTCCTTCGGCCGGAAAGGTTATGGCGAGTGTCTTTTGGGATTCGCAAGGGATAATCCTCATCGACTATCTGGAAAAGGGTAAAAATTATTACAGGTGAATATTATTCATCGTTATTGGACCGTTTGAAAACCGACCTGCAAGAAAAATGCCCGCGATTGGTCTACAAGAAAGTCCTTTTCCATCACGACAACGCACCAGCACACACCTCAGCAGTTGTGGTCGCAAAATTAATGGAAATAGGATTCCAATTCGTTTCACATCCCCCCTATTCTCCAGACTTGGCTCCCTCGGACTACTATTTGTTCCCCAATTTGAAGAAATGGCTGGCGGGACAAAGATTTTATTCAAACGAGGAGGTGATTGCAGACACTAATGGATATTTTGCAGACTTGGACAAATCCTATTATTCGGAAGGGATCAACAATCTAGAACATCGTTGGACGAAGTGTATAAGCCTAAAAGGAGACTATGTCGAAAATTAAAAAAAGGTTTACCCCAAACACATAAGTAGTTTTTATTTTTGCACGGACTTTTCAAACCAGCCTTGTAAATATATATATATATATATATATATATATATATATATATATATATATATATATATATATATATATCTGCACATTTTTACAGAGGTCTTGTGGACCTTTCTTGTGAATCGCTATATATTTATATATATATATATATATATATATATATATATATATATATATTATATATATATATATATATAAATATATAGCGATTCACAAGAAAGGTCCACAAGACCTCTGTAAAAATTACTGAACTATCTCTCTTATAGGTCATGCAAGCAGATTTATGCTCCATATCATCCAAGATGGTTTGAAACCAATTCTTTTGCTTCAGGTTCTCCAAGAATAGGCAGGTTTTCTACCCGGTAGAGGTGTAGAGTACAGCCAATCAATGTGAGACAAATGATAGAAAAGTTCTACGAATATAATGCGTGTTCTGTTTCCTCGATTACACAAAGGCCTTCGACAGAGTCCTTCAGTTATGGAAAATTCTAGAAGAAATGGGGACACCAGACCACCTAATCTTCTTAGTCCACAAATTATACAGCAACAACATCGCTTATGTTATAGTTGACAAAATCTATCTAAACCATTCCAAATCGGAAAGGGGGTAAGGCAGGTTTGTATCCTGTCTCCACTACTCTGCAATATAGATGGTAAATGGATTAGCAGCAAAGCGACGGAAGAGTGGAATGGAGTGGTATCAGGGGGAATCAAAAAGTTCTCGAACTCAAGATACGCTGATGATAATACAACAATGGCTAGTCCCGAGGAAGAAATGGTTGCACTGCTGCAGCGAATCAAAAAGGTTAGCGCAAATGTCAACCTATCAATAAATCGAAAGAAATGTTTTCTTCTTATAGTAGGTCGAACTAAAATTTTGCTTCTCTTGTCATATGATATATACTTAAGAGTTTGTCGTCGATTGGATCCATAAGTCTTGGTGCTAAAATTGTACAGGCTGTTGTTTCTTTTATTCATTTATTCTCATTTGATAGGGGCTGTTCGGACCTAGATTGCGAATACGGAACGAAATTTGGCAGCTAGACTTAGTTTCCGTGATATTCTTAAAAGGCTGTTTTCTTTTTTAATGGCAGCTTGTCATTTTTTAAATATTTACAATTACACTGATATGTTTTAATCTCGTTTCACTTATTTTTTAACAAAAGTCACGAAGTTTATTTTTTCAGAAGTTTAGATTTGTTGTTAACCAATTTTGTTTTGAGGAAACTCAATTAATATTAACGATTGCCTTTGTTAGACAATTTCAGTTTTTACTTTATGGTTGGTAGACAAATACGTCATTCGAAAACGTCATTGCCAAAGTTCCTAAAAAAGCTACTGGCACGTATCAAAAATAAGCAAATTACACATTAAATTTATTTTCATAATTTGCAATAAATTATTAGCAAATTAATAATAATTTAAAATAAACAAAAAAAAAAACAGAAATTTTGTAAAATTAACCACGATTTCTTTAATTATATTCACATTAAGAAAATTAAAACGAATTTCATTAAATGTATTAAATATATTTTATTGTGAAGTGTATCATGACTGAGATAATGAAGTGTCTATTAGCCGGTGCTTCAATACGCCACGTATTAGATACAACCGAATCATAACATGAACTGTCCTAAACTAGCCTGAACTAACATAAACCTGGTAGGATGACTCGGAGGTGTGTGCTGCATTGATTTTATAATTTTAAGCTGCATTTAATGGCCCAAAACATAATCTAAAATTACCCGAACAAAAAAATATATTCATATGATAATGAAATGATGCTAAAATGAGTATCTACCAACCAAATAGAAAATACCCTATTTGTAAGGCCAAACCTGTGAAAAGTGCTAGTCTATTCATCAAGTTTAAGTTAGCTCATGTTAGTTTATGTTTAGTTTTGGTTATATCCAATCTAGTGATTAGTGCAGGCCTATCCATAACAAAGAAGCAAGGTGTAGAAGTTTCAACTGTAAGGATCTTAATATTTCAAGACGACCACCTTCGTATTAAAATATTATTTCAGATTCAGATTTCAGAAATCTAATAAAAATCGTTGTGTATTCTTAATTTAAATATGAATAAATAAATTTTAAACAAATTCTAAAAATTTCAGTTTTATCTTTAGCTCATTTGCATGCGTATTTCATCTGTACTTTTTTTTTTCAGAAACAATTAGCTTTCTTGTAACTTTGACAACGACGCATTCAAATGGCGTACGTGTCTACTAAAGAATAGGAAAAACTGAAATTTACTAACAATGGCGATATTCTTTAAAGCAAAATTTAATAGAAAAAGTAATTAAAAATTCTGAAAAAAAAATGTATTAATTTTTATGAGAAAAGAGGGGTGAATTTGTCGGTAAAATCAAAAAATTAGGTAAAATTATATCAGTATTCAATGAAAAATTTAAAAATAAGTAATAAACAGAAATCACAGAAAAAGTATTTTTTTTTTGGGAATAACTCGAAAATATGTCTTGCCTCCAAATTTTAAGTAATTTTACCCCAGAATACGACTAGGTCTATTCTGACAAAATTTTAAAATTTAGCATGGCACAGGGAACTTATGAAATTACCGTAAAATTAAATATACAACTTCAAAATAATTTTGCTTTTGTTTTTTTTACTCTACCTTATACAATTATCTTTATATAACTTTCCTAGAAAGGCCAAAAAGTCTATTTGCAAGAAGTACATTAGATAAAGTCGGCATTTTTTTTGTAATTTATGTCTGTGTAACAGAAAACCTCTTACATATTAGTTCCAGCTCTTATTATTGTATATTATTGTAGACAATTGCCAATATTACAATCTTGCGTTTTTTTTTGGGAAGTTTATAAGATTTTTCTCTTTTATCTCCTCTATTATAGCGTTTATGCTGAATACATATTTATTTATATAGGACTAATGAAAAATTATACAAGCATATTACAAATAATTCTGTTCTATATTGTAAGTATAGTAATTAAACTTCAGGTTATATATACAGTAGAGACTCGATTAACCGGACTAATTGTTGTCGTTAGGCATTCGGATAATCGAAAATCCGGATAATCGAATGTATGAAGAAAAGCGGTTTTTGTACATATTATTGCATAATACATAATGCTAGGTAATTATTTAAAAACAACAAAAACAAATTAAAACTTATTAACAAAAATCAATGTTTATTAAGAAATTATTAAGAGATGATAATTTTCTTAAATTACTAAAATACTGCAACCTTAATCATGAAATAATATACATATGTAGATATGTATATACATACTAGTTTAATTTGTTTAAAATATTTGGTAATTTTCATTTGGTAATCAAGAAATAAAATATGTATGTTATTTAGTTTGTCATTTGACGTAAGCCAGTTTTTCTCTTCATTGCTGCTACATCACGAATTCGTTTTAGCTGTAGTAAACTCACAATATCACACTCTGTTTGTTTTTCGAACCATTTGAGAGCTGTTTCCAGGGCCTGAAGTGCTTCCGCATGAGATGGTCCTACATCATTTTCCATATACATTTCCTGCTCTTCGTTTACCTGCAATATGTTTTCAACAATTTCGTCATCCGACATAACCTGAAAACCTTGATCATTACTGTCACAAGTGAGCCACTCTTTCATATCATCAGCATCACATTCCTAGCATGTTTGTACGTTTAACATTAGCTCATTTATATCCTTCAAAATAGAATCATCCGTATTGGTTATTGAATTTTCGTTCTCCCGCATTAGTACTCTGTTCCAAGCTTTGCTCAGAGTCTTCCTTTCAATCAAATCCCACGCATCTACAACCATGTAACAACACTCCTTTAAATTTATTTGCTTGAAAAATGACAAAACGACTTCTACGTCATCTTCATGAATAGATAACAATCTACGTAAAAGTTGTTTTCTATAAAGTCGTTTTAATGTTTCAATAGCACTTTCATCCACTGGTTGTAGCAAGGATGTCACATTAGGGGGCAAAAATGTTACTTTAAACTTTCCATTTTCTCTCTCTAACAGTTCAGCCGAAGGATGGGTTGGCGCGTTATCCAGTAAAAGTAGGACATTTCCTTGTTTGCCAATTTCGTTTTGATATTGTTTTACTTCAGGGATGAAAATGTTGTCATACTAGTCAATGAATATTTCGGAGTTCATCCATGCGTTTTTTTGGTTTTTGTAAATTAAAGGTACCCTGATTTTTTTGAAGTATCTGGAGTTTTTGGATTTTCCGATGAGGAGCAAAGGTATTTTATGGGCCCCGGTAGCGTTAGCGCAAACTAATATTGTTACTCCCTCTTTACTAGTTTTATATCCTGGAGCTGATTTCTCTCGCCGAGAAGCTAAAGATTTTGACGGTAATGATTTCCAGTTTAATCCGGTCTCATCAGCATTATAAATACAATCCAAGTAGTAGTCATTTTCATCCAATTCCTTCTTAAAAATCATCTTTAAAAGAATTTGCTGCATCTATATCAGCTGACATTTTTTCACCTTGTATTTCCAATTCGCGAATTCCATGACGAGATTTAAATATGTACAACCATCCATTACTCGCCACAAACGATTCATCGCCACCTATTTTTTTATTTAACTGTAATGCTTTTTCACAGAGCAAAGTACCAGATATCGGTTGTCCAGTTGCTCGTTTTTGTAAAAACCAACAATACAAAGCTTCTTCTAAAAGTTCATTTTTCGGTTTCTTCATCACTTTTCGATGTTTACTCTCGTCTTCACTATCTAATTTGCAAGTGTACTTCAAAATTGAATCGGTATTCTTCTTAATATCACTTATCGTGGATGTACCTACACCATACTTATCAGCTAACTTACGACCGGTTTCTCCTTTTTTTAATGAATCAATAATATTTATTTTATCTTTAAGCGATATAACATCACTCTCTTACGCTTCGACATTTTTAAGTACAGACGTGACACGACACAGCGAAGTAACTAAAACAATAACGAAACTCGTGGGGCAGAGATCGCGCGGTGACACGACACAGCGGAGTACAATAACAATTGGTAACTAACTAAAACAATAAAAAAAACGCGTGGGGCAGAGATAGCGCGGGGCGCGGACGGGTAATGCAAGTTTAGACATTCCGTGCATGCATGGATTCGACTTGAAGGTATAAAGTTATTTGATCGAGGTTGGTAGTCCGGATAATCGCGAATCCGTATAACTGAGGGCCAGATAATCGAGTTTCCACTGTACATATATATATATATATATATATATATATATATATATATATATATATATATATATATATATATATATATATATATGTATATAAATAAATATATATATATATATATATATATATATATATATATATATATATATATATATGTAGTTTTCTCACATCCAGTGGCTTAACCAAGGAGGCGCTACTCCCTCGCTCATTCTTCTTCAGCGATCTAACACGTAGGCTGAAAAGTTTTTGGTCTGACACATAGATGTCGCCCTTTTTAAAAAACCCATATGATTTTTAGGAACTACCAACCTTTAAACGATACGTGTCAAAATTTCACACATTTCGATGATTAGTTTACTAGTTACAGTGGTTTTAGTGACGCTACTTTTGATATTTTCAAAACAATCGAAAAAATTGAAATTCGTGTGCTGACTAAACACTGTTTTTTGATGGGAAAAAAACCGTTCAAGTAAAGCAGTGGCTTTATAAGTATTACGGGGACTCTGCCCCTGGAAAATCACTCATTATTTACTTGTATGTTGAATTTAAACGCGGTCGTACAGATACAAATGATGTTGAACGCTCTGGACCCCCAAATGAGGTGGTTACACCGGAAGACATAAAAAAAATCCACAAAATTGTTTTGGATGACCGTAAAGTGAAATTGCATAAGATAGCTGACAAAGATATTAAAAGAACGTGTTGGGCATAAGAAAGATCTGTTCGAAATGGGTACCGCGTTTGCTCACAGTGGACCAAAAATAACAATGTTTTGATGATTCTGAGCGCTGTTTAGACCTGTTTAAGCGTAATAAAAAAGATTTTTTCATGCGATATGTGACAATGGATAAAACATGTGGACAGCAGCCGGTGAAAGCCGCTCGAAGCGACCAAAGACACAACAGTCGTCTGAGAAGATTTTGGCCCCTGTATTTGAGGATGCGCATGGAATAATTTTCATCAACTATGCTAAGAAGAGAAAAACCATCAATAGCGAAAATTATATAAAGTTATTGGGGCGTTTGAAGGCAAAAATCACAAAGAACGGCCCTAAATGAACAACAAAAAAGTGGTCTTTAATCAAGATAATGCACCATGTCACAAGTCACTGGTTACGATGGCGAAATTGCATGAATTAAAATTCGAATTGCATCCTCATTCCCTGTATTTTTCAGATTTGGCCCCCAGCGACTATTATCTATTCGCAGACCTCAAAAAATAATCGCGAGAAAGATATTTGGCTCCAGTGAAGAAGTTATCGCCGAAACTGAGGCCTATTTTGAAGGCAAAGACAAATCCTTCTACAAGAAAGGTATAAAAATGTTACAAAGCTTTGGGCTGATTGTATCGCTCTTGAAGATGACTATATTGATGAATAAAGTCGAATTTAGCAAAAAAAAGTGTTTTAAGAAGCTATACCAAAAACTTTTCAACTAGTTTAATCTAAAACTATATGGAAAAAAATTCAAGTATCGTTATATTTGAATAAGGTTGCCAATTTATTTTAAGTTTATAGCATTTCTTAAAGAATCTAGGGGTTAAAGAAAAAAATTGTATACAAAAATATTATGGTTTTAAATAAGTTTGAATTTTGTAGTGCTTGCATAAGTGTAGCTTGTTTCATGTTTTCGAAATAATATACGAAAAAATTGTTTCTGGTCTCAAGAAAGCGAGAATAGGCATATTGAAATGAGAATTTTCTCACAATGAATTTGTGCCTTCAGAAAAAAGTGCGAATTAAAGTTTCTCTTTGGCTTTCGATTAAAGTGCACGTTAAACAAAAGTTGATATACTATTGTATTTCCTTTTTACATTACTTAAAATAATATTTAAATAAGATCTTGAAGCATAGCATATAATGGTTAAAAATAGTTAAAAATTTGAATATAGAAAGAGGAGAATGGTAATTCTATAGCAATTAAAGACCTTTTGGTGCTCTATTTAACTGTTAACAGGGTCGGGTAATTTGACGTGTGTAGACCTCTTCCACGAAACTACTGACTGCGAAGTGAATTTCGACGAAAACTAGGTAGATCACTTAGTCAAAATATTTAAAAAAGGCTATGAAGGTTCAGAATCTAAACACAAACAACTTCAAAGTTTTATACACAATAATAAAAAGTACCGAGAAATTTGAAATATCACTGTAAGTCGTTAAGATATTTTTACTTCCCTTGCTAAAGGCAAGTATTTAATTTTTGTTGTACATAATAGAAGTGTTTAATCATTTTTTTTATGTTGAATTTGATGTCTTGTTTATTTTAGTAGTCTAAGGCATCTTTTGTTCAAATTTCTGCTGCTGCTTCTAGCCTTAATTATTACCCTTTTATTACTTTCCGTAGCCATCTAAGTTCATTCACGTAAGACCTTTTGTTTGCAGAAAAACGCCTACAAAGAAGTTTATTTATTCAGGTTTTTGTTCGGATTTTTCGGTTTAGCAAACTTTATCCTGCGGATTCCTTTTTGTATCTTTTTTCCTGTTATTTTGTGGGTGTTTACTCAAGATTAGAGAAAATTCAAAGAAAATCGCAGGTGATGTGCTGTATAAGATGGAATTTAGAAAGAAAATAAAGTTATTTGTCTTGAAGGTAGAGGAAAAATGTGTTCGGATACACCGAACAAATATAAATGTGTGTAGTAAAAAGCTGTAAAGTTGATATGACAGTTATAGAAAAGGGTATGTTTAAATGTTAACAGTATATGAAAAAATATCTGTATGTAGAGGGTGATCATTTTTAGACGCCTGGCGCCGATTTATGGATTTTTTTAAATGTAGAATAGTATAGTGCATGTTAAGGAGTATATTGACGTATTTAACATATGGTAGTGAAAACGACGCTGAGCGCCGCAACGCCAAACAACTTTTTTTCCATCGACATACCTTTTGTAAACGGCATTGGAAAGCCCTAATTTTGTTCAACATTTTTTCCTTAAACTGTGTTTTTCTAATTTGTTTTGCAAAAAAGTTATGCAGGAAAAACCCTTTAAAATATTATTTTTTGGTCATCGTGGTTGCCATGGATTATATGTCACGTTTGGCGGTTTCAAACAATTTATCTAGTAGGCGGTTGTCATACTTTAATCTGACAGTAATTATAATAATATTAGCTACTATGCTGTTGAGGTTTTTCTTTTAATAAAATATTTTTGAATAATAAATAACCGATCAAGTGCAAGTTGAAATTGCGCAATTAATGTTCCGTACGTTGATTGCTTTTAAAATAAAAAAAATTGTTACAGAGGTATAAAATGATCAGTGACTTTACAAAACACACCTCAAATGAGTTTTCAACAGTTTGTTTCCAATCTTAACTAAAACCTGATGAGCTTGAAATTTTTGTTTTTTTTTATATACCAGATAAATTATTAAAGGTAATGCACTCGTGATAATTTTCGTTCAATCTACACCCCGAGGAGAATATTCCAGAATTTTTTCAAAACTTTTTGATAAGTACTTTTCGAGATAAGGCGGGGGGGGGACAGCGATTTTTTAAAAATAATACAAAGAAAAGTGTGCGCAAGTTTTACATTATATATATATATATATATATATATATATATATATATATATATATATATATATATATCGTGTTTTCACAAGCTTTCATTTGACCTACACTCGATGGCCTAGTAACAATTTTTTTTTTCACTTCCGATTTCACCCCCCAAAACTAACCCCTTAAGTCAAAATTTATCTCTCAAAACTACATGGTTCTGGTGAGGCCATCAATTCCTATATTATTACCAAATTTCAACTTTCTATGTCAAATACTTTCGGAGAAAGTCGGGTGTGACTGACAGACAGACAGACACTGAAGTCATCTTATAAGTGTTCCGTACGGAACACTAAAAACAAGAATACATTATTTTAATTAATACCACAAATAAACTATATGACGTTTAAGATTAATAACTTATTACGTACTTATAAAATTAAATGTTTGAAACTAAATTAATAAAAAAAAACATTAAAAGACATTTTCTATATGCCTTCCTTTTTCTATTATGCATTTTTCCATTTTTTTTCCAGATATACTACTGCACGCCTCTGATATTTTTGCCTTTAAGTGCTCAGTATCATTTGTCGCATTTTTGTATACAATATCTTTAAGAGTCCTCCACAAGAACGAATCTAACGGCGTGAGGTCTGGTGGCTTAGGTGTCCATTGAGTAACTGAGCTACGATCCCCTATCCATCTTCGTTGAAACTGTTCATTCACACACTTTCTAATAGCAGCAGTTGTATGAGGTGGGGCTTCGTCGTGTTGCTACCACATATTCTTAAAATAAGAAAAAACGTTTTCTAAAGAAACTGGTAGAGTATTAACCAAGAAATTAAGATCTCTATTTCCAGTTCTTGTGTTCCCTCAAAAAATGGTCCAATCAAATGTCTCGCAATTATCCCGCATCATACATTAACGCCATAATATGTGATCCGGGATATATCTATCGGGGGTAACGTTCTCGATATAGTCTAATCATGTCTACTTTTTCAGCGTGAGAAACCGCTTCAACCAAAAACAATTAACACACTCTTTACTTAGTTTAACTCTACTGAACTGAATAGGTGTGGAAATAGATGTCAGATTAAAGTATGATAGCCGCCTACTAGATAAATTGTTTGAAACCGCCAAACGTAGTATACGATCCATGGCAACCGTGACGTGACGTGACAAAAAATAATATTTTAGAGGGAGTCTGCTTGAAAACTATTTGTAAAGCAAATGAGAAAAAAACAGTCTAAGAAAAAAATGTTGAAAAAATTATGGCTTTGCAATTCCGTTTTACGCGAGGTATGTCGTTGAAAAAAAAGGTTCTTTGGCGTCGCAGCGCCCAGCATCGTTTTCACTATCAAATACGTCAGTGTACTCATTGGCATGCACTGTACCATTCTAGATTAAAAAAATGAATAAATATCCAATAATTTTCCATAAATCGGGGCCGGGCGTCTAAAAATGATCATTCTGTACTTGTAAATAATTTTTTCATCATATATATTTGAATATTACAAAAATTCGCAAATAAAACACTATTATTAATAATATTAAATAAATGCTAACAGGAAAAAAACTACAATAATTATAAAAAGCAAAATTAATTGAATATCTATAAACTTTATAAGTCAAGTAAAACTAATATCGAAAAAATTAGAAGAAATTACAAGTGAGGAAACATTAATCAATACATCAAAACTAAAAGAAACACAAAACAAATTGAAAAATGGAAAGGCTGCAGACAGACCAACGTGTATTGACAAGTCTGGTAAATTTCTACGAAATTGCGAGAAACTTTGTTAAGAGGCATGACCGTTGGTAAGCGGGATTCCTGTAACGGTTGTATTCAAAGTTTCACACAGGTGCAACCCGCAGTTGTCTGTGAGCAACTGTCGTAAGTGACCGGTGGTACACGTTTCTTAGAAATGGATAAATTCGAGTATCGGCCAGTGGGGACTACCCTGCAAATGCTGAACTTTCAGGACGCCCGATTGAGAATTTTTCTAAAAAGAACAGTCGATGGAAGATCGTCGCATTAAGCTTCGTAAGATGCCGAAATGGCATCTCATATAAGCGGGTACATAATATCCTGCTTGAAGTTCTAAAAATAAAAAAACTCGGTGCTCGATGGGCGCCGTGTTTTTTTTTTTATGGGTCTAGCACACGTGCTGCATGGAAGTCCCTAAAGGGCTACAGGAGCGACACGTGTGCGGAAAAAGTGATTCACGTTGTTCTTAAATCGCTGTAAATTGTACTCGGTTGGAAATACAGTCCTGGGTAAGCCATTCCAAAGGGATGATGTTCTCCATATAACTGTGTTTGTTGACTCCAAACCAAAGATGCACGAGAAAGGACATTTTAAAATCTCGTTTGGGAAAATTACAGGATAATCCGAATTCTTTCTGGCGCTGGTTTGTGACTATTACACCCTAGAGACAAAACGTTAGTCAAAACAGTTGGTTTGCGGAGGAGAAAGTGCACCGAAAAAAGCGGAAACAGTTTTTTTGGACTCACAGACTATCACCATGACTGACCATTTGGAAAAGGAAATGATTGGCTCTTAGTATGCAATGTTTTTGGACTGATTACAAAGTGAGTTGAAGTAGAACTTCGCTGGATCAAATGTATTTAGATCAATGGAGATTATGTTGAGAAATAAATTTTTGTTCTTGCTATTTACCTTTTTATAAGACTTTTCAAAGCAGCCTCTTGGATGAAATGGCAAATAAATTCTACAAAACCGTTTAACGAAACAGTTAACAGTATTAGTTAGCAAACCAGTGAAATATAATAAAGTATTCAAAGAATGGACGAGAAGCATACTAATTTTGCATTTCAACAAAAGTGATAAGAAGGAACTAGAACAAAAAAAAAACGAGGCCTAAATTTACTTAATACCATTACAAAATTCACAATAAAAATTTTGTCTAAACCAATATACTGAAAAATAATGACGAATAATAGTAACATCAAAACAGAAACAAAAATCAGGGTATACAAACCTTTATAAGAATATTAACGAATTATGCAACAGAGACAGGCAGACAGATCTAAGAAATAAAAGTTGCTGAAAAATGGAAATATTAGAATATTACGGATACTTACGGAAAATAGGCTATGATATCGAATAAAAAGCAGTAAATTCAAAAGAATTCGCAGTGTAGGAATAAATTAAGACAATAGAATAGTTTCATAAGTAGAAAGACGGATAACAGAATAGGTAAAAAATGGCCAGTGACAAACTATTACTGAGCATAAAAGTCATATGCCGATAAGGCAATATAAATTATTTAGTACTTAAAAATTTATCTAATAGAGATTAATTTTAATTGGGCAACGATTCAGTTAATTTATTTACAACACTTTATTGGATATGAAATACATGTCGCCTTGTAATTGTATAGACACAATTGTTTAACTTATGATTCACGCATTTCTTGCCATTGCAAAAAAAAATAAAACGCTGATCAAATATGTAGAAAATAGAAGTTTATTTTATGTGTTTCTATTTTAATCTAAAAGTACAAATACAACGTGAACGGAAAGGATTATTTCGTATTTAAATTTTACAAATTCTTCTTTTCGAGCACGATTTTAAATTTGACCGTTTGTGCTAAGGAATTTCAATAAAGATACCGAAAAAGACACACGTGAAAATTTTTAAAGGATATGTTAAGTTTCGTTTATATTAAGTCTTGTTTTATTTATGGTACCTATTTTAGACAGGTAAAGAAAAATATATACACTGGTGAACAAAAAAATCGACTTAATCGATTTTGCTTCATTTAACACCGACTTGAATTCAATTTTCAAACAGTGGTATTATTTTTGGTATCATTAGATTGTTGATTTTCTACTCTTTCCAAAAATACCAAAAATATGTGGATTTCCAAAGAGTTTTACTGATTAAAACGGTTTTACTCAATAGAACCGCTCTTGCTCACTCAGTAACGTACTCGTTGCGCGCTATTTATCCCTATTAAAATACATCTAAATGCATTTTCCTATGATTCCTTTAGAGGAACTTAAACCATCAACATCTCTACTATACCTGTTCACTGATTATGTCAACCCAAAACCCCGGAAGAAACGGCACAAGTCATTGCCCTATTGCAAGAAGGGCTTAGCCAACGTGTAGTCGCTGCAAAACTGCATCAGAGCCAGTCAGTTGTCACCAGAGTCTACAGATGTTACCAAGAGATTGGCGCCTTTACACGGAGACCAGGATCAGGAACTCTAAGAGATCGTCACTTGACCGGAGTTGAGGTCCAGCAGGAGCTCCGACAAGTTCGTGGTCGGGCTGTCAGTCATTGGACAGTCAGAAGGAAACTTAAAGAAGCTAACCTAACTCCGAAGAGACCAGCTAACGAACCCAAAGTGACAGAAGCCCATTGACAAGCGCGACTCAGATTTGCCCGAGAACATGTCGACTGGATCTTAGAGGAATGTTTTATTTTCCGACGAGTCCCGAATGTGCCTGCATTGCATTGATGGAAGAACACGAGTCTATAGGAGGCCTGGGGAGCACTATGCTCAGTGCTGTTTTACTGAAACGGTCGCCTACGGAGGAGGTTTTGTCATGGTGTGGAGAGGCATCTCACTGGATGTGAAAACTGATTTGGTTTTCGTGCCTGATTAGGCTCGTAGCAGTGGATTAACTGTTCACCAGTACATCGAGGAGATCCTACAGAAACACGTTGGGTTTGTTGGTGATAGTTTCGTGCTAATGCACGACTATGCGAGGCCATATGCTGCTGCATTGGTGCGGCAATACCTGGCGGTAAGTGAGAATACCCACATTAGACTAGCCTGCGCGGAGTCCTGACCTCAATCCAATCGAGCACATGTGGGATGAACTCAAAAGGAGGGTTCGGGCCAGAAATCAAGCCCCTGCTTCGCCGAGGAACTTAAAGGTTGCGATGGCAGAAGACTGGAGAAGAATCCCACAGATATTGGTGAAGAGGATCACCCGCCCCATGAAAAACCGGCTGGAAGCAGTAATAAGTGCTAAGGGGTTAATACAAAATATTGACTTTGGTTTAGAACACTAGATTTATTTGTTAAACTTAAAATTTGCTTAATTTACTTACCTCTATTCTCAATTCTTGATCTTCTTGTTTCCCTTTTCAATTATTTTAATCAGTAAAAAGCATGAGGTAAGCTATAGAATTTGTTAACGTTAGAAAGAGAATAGAATTGGCTTTCAAATGATACTAAAATCCATAAAAAATATATGAACACTAAATTTTAGGATCCGTGTTAAATGAAGGCAAATAGTTTGAGTCGATTTTTTTGCTCACTAGAATATAAATCTTTTGTTCAGCAGAGAAAAATATATGATAATGTTTTTACATTTATATGCTTCGCGATCCTTTTAATATTATTATATCTATGTGATCGTATAATGTAATTGTATACTGGAAAAAGTTGAGTTATGTAATTAAATTTAATGAAATCAAACATTATTTAATAAATAAAAATAATAGTAATAGTAAAATAATCTACGCATATATTTTTGTAAGTTTGCGGAACCTACACCGGGTAATGTGTAAAATAGACGACTTAATGACGTTACAGCTAAGGGAACATGCAAAGTACTGTTACCACCGCACCAAATAGATCGTTCAAAGCTACAGGTTTAGTCACTAAAGTTTGTTCACCTGCAACTTCAAAATGAGTTCAAAAAATGGGGAGACGTCGAAACAGATGTTTTCAGAGATGGAGGGCTTCTTACTAGCTATACAGAACCGGATTATCCCAATCAAAAACTATTTGAAACTAATGGCTGGGGTACAGAATAACAATGTAGATTGATTGATTCATGATGAAAATTAGTCGTTAAAATACTTCATTATGAATTAGCAGAAAACTGAACTTGCTACAACTGGGTAAGATATCTTATTAAGAATATTTTCAAAAGTCAATACTTAAATAACTGTTAGCTCTACAGGAATCCATATATTATTACTATGATTATTGTTCCATCAGCCTAGGGGCCGAAGTCTTTCGAGCTGGTCATAATAGAAGAAAAGTTACAATAAAGATGAAATAATAAATAGTAATAGTTCACAAATCCATATGTTAATAGTTATGAAACAAGATTTACACGAAAAGAAAAGAAACAAGGATGTGGTCAACGAGAAGAAAAAAAAAAACACTGAGCACAAAATCCATCATAAGCATTTCTGAACACATTCACTTGCCACTGCATATGGAAACGAATTCTATACACAATTCACTCTATTAGAAAAGAAATGCTCTCTGCATCTCTTATAAAAACGACCTCGAACTAGCTTCAAATTATGTCCCCGTAGTCTTTCATCACCACCAAGAGTAAGAAGTCTCACCTCGAAGCCTCATTTGGGTTAACGTGGTAAGTCCAGGAGTTTTTTTAAGCGGTTATCATAATGTAACTTGCGTATGACAGGAGACAAACGAGTAATCCTTAATTGATACTGTTCAAGTGCATGCGTATGGGAATTTCAAATAGGTGCGCTTACTTCCATATCGGTCTTATTTATGTCTCATAATTTTAGATAGTAAAGCTGCTTTAATTTTTTTTTGAAGTTATACCATATAAGCTAAGGAATTGCCTTTTTGATTATTTTTCCTATATAGTCTGCCCACTTTAAGTCTTTTATTATTATTACGAATAGGTCTTTTTGATAATCTATCGTTGTAATGATTGCACCAAAGATACTATATTGGATATTTGGAATATTGTGGCCAATTTGTAGAATGGTGTGTTTATCAAAGTATAAAGACAAATTCCATTTGATGCACCAATTTTCCACTACTTTAATGCCACTTTTCAAGATTTGTATGCAGGTTAGTGAAATAATTATTTCGTTCGTAAATATTGAAAAGTTCCGCAATAACGCAATAATTAATAAAAGAGATCCAACAACGGGGACATGCGACACACCGCTTTTAACTAAGCTCTAACCAAAGATCCTGGTGGTAGCAAGATGAAGCATTTTCATAGTATTTAAACTCATCTTTGCAAGTCACTGAAGAAATTTTCCTGAATAAATCATTTTTAAAGAGGGTGAGAAGTAGTTCTCCAGATATCTATGATTTGAAATCGGTTGATTTTTCGTTCGGGGATCGTAAAAACTAAGTTAACCGGAACAATTCTCGATACGTTAAACAATTAAATCTAGAGAAAATTGCAGAAATAACAGATAAAAGGTGCCTAGTAGTAATCAATCATTTCATTGCTCGTTTGGAAGCGTACCGAGAATTTAACGTTTCACAGAAATGTTTCTTCGATGAATTTGCTATAAATGTTTTTAAATTAAACATTATTAGACACCTTGTATTTTTAAATAATCTAGAAACTTTGGCCACCATCTTCTTTTTTATTAGTTTTTCTACTCTGACTCTATTGACAAAGAAAGACATAAAAAAGGTTTGTTTACTCCGGGTTTGTTAAAGGGATTGCCTTAGTACACTTTTAGTCTTTATTTTTAGAAGTTTTTTGTCATCCAGTGTTATTTTGTAAGAGTTATTACGAAATTCGAGAAAACCCAAAGGAAATTCCAGGTGTTACTTCCTAATACACGAAGTTTCAAAAGAAAATGAAACAATTTGTCTTGTGTCGTAGATATATAAAGTTTTTACGTAAAAATATGGAGTGGCGGATTTAGGGGTGCGGGGAGATGAAAGATCGTCATCACCTTCCTAACTAAAATTTAATCGGTGTCTGTTTCTTTTTGCGAACGATACAGCCTGTATTCTCTTCTCAATTTCGACAAAAAATTATTTCACTCTTTTTACAGTTTTCCAGTTACTATATACAAAATAATAATAAAATATGATAAAACTGAAGTGATACGAGAGTGGACTTTGATAGTGGTTTTTATATTGTACCATGTTCATATATATATATATATATATATATATATATATATATATATATATATATATATATATATATAGATATATCCAAAAGCCAATTCAGAATATGTGAAAAGGAAAGGAAAAAAAAACCTTTTTTTTTAAATAACTGGCCAGGTTAGTTTATTTTCTTTAGAATATGGAGAGTCAAAGTTAGCTAATTAAAATGTTTTTTCTTATGATATTGCAAAAATGTTTTTTTGTCCCATAAGTTTAGCACAAGTATAAGTGTCAATACCTAGAAATCTAACGATTTTTCACTAAAGTCGTATTTACATATTCCGGGAAGTTATCAGCAGCCCTAGAAGGGAATACGTTAGTTTTTGGGACATCCCTTTATATATATATATATATATATATATATATATATATATATATATATATAAAATATATAGGGTGTTATGAAATTAACTGCATATATTGAAATTCAAACATTTTTGAAAAATTAAAAAAAGGGGCGAAACTGCATTTTATCAAATTATTTATAAAATTGATCCGCCCTTGAATGGCCGTTATTGAATGCGCAGGTCTGTGTTGCCAAATCTACGATTTTCTCTAATAATTAGGGATTTTCAAATTTTGGGTACAATTTATATAACAAATCAAAATAATAATAGATAATGCACCGTAGACGTAGTAAAAATAATATTTAAACATAATTTCTTATCTATTATATCAAAAGAATTTCCTTGATTACATGCGAAAGCAAGCTCGTAGTTGACTTGATCATTACGTGATGAAAATCCATCTTATTCGATTCTAATAGTGGAAAAAAACGACCAATTTAATAATAAACGAAGATTTTTGAAAGTAAAAATCTAAAAAAAAGTTTCTCACTATCACAATTGAAAGCAAGTTCGTTGATTCTTGAAGTAATTGCCCCTTAAGAGGTGACCCTGACCTTTAAGTGAAGTTAGCTGTTTTATTTTGATGTACCTTAAATGGACGATTGCTCTTCATATAAAATATCCTAGGTTATGCGTAACATAATCAATCATAACCACTTTAATTTATACAATTTTTACACGTTTATAATTTTCTTATTTAGAGTTATTTATTTTAAAGTCTCGTCTGTCAAGTAATTTTGACGCTGATATTTGATGATAAGCCATTTTTTGTGGATTCTGCTTTATAGGCATTTTTAGAATTTCTATTTGATAATGGTTATTGTTTAAACTGCGAGCAAAAAATATTTATAATAATAGTAAAAAAAAATAAGAAACGAATAGCCCAAATAAAAAATTTAGTAAAGGTTATTTGAAGTTCGTTATTCGTATTGTTATTACAGTAGGGTCTGTTTAAGAATTAAACTAGGAGGGTATTGAATTTCAAAAATACAAGTAGATGGAAGTTGAGAAAATTAATGATTCTATTCTTTCTCTCCACACAGTTGCATTTTCTGGAAAACTATTAATTTTTATACGTCAAGTATATCACACTATTTAAAATAAAGTTTAAAGACTATTGTTATTACAACAAGAAAATTTTAACGTATATTGCAGCTGCGCAAGGTGATACATACCTAACTAAAATTTAACCAATTACTAAGAAAACTATGGATCTAAACTTGGTTTACCTCAATGCGCTACGTAGTACTTACAGTAGGCAATGTCTTAGTAGTAATATAAAATACGTAAATATCATGAATAATACAAAAAAATAGAAATGCTTCGAGCTACCAGAGAGCGACTGAGACACGCTTCTCACGTAGTTTTACTACTTACACCTAAATTAAAAGCAACCGGTCGATCCGGTATGGTAATTTAACCATACACCATCAATTTTAATCATCGTGAAGGCACCCTAAGAAGTGACTTTTTTCACGTGAAAGACGTTTGACATTTTTGCCCATCAGCTGTTAATCTAGTTTGTTTACCATATATTAACTTTCCAAAATATAGTCCTGAGGAACTTTTAAATAATTATGCAAAAAAGAAAACTACATCAAAATAACAGATCAGAATAGCTAAAAAAAGTATTTCAATTTATGCTCTAATTAAAAACATTTGAATATTTTATTTTTTTATCGAGGGCCAACTTTGACCATAACAACTGGCTATATTGAGGCATCTATTGGAATCAGACTGTTGTAGTACAAGTAAATGAAATAGTAACAGATGAAATGCCGATTCAGCGAGGAGTCAGGCAAAGCTGCGTACTGTCACCTGTATTATTTAACTTATATTCCCAAGTTATCTTTAGGAAAGCATTATGGGAATGAAGTGAAGGAATCAAAATAGGGGGTAAAGTGATAAACACCATTCGCTTTGCCGACGATACCGTGATCTGAGGAGAAATATTAGAGGACCTGGAAGCATTGATTGACAACGTCAATAGAGAAAACATCGAAATGGGTTTGACGATAAACACGAGAAAAAAAAATTGTGAGCGTTTCTAAACATCAAACCAACAATTGCCAATTATTTCTCGAAGGAAAACAAATACAACGTGTAGAAAAGTACAAATATCTAGGCACCTATATCACATCCAACACTGACCAAGTCACTGAAATTAAAACCAGAATAGAGGTTGCAAGAAAATCAGTTTTAAAATTTCAGACAATGTTTTGCAACAGAAACTTATCCCTCACACTAAGATTATGTTTTCTGGAATGTTATGTGTGGTCTCAACTTTTCTATGGAGTCGAGACAAGGACGTTGAAGCAATACACTACTAAAAAGCTAAAAGCATTTGAAATGTGGCTCTACCGAAGGATATTAAAAATCCCATGGACGGGCAGGATTACTAATGAGGAAATTTTACGAAGGATAGGCCAAGGTACAAAACTCTTGACAATCATAAAAGTATGAAAAACATCCTATTTAAGTCATATACTCAGAAATGACAAATAATCACTATTGCACACTATCATGCACGGAGGAGTTGACGGTAGAAAGAGTGTCGGAAGAAAGAAAAAGTCTTGGCTGAGAAAACATGAGAGAATGGACTAGCATGAATGCAGGGGAGTTGTTTTATGTTGCGAGGGACGGAGAAACATTTAGAGAAGTGGTCATCAACCTCCATTAAGAGACGGCATAGGAAGAAGAAAAGAAAATATTGTCCTAAACAAAGCATAAAGAAAATTAAATTTTACTGCATTACATGTGTTAACATTTTTATGTTTTAAGTGATGGTTCAATAAAATTTGATTTTTGATTGGGTGGGTGATGGGTCTAGCACACGTGCTGCAGGGAAGTCTCTAAAGCGCTCCAGGAGCGGCATGTGTACGAAAAAAGCGATTCACGTTGCTCTTGAATCGCTGTAAACTGTACTCAGTGGGAAACACAGCCCTGGGCAAATTATTCCAAGGAGATTATGTTCTCCATACAAAAGACTGCCTGAAAAGCACTGTGCACGGAGTAACAAGTTGAACCTCATACGAATGTCAAGTATTAGCGCGACGTGTATTTCTAATATGCACCGCTCTGGGAGGAATTAAGCGGGCTACATCCTTCGAACACTTTCCATGAAAATACTTGTAGAACAGACTCAAATCGCCAACTGTTCTTCGATGTTCCAGTGAATCAAGGCTGCCGGTCAGTTCCGGCTCACCAATCAGACGAATAGCCCTTCTCTGAACAGAATCCAACAAATGCAGTGTATGTCTGAGAGCGGAGCCCTAAACATGGGAGCAGTATTCCATAGCTGGTCGAATTTGAGCTTTGTAAAGAATTAACAGTTGTTGAGAAGCTCTTCTTGCTATGTCTGCAACTTGTTCATGCCAGGACATATTTGTATGATTAATTTGTTGGTGTTATGAAGGAATTATTTTTAAAGGTAAAAATTTTTCTATATTTTTTCATAAAATTTGTTTTTTTTTTAAATAATTAGAAGTTATGTTATAAATCATTTTAATGCATTAGATTCTCCTATGGTTTGTTTTAGACAGATTATAGTTTTGTAATAGTAGTCATTCTTACAACAAGAAACCATTCTGGGATGAATGGGTTAAAATTTTTAGTAAGTGATCATCTTTGAATAAAAATTTTTACAGTGCTTCTTTAAAGATTACTATATCCAATATTTTTATATATTTTTTGTTATTAAATTTATTCGGAAAGATTTAGCTAAATCTGACAACACTGGAGATGGAGATATATGGCTCCTCAGAGGCGGCGTGAAAAGAAATATTCATATCACATTTATTCATCATTTCTTTAGGGTCGATTTTTCCTTTATTATTGAGATCCGCTGTTTAAGGTTAATTTTCAACAATCGGTCTTGCCATAAGGAGCCGCCAGTTCCAATATATGCAATGAATTCCATAACACCCGGTATATATATATATATATATATATATATATATATATATATATATATATATATATATATGTATATATATATATATATATATATATATATATATATATATATATATATATATATATATATATATATATATTTATATATCAGTGGACTGGTCCTGATATATTTATATTATACGACTTAAAGGTTGCTTATTGGTAGGGGTTTATCCTGTAATAGCAGGCACTGTACCCATATGAAGATTTGACTTGTAACTTTTTGTTATTAAAGATTACCTCATACATAATTAATGTAAAAAGGGTTTGTAGGCAAGTAGCCATTTTATGTATATTAATTTTACCCCAAAGGGAAAACAAGGGTGAAATGGGTTGAAATAACTCTTAAATTCCACAAATTCTCTTCTCTTAAGTCCGGTTTTGGTTTTGCTGGTCAGAGGAATTTCAATAAAGCTCGAAAAATGAACATAAATACAAAGTAACATTTTTAAATCCACTGTGACCCTTTTTTTGTTAGAGCTAGAGACCCAATTTGTTTTAAAATCTAACCTATATACTGGAGCCTACAGGGCGTATCACAACGAGCTTATCTTAGGTGTGTACAGAAATAGTCTTTCTGTAGCACTATCAGATCTAAAGGATACATGTTTTTACTATCCTTTCTAAGGAAACTGTTGTTTTCTTGGAAAAATGCATGTCGACATTTTTGTACTTCTTTGCGTTTCTACCTACACATATAATACTTTAACTAGAAAAGAAACTTATCATTTTTGAGCGTTATCACTTTAGCATTAGCAAGTGAGAAGGATAGGAGTCAATATAATTTGTAACGGTTTAATAGTATTATGACAATTTTTCTTACTTTCTACAATTATTTTAGTTACACCTATTTGAAGTTAAAAGGGTGGGGGGGGCGTAAAGAGCCAGTCGCTTTGAGTAAATTATGATGTACGTCCTTTAGAAGTTTTTTGGAATCGAAGAGCTGAAAATTATTTTATTTTTTTATTCTTTTCAAAATTCGCAGCAACCGTACGTAGCGAGAAGTGTCAGTGTTCAGTTGTAAATATCTCTGAATCCCTACCCCTACTCCACACCTAACTATCTACAGACATGAAAATGAGAAAATATGTGATGAATGTTCCTTTCTTCAAATAATTATTCGTAATATATTTTCAAGGAGACCTAACATTTAACTAAGATATATCCAGCTAATTGAAGCTGTAAAATTAACCTACTCGTATACGAATACTGTCAAGCATCATTGGTTGCTCGAATGGGCATACGCTACTTTAGGAAGAATATGTACGTCTACTATGTAAATAACAGTCATTCGCTGAAATAAAAACACAATTTTTATATGCTAACATTAAATAAAGAAATTAAATCTGAGATTTATTAGCAACGTCAGTATAAACGAAGTTCAAAAACACAAACTAAAGAGATGTTATAACATCCGATATCATACCACAGTCCACTGTCACAATTATCACGAAAATGTGCTTACATCCATTACATACGTATATCGCAATTTTAGAAGAATTCATTTTGGTATTTAAGGGACTTGTCTTAAGAAGTAGTGCCAATAAAATCGTTTAATATTTCAAATTTTTTACTGTGTTATTTCGGTGTTTTCATTCTTTGATATCAGTTCTATTCATATAAATCAATTTTCTACTTTACCATATAGAACACCTTGTTGCGCCAGATAAATAAAATTTACCACTTCTTTAAAGAATTATAAAAGCTTTAAAAAGCTCAACATTTAGTTAACAAAAGCTTTAGAAGATGTAAGCAACACGATTCTTCCTCGAATCATTTATATTCATATTCTCAACACTTTTAAAATAACACTTTTCATTCTAAAAGCTTTTAAACTTAACAATTCTAAAAATCTAGTTTTTTTGTGGAACAAAATTTAAATTGATAAAAAGAAGTTTTATCTTACAGTGGGAATAGTGTTATGATAAGTATATAAGAAATTGTTTTCATTGAAAATAAATATATTTAAGGTACTGTTGTAAACAGTTATATAAAATATAGAAAAATACAAAAAGTTTTGGCAAATGTTTAAGTTTTGACTTAAACAATACAGCGCAGTACTCATATTGTAAGTGAATCATTTTGTATAGTTTTAAATATTACTTCAATACTGAGGCAAAATAACGTTCATAATGTTAACACATCAAAATAAAATATAATTTATAAATTTTTCAATATCAAATTGATTTATAAATATATATATATATATATATATATATATATATATATATATATATATATATATATGTATATATATATATATATATATATATATATATATATATATATATATATATATATATATATATATGTATATATATATATATATATATATATATATATATATATATATATATATATATATATATATATATATATATAGGCACTTCTGCAGGTGCGCACCTGCAGAAGCGCACCAGCTCGTGAAGGTGCGCTTCTGCAATTAAGTGCCAGCCGTTTGTTTGGAAAGACTTTAAATAAATCACCGACGGACTGCAGTATAAGCATCTACTTTGTCATGATTTTCCGTTAGTACCTGGATAAGGGCTGTGTGTTCTTTGTATTTGCTGAACCTAGCCCAACTGATGAGCTGTGATACGGCGAAACGCGTCTTGGGATGGCCTGGCAAATGCAAAGAACATTTTGGGAACCTCTGTAGTGCGGATCTTTCGATTCGCTTCACCAACACCATCTATGCCTTCGAGCGGGAAGCTCGAGAAGATGCGCTTTTGCAATTAAGTGCCAGCCGTACTGGCCGCTTTGTTTAAAAAGAGTTTAAATAAGTCACCGACAGAGTGCATTATAAGCATCTATTTTGTCATATATATATATATATATATATATATATATATATATATATATATATATATATATATATATATACATACATACATATATATAGCGCATTGGTGAAGCAAACAAGGCGAATCGAAAAATCCGCACTCAGTAGTTCCCAAAACTGTTCTCTGTATTTGCTAGACCATCCCAAGACGCGTTTCGCCTATCACCACTCATCAGCTGGGCTAGGTTCAGCAAACACACAGAACACCATTTCAGACCTTATCCGGGTACAGACGGAAAACTATGACAAAATAGATGCTTATACTGCACTCTGTCGGTGACTTATTTAAAGTCTATCCGAATAGAGGGGCCAGATAACAATTGACTGATATATATATATATATATATATATATATATATATATATATATATATATATATATATATATATATATATATATATATATATATATAATTCCCCATTACTTAGAATCTTTAAGTGCGCAAACTCTTTGTATGGAGAAGACAGACTCTTCCTCTATTTTCCTTTTTTTTTTTAGTCTGAGGGTATTTTTTTTTTCTAATATTATCCTGGGATTGTTGTTACTTTTTCAAATAAAAAGTTTTGGGGGTATAATAAGAATGAGATATTCTTAATATTTAGAGGATTTTTTAAAAATTGCTTACTTTAGTGGAATTATCCCGTATCCAAGCCAAAGAAGATTATATAAATAAATAACAAGAATATTTTCAATAAAGAGCTAAAGTTAATAAATACAACCCGGCAAAATTTTCTTGATTTTTGGAAATTTTTGAGTAGAGCTTTGAAATCAATTTAACTACTTTGAGATAGTGCCAACATATAAACGAGTTTTCTCAGTCTGCTTTTGACTGTGAGGTAATTTTTCTTCTATTTTAGTGCATTTTTTAAATTTTAACGCTTTCGGCTTACTATCTCTTAAATATCTCAGTTTTTGTTAGTTGTTATGTGACAGAAAAAAAATTATTTTACTCATCATAAAATTCCCTAAAGAACTGCGTAGATTTCATTAACATATTAAGTACACTTACTTCCGTTCAATTCAATATTGCGGCTTCAAATTATAGGAAAATATAGCTTTCATACTAACATAAAAGTGTGCCAAATTTTATTGAAGAATATTAAGAGGATCAGTCAAAATTCGCATTTTGGTCCAAATCTTATTATGGATTATTCTTGTGAGCAAAGGGTCGTAGGAAACTTTAAAATATATATATATATATATATATATATATATATATATATATATATATATATATATATATATATATATATATGCCAAATTTTATGCTCTTCAAGATGGTTAGAACGAAAAATAAAGAATATACAAACAACTTTTAAATTTTTTCGTTACGAGAAATTCGTTTTTGCTCTAGAAAAGGTCTGGTTCATTCTCTTTGTTTCTATTCAATATTTGATTTTAAATATAACCTGAAAAAGCGATTTAAAAAAAAATACTATCTATTTTACAATAAAATCATGATTTAGATAACAGAAAAAGAAAAAATACAACAAAACAAAAATGGACTAAAATAATGCAGACAAAGAAACTGCTGAGAATCAAAAATTTTTCATAAAGATAGGTTTTTAATTTGGTCACAAAATCACTTGAGTAGTTTAATATGCACTATATACATTTCTTAAATATGTTAATAATAAAATCTTGTTAATATAAAATATTTAATCACAAAACTGTAATATTTTGAATTATATAATAAACGAGACACACGTAAAATAAACAGAGAAATGTTAGCATATCTCTGAAAATAAATCCTGTCCACGAACTACAGTACATTATCATAAGACCAACTATGATGAAATGTTTGATGCTTATGATAAAGGGGCTATCTGTATACTTACAGAGTAATCTAGCTGATTTAAAATATTAGCATCTGTTAATTTCGATTTTGCCTCAATATTTAGGTCCTCTTTAAAATTTTATGATATTCTTGATTCACTTAAAATATAAATATTTGACTATGTTTCCTATGTGGTCATAAAAATTTAAATATTGGGTAAAATTTCATCATATTTCTTTTCATTTTTCTGTGTTTTATGTAATATATTGTTTTTTTTTCTAAATCTACTGAATGTTTTTTAATATTTATCATTATTCTATTTATACTGCAAGAGGAGACTAATTTTTATCAATATTAGAAATAGTTGTTTCATCAAAGAAACTACATTGTTACGATCGGTAAATTTAAAAGCTTTTAGAATGAAAAGTGATATTTTTAAAAGTGTTGAGTATATGAATATTAATTATTCGAGGAAGGTTCGTGTTGCTTACATATTCTAAAGCTTCTGTTAACTAAGTGCTGAGCTTCTTAAAGCCTTTATAATCTTCTGAAGAAGTGGTAAATTCTATTTACCTGGAGCAACAAGGTGTTGTATGCAGAAAGCAGAAAATTGTCTATTTGAATAAAAATGACGTTAAAAAAATAAAAAAAGGCTTTTTAAATAACAAATAGTAAAATATGTGGAGTATTAAGAGAGGCTTAAATGATTTGATTGGTACTATTCTTTAAAACAAGTCTTTTAAATAGCAAAATCGTACAAATTGCTCTATAATTACAATATTTATTGCATGTAAGCACATCTGATTTATTATGATAATAAACTACGGTAAATATGAAATAAAGTCAAGCTGGTCTCTATCTTTAAACGTCATTACTGACCCCCCCCCCCCCCCCCCCCCCCCCCCCCCCCGCAAAACCTTTGTTTCAAAAATAATGTTTTGTACAGCGTGGTCGAAAAAAATCGTATTTACAGTTCATAGTCTGACTGTAGTTCGAAGGAATTCGAAGGAAAAACTCTAATAGAGTTTAGCCTTTAGACTCTAAATTACATGTACGATTTTCCGTAATCGCGGTGGTACGTAGTACAATAATGATATGGCATTTAAGGCATGCATATCCCTTTTAAGATAAATAGTAACAATTCAAGTGATTAATGAGAGTTTTATGACTTATGATGGTAATTTCAATGTATAAGAAGAACAAAAAAAAATAACAAACCTAAACTCTCTTCGATTCTGACGATTCTGTGCAAAATTGTGTAAGAGTTTGGGAATACATCCTCATTTAGATTTTAATAAAGAATCTGGAAGAGATTTTGTCTTGAGCTTGCATTAACAAGTAGAACTTAACTTCAAAAGAAACCTACAGTAGTTTTATCTAAAATAGGTGGTATTGAAATCCCATATAATTACGTTGGGACAATTTGTTCCAGTAGCTACACTGGTTAAGTTACTCAGGGTTAACTTGTCGAAATAAATATTTCTTGGCATGATCATGTTGCAGTCATACCCAAGAAAGTTTCGCCAAAGCCAGGAACTCTATTTTATGCTTGAAAGGCATGCACTAACTTACTTTTTTAGAAAAAATTAAAAGAAAACAAAAGTTTTAAAAAAATGTAACACCCTACATAAGAACATAATCGATATACCAAAACTAATACTAACTACATTAAAAACGCACTCAAATAATAAGTCCTGTCGAGAAATTTTACCCATCATACCGAAGAACGCTTCGATCTACTTGGTTGACAGCATTTTTCAGGAGGTTAAGCGTTTTCAGAAAAGGTAAATAGATATTCGAGCTGTAGATTATGTGTTATTAATATATTAGTTGTTTTATTTCATCTGACAACTTAAGTAATTTTGACTGTAGTATAAAACAGCTGGTTGTAAAAAAATAAAATTTCCTGAGCTGATTAAATCCTATAGACACATCATTTTTTTCTATTACATTTTATACAGGTTGTTGTATATACTAATATAAAACGGTGAATAGAAAGAAGACGCCTTTGTGGGACAGTTTGTAGAGTAAAAAAGTCTTCGCGTCGTCAAATCCCAAAAAGTTAGGTAATGGTTGTTTTGTTTTTTTGGTGAATTACAGGCCGTGACTAGTCATGACCGTAACGAGCAAATCAAGCGCTATAAGGGACCAATTCCTAATTACATGTTTCCGGGTTTTCCATCATGCATTAGATGGCCCGCGTTGATGGGGTTTCTTATCATTTGTCGTTCGGGAAATACCATTCGGTTCTAACGAAAATCTGTTATACCCAATAGCATGTAACAGTTTGTTGGCGAGACTTTTGGTAATTGCATATTGCAGAAACTGTCCTAATCACGTGAGTACCTGTACGTGGTATACAAGTGATGGGTTCGTCAAGATCTCAAGACTGTATGGTTTAGTCAGCAAATTAGACAACATAAAAGAGGGTAGAATTACATAAATGCGAGGAGGTGTAGAGAATGTACGAGGGTTGCCGTCTTTTCCTATAGCTCCGATTACTTTATAATTTGGTAGATGCCAAATTGCTTAAGTAACTAACGAATTTGTAAAGTCGTGGTTTGTGTACCTTTTTGAAATAACGATAAGGTACACAAAAATAACAATACCGTATCGATTTGTTATTTTATGAGTTTATTGCTATCGTATCAGTTAATCTTTAGGATTATATTAATTTTGTTAATTGTAATGGTCTATATTAGCAGTAGCAAGAAAAAAATTATAAAACTAAATACATAAATAAAAAGCGATATATTATGTGAATATTTGTATTAAATTAACTCTTAATTTTTATGGGTACTTATCCAAGAAGGATACAATGAATTGTACTAAGTACGTATACCTATTATCCATCGACAGCTGACACAGCAGCTTTCAAGCCGACAGAGTGGTTGACACGGTCAACACTTACAAGCAGGCAGAGCTTTTTGGGGATCATCAGGCATATGTGGTTAAAGTAAAATAACTGAAAACAGACAAGGACCATTTTTCAGTAGTTTACCCACTGTTCTTTTATTCGTTAACTACTGACAAATGATTTTCAGTTATTTTACATTAACCACATATACCTGACGAGGATCTCTCAAAAAGCGCTGCCTGCTTTTAAGAGTTGACCGTGTCGTCCACTCTGTTAGCTGCTGTCAGCTATCGATGGAGTATTCGTTATATTCTATCTTCGGGTCTCGTAACTTCTTGGAAAAGTACCCGTAAATTTTGTTCCCTTGTTTCTCAATTCTAGTTTGACTGACGAGCCGTGATGCGGCGAAACGCCTCTCGGGATAGATTTGACACAGTGTGTAAATTGTTGAAAAATGGGCCTTGCCCGTTTTCAGTTATTTTACATTTTCATTACATTTTATTGCTATTTTTATTCGATAAATTCTAGATTAGGAAGCTAAAATCTAATAATAGAAATTACATGTTTGAAAAATATGAAAGCCTTAGTAAACCAGGGCGGTGTATTAGTTATTATCTGAGCAAATGTTTGTGCTGTGGCTATGGTAAAGAGTGAAACTGAATAATATTGTGCATAAATCTAGTGCTTTTGTTAAAGATAAATTAATTTTTTCTTTACACTCACCCTTACGTCTCCACATTTTAAATCCTGTAATACATATCAAAGTAAGAAAGGGGGATTTTATATTGCCTTGCTTCAATATATTTGTCAATTTAAACCTTTTAACTGTCAAATTAAGCTAATTTTAAGTTGATACCTTCTTAATCATTTCTTTTTCATTCAATCTATTTGTCAATTTAAACCTTCTAACTGTCAAATTAGGCTAATTTTAAATTGATATCTTCTTAATCGTTTCTTTTTCATTATTACTGAAAGCGTTTCAAATTGTAATATATGTGAAGGAAAGATATCTGACTTTTTTATAGGAAGCTAATTACGACAAAAATCTGTCTATACAAATATTGACATATTTGATAACATTTTTGAAATGGTATCCTTTTGAAGAATTTCTCTATTTTGATAGGGATTTATTATTTTTTATATAAGGAGTATGAATTAATTTTGAGGGATTTCTAAGAGAGGGCTTAACTATCGCATCGTGGCATACAGTTGCTATATTTATGGCGAACCACCATCGTTAGACTCTAATTTTTAGTATATGTTTTATTTTGCCGAAGTGTAAACAACATATTTTTTTCGAGCACTGAATATGTCGAATTACTGGACAACAAAACACCATTTGCAGGAAGCGTCACTTTTCTTGTTTAATTGGAAGAAAAGCGCTACCGAAAGTCATTGATTGCTGCCGGAAATCTATGTTGGATTATATTCTATCGATAAAAACATGTGAGTACTGGTTTCGACGCTTTAAAAGTCGTGATTTCGACATGGCAGACAAAGAATGTCCAGGCCAGCTGAAAAAGTTTAAAGATGGAGAATTGAAGGCACTACTCGATGAAGACCCGTGCCAAATTGAAAAAAATTGGCAAATTATTAGGAGTTGATCGCCCAACCGTTTTCAAGTGCTTATGTGCACTGAGAAGCAAAGAAATTGGGTGCTATATGAACTGAAATCGAGAGAGGGTGAGAGGCGATTTTTCACCTGTAAACAATTGCTTCAACGACATAATTGAAAAGGTTTTTTGCATTGTATCGTAATTGGTGATGAAAAATGGATACTCTACGATAATTCAAAGATCAAGAGCCATGCGTGAAATCTGGTGAACATGTTCCTAAACCCGTCAAGGAAACGTTAGAAGCACTTGGATGGGATGTGTTACCTCACCCGCTGTACTGACCAGACTTTGCTCTTTCTGATTATCACTGGTTCCGATAGATGATGCACCGCCTGTCTGCCCTTCTATTCGTGTAAGGACACCAAAAAATGCGTGGGATTCGTGGATAGCCTCAAACGATGAGTGGTTCTTTGAACGTAGTATTCATATACTGCCCGAAAGATGGGAGAAACGTAGTGGCTAACGATGGACAATACTTTGAATATTCAATTTGTAACCAATTTTTTACAATAAAGCGATACACGCCCCCCAATATATAAATATATATATAACACAGGACACTATAAAATAATGTACTACATCAACGAAGAGTAAAGCCAATACTGATGTCGACATTTACTTTGAATTAAATAAAATTAATAGAAAGAGGCAGTTAAATGACAATTAAGATAATTTCTATACCTTTTCCTCCAGTTTCAAAATATTCATAAAAGTTATTTCAAAAAATAAAGTTTTACTTGGTGTCTACTTCATCGTTTCAGTAATAAAATGGATCAGATGGTGGAGTGTTGAAACGGTGCTAATAGTAGTAGAATCTCAGCATTTTGAAGTTGATAATATAATAAAATACAATCTTTTGTCTAATGACATTTGTCTACAAAATTTAAACTTTTCTTTATCACACCAAGTCCTGGCATATCTACTATATATGTTAGGTACTCTTAACAATAAAATAACCAGAAGAAGATTGTAACACGAAATCGCTTTCGTGACATAGAATTTTATTTTTATATTCACAGCGTAAAAAACTTAAATTTGAACAATTAGGATATAAAATAACAAAAATTTCGGGCAATACTTTGTATAATTTAAGCAAAAAACAACGACTTTCAAGTCCCCATTACAATAAGCCCAATCGCCTACCTAAGGGAAATAAGATTTTAGTTCATCGACTAGATACCACAAAAAGTAAATTCCTGTCCTTCAGCCGAAAGCTTAAAGAGTTTTAGAAAATTTTAAATCAAAGCACCAAATCAGACCTGCTTTTGTTAATAAATGAGGTTCAAAGGTACTTGGATCGCACTCCGTTTCGTCGTGTCGATTAGGGAGGACAAATAATTTTTCGGATTGTACAGATTTAGAAAACGTTAGTTAAAATGCATAGATAATTTAGCAGCTCTGGATATTTGAGGGTGTGTTTCAATTTATTAGTCATGCCTTTTACGTTAGTTGGGAAAAAGTAACAATCATCTACATGGTCTCTAGGTTCCGTCCAAATTATTGGCACAGCACAGAATATTGGTCGAGATATTTTAGTCCATCCTATAAGAAGCCTAACATACCTTATATAGTAGACATGTACCATGCAAGATTTTTCTGATGCCGAACAGAAGAACTTGTTAATTAAAGGTAAAAAAGTTCGACCTTGATTTTAAAACAGTTGGTCTGCATAATTACTGGGACCTTAAAAGATGTTAAAATTCAATTAAATGAAAATGCACTCGCATATCAAACTTTATATGCTACTATCAAAAAAAAATTTGGGGTGACCATATAAAAATTAATGCAGTTTTGTAATGAAGATAGCTAAATATCAATGTTAATTTCATCTGACATAAAGATCGGTCAAGTGTAATAAAATGTTAGAAAATACTTCAATAATAATTAAAAAAAAAACTAGTTGAGTGAATGTAATGAATATCAGGTAACTGTAGCTATAGAAGCAAGTTACCCTTTATGCATTTTTCGAAATATGCCAGAAATTCAAATATTAAAGCGGTTTAATTGACATATTATGAAACAGTGGATTATATGTTGTCAATTCAGCGTAATTTTATTTCAGTTAATTGCCGAAACATAGATAAACAGAATGAAAAAATACTAATATGAGAAAAAAATCGAAATAGAATAATGAAATATTGCAACGGAAAAATACATTATTTTTAAGTTGGAGCATTGTTTTTTCTCCGTTATATTACGCACTAAAGCCTATATTAAAGTTTACTGAAAAACCACCTTAAATTATGTGTTTCTGGTTTGATCGATTTACAGTTCGATCGATATATAAACTGTACAAAAAACTTTTAAGTAAAAGTCGTTACTCGGTCCATACCACGATACAGAAAACCTATAGGGGGTGTCTCAGAATATAATCTCGATACATTCAACTTGTCGTCGTAGATGGTGACTAAAAGAACAGATTAGGTGGTTGATGTGCAGATTTCATAACGCATTACATCTTCACTGGGATGCCATCGTATTGGGCGGTATTGATGTGATGGGACAGGAAACAGTAATAGGTGGTAAAATAGTCTTCTATATCAATTTCTACGTCATAGGAAATTTAATACAAGTTCTAATTTTGGCCATTAACAACTGCAAATCAAGCAAGTCTCATATACTTGCCCTTTGCGATACTAAAGTTAATCCATGGACAAACATAGTTGAGCTACTGTATCCTGAATATAAAATTGCAATTCGAGAGTAAACTGTACGTATATTTCCTATAGTTAGTGTACGGTTATCAAAATAAAAATGTGAAAGTATACATCGGTACAGGAATCAAGTTCTTTTCTATGGAGTGATACCAAAAGATATAATAAAGAAGCCCATTCTAACTGTAGTGACATTTTAAAATGCAATAAGCTATTAAAGCAGACAACATATATAATATGCTTTACAGGAACGGATTAGAAGAGATTTAACAGTTTAATAATTTAAAAGGGTCATATTACGCTTAAATTTTACATAAGTTCTATTTTACAAGGTAATTCAACTTAGAAAACGCCCTGATTAAACAGGGTGGTATAAAAATAGTTTATTATATTGAAATAGCTGACTCCTTGGGTAAAGTAAAGAGGCAATCACTACTCTTTCTTTTTGAATTCGAATATCTCAAAATATTGCAATTGTACGCCTGTATTTAGATGCCAAATGTTCATCTTATTTTTTTAGATAACATGACTCGGGCATTTGGATAAATATTTCTTAAAATAACCGAATTATTAAGGTAAAATATAAATAATATAACCGGTCAAGTGCAAGTTGGACTTGCGTAATTAGTGTTCCGTACGTTGATTGCTTTTAACATTAAAATTTTTGTTACAGAGGTATAAAATGATCAATGATTTCACAAAACACATCCCAAATGAGTTTTCAACGAAGTTTTTTTCCGATCAATACTGAAAACTGATGACTTTAAAATGTTTGTTTTTTTTTATATACCAGATAAATTACTAAAGGTAAGGCACTTGTGATAATTTTCGTTCAATCTACACCCTGTGGAGAATATTCCAGAAATTTTTCAAAATCGTTTGATCAGTACTTTTCGAGATAAGGAAAGGGGCAGCGATTTTTTCGTAATTTTTTAAAAATAATACAAAGAAAAGTGTGAGGAAGTATTACATTATATATATTTGAACTCGTGTTTTTAAAAACTTTGATTTGACACTCCTCTCGATGACCTGGTAAAAAAATTATCTTTTTACTTCCGTTTTGACCCCTCAAAACTAACCTCTTAAGTCAAAATTTAACTTTCAAAACTACACGGCTCTGATGAGTCCATCAATTCCTATATTAGTGCCAAATTTCAACTTTCTATGCTAAGTAGTCTCGGAGAAAATCGGGTGTGACAGACAGACGGATACCGAAGTGATCTTATAAGTATCCTCTACGGAACACTAAAACAGCTGTCAATCTACAACATTAATGGTTACTGTTATATTTGACAATAATATATTATTGTTTTAATGAAAAATTCTATTGTTAAATTAAAATGCATTTAATTTCTATTAAGTTTAACAAACAGTATCCCAAGACTGTATGCCCTTGCAGCGTAAATATAGATACTGCCGGTTTTCCGATAGTTCAGTTGACATGCATTGATAGTTTTCGAAATTTTGAGAGCAAATGCAAAATTTCCTTTAGAAATTTAAAAGGCTGCAAGCTTTACTCTTTGTAACCTCAACAATAGATAGTTACCTTCATAATACCTGTCTCTTGAAGAAAGTGTTTTTATTCTTTGTTCTTTTAGAATTTAAACCTTCCTTGTGCAATATACAGGGTTGATTTTCTCATTAATTACAGAATAACGCCATTTTTACCGATTTTTCAGCAGTAGATCTTAATACAAGGATTTTTCACAATAAAATTACTTATTTACTTTGTTAACTGACACTAAATATATATTTACAAATGCGTTATCGCGATTTTGTTCAAACGCTTAACTAAGACTAAAATAGATATAATGAGAGGTTGTGGGTATCTTAGGTGCTATAAAAGTTGGTAAAAGACGGAATTTCCGACGTCTACTTAACTATATAGTAGAATTATATTAGTTCTTTGAATGTCTGTAAATTTCTATAAATTCTAGGAAATTAAGTTTTGACTCTTTAGGTGCCGTATAGAGTATTGATAAATAATTAACATTGGGAAATGGATAGTCGGTTTCTAAAAAAATGCTTAGCAACGTGTAATTTATCATTTCACATTATGTTTATTAGTTTTATTTTTAAAAATATATTGGATACATTTTATTTTGATAAAATTTAAAAATAACTCAAGACTCTGTTAAATGAAACCCTGAGCATTGTGGATAAAAGAACAAAGTAATAAACCAAAATCTTTCATCACCAAAGCTTTACGGCTTGATAAAAATACATAAAGAAAATTCGTCAATAAGACCAGTACTATCGTACAGCAACACTCTGTTAAAAAATCTAGCTACCCATCTCAACACCATCTGTTCTTCTTCACCTACATGTTCTCCAATATCCCAAATAAAGACTGTTTAAAAATTATTGACACTATGCTACAAAAAAATATCAATATAACAATACAACAAAATATATAAAAATTTTTCGAATATTCCATAATCGGAAACTATTTCCAATTCAATAATCAAGTTTTCAAAAAAAGAGACGGTCTTGCCATGGGTTCTTCACTTAGTCCTTTGCTAGCAGAAAGTTTTATGTCAGAACTGGAAAATAATCTATAAAATTCAACACGCAAAAAAATTCCATGGAAATGATATTGAACTAAATTCAACTTTAAATTATCTGAATAATATAGACCCCAACATAAAATTCACATTGGAATAGGAAACAGATAATAAAATAAATTTCTTAGATATTACAATTTCAAAGAATAGAAATAGACTCAATACACCCTAACTCCCATAAACTGGCAGCTTATGGATCTATGATTCATAGAGCCTTCATTATCCCTCTTAGTAAAAATAATAAAAAAAAAAACTAGATACAAACAAAAATATAGCACTCAATAACGGCTTTCAATCTAAAATAATTAATACCCTAATAAGCCATAAACAAAAGCAAATTCCCTTCAGCTTAATTTATCTCATAAAGGAATATCAAGAAAGAAAACCATTTACACCTCTGACATATGTTGGTCCCATCTGGGATAAAATATCTCAACTTCTCAAAGCCAAAAAAACAAGAATAGCTTTAAAACCCGCTCAAAAATTATCCAATATATTTTTCAATGCCAAAGATAAAACTAATAAACATAATAAATCAGGAGTTTTATAAACTTAAGTGTCAAGAGTACAATAGCTGTTACGTAGGCCAAACAGGACTGAATTTCAAAACAAGATTCGTAGAACATAATGCATTTTATAGGTTAAATAACCGGTTAAGTGCAAGTTGAACTTGCGCAATGATGATCAGTGACTTCACAAAATACACCCCAAACGAGTTTTCAACAAAGTTTGTTTCCAATCTTTACCGAAATCTGATGACCTTGAAATTTTTGTTTTTTTTATATACCATATAAATTATTAAAGGTAATGCACTCGTGATAATTTTCGTTCAATCTACACCCCGTGGAGAATATTCCAAAATTTTTTCGAAATTTTTTGATAAGTACTTTTCGAGATAAGGCCCGGGACAGCGATTTTTCGCGAATTTTTAAAAATAATACAAAGAGAAGTGCGCGCAAGTATAATATTATATATATATATTTTGACTCGTGTTTTCACAAGCTTTCATTTGACACCATACTCGATGACCTAGTAAAAAAAAAATTTTTTTCACTTCCGACTTCACCCCCCAAAACTAACCCCTTAAGTCAAAATTTAATTCTCAGAACCACATGGCTCTGATGAGGCCCTCAATTCCTATATTATTACCAAATTTCACCTTTCTATGTCAAATAGTTTCGGAGAAAATCGGGTGTGACAGACAGACAGACAGACAGACAGACAGACACCGAAGTGATCTTATAAGTGTTCCGTACGGAACACTAAAAATGAGAAATAATACTTTGCTAGGCATTTTTTAGAAACGGACCATCCGTTTTCTAATATAAATTGGTTATCAATACTCCATACGAGACCTAAAGAGTCAACTACTCGGTACATATCACCACTACACCAAACAGTTTATTTTTGCACTCGGCGCTCGTTTCGCTAACCTTGTGAGCTTCACCAGGACGATGATTAACTCAATCAATTGAGTCAATCATTCAGATTGATCTACCAATTTTTTAAATTTTGTATAAGTGATAAGCAGTTATTATTGTATTTTATTTATTCGTCTCTTAATAATGATACCTAATCTAAAAAAAAATATTTTTCTATATTATTTTTGTTTTGGAATTCATGATACTTGTTTTAATATGAAAGACTTAATCTATAATATTTATTTAATATTACTTACTTCCTCCATATCTAACTATTGCCGATCTTTTCCTTAAAAACTTGTACGTCACGTGGAAATCAAAGTTATATCCATTTTCTATTTTTGAGAGTTTGTACAAATTTACATGTAACGTGATGGATTTAGTTTCACTGTAGTACATCACGGGGCCCCATGATGTTCCGCACCATGAACCTCCTACCTAAAAAAAATGACATACATACATACATATGGAAAATTAATATCGAAATAATCACAAGTTTTATTTTTAGTTGTACCATTAGTCCAGTCCAATCTAAGGAGCGTTTCGAGTTATTCATCTCATAAGGTAGTGGCATTGCGACAAGATATCTTCTTGTTGATGTCCGCCTCGACCCTAAACCTCTACTTTACACTTATATCCCAAACGAATATAACCTATTTGTGCAAGTCAGATTTGCTATGAAATTCAGTCACATATTCATCTCTAATATAAGAATTACCAAGAATATATAAAAAGCGAGATATTTTTGTAGTAAAAGTTTAAAACAAATATTTAGTACCTAAATATTTAGCTTAAACTAAATGATAAACAAATAAAATAAAATTATTTTGCCTCGGTACCTATCCATTGGTCAGCAGTCACCATGCTGGTTGCACCGAATACGTATTGATATTTCGTAGCTCTTAGTGCCGGTTTAATTCAGAACTTTCTATGAAAAAATCACCATTTTTTCAGGTCAAATATTTTTTTTTATACCAGATAAATTATCAAAAGTAATACACTCGTGATAACTTTCGCCTAGTCTACACTTTATTACCGAATTTTTTCGAAATGTTTTGATCAGTAATTTTAGAGGGAGACTGAGGGCACAGCGATTTTTGGCTATTTTTTAAAAATAATATAAAGAAAAGCTGGGGCAAGTGTTACATCATTTATATTTTTGAATTCGTGTTTTCACAAGCTTTCATTAGACACTTCAGTCAATGACTTTACAAAAATATTCTTTTCACTCCTCCCCTATAACTAACCTCTTAAGTCAAAATTTAACTTTCAAAACTATATGGCTCTTATTGGGCCATCAATTAATATATTTGTGACAATTTCGGAGAAAATCGGGTGTGATGGACACACAGACACAGAAGTGATTCGATAAGTGTTCCGAACGGAATACTAAAAGCAATCCAAGTAGTACTCTACCAACAAATTACCGTCTGCAGTTTCCGTTGGGATAGGCTGTCAATTCTTCTGAATCCTACTTCAGATCTCCCTTCTATTTCAGTGCTTCAGCGTTTGAGGCCTGCGCAGCTTCCTGCCAAGAACGTGCCTTTTTACAGCAATATCGGTTTGACTACCACATTTTATTGAGTAAAGAGTAGCGTTTTCTATCTAATATAGTGTTTCAGCAATTGGTTTAACATGATTGAAAAATTTAAGAGAAAGCCACATATAACATCTATTTTATTTCTCTGGTTTTCCGATAAAATATATCTCCAGTAAAAGGGATTTTCAGTAAATAAAGATATTAAAGCGAAGTTAAGGTGGTTTTATTGTACCCTATAAATTTCAATAATTTCAGACAGAAGGTAAGTATCTTAACAGGTCGATAGCGTAGAGATTTGCCATGTTCTTACCTGCGGTCGGTCAGACTCCGTGATTTGTAAGGCACCGTCGGGACAGCCGTCGCTTGTAAACGATACGAAACGGCCTAGGGTGAAACTCTCGAAAGTTATCTGAAATAAAAAAATTGAAACACTTTAGCAACTTGAACAGTAGAAAAAACCTTTTTGAAGTTTTTTTTTAATATTCCTGTTATGATTTCTTGTCTGTTAAGTAAAAGCGTGTCTGCGATAATTCATTTTTGATAGGTGCGATTCTAGTGATTCAACAAAAAATCGGTAAAGGGAGCCCTTGTCTACGACGCATTTCAGTAAAAGTATCAGTCGATTCCAAATCCAAAATGAGTCACTTGTTTGCACCTCGGTTCGAGACAGTCTTTCCTTGTTCCCATCCAAAGGGTAAGCTCCACATTCAGCGGCCGCTAAATATATTAATAAGTCGGTATCGTTTGTGAAGAAGTGGGGTAAATCATTTTAACGAGATGAAAAATGTCGACGGCTTGCCAAAACTAGGTTCGGTAGGCAAAGTAGCTTCGAAAGTCGAAAAATGAACGGTGTCTTTGTTTTCACGGGACCGGAAATTGACGAAATTGAAATTAAGAAAATCGGGGTTGAATGTGTCCCATGAGACCATTCGACAATATCTTCATGCTCATGATGTCAAATTTCGAAGCACATTGAATTAACCTTTTCTGGGCGAAAATCACGTCGCGAAGCGGCCCGCTTGGCCCATGACAACATCGACCGTGACACGGATGAAGCTTCCTTTCGGGGATATGCCACCAATCGTTCTCGTTCAGCTAACCGAGTAGGCAGAAAATCTCGACAACAATATGCCTCGAAGATGTCAGGCGATTTTATTGATGCAGGAGGCGATTGGATAACTTACTAAGCTAATTGCGCCATTGTTAGCAGACCAAAGAATATATTTATGGCAAAAAATTTTCTCGAAACACAATTTTTCAAGAATATGAGCGGTCACGTTCTTACTTGACAGACTGTACCTCGTGCATGAAAATTAATAATTTTCATTACATTTGATAAGACTATATGTTTTATGGGAGAATTTTCTAACTAAATATTTTATATGCAATTATTTATTTACTTAATGTAAAGAAATTAAAGCCCTACTATGGACCTGGTCTTTTACGATTTCTAAATATTTACGGTCTGAAAAATATACGACTTACGGGTTATTTAAAAAGGTTTTGAATTTTGGAGTCTTTTATATTATATTTTAAAGAATCAAAACTAAATAATATCTCCCTAGGTCACCAGCTAAAATATTTTTTCCATCATTATTCCAATAGTACTAGTGTAAAAGATAATAACCTAAGTTCTTCTTTTCTTTATTGCTAAAAGTTATATAATAGAACAAAAGCGTTTTTATCACTTAATTCAAAAGTGCTTTAGTTATAATCTTAGGTACATGCATAAACGACTACTCCGATACTGTTTGTTAAAATTACCCGTATGTAATTCAATTAATTTGAAGTTACTCAAGAGTTATCGATGGATATTCAGGCTACTTGGTTTCGAAGACTATAGATGTTTTATATTTGAATCAAAGAAAACACACAGTATTTATCAAATTTAAAGACATTAACATAAGTGACCCTAATATACTAAATAACCAAGTCATATTGGTCACTTCAAAAATGTTCGACTTACCGAAAGAACCCGAAGACTAATAAACACAGTTTAAGTGTTTTTTACAAGATAGTTGACAGATACGTTTAAAATACTGGAGAACTATCTTAATTGACACACAAAGTCTACTTTAAGGGGAAATTCAAGATAGTACTATGTCTGTCTGCAAAGTCTCGAGACGCGATTTTCTTGTTTTTCAAATTTGTAATGTTAAGATAATTGGTCATTAATGTTCGATTTTAGCCTTATGTTTGCGTAATCCATTTAATTTTAAGTTTCTTTCTGTACAATGTTTTCATTTTTAAAGTGCATTAATAGATAAGTATTTTAGTAATATATTATAATAATATGAGTCATAAACCATCAACAAAATCCCCATATTTCTGGCACAGAAAAGTTCTTGGGACGGCGCGTGGCGACGTCCAGGTTTTCGAGCAAAAGAAGACAGCCAGTGGATGGAAAAACAGGTTCCTCTAAATTGAGGTAAAGTAATATTTATTTGAATTATTTAATGTCTTTCATTTTTTTAAGATGAAGTTTCTGTATCTCTGAGTACGGTTAAAACTTAAATCATTATCCTTATTAGTATCAATAACATGAATCACGCAACTAGACCCCACATCCCAGACAGACTATTCATCACTCCAAATACAAACCGAATCATCATCCAACATATGCCAAGTCGATGGTGCCCTGGGTAAGACAAGATACACAACTTAACAGTCTATTCCTCAAGAATCAATAGCTGAATTCACCAACATTACTAACGCCATAATCCACTTTTGTCACTCTCCGTTTTCATGGAAAGAAACAGAAGGCACGTTCAACCACAAAATTACTATTCCAACTACGGACGGTAATGTCTAATGACCCACAAGGGCGATGTATTTAATAGCTAAGATTGCTGAGAAGGTTTCTCTGCTTTGTAAAATACAAAAGCGAAAATTCGAGAACTGAAATGATATTCCAGTTTGGATTCCAGCCAGGCTACTCTACAACCTATAAAATTACGAAAGTAGACAGAATGTCATATCTTGCTTTTAACAAAACAAGGAAAGTTGAAGCCAATATGCTGGATGTTTGTATTTGACAACATCGGGTACGACCGACTTATCACGGAATTGGTGCTGTTCAACTATCCCACCAACCTCATAAAACTCCTCACCAGTAGCTATGTCTCAAACAAAAAGGATAAGAGCCGGCGACCCTTAAGGATCACTACCATTTCTCTATAGTATCTTTACAGCAGGTATTTTTATAGCAGACCACATCAACCTCTTACTCTGTGCAGATGACACAGCGATAATGATGAAATTAGTGCAGCTTGTTTCCCAAAAACAACTCACCACGACCACACAGACACCTCTACCTGGATGCCATTTAACTATACTTTAAGGTCCAAGTTAAATATTTAGGACTGTGTGTAAAATGACTTATCTACTACAAGAAGTATGTAAAAGGACCATGTAGCACTCAGAGCCGCCAAAGCATCTTGGGCTAAATCCTCCGTATGCTGAATAGGCGCAGAAAATGTGACAAAAACAAATTAACTGTTAGTTATCAGGACGGTTCGCCTCCATGAATGCCAATTTCGACTCACGTCAATACAACTCACAGAATCAAGCCTCAAACAGTTCAAAGTAGCTGCCCATTGTTCGTACGAAACACATAAATATGACCAACACCCCCTACACAATACGTAAACATTACAAACAAAGACAGTAACCCTTATTGGTAAAAGATGTAAAAAGCATTGCTAATATATATGTAGTTTTTCTTCTTTTCTCAATGACCATCGCAATTGAGATTCCCCCTCTCTATATTAAGACAATATCAGTCAACGTTATGTAAGTGTCGAAACATAAATTTATACTCTATGGTTCTTTTTTTTTAGTCCAAGACAGATATAAATTACCTTCGGTAATCGCCTGTGGCCAAAAATCAAAGGTAACCGGACACGACTATACCAAATAATGCAGATTCTTTAAGGATATTAAATAAAAATCTCCACGTAAAAAATGCTCTAAAAGCTTTTTTACTAGATATAATGAGTTCCAGCTGGACATCTACGTTGTTACAATCTTTTTGGTAATATATCAAGTAGTTCATTTATTGCACGTTGCGTCGTCCCGTCCCAGGGAATGGATAAATACTAGCCCAGTCGTCAGAGGCAAATTTTGACGAAAAGCTCTCATTAAATGTTAATAGGTTGCATTTTAGAATACAGGTAGTTTTTTGGTCGTAGAATTCGATAAAAAAAAAGTTTGTTGCTCTAAAGTGTACGCGAAAATAAAATGAAAAATTCAGTTTTTCGCCTAACCTGAACTACGTGGTGCTACCATACCAAAATTATTTAAAATAAAATAGCTGGTTTAACCCCTTCAGTTGTAGTGGGAATCAGGCTTCCAACCTCATTTATCATTTAATGAAGAATTAACGTTTCTGTATACCGTTAAATACTTTCAAATTAGCTATTAAGGGGTTTCTCGGAGAGCTGATTAAGAATCCGATGACAGATTTGAAAAATTCAAAATGGCGGATCCAATACAGGATAGCCAGAAAGTACGTAATTCATTTAATTTCTTCGAGTAATTTAGAATTTTTGTGTTTTCAATAACTGTTTTCTTTGTACCCGAATGTTTAAATGAAACACAAATACTTTATTCTTAAACCTTAGATTTTTAACTTTCGTTTCCCACCTTTAAATATAGTTTGTATTTTAAGTTTAAATTGTATGACTAACAATAAGTAAAAAATACGTTTATCGTGAACACTTTTTTAAGAGAAAAATTACAAAAAAGGTTTTTTTACTTTTAACTGCAACTAAAAAAAATTGTTTTACTTTTTTTGACCATTTTGTACTGCTTTGAACGTAAAATTGCCGACGGGGCACTACAGCAGGCAAAAGTTTATATTTTAAAATTCAATTTTTAAATAACACAGACAATGGGAGTATTTTTAATTTCAATTATATTGAAACTTAAGATATAATAATGATATATGCACAAGGATTTTTTTTTTCAAAACTATATTTTATTAAATATTTGTAATTTACTGTATGCCCGTTAAAATCATGCAAACAAACATTTCGTTTTAAGTTTTATAAATCATAAAGCAATGAAAATACAAAATATTAGTATCATCGGAAAGCTGAAAGTCTTCTTTTCTTTTCTTCCTGAAAACAAGTAATATCGATTAACCTTCATTAACCTTCGAGTGGTGCGCGTAGGCTTTTAAATTAATCTGTTTGGCGTGCTACACTTCTTGAATCACCTCAAAATTTTTAATAAATTCTTACGCTAATCAGAAAATCTGGAAAAAATATATATACTATTCTTTTGTAGAATTTCCCGCTCTTTCACGTGATGCTATTACTTTTTCGATATCTTTTTTAATTTTCGAGATATTAGCGAAAAAACGAATTTTTGATTTTATTTTGGATTTTGTGGGCTTAGCGTACATCAAACTTTAGCAAACTTTTTCTTATAGTATTCTACGTCCAAAAAACTACCTGCGTACCAAAAAGCAGCCTGTTAACATTTAATGAGCGTTCAAAGCCCCTGGCGACTGGTCTGTACATATTTAGGAGCAATTTGGCCTCTTGAAAAATTGCAAAAATAATTCTTGGCGTACTGTAAGGACCTGCAGTTTAAGGAATTATTATTGGCAGCGTTCACATATAATTAGTTAGGAATTTATTTATCATTAATAGGCTTTATACGATATAAATGACAATATTTTCCACAAATGTGTTTCAAATTTACATAATTTTCAAAGAGAGAGTATCTAGGATCAATTATAATCAGTTTATCACACTTTATAATTGCCGACAGTTATTTTAACATATTATAATATAATTATTGACAGGTGTTTAAATATGGGGCTGATATTGCTTACTACTGTTAATAATTAATAAACCTAACTTGTGAAAAAAAAAACACTTTAAATTTTTAAAGCTAAATTAGTCTATGATGATTTGTTGTATTTTTCGCTATTAAAAGTAGCAACTGTCATCAGGATTGTGTTTTATGATAATTGTTTCATTAAATGCCTACTTATAGTGGAAAGCGTGATAGCAGATTTTCACGAAGGGTTGGCAAATGAGTTCAAAATAAAGGCCTGAGATCAAAGTTTATCTTAAAATTTGTAACTGAACGCTTCAAATGCTTCAACAGACATAATGTGTCGAATCCTTACCTTGTACTCAAGTGTACGAATGAACTGAGCAACGTTGAGATGGCCGTGAGATGCTTGAGGATGCCGAGAAGTTGGGCTGTACGAAAACCAGATTGAGGAAAATTAACATTCAAAAAGTAAGTTATTTTATCAAAAACAACCGGAAATCATTTAGCTTGACATTTCAATCAGTCGTACGGGCTAGAATTTGCATGAAATGACTATTACTGGGGATGAAATGTGGTTCATTCTGCCATTTTTGAGGAAAAACCAAGTTTACGTGTATTACTAGCCGTATTTATTTCATTTAGTATCTTGTGACTTCTTTCTC
>CM032456.1:54082260-54129849 GCA_019049505.1 Pachyrhynchus sulphureomaculatus
ATTTCTAATACGATTGCTTTCTTTATTAAAGTTTACTCTATTCAGAGGGAAAGTGACCAAACCATGAACTAAAAAATGTAATAAGGCTAATTTATGTTGTTTGCAATGAAATGAATCATTAGGAATATATCTATCTGTTAATGTGTTCTTCCTATAGATATCCAATTCTAATCTATTATTATTTTTAATAATTAAAATATCTAGAAAAGGCAATTGTCCTTTTCCTCAACTTCGTAAGTGAATTTAATGGAATCATACCGGCTATTTAGTTTAGAAACAAAATCATCAATATCTGCTTTCTTTGTATCAAAAATCGCGAAAATATCATCCACATACCTATACCATACCCTTGGGAAATATTCGAATTCTTGACTGGCTTCGATTTCAAACTTACTCATGAATAAATTGGCTGAACATAAAATTGGTTGTTATATTGGAAATAATTTTGTTCCATACAAAGTTTAGATAATGTTAAGTATTCACGAATAATTTCGTCTTCAAAGTCATTCATTCTAAGTAATTCTTCAAGATATTGTAAAGTTTGTGGAATTGGCACACTTGAGAACAAAGCACTAACATTAAAAGAAATTAAGACTTCACCTTCATTAAGAACTAGATTTTTTGTTTTATTAATGAATTCTAACGAATTCTTCACTGCGAAAGTATTTAATGGTAACTTTTTAAGTTCTTTTGATAATCATTTGGATATTAAATATGTGGGTGATCCGACCGATGAAACAATGGGTCGCATTGCTTTTGAAGGTTTGTGACTTTTGGGTAAGTAATACAATTTTGGTATGGTCGGATTACTCACATTTAATTTAAATTTTAACGAATCGGAGACAAGGTTCTTACATTTTTTTAAAGAATTTTTAACCTCTGTTATCATTCTTGGTAATGGATTTCTTATTACCTTTTCATAAGGGCCAGATTCGATAAGATTATCTACGCGTTCAAAGTAATCTTTCTTATCCAATATAACAACCTTATTTCCTTTATCCGCTTTTAAGTAGAAGACATCTTTCTTTTTCAATCCTTTAACTACTTTTATGTTTTTTCCTGAATTAGAATTTGTGTTGTTAACTATGTTTTTCGATATTTGATTGTGACATGCTTCCCTAACAAATGATTTACTATTTTCTGGAAGTGAACTAATGGAACTTTCAATGTCAGCAACTATTTCTGATAAGAAAATAACACCAGCAATCCGAAATATAGCAAGGGATTCAATAAGGTATTTAATAAGGTAGGCCTCACCTTAGTCTATAAGTCATCAGACAATCTGAGGAATATCTTAGGAAATCACAAAGATAAGATTCCTAATTGTGAAAAAAGTGGAATTTATGAAATTAGTTGTAATGATTGTGACAAAAAGTATATTGGGCAAACTAAAACGTCAATTAAAACACGATTTAAAGAACATTTAGCACACTTAAAATACAATAGAACAGAAAAGTCTAGCATTGCCGAACATGCCCTTGAAGCTGATCATACTGTAACATGAGATAATCTAAGATTAATAAAAAATGTATCTGATAGGAGATTGTTGAACGCATACGAAAGTATGGAAATCATAAAAAGTAAAAGTAGTTTAAATAAAGACAGGGGGCCTATTCCTTATAGTCCCCTCTACTGGTTACTTGACCGGAACTGATGGCCTTGCCTATGTCATTAGTTCCGCTTGAGTAATTCAAGGATTAAGCTAAGTATAAATAGGGTAGATTTGTAGTTTAGCTTTAGTCAATCATCGCTCCTGTTGAAGCTAACATGGTTAGCGAAACGCGCGTCGAGCGCAAAAATAAAGTATTTGGTGTAGTGGTGATATATACTGAGTAGTATCATTGTGCGAAAGATTCCACATTCCCAACTTAGTTGAGAAGGTAATTAAAGTTATAGAATTCAGTATCTAACGTTACTGAAATCGCAAATTATTGTATGTTTCTACAGCATATAATTTAAGTGGTATTCCTTTTTGGAATGAGTTGTTACGGTGATACAGGCGACCCTAGCTCCGTGGTCTTCATGCCAGTATACGGTATCAAGGGTTCCGAGTTCCAATCATCGGCCAGTCGGTGTACTTATTTATTAATTTATTTAAATATATTTGGCTTGGCCATATACATACATATTAGTTGTTGCAGAAATGGAATAACGCCCACGGTAGCACTACCGGGTTGTCTAAAAAAAAGTGCCCTGAAATACAAAAGTATGTTTCGGAACTTGGAAAACGTTTATGGATATTACGATATCCTCGCTGATAGCCCTATTCAGGTCGGGATGCGACTAACAAAAAAAAATTTTCACGCCTAAACGTACTTCATCAGTTACATACACAAACTATTGTAAATTTTACATTAAAATTTGAAACGTTGAAGTTTTTAATCCAAAGAGCTATTAAACAGAATTGCTCATTTCAAAAATACTCTAAAAGCTTTTCAGTAGGAATAATGGAGTTTGAACTTTTCATCCGCGTTGTATAATTTTTTGCCAATACCTCAAAAAACTCCCTTATCGATGCGTAAAGCGAAAATATATTATGGTAAATGTAAAAGTTTCTAAAAAGGTTCGAAAAAATGTCACTTTTTATCGTAATAAACGATTTTATTTTTCCGAACGCATCGAAAACATTACAAAAAGTACGATTAAGTAGGTAATAAAAAATTCTCTTTACTATATACCTCAGATTATTGGTTGCTTCTAACAAATTTACAATGTTTTATATTCAGTTTTAAGGACAGTTTAAATCATATTAAATCAGAAATTAAGCCATATATAAAAGTGGAAACTTCTTTATATCACATTCTTTTTACAGAAAGCTGTTACCATTAATCACCCTCCGAGATTTTTGGTTTTCTTCACGTTTAAAACTCCTAGATGTTGAAAAATATAGTTTTCTATTTCCGTCGGTCTATCGATCTCCTTGACTATCCATCTTTCGGTCTGTCAGTCCACTGGCGCGTTTTCAAATCTAATACATATATAATACTTGAAGTAGGAATGAGACCCACAAGTTCCGAGCGACAGCCCTTGAGTGGCAGAGAGTGAAAGAGTGGGAAAATGGACAAATTTTAAGCATAATTATTTATAGCAAACTATATGAGCAGTTCCGTAAATTGTTGGTATGTTAGAGATTCTAAGAAGAGAGACATTTTTTTTGAAAGTGACCCTCATTAGACTTGATTTAAACCATTCTTTGGACCTCCAGAAAAATTATTCACGGCTGAAAACGACTTCTTTAAGTTTTTTTAAATGGAAAAACTCGCTAAATTGCTATAAAACGCGTCAAAAATGAATATATAATATACCGTATTATAAGTTTATTCCTGTCATTTATTGAAATTATTCATCGTGAATGCTGATAACGTTTTCCTCTTTGATATAACGGCCATTTTTTTCCCATTTTGCGTCTTTTAGTCAAATTAACGTCCAGGTACACTTTTCTTATGTTCTTTGACCTGCTGACTTCGAATTTTTATGTACCTTGTTGATATTAGAAGATCGTTTCCAAGTTTGCGTCAAATTTTAGCAATTTTTTTCGTCAAAACTGGCCGTAAATTAAAAATGGTGTATTTAAAGATGTCAATCTAATAGCCAATGTATACATTGACATGACATGATCAAAAAGAAACTAAAATCTGACCATATTTCTGATTTTCGATGAATAATTTCAATAAATCGCATTATGTAAAATTATAATACGGTATATTATGTATTGATTTTTGATGCTTTTTACGACAATTTAGCGAGTTTTTCCATTTTTCCGCAAAAATCTCCCTCTTTTTTGAACCGCTAAAAAACCAACAATTTACGGAAATGTTCATATAAGGGACTAAAGAGATTAGGGAGGGGGTTATATGAGAATTCGAACATACCATTTGATGCGTCTTCCTGAGCCTTTTTGGAGTCAAAAATCTAGACATTATTTTGTTTAGTGAAAAGGGTGGAGGTTGTTAAATAATATATGGTTTCGATGATAATATCAGACATTTTTCTGTTGCTTGGTTACTATAATCGACATATTTGAAGTATAATTATATATAGTGAAAAATATAAGGGGTTAGAAAGTGAGAGATGGGGTTGGGTTAGAGTGGGATCTTCGTATTCGCATTATGTTATACGTTCTCAAATATATATATATATATATATATATATATATATATATATATATGATATATGGGTTAATGTAGGTTTCAAATTTTAAATAATTCGTTATATCTTCCCATTGTGTAAGTACCGGCACAAGTACTAGAAATTCTGTTCCCTGGTTTATCGAGCCTAGTCCAACTGATAAGCGGTGATACGGCGAAACGCATCTCGGAATGCATTATGCCTGAGGTGGAGCTCTCGAAAAATCGCGCTGCCTGTGGTGAGTGTTGGCAATCTGCTAAACACGGCTTGCGGATGCAGTTACAAATTTGGTACAATTCGCGGTATCCTACTAGATACATACATATATATATATATATATATATATATATATATATATATATATATATATATATATATATATATATATATATTGTAACATTCATTTTTTCCTAGATTTTAAGACCATATAATGTTACTGATTTTCCTCTTAATAATGTACTTCTTTTCATTTTTGTATCGAACGGTATATTAATCAGAAATTCCTAGCCGTTCGGTATATTAGTGTGCTGTGCGGGTTTGCGACCGAATCTCTCGATACGCCGGGATTGGTCAAATGTTTGTATCCGGAGTTTTGGTTCCGGCGTAGCGATATTACCGAGAGAGTGCCCACGGTTTATTTAAGAGTCCGGTGGACAGGAAGAGAGGCTTATTTCCACCGAGCCGCCAAGTAGGTTATTTCGACCGAGCCGCCAAGTAGGCTAATTTCCATCGGGCCGCAGCCAGGCTTACTTCGACCGAGCCGCAGTAGAGGCTCATAGCAACAATTATGAGAGCCAAGTAAAGCACGAGTTTTTTTTTCTAACGTAAAGCCGTAGTGGGCTCTAAGTGTTTCCTACAAAGTGTAAAATCGGTTTTGTGTTCCATCGAAGGCCTAGAAGCCCAAATAAAAACCGTAAGTTACCAGAACATTCATCAATAGACCTATTCCCGAAGTAAGTGTCTTAATAGCAATTTGAACTGACAAAAGGTGAAGTGAAAATCACGATTCTTCGCTTTTGGGGGTAGTCAGGTTTTAGAATTTAAATGTCTGATTTAGGGACTCTAATAATAATAACTACCTGTTAGGCTAGAATTTTTTGTAATCCTTAAAACCGCAGAGGTTAGAACTTTTATTTTAAAATCATGAATAAATTTTCTTTTTATTGATTAAAGCTAGTGTCTCACTGAATACCTATCTTACTTTTCAGGATAATGACGGCTGTACCAAACTGTTTTTTTATTTAACAACTGTACACCCTTTCAGCATTTTTTCATTTTTTTAGCTGAAGTTAGATCCTTTCTATTTTAAAATGAATGGTGCCCAAAAGTCGTACAGCTGAGGTTTTTAAAAATAAGAAAAAATAATTCCAAAAAGACGTACAAAAATTATCTCTTACCCATATCTCTCTACCAAGGAAAACTGAGCTAGTGTGTGTTTAATTTCTTTAGTTCTTTTAAAATAAGGATCCACTCAATTCATTATCAGAAATTAAAAAGAGGTTGCAAGAAAATTGCGCCCAAGCGTGGGAAAAACAACTTTTCACAGGGTACAAAAGTGCGGGCAAGTTAACACCTTACAATATATATATATATATATATATATATATATATATATATATATATATATATATATATATATGTATATATATATATATATGTATCTCTCTCTCTCTCTCTCTCTCTCTATATATATATATATATATATATATATATATATATATATATATACATATAGATATATATATATATATATATATATATATATATATATATATATATATATATATATAATGTATTTGGAGTTTCGTATACTTACTTAATATTGAAACAATAACATGCACTGGAAGTCTTAGGGCAAGATTCGACTTAGTACTCGTAAATTGTTTATATAACTCTTATTCTAAAGAGAAATATGGTGAAAGCATTGGGAGAGCAAGTCAGTTGGTAATGAGAAAGTTGGCATTTTTTTTATACGATATATTAATTCAATGATGCAAATCGTGCAAACCATCCTGGCGGAAACGTGGTCATATGCTACTGTAGAATGATTGTGATAAAAACTTAAAAATAGAAAAGGGACAAATCAGACTTCAAAAGAAAAATATGACATTATTATTTTATGCTCGACGTTGAATAAATACCTTTTGAATTTTCGTGGAACGAAACTGAACTTTAACATTTCGGTTGGAAAGAGGTTTACATTTTCAGTATGTAGAACTGGATACATTTAATATTGAAAATCCTGCAATCTTCAAGTTGAAAGCTGCCTTGACAGATAAATTTAATAAAATAAAATCATTTCAAGTGAACTGACAACTGAATACAAAAGAACATTCTTATTTGAACATATTTTATTTCCGAAATTTAAAAAGTCAAAGAATAAGAGGCTGATTTTGAAAACTGATATTTTACGTACTTGCACCGGGTAGTCGATAGGTCATTTGTTATACGAGGGCTACTTTTTAAGTTTTTAAAAAAACGGGAAAAAAAAAATTGATACAAATCTTTTTATTGTTTCTCAAAATATTCGCCTTTAAGATTTATACACTTTTGCATGCGTTCGAATCAATTCTCAAAACATTTTTTCCACTCTGAAGTTGGTACCTCAAAAACATGGTTTTGGAGGGATTCAACAGCTTCTTGAGGCTATCCAGCCATTTTTTTGACATTCGGAAACAAAAAGAAGTCGTTAGGCGATAAATCAGGTGAATACGGGCAATGAGACATTAATTCAAAGTTTTTCCCCGTGAAATAATCATTTCTTTGACATGCAGTGTGAGAGCTGGTATTATCAGGACGAAGAATGATGCGACGTTTTCGGTTGCTTTTAATGATTTCATCGATGATTTCTGGTAAACAAATTGTTGTATACCATTCATCATTAACTGCTCTTCGATCCTCTGAAGTAATGGTCGCAACATCTCCGGTATAACCAAAGAAACAAGCAATCATTTTCTTTGAAGTGCTTCGCGAACGAACCATCGGGAACAGATCTTTTTCACAGCTAAATGTTCATGCAAAATCGGATGTACTGCAGATTTCGACATGCTTAAGGATGTTTCTATCTCATGGTATCGATGTTTTTTGGAAAAACAACCGATTTTGGTCGACTTTCACGAAATTCAAATTCTGAAAACTAGTTGTAAACAGTCTTTTTTGATGGTGATTCATTACCAAAAGTCAAATGAAGCGATTCGAGGCATTGTTGTTGAGTTAGGCCTCGTAAAAAATCATCCAACAAAAACCTTTACGTGAAATTTCCATTTGTCCAGATAACTGTTTTTTTTTTTTAAACGCTCACTATAAACAAACTACTCGGCCAATTTCTGAGCTGCCACTGTTTCAACAATAACAAATGTCAAATTTTACAAAAATGGTAATGTCACATCTCATCAGCTTCATATAGTTGTTGTTTATAAAAACTTAAAAGGTGGCCCTCGTACAGGTGCGAAATTTAACATAGGGCGAAACATTTTGAGAGCGCATTAGTCATTTTACTAGAAACTCTATTCAACAGGTTGTTTAAGGAACAGGATCTTCAAGTTAGTACGAGGCTGGTTTGAAAAGTCCGTGCAAAAATAAAAACTACTTATGTGTTTGAGGTAAACCTTTTTTATTTTTCGATATAGTTTCCTTTTAGGCTTATACACTTCGTCCAACGATGTTCTAGTTTGTTGATCCCTTCCGAATAATAGGATTTGTCCAAGTCTGCAAAATATCCATTAGTGTCTGCAATCACCTCCTCGTTTGAATAAAATCTTTGTCCCGCCAGCCATTTCTTCAAATTGGGGAACAAATAGTAGTCCGAGGGAGCCAAGTCTGGAGAATAGGGGGGATGTGAAACGAGTTGGAATACTATTTCCATTAATTTTGCGACCACAACTGCTGAGGTGTGTGCTGGTGCGTTGTCGTGATGGAAAAGGACTTTTTTGTGGGCCAATCGCGGGCGTTTTTCTTGCAGCTCGGTTTCCAAACGGTCCAATAACGATGAATAATATTCACCTGTAATAGTTTTACCCTTTTCCAGATAGTCAATGAGGATTATCCCTTGCGAATCCCAAAAGACAGTCGCCATAACCTTTCCGGCCGAAGGAACGGTCTTCGCCTTATTTGGTGCAGATTCCCCCTTGGTAACCCATTGTTTAGATTGTTATTTGGTCTCAGGAGTATAGTAACGTATCCATGTTTCATCCACAGTGACAAAACGACGCTTAAAGTCCTCCGGATTTTTCTGAAACAGCTGCAAACCATCCTTGCAACACTTCACACGATTCCGTTTTTGGTCAAGCGTGAGCAATCGCGGCACTCATCTTGCGGATAGCTTTCTCATGTCCAAATGTTTATGCAAAATATTATGTACCCGTTCAGTCGAGATGCCCACAGCACTAGCAATCTTACGCACCTTAACTCTTCTGTCATCCATCACCATATCATGGATTTGATCAATGATTTCTGGAGTCGTAACCTCCACAGGCCGTCCAGAACGTTTAGCTTCACTTGTGCCCATATGGTCAGTCCGAAAATTTTGAAACCACTTATAAACTGTTCTAATCGAAGGTGCAGAGTCACCATAATGTTTATCAAGCTTCTCTTTAGTCTCCTGAGGCGTTTTGCCTTTCATAAAGTAATGTTTAATCACCACACCAAATTCTTTTTCGTCCATTTCTTGAAAATCACTCGATTTCCTTGATTCACACGAATGCCAAACACAAAGAAATAAACCAATATGGCTGAAACTTGGTGTGCGTTCATTCAAGAGATGCTACTAACTAAACATGACCTCGATACGCGCCGGTGATGCCATCTCTCGGACTTTGCACGGACTTTTCAAACCAGCCTCGTATACCGTCTGTCCAAAAAGTTTCCATACTGATTTTTTCCATGGCCTTTAAGCAGCGCTATCTCGTAAACAACGATAAAAGCTCGAACTCACATCTGTAAACAACACATTTGCATTCAACCAACCAGTTGTGATCAGTAAGTATTGAGTGGTAGACGTGCGAATTATATGTGTGGTAGTCGTGTCACAGAAGTGTGATGGAGCAAAGAGCAGTGATCAAATTTCATGTGAAACCAGGTCAAACAACTACACAGAGATTTGAATCTTTAAATAAAGCTGACGATGATGATTATTTATCGCATTCCCAAGTGGTTGAGTGCTTTAAACGTTTTAAGGAACGACGCGAGTCGCTCGAAGATAGAGCAAGTCCCGGGCGTCCCAGCACACGTTTGGCTCAAGTAAACGGCGTGAGAATTCGTCATCTGCTGCAGACCCGCCGTCATCTTTCATGCAGATTGATGACAGGAAAGCTTATCATCTATAAATTAAGTGTTGAAGACATTGTCCGGAATGTTTTGAACAAGTGGAAAGTATGTGCGATGTTTGTTCCTTACAGCCTGACACCCAAACGAAAAGAGTAACGGGTGGACGCCTGCAGAAATTTGATCGAAATGAAAAATGCGGACGATTGTTTTCTGCAGAAAATAATCACGGACGATGAGACGTGGTACTACTAATATGAGCATACCCCAAACTACTGCTAGGTGCACAATGGCCCGGTAGTTGTTTGCCGAGACCGAAAAAGGTGCGACTGACAAAGTCAAGAACACAGGAAATACTCCTCTCATTTTTTGACGCTCCCGAAGTCCCGAAGGCACTACAGTGAACGCCAGGTACTAAGTGGGTATCACTGAGCGACTTTGCAAGAGGATTTACCGGTTTCTACAGGAACGATGGAACGCAAAAGATTTTTTCTTGCTTTATGACAACGTGCTCGCTCACACGACTGAGATTGCGGTGCCGTTTTTGATGCGAAAACAAGTGTCCGTACTCCATCACCCTGCTTTTTTGGCTAATTTAGCTCCTAGTGACTTTTTTTATTCTCAAAAATCAAGCTCCACGTGAAGGGTCAACGTTGTGACGATTTGGAGGGCATTAAAGCCACTATAACGCGCTAGTTAAAGATGCTCTCAGAAGATTTTTTTAACAGTTTTACATGGTTATATGAACGTTGTGAACGTTGTATTGAGATCGGAGGGGACTATGTAGAACATCCGAAGTAATAAAGTATTCACTTTTAATTTTTCTATTTTTTTCCTAAGGCAGTCTGGGAACTTCTTGGATAGATGGTGTATACAAAAAGCCAATATCTAGTTGTAAACGTAGAAACTAGATTTGATCTGTTGCATGAAGGATCAAGAAATCCAGTACATATAATTAGATTGCTGACTGCAGTATTCCGCCATTACTCCTTATAATTGCAAGCGTGAAAACATTGGTTTTCAGATCAATAGGCCTTACAGACAACGTTAAGAAGCAAGAGGTAAACTACCGAACTACAGAATGGATACAAAGATTACGAGTACATATTCAGTAACAACAAAATCCAAGGTAAAAATCTAATGGACACGTATATAATAGAACGAATGCCACCGACAAGATTAGACTCCTTCCGTGGAGATAAAACATGCCAGCTGTCTACAAACCACTAAAATAAAAATAAGATCTCTTATAAGAAATGGCAGGGGAAAAGCCGAGTGCAGCAAAACTGTGCCAAACTAACAATCTAGTTTTCGAAATCGATTCGTGACTAGACTTACACTGTTTGGTATCCATGTGTTGATTCAGAGATATCGCGATGTCAATTAAAATGTGTACCTCTGTTCAATGGACTTTGAAAAAGCCTTTGACAAGGTACACGACGAATAACTTTTTGAGATTTTAAAAACGACCCGTATAGATGCCAAAGATATTCGTATCATCGTTAATCTGTACTGGCATCAGACAGCTGAAGTACGGTTGGAATATCAAGTATCCGATGAAATTAAAGATCAAGCGGGGAGTGCGTTAGGGTTGTATTCTAACGCCCTTGTTGTTCAACCTCTATTCCGAGGTGATATTCAATGAAGGTACCACTGAAGGAATCAACATCAACGGCATTAACATAAATAACATCAGATACGCCGATGATACATACTAATAACGAAAAAGATCTACAAAAACTTATGGATAAAATAACTGACACTTGTATACAGTTTGGTTTAAGACTCAATGCAAATAAAACAAAATATATGATTATAAGCAAAGAATTTAATATTGAAGATAATGGTATTACAATCAGTGGCACAAAAATAGAGAGTTGATAAATTGATGTATCTTGGCAGCAATACCAATGACCAGTGGGATCCGACTGTGGAAATCAAAATTTGACTAGAGAAGATCCGAGCCGCATTTATGAAGATTATGAAGAACAAAAAAATCCTGACTAGCCACGACTTGAAACTACGAATGAGGCTGCTATGTCTTTTCGGTTCTCTTGTACAGCATGGAAGCGTAAACGCTAATTGGAGTAATGCTTAAACGTCTGGAGGTATTTGAAATGTGGGTGTATCGACGACTGCTGAAAACCAGTTGGATAAACAGAATTAGTGACAACAGCGTTCTCACTCGCATGGATAAGGACTTGGAGGTGGTCACGACCATCAAGCCATCGTAAATTAGAATATTTTGGCCACATTATGTGACATCCAGAAAAATACAGAATTTTGCATCTGATTATAGAGGGAAAGATTCTAGGCAGACGTGGTCTAGGGAGAAGGAGACAGAAAATTTGAGGCAATAGTATGAAAAGTCTACGGTTCAGCTCTTCCAAGCGGTTATCAATAAACCCGATCATTATTAACATGGTAACCAATATGATAAGCAATGACCGTTGAACGGTCATACTACCCCAAGAAGAAGAAGAAACTAACAGCAGAATATCGCCCAGAATATCAACGTTCCAGGGGGTGGAGCTAACCATAACTAATGAGAGTATGTATTGAACGTGTCGAATAACGCCTTGGGGAAATGCAAAATTCCGCCCAGAATGTGAGAAAAGATTTATTCCCGAATTCTATTCATTACCCCATTTTTATTATATAACAAAAGAAAAATAACTCGAACATATTAAAAATTTATAAAACGTAAAAAAAATGGAGATTGATTACTATTTTCATATTGCTTGCGAACAACAGCTAATAGACCAAGAGGGCGATCCGAAATTTTGATCTGTTGACTAACCGTCTGCCTAGTCATTCTATCGGATGATTCGAATAAAAACCTTTAACGTTCTATATATATATACATATATATATATATATATATATATATATATATATATATATATATATATATCTATATATATATATATATATATATATATATATATATATATATATATATATATATATATATTATATATATACGAGGCATGTTTTTTAAGTAAGTACCGTTTTGGAATTAAAAAAAGACGTGCAAAGATATCGCTATAATTTTATTTTTACATGAAAGCCTGTACCTTAATCTACTTTTCTACATAATTTCCGTGAATATTGAGGCACTTGTCATAACGTGGCACCAGTTTTTGAATACCCTCCTCATAAAATTCTGCCGCCTGAGAAAAAAGTTCTCGGTCACAATGCGATACAAAACACTACGAGAATATTGAGGAAAGCAGTCGCACAATGATGAAATTGTAAAGCGTCTGTTTTCTCTCACCTTTTCGTCCACTTTCTGCACCAAATCTTCATTAACGACCGAAGGACGCCCACTCCGTTCTTCATCATGCACATTTGTGCGGCCATCTTTAAATGCTCTCACCCATTTCCTTACCATTCCATCACTCATAATGTTTTGTCCGTAAACTTCACAGATCTCACGATGAATATCGATCGGTTTTACGCCTTTAGCACTAAGAAATCGTATAACAGTCCGTACTTCACAATCGGCGGGACTCACGATTGTCGGAGGCATCTTAAACACTCAGTAAACAACGTATACAATGAAGAATCAGACTGTAATGGCGTCAGTGCGTAGACATGAGATGTAGGTTACCAGCGCGCATGCGCGGAACGCCGACCATATCGCTGCGGCGGCGGAATCGCAAAACGGTACTTACTTAAAAAACATGCCTCGTATATATATATATATATATATATATATATATATATATATATATATATATATATATATATATATATATATATATATATATATATATATATATATATATATATATATATATATATATATATATATATATAAATAAATGAGTTTTCAACAAAGTTTGTTTCCAATCTTTACTGAGAACTGATGACCTTAAAATTTTTGTTTTTTTTATATACCAGATAAATTGTTAAAAGTAATGCACTCGTGATAATTTTCGTTCAATCTACACCCCGTGGAGAATATTCCAGAATTTTTTCGAAATTTGATCAGTGCTTTTCGAGAAAAGGGGGGACAGAGATTTTTCGCGATTTTTTAAAAATAATACAAAGAAAAGTGTGCGCAATTATTACTATATATATATATATATATATATATATATATATATATATATATATATATATAATTTCACTCGTGTTTTCACAAGTTTTCATTTGACACTACATTCAATCACCTAGTAAAAAGTTTTTTTTCACTTTCGATTTCACCCCCCAGACCTAACCCCTTAAGTCAAAATTTAACTTTCAAAACTACACAGCTTTGATGAGGCCGTCAATTCCTATATTATTACCAAATTTCAACTTTCTATGACAAATAGTTTCGGAGAACATCGGGTGTGACAGACGGACAGACAGACAGATACTGAAGCGATCTTATAAGGAACTGGAACACTAAAAAGGTTTTTTCGGGCCCATGGCGAAAGACCCAAACACTAGGCCTCGAGGATGGCAGATTTGAATTCTACGGGTGGAAAAATATAAACGCGAATTTTATCTAGAATCTATAATAGCGTCTACACTATCAGAATTTCGATTTTTTTTTGGACTTTGAAAATGCCTTGGCTTGTTCGGGTACAAGCAACGCGTTTGCCCCGGTGATATTTTATTAATTATTAAGACGCGTAGGATTCAAAACTTGGGACTTACGGTCGTATTTATTCAAAAACTGGAAAAACGAACGTTTTTGGATGGATGGCTCCAGCTTTTTATCAAGAACAATCTAAATTTATTGATTTTATATGGTTAAATGACGACGTTTTTTGGGCTCTAAAGTTCGGTCCCGTCTCGGCAGCGTCTGCCCTTTGGGGCGCTCGACTTTTATAATGTCAAGAAATGTTATGGTAATTGATTCAAGTGGTTAAACGACAGACGATTTTTGGATGTAGCATTTTGGGCCTTATCTGGGCATTCCAGCACATGGGGACCGCAAAATCGAAGTTAAAGGCTTTTATTCGATTCGCCCGATAGAATGAATAACTAGGCAGACGGTTAGTCGACAGGTCTGAATTTCGGGTCGCCCTCTTGGTCTATAAAATAAGATGACTAAGAACTGTATATCGTTTTTTATTTTATTAACTTATAATTTTTCATCAATTTTAATTAAATAATTAAAAACCTGCTTTGGCGAAAAATTGCTTATCCGTATATAAAAAATACTCAAGGTCTGTCTATAGTATGTATGAATTAAACACATTTTATACCCAATAGGAGACTTAGTCTGTCATCTATGGAATCATCTCCTATCGAATTAAATATCACTTTAAAATTTAAGTTAATTCATCTAAGAATATATGGAAAAAAGTAGATTAAATTGCAACCTTATTCAATCTTTAGTGCATCATCTTGATATACTAGAAGTTACCTTACCCAATCTCTCCGTTACAGTGCAAAAAAATTAGAAAATTCAATTGCCACCGGCTGTTTTGAAGTGAAAACTACTTTGGATACTAAAGTGATGTTGCCAGTTATATTATATTATATATATATATATATATATATATATATATATATATATATATATATATATATATATATATATATATATACATACATACATACATATATATATATATATATATATATATATATATATATATATATATATATATATATACATATATATATATATATATATATATATATATATATATATATATATATATATATATATATATATAGTTAGTTTTTTGTAGTTTTCTTATTGTTTTTTTATTGTTCATTATGTTGTATGCTATTTTTGAAGGATTGTAAATTAAATTAAAATCATATTCTAGAAATATAAAATTTTTGGAGATTTACAGACAGATAAGTAGGAGGATTAACAAATGCCTAGTCAATTCTACAAGTCTATGTTTTTTTAAATTTTTGGGCGAAAGGTTAAAAAAATTTTGAATGAAATTTGGTATTTAAATAAAAAGAATACAGTTTTCTTGTGTATTTTGGTTTGTGGCTTTCTGTCTGTATATTATCGCTTTAAGCCCAAAACGAAATAACATATCCATTTTATATGTAATACGCATATATTATTTAAATTATCCTGAAAAATCTAAATTCTTCTAATGAGAAAAACAAACTTTTTAATTTGCACGGTGATTTTTTAGCTCTCCAGTTTACATTGCATTTTTTCTGTTCATTTATTCATTATCAGACCCATTCTGTAAAAATGTATTATATCATTCGTAATTAAATCCGGTAGTCTAGTGTTTCCAATCTGTCGACAAATGATCGAGCTGACTGTGCACAACTAAAATATTACGAATACAAAGCCTTTTTAAAGCTTTTATGTAACATATGTGTGTGTTTTAATTGTGCACTACGATATTCACTTTGATAAACGAAAAACGAATAATATTTTTGGATTCACCATATGTTGTTTAATTTAGCGCTATACACTATCCAAGGTTACTAAGTGTTACGACTTATGACGTTAGTATTTTCACACCATTGTCGGTAGGCAAGATGGTTAGAGGCAACATCTTCTTTGCATTTTCGGGCGAATGCGTTGGTAGAGCATTTCGTCGAAAAATGGATGTAAACTTCCATAACGGAAACCTCCTTAGCACAGTCAGTCTACTTAAAACAAACGTCTAACCGTTCGACCTAACCGTTTGAAAATATTCCATGAGTTTTTCCGATTAAGCAGCTTCATAGTGCCAAACCTTGCACAGTTTAAGCGCCTCTCTGCCACTAAGCGGTAGGATACTCGATGTCGACAGCAGTTTATGGTCGGAAGAACCTAACGGCGAATTTATGGTGACAGTGTAAATCTCTGAATTAATGGTTAAAAACAGGTTAAGGAGAATGGCGAACCCTACTTATGGATCAGGGATCCGCGTTGGTTCATTGATAAGCTGAGTAAAGCCACAACTGATTGTGAAGGATTCAGCTTCATGGCCGCGTATTTGAATACTTAAGCCGGTTGATGTTTTGGACATTAAAGTCACAATTTCGGCATTAGAATAATTAATCTGTAAATGATCGATGGTGTCTACAAAAGTTCTAAAGTTAGTATTACTTGCTGGTTGATAGAAGCAGTAAATAAACATTGTGGTTTGTTCAGTCGTTCTTTTAACCACATAACATGAAAGTTGCGTGGCTCCAGGGCCTCCTCTCGCTGGCAAGAGAGATCGGTTCTGATAAAAAGACATATTCCAAAATTACGCCTAAACTGGGAATAGAAATCGTAATTAGGATAGAGAAAGCTGACTGTACTGATCGATGGATTGACCTTGGTTTCACAGAGAGCGTGTACATGAGATTTATTTGATTGCAGGTGTTAGTGCACTGAATTTATGTTCGAGTTTAAATCTTGGATGTTACAAAAAACCTATTTTAAAATTGTAATCTGCATGTTGGCATGTTGACGCCCCCGAACCAAATTACTTTGCCGATTTTTCAACCCTAATAAACGAAGTATAGGAAAAGCATATTATTTAATTCGCAGTCCTTGCTATAATCCCTTAAATAATATACGTCCATTCTTGTAAATTATATATAAGAATTCAAAAGAGTTTATGTAAAAATAAATTATTCTATTTTATTATAAAAAAATGATCCTTTTCAAAAATGATAAATTTATATTACATACATGTATTGGAAAACGGGGCTCTACATACAACTTTTGAAAATTTATGGGACACGAAGGAGTAATAAATAAAATCAGCTAAAGGAAGGTGTAAAAAAAACTTTTCCCTACCCCGTATCTTAAGACGTAATATTCCTTACCCCAGATCTCTGATGTTTTTGACAGTGCTCTTGTTTAAATTATGGGAGTTTTCTGCGCTTCCAGCACGTTAAATTTTAGAAATTATGTGACTCCCGGATGTGCCTTCAGCTGAAAGTTTCATGTACTTTTGTTACAAATTGTCGTTGTAAATTTTAAATATAAAACTTAAATTGGGAGATAAATATTTTGTAATAAAGCAATTTATATAATTACCTAAGTTTTGATTCTGCACTGAATTAATAATATGAACTGTTGAGAAGCTATAGTTTCCGGAATAAGACCGTGTCAAATTGAGGTAACTTTCTGACATACCACCTGCAAGAGATATTTTCAAAATTGTAACACTGAAAGAGATCGGAGAGGCCCAAACCTCTGTTAGATGCGTTATTACAAATACAAGTAATGGCAACTTAAGATATTCAATATAAATACTAGTCAAAAAAATAGAGGTATTTTTTTTGGGCATGACATATGAACTGCTGGGAAATCCCTAAAGCTATATAAATATATATATATATATATATATATATATATATATATATATATATATATATATATATATATACGAGGCTGGTTTGAAAAGTCCGTGCAAAGTCCGAGAGATGGCACCACCGGCGCGTATCGAGGTCATGTTTAGTTAGTAGCATCTTTTGAATGAACGCACACCAAGTTTCAGCCATATTGGTCTATTTCTTTGTGTTTGGCATTCGTGTGAATCAAGGAAGTCGAGTGACTTTCAAGAAATGGACGAAAAAGAATTTCGTGTGGTGATTAAACATTACTTTATGAAAGGCAAAACGCCTCAGGAGACCAAAGAGAAGCTTGATAAACATTATGGTGACTCTGCACCTTCGATTAGAACAGTTTATAAGTGGTTTCAAAATTTTCGGACTGGCCATATGGGCACAAGTGACGCTGAACTTTCTGGACGGCCTGTGGAGGTTATGACTCCAGAAATCATTGATCCAATCCATGATATGGTGATGGATGATAGAAGAGTTAAGGTGCGTGAGATTGCTAGTGCTGTGGGCATCTCGACTGAACGGGTACATAATATTTTGCATGAACATTTGGACATGAGAAAGCTATCCGCAAGATGGGTGCCGCGATTGCTCACGCTTGACCAAAAACGGAATCGTGTGAAGTGTTGCAAGGATGGTTTGCAGCTGTTCCAGAAGAATCCGGAGGACTTTAAGCGTCGTTTCATCACTGTGCATGAAACATGGTTACATTACTATACTCCTGAGACCAAACAACAATCTAAACAATGGGTTACCAAGGGGGAATCTGCACCAAAAAAGGCGAAGACCGTTCCTTCGGCCGGAAAGGTTATAGCGACTGTCTTTTGGGATTCGCAAGGGATAATCCTCATCAACTATCTGGAAAAGGGTAAAACTATTACAGGTGAATATTATTCATCGTTATTGGACCGTTTGAAAACCGAGCTGCAAGAAAAACGCCCGCGATTGGCCCACAAGAAAGTCCTTTTCCATCACGACAACGCACCAGCACACACCTCAGCAGTTGTGGTCGCAAAATTAATGGAAATAGGATTCCAACTCGTTTCACATCTCCCCTATTTTCCAGACTTGGCTCCCTCGGACTACTATTTGTTCCCCAATTTGAAGAAATGGCTGGCGGGACAAAGATTTTATTCAAACGAGGAGGTGATTGCAGACACTAATGGATATTTTGCAGACTTGGACAAATCCTATTATTCGGAAGGGATCAACAAACTAGAACATCGTTGGACGAAGAGTATAAGCCTAAAAGGAGACTATGTCGAAAAATAAAAAAGGTTTACCCCAAACACATAAGTAGATTTTATTTTTGCACGAACTTTTCAAACCAGCCTCGTATATATATATATATATATATATATATATATATATATATATATATATATATATATATATATATATATATATATATATATATATAGTATATGTATAATAATCTGATATGATAACTGATAAATATTTGAAAGAAAAATCTTTAAAGATTTTTATATACATATAAATTTATTTTATGACAGTATTTAATTACTTTATATATTAAGATATGTATTTGTACACTAATGTATTTGTGTTAGTCTACGTATTTTGTACTACATGTTATACTTTGGTTTATGTTACCTTTACATTTTAATATATCTTAACTTATCTGATGTAAAATTAAGAATATTAACTTACCGGAAAACTTTAGACTTATTTCCTTTGACGTACAAAACTTATTCCCAAGCACGCCTCCATATGATCTCATAGATTTAGTAGATAAGGTTTTAATCAGAAATAAAGTAAATGAAATTGTTAAACCAGATATTTTAGAATTACTAACTATCTGTCTTGATCTAAACTACTTTGAATTCAGCAATAAATTTTATACCTCTAAAGTGGCTTAATTATGGGTAACCCTTAAGTCCTTTACTAACTAAAGTATTTATGGACCATTTAGAACAAAAAATACATCAAAATGTAATTAGTAAAAATTTGATTTATTGGTATAGATATGTCGATGATATCATTTCTTGTTTTACTGAAACGGATAGATAACTATCTTCCTCAATGTCTTAAATAATTTACATCCCAATATTAAATTTACGTTAGAACTGGAAACCAATAATTCGATCAATTTCTTAGATCTGTCTATATCAAAAATAAATAATATGCATGATTTTTCTATTTTTCATAAGCCGTCACATACGGACACAGTTATTCACAATAGTTCATAACACCCTTACACTCAGAAAATGGCAGCATTAAATTTCTTTATCCACAGATTATTACACATTCTCAAAAATTAATAACAAAGAACTAAAGATCATTAAACAAATAGCGGTCAATAACGAATACCACTCTAACATTATTGACAACATTCTATATAAAACATCAATTAAACAAGCAGTCTCACTTATATACCCTACGATAGTTGACAAAAAAATAAAGCACAATACACTTACTTACACAGAAAAAATCTCCAAACAACTAACGCCAAATAACAAAAAAATAGCATTTAAAACTAATAACACTCAATTCTGAATAACAAATCTAAATCTAATAAAATTAAAAAAAAACAGACATCTATTTATTGAATTGTGGACCTTTTACTATGTTGGTCAAAATGGTAGACCATTTGAAACCCGTATTAAAGAATACACACAGTTATTTAAAAAACAATAGCCACTCACGTTATGCAATCCATGTAATTAATAAATCACATAATTTCAATAATGAATTTAAAACTCTACATATTGAAAATAAATCCAAAAAATTAACCCTCCTAGACAGTCTCGAAATTACTTACTTACTTACCAGGTGTACAAGTATGAAATGTGGATTTTTTTTTCTAAAAAAACATGTTATATTCGGAAGAATGATAAAAAGTGCTTTATTCAAAGTATGCTCCATCGCTTGTTATACATTTTTCCCATCTTTCGGGCAATTTGTGAATACCACGCCAATAAAAATCTTTCCCTTTTGCTGCGAAATATTCATCGAGCCATTTTTTCACTTCTTCGTACGAATCAAAGCGCTGCTCAGCAAGTACGTGACCCATCGATGCAAACAAATGGTAATCGAAGGAGCCAAGTATGGTGAGTAAGCCACATGGGGTAGAACTTCCCAGCTGAGTGCTTCCAACGTGTCGCGAACTAGTTGTGCCGTATGTGATGGAATATTGTCATGAAGAAAAATGACTTTGTGTTGCCTCTTTCGGTATTCTGGCCTTTTTTCAAGCAGCGAACGGTTCAAATCGATCAATTATTGTTGGTAACGTTTAGTATTAACGGTTTCCCGAGATTTTAACAGCTCATAATAGACCACGCCCCTCTGGTCCCACCAAACACAGAGCATAGTCTTTCTGCCAAAGCGATTCGATCTTGCGGTCGATGTGGATGGTGCGCCTGGTGCGTCTATCCATGATTTTTTGCGCTTGGGATTCTCAAAATAAATTCACTTTTCATCCCCTGTAACTATACGATGCAAAAACAACTTCCTTTTGTACCGAGCGAGCAAAATGTCACACGTGTTTTTACGCTTTTCCATTTGCCTGTCGTTCAACTCATATGGTACCCATCTACCGATCTTTTGAATCATTCCCATCTCTCGTAGCCGATTGGAAACACCTCGTTGACTAACGCCCAACTGCTCGGCGAGTTGTTTTTGTGTTTGCGAATCATCTTCGTCCAACAATGCTTGCAATCCCACATCTTCGTATTTTTTTGGCGGTTTTCCACGTTCGTTGTCTGCAACATCGAAGTTTTGAAACGCCGGAACTATCCTTCACACGTATCTTGCGATGGAGCATGTTCACCATAAGCTTGTCGAAGTAGTCGGTATGATTCAACGGCAGTTTTCTTCAAATGAAACCAAAAAAATAATGCTGTCCGCGAATGCTCTTTGCCGGGTATAAATTTCGACATATTGAACACAACAACACAACACCATGCACACACTTTTCCAATTTATCACTCGTCTGATACTTGTTCAAGACACAACAAAATGGCGCATTGTCAAATCTTTATAGCACAAACTGCGTTGGTGCACCATCTGTTGTCTGAAATCCGCATTTCATACTTATACTTAATCCTTATGCCTTTCTACCCCTTTTTTAGGAGTGTAAGGCCCGTGGAGTTGAGTTATTCTATTTTTTTTCCATATCTCCTTCTATATCTTTCTATCCCTTCGAAATTAATAAAACGAACAAGTAGATTTAAATCATTCTCTCTCTCAATTTATATTAGTTCTCAGAAATTCTATCATAGGTTTATACTTTATAAAAATAATATAACTGTACATAATTTAATAAAATCATTAACCCAAAATAGGTATAATTATAGTTTAAGGAACATATTACTTACATTACCATTTAAAATAGTTTAGTTAATCTTACACTTCTGAAGAAGACACTGCTTGTTTGAAACAATTGTTAAGTTTTTAGAATAAGTAAAGTGGAAATTGACACTAGAGTGTTTCTTTATATTTTTATTATAATGGATTTCCAACAAGTATCGGCTAATACAATCAAAAATGTTATCCGATATCATTTATATGACCTCATGGATAAATAAATAAATTTCAAAGCAAATAAACATTAAGCAGACTTCTGAAAAGTAATTTTTTATTGACAGTTCATATTGCATCGTTTTTTTTTTAAATATTTTGTATTTATACTAATATTTTCATTAGTATAATTCAGTAAAAATATCACCCATTTTCATCAAAAATAACTTACTACACCAAGATATGCGATACAAGTAACAGCTAATTTCGATATTCTTTATGCACCATAGGTGAATATACTAGTGTGAACGCTTCCAATAAACGCCATTAGGATGAATTATCTTTTAACAATTTAATAAAGTTTAGAATTTTCACGATTGAAAACAATATAGTACTATAATTTATTTTTTTCTGCCTGTAAACTTATTTGAACCCATTCGCATTGTCCAGCAATTAATGTTTCAATTTAGAAGCTTCGAATTTCCAACGAAATTTTTGGTGGCGATATAGCTCAAAATAATTTATTACATTTTATGTACGCTATCGCTACGTGTTTTACTTGTGTGTGAATACAAATCTATTATTAATTAAAACGTATGCATGCAAATCTATGCCAACAGTTTTGAGAAATGAACTGTAATTCGATGAATTCAATATACGAAAATAATTTTTTGTGTGAAAGATACTGTTTTCGGAATAGTTTTTTTTTAAATCGTAGCTACCGTATGAGAAGCGATATGAAGATGAACATTACCTCTAAGAAGCTTGTTCCATATGACTTCTTTGACTGGCCTTCTAGTAAGTCTAAGTAGTACTCTACATTTAACGTCCATTGTTCTGTTAGAAAATCTATGAGTGAAACGTCCCATATATTTCAAAAGAATATAGCCAAAACTCTCCTTGCTGCAATAATGGACTTTGCTTTCTTTAGTTTTGGAGACAAAGAGTGTTGCCACTGTATCGACCCTTTTTTTTGTTTCAAAAGTAAAATGGTGAATGCAAGTTTCATCAGTAGTAACAATATACTTTAAAAACACATTCTCATCTCCTTCGTAGCGTGCGACTGGTAAATGAGCAATGTTCAAGCCAGCCTCTTTATGCTGGTCCGGAATATAGCGTGCGTATACTTTTCGACAGTTAAATTAATAATTAATAATACTATCTGAACTTTTAATACTAATATTGAATGAAGAAACAATATCTCTCAATGTAATTCTATGGTTATCTTTAATAAGTGCATCAACTCTGTCAGCGATCTGTTCTGTACTTAATGTAAAATGTGGTTCGTTCTACATACGTTTTTAGCTTAAATTTTAAAAATCTTTACATCATTTATTGACGCTTATATCTGGGAATGTTCCCTTACTTAAAAAGAAAGAATATTAATTATATATAAATAAATTTCATAATTATGCTTTGTTCGACGCTTGCACGTATTTCGGTTTTACTCGCAGGTGTCAAATAAATCGAAATGGATCCAGATGTACATAAAATTTGCAAATACGCAAAATTTGAAAAATAAAAATTTAAACCTCGTATTTATCTGTTCCTTTATATTTTCGGTAACTTTAAATCAGTAGTATTGACTTCGTTCAAAAATATAATCTTGAACGTTGAGGACCCATGAGCAAACGAAAAATTAAAATGGTGATTCCGAAGTTGAGCTTCCTTGCTGACGGTATAAATACGTATGACGTTGGGGCAATTCGACATTAGTTCAGATGTGCAAATGTGGAAGGGAAGACCACGAAATATGTCTCCTACTAGCAGGCGGCAGCAGAGTAATGAAGTGGTTTAGTTGATTAAAGCGCAGTGGCGTAGAGTCTAAGATCATGCGTTCGATTCCCAACGGCACTCAGTCCGTTTATTTAATTGTTTTGTAGTTGTATCTTTATCTCCATATATCGTTCTGTTTAAATACGTATTTGTTTATTGTATGGTTGTACCGATTTTATTTTGGCGGTCTTAACTCCATGGTGTAGTTCTGACATATTGTGTTCAGGGTTAGGTTTTGTCTCCGGCAGGTCTACTAGTAAAGTAGGTTGGTGCACCATCTGTTGTCTGAAATCCGCATTTCATACTTATACACCTGGTACTTAATCCTTATGCCTTTCTACCCCTTTTTTAGGAGTGTAAGGCCCGTGGAGTTGAGTTATTCTATTTTTTTTTCCATATCTCCTTCTATATCTTTCTATCCCTTCGAAATTAATAAACGTAAAAATTCCAAGCTATTAAACGAACAAGTAGATTTAAATCATTCTCTCTCTCAATTTATATTAGTTCTCAGAAATTCTATCATAGGTTTATACTTTATAAAAATAATATAACTGTACATAATTTAATAAAATCATTAACCCAAAATAGGTATAATTATAGTTTAAGGAACATATTACTTACATTACCATTTAAAATAGTTTAGTTAATCTTACACTTCTGAAGAAGACACTGCTTGTTTGAAACAATTGTTAAGTTTTTAGAATAAGTAAAGTGGAAATTGACACTAGAGTGTTTCTTTATATTTTTATTATAATGGATTTCCAACAAGTATCGGCTAATACAATCAAAAATGTTATCCGATATCATTTATATGACCTCATGGATAAATAAATAAATTTCAAAGCAAATAAACATTAAGCAGACTTCTGAAAAGTAATTTTTTATTGACAGTTCATATTGCATCGTTTTTTTTTTAAATATTTTGTATTTATACTAATATTTTCATTAGTATAATTCAGTAAAAATATCACCCATTTTCATCAAAAATAACTTACTACACCAAGATATGCGATACAAGTAACAGCTAATTTCGATATTCTTTATGCACCATAGGTGAATATACTAGTGTGAACGCTTCCAATAAACGCCATTAGGATGAATTATCTTTTAACAATTTAATAAAGTTTAGAATTTTCACGATTGAAAACAATATAGTACTATAATTTATTTTTTTCTGCCTGTAAACTTATTTGAACCCATTCGCATTGTCCAGCAATTAATGTTTCAATTTAGAAGCTTCGAATTTCCAACGAAATTTTTGGTGGCGATATAGCTCAAAATAATTTATTACATTTTATGTACGCTATCGCTACGTGTTTTACTTGTGTGTGAATACAAATCTATTATTAATTAAAACGTATGCATGCAAATCTATGCCAACAGTTTTGAGAAATGAACTGTAATTCGATGAATTCAATATACGAAAATAATTTTTTGTGTGAAAGATACTGTTTTCGGAATAGTTTTTTTTAAAATCGTAGCTACCGTATGAAAAGCGATATGAAGATGAACATTACCTCTAAGAAGCTTGTTCCATATGACTTCTTTGACTGGCCTTCTAGTAAGTCTAAGTAGTACTCTACATTTAACGTCCATTGTTCTGTTAGAAAATCTATGAGTGAAACGTCCCATATATTTCAAAAGAATATAGCCAAAACTCTCCTTGCTGCAATAATGGACTTTGCTTTCTTTAGTTTTGGAGACAAAGAGTGTTGCCACTGTATCGACCCTTTTTTTGTTTCAAAAGTAAAATGGTGAATGCAAGTTTCATCAGTAGTAACAATATACTTTAAAAACACATTCTCATCTCCTTCGTAGCGTGCGACTGGTAAATGAGCAATGTTCAAGCCAGCCTCTTTATGCTGGTCCGGAATATAGCGTGCGTATACTTTTCGACAGTTAAATTAATAATTAATAATACTATCTGAACTTTTAATACTAATATTGAATGAAGAAACAATATCTCTCAATGTAATTCTATGGTTATCTTTAATAAGTGCATCAACTCTGTCAGCGATCTGTTCTGTACTTAATGTAAAATGTGGTTCGTTCTACATACGTTTTTAGCTTAAATTTTAAAAATCTTTACATCATTTATTGACGCTTATATCTGGGAATGTTCCCTTACTTAAAAAGAAAGAATATTAATTATATATAAATAAATTTCATAATTATGCTTTGTTCGACGCTTGCACGTATTTCGGTTTTACTCGCAGGTGTCAAATAAATCGAAATGGATCCAGATGTACATAAAATTTGCAAATACGCAAAATTTGAAAAATAAAAATTTAAACCTCGTATTTATCTGTTCCTTTATATTTTCGGTAACTTTAAATCAGTAGTATTGACTTCGTTCAAAAATATAATCTTGAACGTTGAGGACCCATGAGCAAACGAAAAATTAAAATGGTGATTCCGAAGTTGAGCTTCCTTGCTGACGGTATAAATACGTATGACGTTGGGGCAATTCGACATTAGTTCAGATGTGCAAATGTGGAAGGGAAGACCACGAAATATGTCTCCTACTAGCAGGCGGCAGCAGAGTAATGAAGTGGTTTAGTTGATTAAAGCGCAGTGGCGTAGAGTCTAAGATCATGCGTTCGATTCCCAACGGCACTCAGTCCGTTTATTTAATTGTTTTGTAGTTGTATCTTTATCTCCATATATCGTTCTGTTTAAATACGTATTTGTTTATTGTATGGTTGTACCGATTTTATTTTGGCGGTCTTAACTCCATGGTGTAGTTCTGACATATTGTGTTCAGGGTTAGGTTTTGTCTCCGGCAGGTCTACTAGTAAAGTAGGTTGGTGCACCATCTGTTGTCTGAAATCCGCATTTCATACTTATACACCTGGTACTTAATCCTTATGCCTTTCTACCCCTTTTTTAGGAGTGTAAGGCCCGTGGAGTTGAGTTATTCTATTTTTTTTTTCCATATCTCCTTCTATATCTTTCTATCCCTTCGAAATTAATAAACGTAAAAATTCCAAGCTATTAAACGAACAAGTAGATTTAAATCATTCTCTCTCTCAATTTATATTAGTTCTCAGAAATTCTATCATAGGTTTATACTTTATAAAAATAATATAACTGTACATAATTTAATAAAATCATTAACCCAAAATAGGTATAATTATAGTTTAAGGAACATATTACTTACATTACCATTTAAAATAGTTTAGTTATCTTACACTTCTGAAGAAGACACTGCTTGTTTGAAACAATTGTTAAGTTTTTAGAATAAGTAAAGTGGAAATTGACACTAGAGTGTTTCTTTATATTTTTATTATAATGGATTTCCAACAAGTATCGGCTAATACAATCAAAAAATGTTATCCGATATCATTTATATGACCTCATGGATAAATAAATAAATTTCAAAGCAAATAAACATTAAGCAGACTTCTGAAAAGTAATTTTTTATTGACAGTTCATATTGCATCGTTTTTTTTTTTAAATATTTTGTATTTATACTAATATTTTCATTAGTATAATTCAGTAAAAATATCACCCATTTTCATCAAAAATAACTTACTACACCAAGATATGCGATACAAGTAACAGCTAATTTCGATATTCTTTATGCACCATAGGTGAATATACTAGTGTGAACGCTTCCAATAAACGCCATTAGGATGAATTATCTTTTAACAATTTAATAAAGTTTAGAATTTTCACGATTGAAAACAATATAGTACTATAATTTATTTTTTTCTGCCTGTAAACTTATTTGAACCCATTCGCATTGTCCAGCAATTAATGTTTCAATTTAGAAGCTTCGAATTTCCAACGAAATTTTTGGTGGCGATATAGCTCAAAATAATTTATTACATTTTATGTACGCTATCGCTACGTGTTTTACTTGTGTGTGAATACAAATCTATTATTAATTAAAACGTATGCATGCAAATCTATGCCAACAGTTTTGAGAAATGAACTGTAATTCGATGAATTCAATATACGAAAATAATTTTTTGTGTGAAAGATACTGTTTTCGGAATAGTTTTTTTTTAAATCGTAGCTACCGTATGAGAAGCGATATGAAGATGAACATTACCTCTAAGATGCTTGTTCCATATGACTTCTTTGACTGGCCTTCTAGTAAGTCTAAGTAGTACTCTACATTTAACGTCCATTGTTCTGTTAGAAAATCTATGAGTGAAACGTCCCATATATTTCAAAAGAATATAGCCAAAACTCTCCTTGCTGCAATAATGGACTTTGCTTTCTTTAGTTTTGGAGACAAAGAGTGTTGCCACTGCATCGACCCTTTTTTTGTTTCAAAAGTAAAATGGTGAATGCAAGTTTCATCAGTAGTAACAATATACTTTAAAAACACATTCTCATCTCCTTCGTAGCGTGCGACTGGTAAATGAGCAATGTTCAAGCCAGCCTCTTTATGCTGGTCCGGAATATAGCGTGCGTATACTTTTCGACAGTTAAATTAATAATTAATAATACTATCTGAACTTTTAATACTAATATTGAATGAAGAAACAATATCTCTCAATGTAATTCTATGGTTATCTTTAATAAGTGCATCAACTCTGTCAGCGATCTGTTCTGTACTTAATGTAAAATGTGGTTCGTTCTACATACGTTTTTAGCTTAAATTTTAAAATCTTTACATCATTTATTGACGCTTATATCTGGGAATGTTCCCTTACTTAAAAAAAAGAATATTAATTATATATAAATAAATTTCATAATTATGCTTTGTTCGACGCTTGCACGTATTTCGGTTTTACTCGCAGGTGTCAAATAAATCGAAATGGATCCAGATGTACATAAAATTTGCAAATACGCAAAATTTGAAAAATAAAAATTTAAACCTCGTATTTATCTGTTCCTTTATATTTTCGGTAACTTTAAATCAGTAGTATTGACTTCGTTCAAAAATATAATCTTGAACGTTGAGGACCCATGAGCAAACGAAAAATTAAAATGGTGATTCCGAAGTTGAGCTTCCTTGCTGACGGTATAAATACGTATGACGTTGGGGCAATTCGACATTAGTTCAGATGTGCAAATGTGGAAGGGAAGACCACGAAATATGTCTCCTACTAGCAGGCGGCAGCAGAGTAATGAAGTGGTTTAGTTGATTAAAGCGCAGTGGCGTAGAGTCTAAGATCATGCGTTCGATTCCCAACGGCACTCAGTCCGTTTATTTAATTGTTTTGTAGTTGTATCTTTATCTCCATATATCGTTCTGTTTAAATACGTATTTGTTTATTGTATGGTTGTACCGATTTTATTTTGGCGGTCTTAACTCCATGGTGTAGTTCTGACATATTGTGTTCAGGGTTAGGTTTTGTCTCCGGCAGGTCTACTAGTAAAGTAGATTTGGCTTGGCTAAACTCATAAGTAGCCGTTTTAAGAATGCTGTAACGTTCATGGCAGCACTACCGCCGTGCCTAAAAAGTGAAAGATATATATATATATATATATATATATATATATATATATATATATATATATATATATGTATATATATATATATATATATATATATATATATATATATATATATATATGTATACATATATATATATATATATATATATATATATATATATATATATATATATATATATATATATATATATATTATTCCCTCTTTACAAATAATTTAGAAGGATATTAACTAATTGGCTAGCAAAGAAATTTGATTTCTATCAACACGTACAACAGGCCGGATTCCAAAAGGGATACAACAATATAGAAGGAACCATCGACCAACTTCGTACTGTGAGAGAAATAATTAAAAAGGCAAATGAATACAACTTCCCTATCCATTTTGTATTTGTTGATTTTCGAAAGGCGTGTGACAGTATCGAATTATGAGCAATAATCAAATCACTCCAAGGTGCCAGATTCTAGATATACTGAAATTTTTAAAAATATTTATCAAAATCTCACTTTCCATGTAAAATTAACGAACGATTAAAAACCAAAAAAAATCCGATAGGGTCACACGATCTCGCCAAAACTCTTCACCTTGGCTATGGAACATGTTTTTAAGGGACTCTCGTGAGAAGGTAAGGACATAAATATTGATGGAATTTATTTGGAAAATCTGCGTTTTGCAGACGACATAGTTTTAATCTCCTCGGACATCAAGCAAGTAGAACAGATGCTAATAGAACTAAACAGAGCGTCACAGAAGATTGGTCTTAGGGTGAATTTTAATAAGGCAAAAATAATGAGCAAGGATAGTCTCCACATTAAGATAGATGGTAACAACGTAGAAAACGTAAACGAATATAGATACATGAGACATAATATTACAATCGGTATGAAGCGTCTGTTTTTATTATTTAACACACTTGCTATAGCAATCGGAAAAGAAAATCAAACATTAGAAATTTCCCGCAGAATTGGACTGTCTTGGGCTGATTGAACCATATATTAAAGGACGGAGAAATTCCCATAAATCTAAAAAGACAAGTGTTTGATTCTTGCATTTTGCTTGTGGCCACCTACGGACTCGAAACTATGGCTTTGATACAGAAAAGTACAAATAGGTTAAGAATAACGCAAAGAGCCATGGAGAGAACAACGCTGGGAGCTTCACACAGAGATAAAATCAGAAATGAAGAGATAAGACGTAGGATATCAAGAATAACCTTTTGGCGGCCTAAGCAAACAACACGAGGACGAGGAAGGCCAACAACGTGATGGGTGGATGAAAATGAAATATTGGTGTCGGAGGGCTTGGGAGAGGTCTAGGTATAGGAGTGGACGAGAAATGGCTGATGATGATGATATACACACACATACATTCCACCTTAAACTTTCAGGGCTCTGTCTACGACGTCATACTAAAATATCTGCATACGCACTGCAAAACACTACTTTCCGAATTACACCGACATTTATAATAATAATAACTTTTACGTATTCCTGTGAAGTATTGCTAATTTTTTAGATGATTTTAGCTGGCCATCACATCAGATAATCGAATAAAATTCAAATGAAATGGCAGCTTTTGTATAGGGTTGCTAGTATGTAAAGTTGTTTTTGAACCATATCGCCGATACCATCGCCATAATAGCTACATTTATTTGCTACTTTTTTGAAATTATGGAGTAACTCACCTGTACAGGGTTCAAGTTTGAATATTTCCAGTGTTAAGGATATTTGGTGATTTTTTGGTCCTTCATGTTGGTCCTAAGAGTATATCGCAAAGCTTTAGTACGCTCAATTAAATAAGTACATCGTCATGAGCTTCATTTGAAATAGTAAAAAACCGGACCAGGTACGTTTTGTTGAACTGTGTATTGATTGTATGTGAATTTGATTTTAGATTAATCACAATTTCAATTCAAGTCAACTTTCCTTCACTGAGGTAAAATATTGGAGTTTAGGCTCAGCTCAAGCTAGCTAGCTTTTATTTTTGATATAGGGTATTATCTCGAAATCTCAAAATCTTATATATCTGTGTTACAAATTTGTCTAGAGATTTTTTGAGCCTGAGTCTTTGAGAACTATGTGAGAGGTTCTGAAAATTGAAATAAATAATTCAAAGCTTTTAGTAATCCATAATAGTAATTTTCTGCATATTGTTTCAACAAATATTGGAAATTATTCAACCACAATTTCCTATATCCAGAGTACACATCATTGGTAAATATGCCAGCAGAATCCGAACTTCAGCAATATTATTAATTAACAGTTTAGTAACAAATGTTCAATTCATTTATTGCAACCCAATGAAATTAAATTTATTTCTCATAAATTTTATGTTTATTTCTATTAATTGTATTACTCTCTGTCGTGTCTGTCAATTGACTAAAATATTTTAATACAATCTTTTACATTCTGGGAAAGAATAATAATTTAAGTGGAACAATTGTTATGGTTTTTAATAAAAAAAGGACAGTTCAATATTTCCTAGAATAACGCCACCTAAACGTGACCTTCTCGGCACTCTTCCAAAAGAGAGGTGAAACCATTGATCGCTGCTGGGCACATTGTTCCAGTGGTCGCTGTCATTTTTTCCCGCACATATTCTTTTCATTTTTCCGGAGAGAAAAGATTGTTACTGTAAATTTTAGTTTTGAGAGACTTACACGCAAACTTATGTCACTTCTTTTAGATATTAATTTATTAGAGAAAATCTTTCGAATTTCCCAACTAGCAAAGACATGTTTAAGTGTGTCATATCTTCTTATCTTAATGAAACCAAGTTCGCTAGCTATAACCCTCTACATCTTGTAAACAAGTGTAAAGAAGTTCACGCTACATATCACTCCGAATTAACAGTGATTGCATCTATCATCCTTAAAGACGTATGGATAGATTATACCACCGCCGACATTTTAGCAGAGGCTATAGCTTTTAAGTCTTTACTTCTTCTGTGTTTGTTGATCTTTCAACTAGTTGTATCTTGTAAATATAAGGGTTAATTAAAAATATCGGTATTGTTGTGAACTAATACTCAAACTTACTTTACGTTCTTATCGTTTTCTGATGTCCTTGATCGCTCTGCCCAAGGTTAACTTTACGTCGAACTAGTTTCCCTACAGCATGGCACCAATTTTTTAATCAGCTGAGCATTAAGAACTTCATATACACTATTAAAGATGTAGGACACAAAATTCTAGCCTTGCGATGTTTCTCAAATTATTGTTTTTTTAACTCTCTTCCATATAGAGCAGTTTGCGCTTTGGCGAGGCGGTTCAGAACAACTAAATCTTCAACGACCAGTGTTACGTTCTGCGCTTGTATCTTACCCTTCCTGCCATTTGCTTTTGCACAATAAGCCAAACAAATTTAAACTTATTTATGAGATATCCATATCCTTACGAAATGATTGTCAGGTCTTAAGTATATTTTAATCTGAAATAATTATTTTTAGCTCTTTTCAGGTCGCGCTAATAGATCGGAAACACGCGATTGAGGAAGACTTTTCACAGTGAGTTATTTCTGAGGTAAATTAATTCATTGAGGCTATCGGGACGCCACTCTTGGTGAGACAAATTGGATCTATAAATGATCAGATCGATATTAAGATATAATAAATATGAAGTGTCGACCGTTATTTTTTAATTATTTTCAAAAACCACAATATTGCAGAAATCCATTTATATAAATTCTTGGACGCTAAAAGTAAATCTACTGCAACAAGTTTAATTGGGGAATTTACTGAAAATATGGGCTTAAATTTTAAAGTTAGGATATTTCGATAAGATGATGTGATAGACGAATCGAATTGCAGAAATACTTATATTCGTCTTGGTACCTAAAGCCATGTAGACCTTTGTGATCGATTTACAAAAAAAAATACTTTTAAATAATACTTGATATAAGTAATCTTTTTTAAATGTGTAATAATTTAAGAGATAGAGTTATACACACTTAAAATATTAGCAAAAATATTTATGAGGGAAGCGTAACAATTTATACAAAGTATTTTCTTTTATTTAATATTAACAAAAATAAAATTAAACTATATTAGAAATACTAAAAGTAATATAATAAATATGTTTAAAGTTGCTACGAGCTTATTTTACAGTATTTCTTTCACTATGATGGATATTTCATAAATGATACATTTGGGTTTAGAGATCCGATACAGTTGAAACGGTATAAGAAGCATGTAGTCATGTATACACAAATGCTAATAAATATAATAAATATTTTTAAAGTGAGGCGATTTTCTTTTTCAATTTTCAGTGTTAAAAATTTAAATTACCTTCTTCTAGAGATCTTCACCTTACCTCAGCGTTTCTCAACCTTTTAGTATTTGCGACCCAATTTTCGAACATAATTTTCATCGCGCATCCCCCCTCTCATACAATAACAATGCATGCAATAATAATGTATTTTCAGTATTTTGATGCTTAAGCTACGCTATGACCTTAATTACAAACCTTACAAAATACCAAGATTAAGTAAATTTATTCATATTTGGCAACACATATCTGCTGCGTTGACAAAACTAGAATCGATGCCTCTCTATTGCTCTCTGTCATATCCACCATATTGTTAGCGGCTTCGCGAGAAGTTCCGGATTGTCTCGAACATTCAGAAAGTCTGCCCAAAAGTGTATAAATGCTGCACCTCGTTCAATTAAGCTCGTCTCAGTCGAGTTGATCCTTCTATTGCTATCGGATTTATCGTGAATGTGTATGTTGTAATTTACGTGTTAATTGAAATTAAAGGCAGTAAATTTATACTGAATCATGGATAAATTTTTAAGTGGGCGTATGCGAGCATTAGACGATAGTGAAGCATCAACATGTGCACAGACGAGCGTGGTTCTGAAAATAAAATCAAGAAAATATTCTCAAGAATATTTAAATTTAAGGTTTACCAGTACTGAAGTAAATGAAGGAGAAAGGCCCCTGTGTGTTATTTGCTCAAAAATCTTGTCAGCAGACTGCATGAAACCAAATAAACTTAAACGACATTTGGAAACGTTTCATAGTGAGTACCTTAACAAGCCCCGAGAATTCTTCGAATTAAAATTAAAGCAGAAATAACTTTTTAAAACAACTTTGTCTGTGAAAGAAAAAGCTTTACTTGCCTCTTACAAAGTTTCATATAAAATAGCCAGATGTAAAAGCCTCACATCATTGATGAAGAGCTTGTTTTGCCAGCAGCAATTGAGATTGTAGAAACGATGTTTGGAGATAATTTTGCCAAACAATTGCTATCCATACCTATTTCAAATGATGCTGTTGCCCGTGGAATTGGTGCTATAGCTGAAGATGTACAGCATCAGCTTTTCGGGAAGTTGCGTGACAAATTATTTTCAATTCAGCTTGATGAGGCAACAAATAGCAATAAAGATGCTCATTTCATTGTTTATGTTCGATTTTGTGATGATATGTCAGCAGTAGAAGAATTATTTTTCTGCAAACCAATGGAACTCAAAGCAATATCACTCGCATTATTTGCTATCTTAAATGATTTTATAAATGAGACAAATATGGAGTGGAAAAATTGGGTCGAAATATGTACCGACGGTGCTCATTTAATGTCTGGAAGATTTCAAGGTATACAAGCACTTGTGAAACAAAAATCTCCATTGTATGTGTGGTTAGGGATCCATTTTAAAATACTCCCAAAGGGCTCCTAACTTCCGAAAAAAAAATCTTCATAGACTTCACGACAAGTGGCGAAATCAAAAGACAATTTAATAATAAATCACTCTTTGAATTTTGAGCAGGGGTGAATGATGAGTTTTCTGCACTGAAAAGAAGAGTATTTCGTATACTATTACCGGATTTTCTGCGGTGATTGCTTTGAAAACAAAATATAGATCTCAACTAAATATAGAAAAGGAACTCAGAGTGTCTATTTCTAATATTAAACTATCCTTCGAAAATCTTTGCTCTGCAAAACAGGCCCAAGGAAGTCACTAAATAATTATTAAAACATGTTTTTAATTTAGTATTGATATGTTAATTATTAGGTAAATACATTGTGCAGTACTAATACAATCTTATTTATAGGTGTATTATATCAGTGCAAATATGTATTTTCTTTTTATTTTGTTAGACTGTATTTTATTTTGCTTTCCTTTCAGTAAATTATATTAAATATTTTTAATGAATGCTTTTAATAATAATTTCTTTTCGATACGCTCGCCCCCCCCCCCCCTAGTCGGGCGCGCCCTACAGGTTGAGAAACTCTGCCTTACCTTGATGTAGTGTACATGAAACTTCTTTAAAACACTGTGATCTCTCGACAAGTTTATTTTACAGTATTCCCATAAGTATGAGGAACATTTTATTAATGCTTCACTACTAGTCCGTATACGAGAGAGACTTTCTAAAAGATAAATCTAGCTTTGGATTTGTAATACCAGTTGAGAGGCTACAAAAAGCGTATATTGATGACCCGTTTAATAACGCATTGTATAATATTGATTTACATGGAAACACACAATAAAATATTTATAGCGATTGCCTCAATTGAAAGTTTTCGTAGAGTAAATCTAGTATAGATTATTCATTTTGTAGATAAAATTGTTTCTCTCGTGACGACCCAAAGTTAGCATTTTTGGGTAGAGTATTAGCAACGATGAAAGGTATTTGCTAGTAATAGTTAACATAAGCTGATAATAAAGTAACAAATTGACACTTTTTAGTTGTAAAATCTATCCAACGAGTGCTTCCCTAAGATAGTGGACATCCAATGTGTCACTACAGTAGGCTTAACTAGTTCTGGTGTACACAACTACTTGAATCGTGAAATCTTAAAATCTACAACGTACTGACTTGTCTATTTTAGTTGCTACTTTTAAAAATTAAAAAAAAAAAATATATTAAATTAATTAAAAATGAAAAAAAAAATTACTTAATTAAAAAGAAATACAAAACTATCACCGGATAAAACTTCAAATTATTCACTAGCTAACTTTATGTGGTAAATGTTTTTCACAGAGTGTTACGAAATAAACACAATATGTCTCAAAAACTTACTTAAAAGGAAATCTAAATTATTAATAGGAATTCTCTGTCAATAAGACAAAAAAATCATATGGGGTGACTTAGAGAAATTTTCTAGTTACTTCTTCTTTTTCTTCTTTATAAACCACTCCTTTTCCACTGCAGCAGGTAGGCCTCTTCAAGTTTCTTTCAATTGTCTCTATACTGTGCAAGATGGAGCCATCTACTTCCTGCTATCAACTTGATATCATCAGTCCATCTTTTCATTGGTCCTCCGACACTTCGCCTGCTCTCCTAAGGTCTCCATTTAAGTAATTTTGTTGTCCATCTACCATTATTCGTTCTAGCCACATGCTCCGCCCATTGCCATTTTAATATTGATCTCTGATATCTGTAATACTTGTTCGTCTGATATCTTCGGTTTTAATATGTTCTCGTAAACTAACACCTAACATCTGTCTTCCCATGGCCCGTTGAGTACGCTGGAGTCGACAAATACTATTTCTTTGGAAGGGTCTCCAGCTCATATCTACTCACCTCTCGTACACTTTTCTTTTTAAGCTCATGGGGATATGTCTGTTTTTTAGAGTAAATCCCAGTTGTTGAAATGCAATCCAGCTGAGACCAATTCGCCTTGGTATTTCTGCTGTTTAATTGTCCTTATCCAATCTAATCTTTTATCCACACTCTTTTTCGTGCTGATCTTAATTTATGTGTTTCGTAGTCTTAGAAGCTTTGTTTTCTTGATGTTCATTACAGTAACATGAAAAATTAAATTAGGAAATTCCCGTGCAGAAGGGAAATAGTTATCAATAAATCATTTTTTTACCGTTAATAGTTAGGAATGGATGAGAAAAACATAGAATAACGAATTAAATTTGACAGTTTGCACTTGGAAAATGTTGGTTTAATTCTTTATGATAAATTTTAGAAAATAAAGTTGGCAGTTTAGAGTATCGCATGTAGAGTAACCTACTGAAATATAACAAAGAAGTATATTCCGTTTGAAATAAAGATATTTTTAGGAGTCCAGCATTTACATGAACTCCTTCCTAGATAAGTAAGTAACGAAATATTAGCTTACCTAATTCAAGCTTCCTCTTAAATTTAAATCTTAATTTAAGGAATAAAGATGAAGTTAAAATTATTTCTGACACCTTAGCCAAAAATAATTTATTTTCTCTCTGCTTATCCAATCCAGTTTAAAAGAATAAGCAAATCATTGACAAGACAACTAATAGATATCAATTTTAATAAATTAACAGTTCAGTTACAAATGAAATCTGCATGTGTTGCAGCCAAATACTGGTAAATTTACAATTTAATTTAATCTTGAATCAGTTTGCTGTATTTAATGCGAAATTGCATTTACATTTTGACATTAAATATTGATAGTCACGAACGTTAATAAGGATATTGACAATATCGTGGAATTCTATTGTATTTCATGTATTCTTTAAAATTCCGAAAATCCGGAAGTGACCATTAGTGAGGTCTTTTCTAGCCTTTGAAAATATGTTAAAAGATACAATGTTACTAGGTTATCTCATAACTAGTCGCATCTTTGAAATTTTAACTGAATTTGTTCCCATATCATTTAGAAAACTCTCACTATTTTCTAAAAACAACGTGTTTCAGTGGATGAAGTGCTTTCTTACTAGAATATTGTGAAAGAATACAAAAAAATGAAAACTAAAGTTTGTAGATAATTTCTTTGGGTTGTTTCCACGTGGCAATGTTTTTAAAACAATTATTTTATAAACTATTAAATGAATTTATGCTGGAATATTGAGCATCGTGCATATTTTATTCACCTATTTCTAAATGTTTTCTCCTACATCACCTGTTTCAACGACTTTGTTCTAGTTCTGCCAATACGGGAAAAGTATTTCAGCAGGAAAAGTGCTTTCGCGAAATGAAACTCTGATGGTAAATAACATTCGTTATTCTGTGCATAAAATATATATTTTTTATTTTAGGTATATATTTTTTGATATTGTTTAAAAATGTTCTTCTATTATTTATTTGATATTTTCTTTCAGACTGTTAGAGGAGTAGAATATAGTCTTTCAATTGACGAAGGTTATTTACATGTAGGTTTTAAAGGATTTAAGGTTAAATTGCATGATAATTTTACATATAGGAATAAGGTTCTTAGGACTTATTTATTTAAAGACCTGAGGGAAGGACATCCAGGTAAAAATAACCTATTATGTTGAGACTGACAAATAATTTGGGTATTTCATTGACATTTCAATAACCAATGAATTTATCTATAAATTCAAAACAAAAGACTCTAATTGCCGTAGTTAATAAGGTACGACAACTAATTACGTACCAATAACCTGCAATACTAAGGCAGAAAATGCGAATAAGAAGAAACAAATTTCGTAAAGCCCGTTTCATACAACAGAAAGTTGCAAAGTGTATAGGAAATGAGACTCCTATATAAGCAGTTATGATATTTGTTTTTAGGTTCCAAGGCGTCTAATTGTTTTCAAACTTATTACGCGAGTAACAATATTTAACTAACAGATGATGTTTTTACAAAACAACAATAGTTCTACTCCCCTAATAATAAAATTGAAATCAACAACAAAGTATTTCTGTTAATTTTTCAATTATTCTTTTATTCAAACAAGTGGCTTTGAGAAATTTTATTTTCTCATCATCACATCCTTTTAATTGTTAAGTGTTAAGAGTAGAAAAAAGCAAATATTGTTTTATTATGGTGAAAGCGCAGCACAAACAAATCAACGCGCCTTTGTAGTTACACTGTAACAGTTGTAAAGTAGTGAGTAAGACCTTTTCTTATAACTACGTTGATACCGTTTTTTCAAGATATCTTTTTTTAACGTTTGCGGTGGCAAAAGGTTTTAAGCCTGTTTTCCTTTTTTTAATGTTGGGCCTATTGACGAAAAAAGCACAAAAATATTGAGCCATCATTTTTTAAAAACCAAAGGAATTACTTGCAACAGGATGTAAAATTTTACCATATTTGATTTTTTTTATCCACCTCTAGAGATTTTAAAGCCAGATTGCGGACTTTTCGTCTTTTATTTTATTTTTGTCAGATTACCATTAACGTAATGAGTTTTACTTGAGTTACAAGGGTTTGCCAATGCCCCAGGAAATACATAAGTGCTATGGCAACCACAGCAAGTTTCAGGTTATTATTGCATCCTTTGGCGTCAGGAGGATAATTAGGCCACTCAATATATTAAACAATTCCATACTAGTAAAAATAATTCTGTTTTATCTTAATAATCTCAGTTATTTTAGTGTTAATGATTATCATTCATCACTTCGTAAAATGTAAACAACGGTTTAATATTTTTCCTAATTTCTTTCAAATAATAAAGAAAATAATATAGCATGAGCTACAGACAAAATTTTAGAATTTTTCTCTGTAAAGTGCCCGTTTTACTTACCTAGATATGAATCAATAAAACTATAATTAAAAAAAAAAAACCTGCTGCAAAAGAGTTATAAAAAATACAAAATAATATCTTCTTCCACCCTTAATTAAGTAGTGCTTACCTACTCCTAAAAAAAATAAAATTACAAAGCTTTGCTGTTGTCAATTTAGATCAAAGGGGTAAGAAATTTAAGCAATATATAATTAAGAATTAATAGACAAAATATAATATGTACAGGGTGAGTCAACGATAGAGTAAAGTTCATTATCTCATTTGTTTCGGGAATGAGGAAAAAATGTTAAATACAATAGTTTTAAGGAATGTTAAGGTACACAGTTTGTAAAAAAATTCTGAAGGTGGAATACTCATAATTGGTACGAGCGTTCTATAGAGATGAAAAAAAAGATATATGTAAAGAAATTTGAGTTAAATGCTACAGGGTGTTCAAAATAATTTTTTATATTTCGACTATTTTAAATTGAAAAATCTCAAATTTTTTAGACGGCACACCCCGTATATTATTATTTTTTCTAATGGATTTTCCAAACCCTCCAACTTTTATTAAGTATGTCATATATCTATTTCTAATAGTTTTCGATTTATTTTGATTTTTTCAATTTTTACCCTTATTTTTAATATACTTACGCTATTGTGAAAACATAAACAAATAATTATTAATAATTTTAATATGGTTTAACTTATCTAATGATTAATTATTATGACGTAATAAATGTTCAAAATTATGCTCGTCTACTTGAATACACATGTTTAGTCGTTTTACTAAATTTTCCTTCACTTTCCTTAACATAAAGGGCGTTATTGTCCTGCTCGCATCCCGTATCCTATTTTCCATATCTACTGGTGTTGTAGGGGGGTTCACACAAACACGCTCTTTAAAAAAAATGTAGCCCCACAAAAAAAGTCTAAAGGTGTTAAGTCACATGATCGAGGGGGCCATTGAATAAATCCATCCCTACCGATCCGTTTTTGTGGGTAACAATCGTTTAAAAATTCCTGAACTTCCCGGTGGTAATAAGCAGGAGCTCCGTCTTGTTAAATCTACATTTGTTCCCTTTAAAAGTTATCAACTTTTTTAAGAAGCTGGGATAATTCGTTTTGCAAAAAAATTAGATATCTAGGACCAATAATTCGAAAATTTAATATTCTACACCATACATTAAACAACCAATGGTTTTGGTTTTGAACTTCCCGGGCCCAAAATAGATTAACTGTTGAATAATAATGCATGTTATGGCTGTTAACTCCTCCATTACTGCGAAAAGTAGCTTCATCAGAAAACATTATTTTTGGATAAAAAATTTGGATCGGCCCCTATTGCTCCATTCATGGTGGTACAAAAGTTTACTCGTCGTTCCAAAATCACGGTCTGCTGAAGTTCTTGGTGTAGTTTCCATATGAAAGGGATGATACTTGTATTTTCTCGTGGTACGATTAGCCGTAGATTGGAATATGTTAGATAAGTCAGCTAGTTGACGGCTGCTGACCTGGGGATTATCTTTAAAATCTCCTTGGTAGCATTTCTGGTTTTACTACTTTCGATTTCGTATACTCAACGCTACCACTACTATCAATCCATTAAGCACTGAAAAGATTTTCTAGATGGTATACGTCTATTAGGGTACTTCGCTCCGTAAAGCCTTATTACCAAATGACAATTTTTTCCCGCCTGGCCCAGTATATAAACCATATCAATTAATTTATTTTTAGAAAAATCCGTAACTATTACCTTTATACGTCACTTGCTACAACAAATTAAACTATTTTTACTTGCTTAATAGGCATGTCAAAAATTCGACAATACCTACATTTTTGTTTTGTCTTGGCAACTATGATGTTATAGTGTAAGTGTATTAAAAACAAGGGTAAAAATTGAAAAATTCAAAATAAATCGAAAACTATTAGAAATAGGTATATGACATACTTAATAAAAGTTGGATGGTTTTGTAAAGTCTATCAGAAAAAATAATAATATACAGGGTGTGTTATTTAAAAAATTTGAGATTTTTCAATTTAATTTCTTTACATATATCTTTTTTTTTTTTCGTCTCTATAGAACGCTTATTTAAAAATAAATTAGAAAATAGGATGTTCCATTTAAAAAAAAAACATATGTTATATCGGCCAGACTTTTTTGAAGTACCCTGTATACTCAAAAATAATTTCAAACTGTGCACCTTAACATTCCCTAAAACTATTGTACTTAACATTTTTTCGTCATTCTCGAAACAAATGAGATAATGAACTTTACTCTATAGTTCACTCACCCTGTACAAAGCTGATTTGAGCGATTCTTTCATTGCGACCTAAGGTAAAACGTACCTCACTGAATCCAAGAATATTCTTTAAAATTGATCTAGTAGTTCTTTACATATTTGCTGAAAAATATATGTACATACAGAAATACGTACACAAATTGGCGAAATTGAGTATGTTGGTTCGAAAGCATTAATAGACTTCTTCTTCTTCTTATAGTGCCATCTCCATTACTGAAGTTGGGCTGTAATCACAGTGAATTCTTCCCTATCCTGGGCAATTCTGAATAAAGTGTGGGTATCCAGACCTGTCCAATCTCGTCTATTTTTTAGCCAGGAACATTTTCGACGCCCCACACCTCTTTTCCCTTCAATTTTCCCTTCCTTCAACAACCGGAGCAGTGAGTAACGTGGACCCCTATAAATATGTCCTAAGTAACGAGTTTTTTGTCTTTTAATAAATGATAATAGTTCTCTTTCTCTACCCATTCGACGAAGTACATCTTCATTAATAAGCCGCTCTGTCCAAGAGATCGATCTTCAATATTCTGCGCATGACCCATAATTCGAAAGACTCCAAACGATTCATTGATCGTACTCTCAAGGTCCAGGCCTCAACTCCATATAAAAGCACTGGATATATATAAATATATATATATATATATATATATATATATATATATATATATATATATATATATATATATATATAGACCTTTACAAAACGATAACGAGTATCCAAAGAAAGGGTTAAGTCTGTGAGGAGGTGTCTCATTTTGAGAAAAGCCGCTTTAGCCATTTCAATGCGAACTCGTACCTCAACTTTAGGATTCAAATCGTTAGTTACCCAACACCTTAGGTATTTAAATTTGTTTACTTGTTCTATCAATTGATCGTACACACGAATATGTGTTTGCAACTAGGGTGTTCTTGAAATGACCATTACTTTCGTTTTATTAACGTTTACGTTTATGCCTAAAATATCGCCTTCCCCATATATATTGTTCATAAGACGCTGAAGTCCATCCACTGTATCTGCTATAATAACGGTATCATCAGCGTACCTTAGGTTGTTAATGATTTTGCCATTAACTTTGATACCATCTGTGGCATTCTCTAAGGCCTTCTGGAATATGTGCTCAGAGTATTGATTAAACAGGAGCGGGGAAAGAACACATCCCTGACGAACACCTCATTTTATTCCTATTTCCTTAGTCTCTCTGCTATTTACTCGTATTGTACCCACTTGATCTCAATATAAGTGAGTAATGAATCTGATGTCATTTTCGTCAAGGCCCATATTTTGAAGCATTTGTATTAATTGTGGATGCTCGACTCGGACAAATGCTTTTTCGTAGTCGATAAAACACAAGTAAACGTCCTTCCTTTGATCTCTACATTTCTGTAAAAATACACTCAGCCCGAAAAGTGCTTCTCGAGTTCCAAATCTTTGTCTAAACCCGAATTGCTCTTCGCTAACATCTTGTTTGCATTTATTGCGTATTCTGTGGTGAATGACCTTAAGCATTACTTTCAAAGCGTGGCTCATTAGGCTTATAAGACGGTACTGTTCACATCTGTTCGCATTTGGCTTTTTAGGTAATGGTATGAACATAGACTTAAGCCAATCGTTTGGTATAGTTCCTATACTGTAGATGGAATTTATGCAGCGGCACAAGATATAAATATTTTCTTCATTTAAAAGTTTAAACATCTCCGCATAAAGATTATCAGGTCCAGGAGTCTTTCCAGTTTTTGCATGTTTTATTGCATCCCTAACTTCTGCTGGGAGTATATTTAAAGAAATTCCGTCCGTAATGAGTTCTGGTAATTCTCTGTCGTCATCAAAGGTATTTTTAATGTATCGAGCCCATTCTTCTTCTAGCTCTTACTGAATACTAGCTCTTTTTGTTCGGTTAATATCTGATTATTACCGTTTATTAAATATGTTGGTGTTCGTGTACTGTTTTGACCGGTAACTTCTCTAACTTTTTTATACGTACTGAAATAGTCATGCTTTAGCTGTAATTCTTCCATTTCCTGACATTGTTCTTCCATCCACTTTTCTTTAGCTTTTCTTATAAACTTTCGAATCTGTTAATTAATAAACTAAAATACATAAATATTACATATGAGAACTATTACACACATAGTTTTTGAGTCGTCTAAAAAAACCATAGTAATAATTAATTCACTTAAAGCTAATTATTTCATAAATTTATTAGGTTATTTCCTATGTAAAATTGCAAAGTTTGTAACGTTTATACATATTTAACAAGAGTCAGAATATGTTCTAAAATTAGCTTGTTTTTTTGTATTTTTTTTGAGAAATAACCACTTGTGGAATTATGATCTGATTACTAATTTGGGGTATAACATGGACTCCGAAAGAATCCGTGGCGCTCTCATAAATAGGACACGGCAGGATTAGAGAGAACCGTAACCACCTCCAAGATTCACCGCCTGTGTAGCTAACTAATTAATTTTAAACTAATACCAAAGAAGTTACTGTTCAACTGGGAAATTATAAGGTATTGCTTGGGTTAAGTTATTTCTTTAATGCCAATTTATATTTTAATTTATAACTCTTTTACAAGAGAAATACTGAGAAATAATGGTGGTTCTTGGGATTAGTCCGTGTTAAGTCGGGATGACGTTTCGCCTACGTCGATTGGATGAGGCATCTTCGGGGAGACCGTAACCCGACTCTTTATTAATGTTGTTAGGGTATAAGTTTTAATTGAATAAATAAACTCTCGTTTATAGAAATTTTAGACGGATTGGATCTTTTGAATAATTTAGATATTTTATCTGTGGTACCGTATATGAAAGTTTGGTTGGTTGGTTGGTTTCTTAGTTGTAGGCGGGGTAAGCGATTGTGCCTGCAGACCCTTAGCTTATTGTGCTTCCCTCTCTTAGTTACATGAGTGCCATCCTTTTAAAAAGGTTTATTAACTTTCTTCCAAGGCCTTCATATGGTAATTTATCGTGATATAGATCTGCAAATAGTATATGTCTGTTCCGAGTTAAAGCCGTACATTCATGTAGTTGTGTTCTTTTTACCCTATAATCTGCATGTCATGGGACCATTGTGGATACCCATTTTCTGTAAATGTTTCCTTAGGTGACAGTGGCTAGTTTGGCCTTGGCTATTGTTAAGAAAGCACGTCATTTGTTAGTTTTTTTGACGGGCCGACATTAGTATGTCTTTGGCCAGCTGCAAGCCTTTTAGTCTTGATTGTCCTGGAACCCACAGTAGTTTAACCCTGTTGTTTCTAGAAGATAGTTCTAACACGTCACATTTAAAGCAGCTTGACTCTCTAAGAGAATATAAATTTCTTAGTTGCGGTATCCTGTTTAATATTCTCGTGAACACAAGCTTGTATTGTATGTGGCTTTTCTCTATATATACCAGCGCCTAGTCTGTATAATAGAGCAGACCCGTTGCCTTCATCCGAGTCTCTACCTCGACCCACATATTTGAATAGCATCCAATTATAGAGAGTTCTTCGAAATTATACAATGTTGTCATATAATTAGATTGCATATCCACGAGTTGTGTGCTCAAAATTGAACAGGTTGTTGGTTTCTATTCCCCGTTTTGTCTTCATTCGATAGGCGGTATTGAGAGCTTGACTTTTTATGTATAAAATCTGTCAAGTAATGAACGTGACCGCTCGTATTCTTGAAAAAAGTGTTTCGAGAACATTTTCGCTATCAATGTATTCTTTGGTATGCTAACAACGGCGTAATTGCTTTAGTAAGTTGTCCAATCGCCTCCTGTATCAGTAATTTTCTGGTCATCTTCGAGGCATGCTGTCGACGAGATTTTTTGCATATTCCGCAAATTTTTCGAATCTCGAGCGATAACTGAGTCAAAGTCCTCAGATTCTTTCCTCTGAGCTTTCTTTTTACAAAGATCGAACGTTTTCACATAGGGCTGGCGTCCGGCGATTGTGAGGGCCACTCTAGTATCTTATTATGGACCCAAGCTAGTCACTTTGCGACGTAATTTTCGCCCTGCAAAGGTTTCTTCAAAGTGCTTCGGAATGTGACATTATGAGCACAAAGATGTTGTCAAATGGTCCCAATGGGCATATTCAAGTCAGATTTTCTTAATTTTGACGCTCCTTGACGCAGCGTCAGTTTCGGATTCCGCGAAAACAGAGATACGATTTGTGTTTCGGCTCTCGGAGTGACTTTGCTTATCGAGCCACATTTTGGCAAGTCGTCGACATTTTTCGTCTCGTTAAAATGACTTGCCCACTTCTTCACAAACGACACCGACTTTTTAATACATTTAGACGCTGCGGAATGTGTCATTTTAGGCCCCTTTGGATGAGAACAAAGAAAGACTGCTGCGAACCGACGCATAAACAAGTGATTCATGTTGGATCTTACGCCATTTCGACAAAAAATCGGATTCGACTGATACATTTACTAAAATGCGTCCTAGACAAAGGTTCCCTCTACCAATTTATTGTTGAATCGCTAGAATCGCATCTACCAAAAATGATTTATTTCCTGAATACGTTCTTACTTGACAGACTGTATATCCAGGGTTATTAGTTCTAGAATTATTATCATACCTATGGTGAGGTGCTACTTACAGCCGTGGTAGAGCATAAACAAGCCAATTTAGCTCTGTGGTTGTCGTTCTCTGCTCTGTTTTCGCCCACTATTCTGCAGCTACTTACGTAGGTAAAAACTGTAACTATTTTACTGGTTGGAAACGTATTACTACTTTTGCCGGGAAGCCGGGGGTATCTAAATTACTACCACGGAGAGTTATCGAAATTTGATACGGGTCTTATTCCAAGAACTACGATTTCCCATCTAAAACCATGACCATTAAAGCCTGTTTCATCTGAGAGAAGATTGGATAAATACATATCATTAGTTTATTAATACTTTTTTCTCCATACATCATTTCCTGGAAAGGGATTACCAATCAATATTAGAAATATTGTTTAAATGTCACAATCATAAGCGAATACACCAGCAGCAATCTAATTTAAGGGATAATAATTATTAACAGTTCAGTTCAAAGTTGCAAGTGCTGCTATGCAGCTGAATGGAATTAAATTTACAGACTCAATTTGTGAATAGGTCCATTATTAATAAGGTTTACAATGGCGATATTATGCCGCTTGAAAATTTCATCTCAAATTTTTGAATTGACAAAAAAGAGTTTTTATATAAGTAAGTAATATCAGGAAGCCGAAAAAATATTGAGCCTTTTAAAGTAAAAATTGAAACAACTGTTTTTTATATTTTGAAAGGAATTTATTAAACCAAATATATGCTATTTTTAAAAACTAACAAGTCTCGAGAAATAAGTCTAAAAATAAGCTTCACCAAAATCAAATATTTGAACAACGAAAGTCAAAGTAACAGCCAGGAACTATTAATAGAAGGTGAAAGAAATAGGAAAGATAACATATTTTAGAATATAAAAATTAAAATATCAAAAAATAGTTTAAAGGCTTACTTGGATAGAAGAGTCTCGTTAGTTTGGTGTTGTGTGTGCCTTCGGAAGGTAAAAACGATCTTCATTATAATTAGGAACAATGCTCAAATACTATAAATGAGCCAGAGTAT